>CM048661.1:10032500-11232500 GCA_026401315.1 Dysphania ambrosioides
ATAAGGGTTCTGCTGCGCCAAGGCATGACTTGCTGAAGGGAGGCATTATTAATAAATATTGTAAAAATGATGGAAAATAAAGAAAATTTGAGCCTTGGCGTATCTTTTAAAACGTCTCGCCCAGGTCGATTGCCTTGTGTTTTCTGAAATAGCCTGTCACCTCACTGATTTTAACCAGATTCTTATTGAATTGCGTGAATGGATCCAAAGTCCCAAACTAAGCCAAAGTAAAACCAAACTTGCAAGAACCTTATCATAAGCTAAAAGGAACCATGCATCCAAACCAAACTCACTCAGTTAAATGAAGAGGCAGAGTAAAATTGGCTGCAGCCTGCTGGCAGCAAAATGGAAAGACCAGGAAAACACTAGTAATGTGACTCATACCAGCCTAATCTACACCTCCATACAAGATCACCCTAAAAGCTCTAACATTAATGCAAACTATATTTACAAGTGGAGAGTTTGCTTATGGAGCCACATTGTGTTGGTGATTGGTGTAAAGCACAAAAGGTAAGTCAAAAAATGATACAGCATCTAAATACATCAAGTGTGATGCAACTATCAAGAGCTAGTCCATACTCTAAGAGGCTGTCAACAGTCACATCCTATGTCATAATAAAAAATGCAAACAAATAGGATCTCCATCCTCAACAACAAATAAACCATGATTATTCCCATGCATACCTTAGCCAATGATGACAAACCTCTTAATTCATGTCAGGCACTCTTGTGCTATTGCCAAAACCCAAATCATTTCAACATATGACTCTCACATTCCTTTCTAATTTCCATTAAGCTCTCTGCATAAAAGGTGCTTTTACAACAGGATAAGTAACCTAAGTTGATCAGATAATCATGGTTGGTCGACTCAAATGGTAACTTGGTATTTCCTGTTGTAAATATCTCCAGTATTTCTCGTCAAGCTTCCTTTATAGAAGTTCGAAAAATAGTAGTAATGGTTCCACCACAACATCATGATCAACTTTACCCAATGTGGGGACCATGTAAAACAAAATAAAGACTCAGTGACCCACTCAGTTGTACTTGTACTTTAACCTTTTAGTTAATTCATTCCAACATATGGGTAGCTTACCTTTCTCTCTCATCCACTTTTCCACTTTCTAAATTCTTGTGAACTCCCCCAATGTTGCAATATTATTGTAACAGAGGAAGTAGCATAAACAAGAAACATCATAAAAAGATGTACTTCAAATTTTCATATTTCCTAAGGTTTTATCATTTTTGGGGGAGAGAACAATATAGGTACCCTGTCCTCTCAACAGGACTGACTCTAAGTGATTGGCTAGTGCAAACTAGGAGCTGAAAATATATAAGATCCAATCAGAGGGGAAAGTGTGACTTTGGCTTCATGGTAACAGTTAATGGAGAGAAAAGAATTAGAGGTCAGAACTAAAATTAAGAGGGAACAGGCAGCATGCAGCAACCCCAGGAATGAAGCGAATAGGTCAGACAAAATGCATGGCAAATGAAGGGAAGTGACCACTAAAAGATCTCACAAGATAGAGATATAGATAACATACAGTGTTATGTTAATAAACCTGCGAACTCTCCAACTTTTAATTGAAAATAAGGCTCATATTGATAATAATTTGGAAATCATTGAAAACAATTCAGAGAGATAACAGGCGCACCTGAATTGGTATCAGAGCTAGTTGTAGCAATTGGTGCACTAGAACCCCCTGAGGCAACTGGTGTCTGCTCAGAAGTTTTACCTTTCAGAGATAAGTTGCTCATAGCCCATCTGCATCAAATATTTGTTATTACTAAACTATATGTTTTAAAGAAAATCCCTCAAACAAATACATCTTGGCATAAGAATATTCAAAAACCATCCCCAAAGAAACAGGAACAAAAAAAGGGCCACCTGGAATAAAAAGATTGATGATCAGAATTAAAAAAAAAAAAAGTGATAGGCAAACACATACGCTGAAACCCATTTAGTAGACACAGAAGAAAAACTCTAGCGCACACAAATATCTAGGAGTAATCCAAAAAACAACACCCAAGTAATGAAAGAAATAGGTCAAACATAGTGATCAAAGAAAAATTAACTGACTGGAAAAATAAATCTTATTGATGACAGATGACAAAACTGTAGCATCCTTGAACATTATCTCCCAGCACAATAACCAATGTCTCAATAAATTGTACAATGAAACTGAGTACACTGGTACATCAGAAACTTAGGATTTTCATACTATTACAAGTAGAAATAAAGTGATCAAAATGAGTATTTTATCTGGTGGTGTCACAACTCCTTTGGAAAACATGATCAATGGGGTTTAAAACTTTCCCCATCAACAAAAACTTATCACACAGAGCTTCAAAAATAGCTTCCCATAAATATTATTTTGTTCCAGTACATTCATTCAAATAAAATTGCAACATATCCACACCGCGAGCTGTTTTGGTATGAAAAAGGGGTAAAAAAAATTTTGACTTCAACCAGATTCTCCATCAAGAAACAGTTATTTAAAGTTAGTGGATTAAGTTTAGGTCTAAGCATTGCCAGCTGTTAAGTCCTTGAATCAAGACAGCAATATTTTTTCATAAACCAAAAGAAATTAAGAATATATAATATTACACACCCAAGCAAGCTAGAATTTCCATGAGTTCCAATGCTCTCCAGGCTTAAATCTCCTGTATCACCCTGTACATATATATATTACACTGGTTAGCATGACTATGTAAAAATTGTGCAAGTACAACTGGTATCATAGTAACAGACAATGGAATTTTATAATTCAACCACAGAGAAATAAGAGCTGGTAGATAAATGTCCATGCTTTAAAGTATCTCACAAGGGCATTCGTAGGGGCATCATAAGAAAGAGCGATGGTTTATGGTATTTCATACATCTCAGCATCCCCCCCCGAAAAAAAATTATTTCCAACAAAGGTTCAAATATCATCAAGGAAAAGGCGCACCTCATGGCGACATGGGTCATGCATCCTTTTATCAGGTGAGGCAATTATAATGAGGAGCAAAAGCAAAAAATTTTTTTTTTTTTTAAATTACGCCTAATTTCAAACCCCTTCACTATTCATCGCCCACAAATTGAACATGAACTTCCCATTTTTCCCTTCATTCTTTCATCCAAACCCCCATTTATATAAAACCACCGCCTGTAAGATACTAAGATATCATGAAAACCAGGGAAGGTGGCAGCAACAGCACATTTCTCATAACGCCATGATGCACGGTGGGGGTCTAGCAAAGACACCCCGATACTTTTAAAAAAATTAAATACGTCAGTAAAATATATAATGAAAGAAAATTAATAATTATAATTAAAAAATGATTTAGTGTTATTATTGTAAATTTGTAAGTTTATTCATAATGTTATGATTTATTGATAATTGTTAGTGCATAGTTACTTAATTTGTGCATTCTTTTCAGTAATAATGTTAAAAAGTGATTTTCATAGATTCAACATCCAAAAATGTTATATGAATACCTAATTTTTCTTGCAAAACCTAATCTACGAGATGATACGGTCAAATCGGGTGATACATTAGTTCTCATATGAAATCAGGCATATCTCCTAGCCCGAAAATCTGATTGGAGCAAAATGTTTTTGGAAACCCCTTATTTTTTTAGGGTACTAAAAAGTTCTGGCACCTTCTAAGTCCCTCAATTCGCTGATAAAGAGATCTCAAAAAAAAAAATTTGCGAAGGCATAACTTAGTCTCGGGGACTTTGAATGGGGTAAGTTTTTTTGAAAGTTAGTATTTTTTTTTTGAGACCTATGCAGTGGCAAATTAAGTATTTTTCCAAAAAAAGATCACTGAAAGGAAAATTGGAATTTAACACAATTTTAGTGCCTAAAAAGGGTCAAGGGTTTTGGGTTATTTTTAGTGGTTTAAAATTTAGGGTTTAGGGTGCAGTGCTTTGGGTTTAGGTTTTCGATGGTTGACCAAAATGATTTTGGAGAACTTTAAAAAATACAATGGAGTATTATAATCTTTTAAGGCACCGTCATTTTGGACATTTACAAAGCCTAAAGGGTAATTTAAGTCTAAACATCTCGATTTCAACCCTTTTTCCACATACTTATAATTTGGCCCAAAACATCCATTCTCAAAAGATTAAGATCGGCGGTTAGGGCACCATAAGGAGATCTCACCAATAAATGTAAGAGTTTACTCCTCACACTTGACAAGAATGAAACAATTATTAATAACATTAACATTCAAACATTAATAACTAATTTCCGTTAACTAACAATAACATACAAATTAGATCTGTACTAACAATTACCAATAAATCATAACATTATGCACCAAGTAATAATAATAACACTAGATAATATTAACAACAATAAAAAAATTAAGCACCAATAAACAAACTAGTAATGATACTAGATAACACTAAATAATTTTTTTAATTAAAATTACTAATGTCTTTAATTATATAATTTTACTAATTAATTAAAAATTATTACATTTTAAAACATTAGACACCAGCTTGGCCTAGACACCTCCTCTAGAGCCGAGACGTCTAAGCCTGATGCCCTCATGTCATTGTTATAAGAAATGTGCCATCACTACCATTGTCATGCTGCCGCCACCATCCTTGATCTTCAGGATGTCTTATGTGGTGGTAGATGTTTTGTATAGATGGGTTTAAATGAAATAATGAAAGGTGGGGTAAAATGGGAAATTCATGTTCAATTTCCGGGCAACATCGAGGCAATGTTTAGCAATCGACCATTTCAAAAAGCATATCAATGCTCTCTGAGGCACACATAAGGCGTTAGCCTATCGCCTTGACGCACCATGGGCCTTAATACATTGTGTTATATGACCAAACCCTATTTTTATATGATTAGATAATAATTAATTCTATACTAATTTGAACTGTCAAACTTGAGGCATTAAACCCAAATCTAAAATGCATGACGAACTATAAATAAATTATTAGTTTTGGTTCCCATCCAGTAATTACATAGTCTTTTTAATTCTTTATTAAAACTGGAGCCTAAATTCACATAAACATCCACAGAAAAGGAAAATTTAGAAAGTGAATTGAGGAACTTAATAGATACCTTATCATTATACTGCTTCACAATCTTCAGAAATTGGTCAATTGCTTCAAAGGACTTGGATCGCACATCACTAGGTATATACAATACCAAAAGTCAATCACCACAACCAAAGCTAAAATCAATGAAAGGAAAGACGAGAAACATCCCTATGTTGAAATGGCCCCACACTTTCTTACATTCAATAAAGAAATACCCCACTACCTCCTACGCACTGCTTTTTCAATAAAATTACCTCACCCGTTCCTATCACATCTACCTTTCCAATTAAAAAAAAATTAATAATAAAACTACTTATCACCAAAAACCATGCTTCATGACAAAATGTCAAAATTAATCTAGAATGGTATGTACCAATGTCTTAATGCCAAACCAAGAAGATGGATATATCCAAATCTATGATTAACTTCATTTGTTGATTGTACAGAAATTCCTTTTAATAACTTCAATTAGAACCCTTTATAAGATGCCCATTAACACTAGGAGGAATCTCTTTGTTCAGTCTGTTGGCAAATCAAGTGGAACTTGCATGATATTAGAAGCAATAAATTGACTGCAAGCAGCATTAAAACTGCTACTCTAATCCATGAAATGCCCAAAATATAATAAATTCCACATATTTACGATTAAAACCAGCTGATAAACACAACTATAGTGCCAGATCATGTAATACAAGTATATTGCTATAAGAACATTTAGAAGAGTTAAGAAGAAAACCTGTCAGGATCTATAGTAAGCACAACTACATTTGGTAAAATCCTTGTTGCAATCTCTGTTACATCATAATAGGAAATTGTGGCACACAGGGCCATTATTCCTGCCAGAATAGAAAAAAGAAAAAAAAAAGTAATTTTTTACGTAAGCAACAAAAAACCAAAGGCATAGACATGAAGTTAATGGAAAGCTTCAGAATGTAATACCTGCTCCTCGTGCTGGAGGAAATGTATCACGTAACGCTCGAACTGTGAAAGCATTAATGAGGACCCTCTTCCTTGTCTACGAAAGTTATTCAATTAAGTTATACAAAAAGAAAAAGAAAGAGGAAAAAAAACATTTTCACTATGAGCAAAACTAAACATTTCACAGTTATAACACAGATGTACAAAACTATGAAGCAAATTTCATCAGGACCAATACTCAGTACAAAAGAACAAAATACAAAATTAAAATACAAAAAGTGCAGTGATAATGTTAATTTCCCTGAACAATGCATTTTAACAGAGAAGTTGGAAGATCATTTTAATAAAAATAGCCGTATAAAAACATAAAACTGAATGCTAATGAACTTTCACACCCAAGCCATATCCGAAAAGTCGCAACAATCAATGTAAAAACTGGGCCTACTAAAAGATTAATGATTTTTTGTCTGAAAAATGGAGAAGAAACCAGTGTGCAATATCAATTGAAATTGTGTTCCCATAAGCAAAAGGGGTACGAGAATACACTTTGCAGCTTGAAGAATGTAAAGTTCCATTCTACAACCTTTTATCATAAGTTTTTGGCATAGAGATTTTTCTGAATTAATAAATGTGTTTACTAATTAGTTTTTGAATAGCCGGATTCCCCCTTCCCCATTTATCATAGCCATATTACAATTTTTCAATAACAAAAGTAGTTTTATTTTCCAACACAAATGAGAGATCAAATCTCGGCCCACTGCTCCACTTTCTTGACAATTACTTATTGGAAACAGAATACAAAAGTTAAATTTGAAAAAAGTGAGTAGTATCATGCTTCATTTAGCAAACCCAGCCGTAATGTCAGTGAGATAGCCATCATTGTCCAATCCAAAACTCAAAAAAAAATATGAGAATAGAAGAAAGCATGATCAAATACAATCCTTGCTGGAGAAGGTTGCTACAAAGCGTGGAACTCATAGAACAGACAAACTAACTCCTCTCACCCTACTAAATAATAATTAAAAAAAAAAACAATTGATATCTTTATTTGATAACTTACACACCTTTCAATTTCCAGATCTAGGGTTACCTAAATAAACCTTTAATTTTAAAGTTTCGTATATGGCTGAATTTCTCTTGGCAATTGATCTATCAACCGTTAAAAGGTGACATCTACAGTTTGGCAAGCCAAGTTGGCTTTTCGGCACGCACACCACATCGTATGGCACATGACCAAATTGCAATTTAGAATGGGAACACAGTAACAGGGTTTATGGGGTGGGAGGTGAACACATAACACGGGATAGAAGTGCTTACTACAAATTGAGGAACAACCCTAAAAAACTGGCAATTTAATCCCAACTCCTTCTGCAAGCTAAGACAATACAACCAGACCTTAAAAAACTAGCAGGATAAACCAAATTAAATAACTTAACAGACAAGAATGGAATTCAACATCCAAAATCCACCAGAAACACACTATGGCATTCAGAAGGTGAATAGAACACAAGAAAGAATAAAAATGATCAAAAGATTATATGCTTACCCCTTCATTGAGATAGCTTGCTATATTTCCCAGTAATATGGTGGTATTTGTT
The DNA here is from genome assembly GCA_026401315.1 of Dysphania ambrosioides. Taxonomy (NCBI): domain Eukaryota; kingdom Viridiplantae; phylum Streptophyta; class Magnoliopsida; order Caryophyllales; family Amaranthaceae; genus Dysphania; species Dysphania ambrosioides. The sequence goes on from CM048661.1 coordinate 10,040,063, forward strand.
CTAATTGCTGGCTCTTCATCAACCTACAAAGCTTATAAGCATCAAAATTAAGATACTGATTAAGGAATAAGCCAACTAATTCAACCATGAAGTAACAAGAAGAGGAAAGCCTAAAGAGGGAAATTCTGTAGAATCAGGGAACTTAAATAAAGGAAACCATTAGTAACCCAATTAACGTCAAATGACGCAGGTCACGTGTTTACAATAGCAGCATGTTGGTAGGAGTTACAAAAGGTGATGATGGTGATGGATTTCTAATTTAGCTCTGTAAGGAAATCCTCAAGCTAGAGTCCATGACTTCATGGCAATATTTGCCGGTCCCAAACATCAATTTCTCTACATACATTTTAATAAATATCCATTACCACTTCTAGAGGTGGTATAGAGAGGTGATTCTTGATAAGAAAGATACATGCTTGGGTAGTTCCGTGACCCACGGTAAGGAAATACAAATTTATCAGCATAACCGCATACCACTATTAATTGCACCGACCAATCAAGCCATAAGTGCAACAAATGACTACCAAAAAACACGTGATTTCTATAAGCACATAGATAGAAATATACCTGCAGCTTTGAAAGATACTTCAGCAATGATCCGGACATTGTACGTTGAGAAAGCTGAAAAGAATCAAAACAAAGCCATTTTCAGGATGAAGTCATAACCTCAACTTGGCATACTCAATTTTTAGCCAGTAACGATCAACAAAAGAACCCAAACACTTGCAACCAAAAATGCTAGATAACAACAAGGGAAGACTGTAACACCAACAGTTAGCCATTGGAAAAGCTGGCTATTGGCTCATTCATTGCATAGAAAGGAAGAAATTTTGGTATATTTGATCAAGAAGGCCACATAGGCAGTAAGAACATAAAAACATTACAAGAAGATATAGTAGGAAGCTGCAGGGAGTTTTTTGGTGCTCAAGGAGATCTGTTTCTGCCCACTGATGCTGAAATTCTCTATTCACAATATGTAACTTCATCTTCATGGGAGACACATCAGTTCCTTGGGAACGGTTAATTCATAATAATAAGGCAACTCAGTAGTATCTTTATTAGTTGGTTGGTTTCCTACCAAGAATAAACTGTATCTTTAGGTCGACAACATAAACAGAATGAGCAGCATCTGTTTTTCCTGGAAAATCTGGACTAGGCTGATGCAAATATTAGGTTTGAACAGAGTTATTCTATCATTTGAAGAAGAAGTCTTGCAGGCTGGTAGAAGAAAGCAAACAGTGAAGCAGTTACATGGTATGATGCTTTCGGAGGCAATTTGTTCCATTTGGTATTGTCAGAGTAGAAAGTTTTTGAAGAAGTTTCAATTGATTGGTTTGTAGCACTTAAATATCTAATTTTTATAATTGCTTGTAAATGCCCTAATGAATGGCAAAGTAAGTTGATTGTGTAGTCGTCTCTTTTTGGGTTTCTTCGTGTAGTGGCAAGGATTTTGATGGGTTCCTCAAAACCCCTCTTAGAAGTTGTGAGAGGAATTCTGCTGCTAGTTTGCTACTCTCGTAATGCTGGCTAAATAGTTTGGTCCTAAACATTTTACTTTGGTGAGTAATAAAATTAATTATTTGCCAAAAAAAAAAATTACATACATTTGTCCCCTTTCATTCTGAAAGTCAGACAGGGAAAAGAGGTACGAGTTACAAACCTACCTCCTAGATACAAGTGTACTAAATGGGGGCGGTTCATTGGAAATTGCCAACATCATAAAAGTTAACAAACAGGGGGTGGTTCCAATGAATGATTTAACACAGTTCAATGTATCAGCAAAATAAGTTCATATTCATTAAAATATAAGAAAGGACAGAACCCACTTAAAGAAAGAAAAGTGCTTGCTTGTTGAAATAAACAACTGGATAGAACAAAACCACCGACATAGAAGGAAAGTATCCCAGAAGCATCTAGCTGACTTCCTATTCTGTCCTTGTGCATCTTAATTATGTAGGAAAAGGAAACTGATAAATACTTGGGAATGCTACAAAATGATTCAAGATATCAGAAGATTTCTATGAATGGTTTATAAGAAGCAACAGCAAGGTCAGAATTTTTTATCCCAATGAAGAATCCACCGGAGTTTTCTGTAATTCTATTGTGTTAGGATCTAGTGAAGTTTAGAGAGTATGAAGTTGCCTACTTCTTCCTCTTAACAGGCCTTTTCTCAATAAGAGAATACAACAAAGTCTGATGAAAATGAACCAAACCCACAAGAAAACCCACGCAGACAGAAAAATGGTGCTCCACCAGTCGGCTAATTCTTCACAGGCCAAATCTAAATCATCAAGCATCAACATGATGTCTAGACATGGTTGACAGGACAAAGGACAAATGGTAAGATCAACAAATACTCACCAAAATATACGCACAAAATATGAAACCCCTAATAATCTGTAGAGCAACACACTATTTCTCTAGACATAACTTTAAATAGAAGAATATACCAGAATTAAACATTCAAAAGGTGGGGAATTCCGTATACCTTTGGCGCCAGGACAAGAATCGATTTCAAAGTCAACTCCCTAAGAAAAGCGGAAGTGTCATTGAATCCAGTAGCAATAGAAGGATAAACCTACTCAAAAAATAGAACAAATTCAGTATAACAAAGAAGATGTAGCCAAGTTTTTCTATGGAGTCGCAAATGACATAGGAAACTGAATCCAACAGAGGATTGAGGATTGCGGAAATCTGATGGTATAATTGAAATTGAAGACATTAGTATGTTGTGATTGTTTCATACTTGTTCATCCACAATTTGCGCAGATAATGACTCTCCATATTGATCAATATGCTGCAGCAATCCCACTCTAATAGCTCGATCATTAGACGAAAAGAGTTTCACAACGGTTGGAAGCACCTACAAATGAAACAAATGGACATCAATATCAATATATATCACAGAAGCACAAGTACAGCACAGTTAGTAATGACATAGATTTGCCAATACTTGCATATGCAGATAACCAGATAAGTAAACCCCCACGGCACAAAACAAGAGGACCAGAAAAGGGGAAAAAAAAGACCTTTACGCTAAATTCTTCAGGTGGAAGCCAAGAACCCATCTTCATCAATGCTGTCAAAGCAAGAGCACCTGCTGAACCAAATTCCAGAGCAGAAGCTAGTAGTGGAAGTACCTAACAAAAGTAAAACTGATAATTAGAGAAATAGTGGAAAGGGAAAATTAATAAAACATGAAAATATCAAAGAAAATAAACAATTAGAAAAACAGAAATTTAAACATGAGTAATACTTTCTTCAGCACGATTTGGCGAGGAAGTTGGTCAGAAAGAGTGGGAAGTTTGCGGAAAAATGTATCTTTCTCCACACTGTCCTTCAAACTGAGAACCTCCATGAAATGTATAGTATCCACCAGCTTATTTTGAAAGTATTCTGAAAGATTGAAATGGGTCAAGTACAATAAATCCGTAATAACAGAAAATGGCTACCAAAGAAAAGCTTATTAAAATAATAAAATGAACTTAAAAGTTTTGAAAATATTCAAATTTCGAACTATAAACATTCAAAAGTATCTTGCAGACATTTTATTCCTATAGTCTCTAGCATACACAATATTGCTAGCTCCAAAGAGAAGAAATACACTTGTTTGAACACCTAAACAGGAAAACTGTAAGACTTACCACTATTTTCTATAAGCTTGGAAGTGTTCAATCTCTTGGAAGGCATGGAACTCAATAGCCTCTGATAATCTGGAAGCAGCGACTGAAAGAGTAGAAAATCATACAAAGTAATTGCAGTCAGTTGAATTACTGTGCTAATGGATTACATGATTTTGTTACAGTCTATCAAGAACTTATGCATTTAACAACATCCAACAATCTGAAGATACAAATGTTTAACCTTCGGAATTGAAGAAATATTTCGTAGTTCCTCTGTCTTGCTCAGCCTTGTACCCGAGAAGATCTCATATATCAAACAGCCTGAAAGTTACAATGCATAATTCAAGATACACACAGAAGTTTACAAATGAGAGCATAACAACACCTACCAACCCACCCAAAGAATAAAAAAAAGGAACAGAATGAAAAACTACCCCATTAAGGACAAAATAACAAACATAAAAAATAGCAGGAACTATGAGCTTTATCAAATAACGATTTAGCACCTAGGGATCATCAAGGCAAAAGGATCCCACCTAATGTGTAAGTAAAATTAAGCCATAACAATCTGATACAATACATAAGCTCCAAATTAACAATTCGTTTGCTTCTCCACACAAAGCCTCACAGACACGTTAATTGATATATTACACCACAAAGCATCAATGCTTCAAACCTCCAAACACTATAGGAAGAGTTAAACAAACACCAAAGGAGCAATATGTTCTGCCTCCCAATTCCTATAGAAGACTTTACATTGTAACCACGTAATACACAAGCCTAGTCAAGGAAGTCTTTCTTTCAACTATGCATCATATGCCACAACAAGGTTTTTATCTAAAACGTTGAATTCCCCCGCTAACTACGATCCAAAATGTACAAATCGGTATACTAGAATATTTTCGGATTAGTTTAACATAAATAGGTAACGGATTACGCCAGTACCCATACCCATATACCAAAGCATACCACAAATCAGACAACAGTAACCACATCTGATACAAGAATCTATTTGAAGCTCTCAACTTGAATCTTTTAATCAAGACACATTAGGCATGCTGACGTAGCATTGACCTACTTGGAACAAGAAAAAATCTCATTTAATTCAATCAAAGCTTACAAGTTTTACAAAAGCTGCAAGGTTTTTCTCACTTCAACTCCTCCAAGGATTGCGTGTCAAGTGTTATACAGTAAATACAGAAATTGATAATGGTTCTCACTTGGCCTTATGTGACCAACACTGTCCCTTATTGGATTATACTGGAAACTTCTCTTTTCTTCCCATAGTTGTGCAGGGGGGCCTGCAGGGCATAGCTAGGTAGGGGAAACCGATGTTTTCTCATACAATATCATAATTGTCTTTCTTGGAAACAGACACACTTACAATTAGAAATAAGCTGCAACCAAAAACTGTAACAAGCATTGAGCGGCACACTTATAATTTTGATAATAAGCTGATTATTCCAAATGCAAAATGTCAAGCCTACATTCCACAACTGATACCCGTGACATATGTGCCCAAAGTTATTGACGATAAACTACAGAAACAGCATGTATGATGCACTTTCTACCAATCCGTTTGTATGTGGCTTGCTATGGCGGAGACAGCTCCAAGCTAGCTACTTTCATCTAAGATAAGAAATGTTGCAGTCAAGTTTCATGACTGGCTTTGTTATTAGAGGCACTTTAATAGATGACCGCAATGTGATTGTTGTCAGGTAAAAACTGACAGTTTTTTTTAGCACATTTCTCACAGAGCTGCAGGAAGATTGGGATTGTCTTGTTGGCAAAAATTTTAACAAGTCCATTAAGCCTCAGGACATATAGCATGAGGTGAAGTGCTCTTTTTCAGTCCAAATCTTATTTGTTCTGATATAATGTTTACATCCACCAAAAGCTTAAGTTTCCTTTTTCAGAAACTAAATATTTTCTGGAATCAATATCCGATAGAAATATCAGTTCAAATTATGGTTTTCACTGGATTGATACACCGACAATTCTTGACCACTTTCAGCTCATATCAAACCTTACCCTTTGTGGCTAGAGTAAAACTAAAGCGTCTTGGAACCTATGCTAATTGATTAAAAAAAACTTGGAAAACTGAGCTGCCTTTCCATCATGATTTTCATTTCTTTACAGGATAATTATCACCATTATATACATTTTCCTTTTATATCATTTTTTAAAAAAATAGTATGTTTTTTTTTAATTACAGAACAGGCCCTTTCTCTGTCTATCATAGAAATTTCAAGATCTAATCAGATATCTACAATATGCAAGAAAGATAAGCAGGCTGAAAACAAGGAGCTTACCCATTCCCCAGGAATCAATAGCCCATGCAGGAGAGTTTCTGATGGCCACCCAATCAGACTTGACTAGTTCCATTGGCTTGTATTGTGTGCCAACAAGCCATGCATATTGCTGCATACGGATGGAGCAAATATCCAGTAAACAAACTATAGTTAATAATTCTGAAAAAGGCTCCCAAAACTTAACAAATTTAAACATTACGCACATAATCTAATCATAAGACACTTCAACTAATGTGCTTTCATTTAAGGTCACATAAGACTAAAAGTTTCAATGTTCTTTCACAAGCATTAGATTTTTTCCTGTTACGTGAACTTGCTTGCATCCACTAGAATTTGCATATATGTGCCACATGATTTTTTAATCAGATTCCCCTTCCCAGGTCCCAACAACATCTATACAGCTCTACTTGTCCAAAAATGAAAAAATGAGCAGAGAGACCCAACTTAATAAGCAACAAAAAGAAATCATAGAACAGAAGACATTTCATGTATAGATATTTACCCCAAGCTGGTCTAATCTAGATGGTGTAGATATTCTTTTGTAGAGATCTGTATAACCAATATTTCATTCCAGAATAAAGTAGTGAAGAAAAGAAGATAAAACCAGAAGCCTGCTGACAGCAAGCTTTTTTTTTTGAGACAATGTTAAGGGATTATACAGAGGCAATCAATTGTTCAGCGTGGTAATATAATATCATAAATCACTACTTACAGTTATTGTTTACGAAATTTTATGCCAATTGTAGTTGAACTATTTAAGTGCGGTAACATATTATCTCTAGTTCTATAAGCACAAGATGCTTGCGTAATTAAGAATGAAGCTAATATGTTAAAAACATTGGAAATGTTTTCTATTCGAAAATTTAAAGACCTTTTAATTATGACACTCCTACTTCGTAGTTCACAGCATTAACTTTCTTTTTTTTTAGGTTTCTAATTGATAGAATAACATAGCAAATTATACAAAATTTTAAGAAGGGGATTTCAAGGGGAAATCACTTTTTGACAACAACTTGAGAGTTGGCTTATAGAAGAGATAAAACACTATATTCTCAATAGGGTACAATGTCTACTTCAGATTGTAAAGATAAGCAAGCACCTAGTACAGTATTGATTTCCTTTTAGAAATGCATATTTTCTCTTCAGGACCATGCTCTATCTTCCAATTTGACATTCCTCTAGTGAACCAAATAAGGTTTACTTGTTCATTAGGGTATAGATGCTTGCAGGTGAAACTAGGAAACTCTGATTTTCCAATGCACAAACCTTCAGTTATCACACATTTCCCTTCAACTGTAGCTCAAATATTGCGGTGCATATGCACTAGAATATACAAGGATTGTTGTATCAAAGATAAGCATGCATAAGGACCAGTTAGCAGTAAAAAAGTACCAGCATTGATCCAGTAGAGCCTTCCTTGTTCCCGTCAAACTCGGATAACACATCAAAAGCATGCAACTTCCAGTCCAAGGTTTGAGTAACCACCACACTGGCCAAGCAAACATTAGCATGAATCTGTGGCAGCAAAAGCTAGTTTATTAGAATGATAAGCAAGATACCGAACAATGCCAAGAATTAGAGTGCAAAGACATAGACATTTTCAAACTGACATTTAATATGATAAACTAATTGTGAAAGACAAAACTTTGAGAATTCCATTCATGGAATTAAAACTCTGCCTTTCCATTACAGAATGACAAAACAGTAATAGGCTATTCGTTCCACGAAATCCCGTTATGTAACACTGCAGAAAAAATCACATCCTTCTCCCCACGTTATCTATTACGTAACGGCGACTTGCCACATTAGATATTCTTTAACCCGTTACATCCAATATTTTGGCAAAATAAGCCAACAAATTTTAATTAATCTATTATGTAGTTTATAAAACATGTAATTTAAGTAATTATTAGTTCATAAAATATATAAAACACACATATTTTGACTGAATAGGTAATATTATGTTGAAAGAATACTTTAAAACTTAAAAATGTTAATGAGTCTTAAACTCATCAATAATTCACACCAGCAATGACCGGAGATCCTTTTGATTCATCCTACATACCACATCTGCGATAACGCGATCGCAACCGCATCCATGATTTTTTTCTATGGTTCCATTATAAGTTTGTTCCCTCGACAAAACACGCAAGGGAGGTGGGGAGGTATAATAAGCCACACAAAACTAATAAATATATAAACAAATTACAATGTCCAGGCAGACAAACCAGAGCCAATTCTAAGGAAGATAAGAAGCAACTAAGAATGACCAAACTAAAAATTACAAGAAAGGAAGTTCCAACCACCATAAATATTATCATCTATGAACAATGATATGTGTCAGATGGCAAAATTGGCAGAATGAGCAATACAAACATTAGGAATTAGAACAAAATAACAAGAGAAAAAATCAATAAATAAGAATAAAAGAACTCGTCCCCAGATGACAGTTCCCAAAATATCCATAGAAGAGAAGTCTTACAAGCTTACAATCGTTATTCAAAAAGCTCACGGCTTTAGCTATCTGATGCAGTCCCCAGGCATAATATTCATCCCTGATGTCAAAAATAAAACAAAACATAAAATTACATCCAGGTCAAGTGACAAAGACTAGAAAGTTAACATATATATATATATATATATATATATATATATATATATACATATTATAGGGCAACACAAAATGAGAGCATAGATTACCTAAATACCCCCCCCCCCAAAAAAAAAAAAATTAATAATAAATTAAAACATACAGCACACATGCTCATATGCACCAAGATGTACAATGTGGAATACGGAGGTGTAGCATAAGAAAAAGACATTAAAGTAACATCAGATTATCAATGAAGCAAGATGGAGGAGAAAAAAGATAAATTATAACTCCTGCCTATTTCCTCTCACAAATCACAATTACCAGACTTCCCTCTACCCGCTCAAGGGATTGAATTTTAAAGCAAATCAACAACCAGTACCTATCCCAAGGAAACAGAAACTGGAACTGGAAATACAGAAAAAAAAAATGAATTTTCCACACCTAGGAAACAGGGTCCTGTTATATAATAAGATAACATGATTTTTCACCACAAATATAGTGACACAGTGAGAAATAATTCTCTTGATTTTTTCAACAAATAAAAAATCAGACATAAAAATGCAGAAGCAAAGAAAGGAGACCTCAAACTTGTACATAAGTAATAAGCAATACCCATCCAATTGCATATGACTGAACCCATCCAGTTCCTTATCATTTCAATCAGTCATGCTGCTTTCACTTTTCAACTCAAGTCAATCCAAACCCCCCTCCTCATCTCAAAAAGAACAGCACCTAGGATACACACCAAACACTAATAACTTATCAATTAAAAGACAACTACTAGATATGCCTATCTTTGGCAAATGATACCCTAAATATCTCACCCCACAAACACTAATTCTGAAAATTTCTGGTACAAGGAGTTTCATGTCTCCTCCAAAATAATAAGTTGGTTCTTTTCAACTGCTTTGAGACGAGAAACATCTGCAGCAAGAAGAACAATATTCCCTACGCATTTGGGGAATAAATTTTATGCAAAGGACTAGTCTATTACCATAACGTTTCAAAATAATTTTGGAAGCAATTTCAATTCCAAAATAGCTATGAAAAAGTACATAAGGCTCAAAATGCATATGAGAGTTCAAAACGTATTTTACATTTGAGAGTCAAAATGATTAACTTGTCCTAAATTTATATGTATTTAAGAACATACTTCAAAATTTGAGCAAGGAGAGGCACACTTCCAGTTTGAATACACTGCCCAATGCTTATACATGTCAAGCCAACATTCCACAATAATATAGGAGGAAAATGTGCCCAAAGGGCCCCAAACAGCCCACCAAGACGAAATGGAGCTCAAAGGTTCTGAAGTGGAATTTGGGTTTCTTGAGAAAAATATTGCAATTGGAAATCACATTATCCTTGATCACAACTTCTCTCCTATTAATGGGTTTTAGCCTCTTGGATCTACTAGCATGATATATTTCGTGATTTGGAAATTCGTAAAATTTCCTAAAACAAGGACAAGTAAAAAAATTGCACTAAGATACAGAAACTCAAAAAAAAAAATATTAAAATAATAAAAACATTAATTTGAGAAAATGGCTTTCCATTTTGTTCTTTACAGGACAGTGATCAATGTAACTAGATAATAATAGCTATATAATAGGCCAGATAAGTTATAATGCCTACAAGAAATATCCAGCAAAATTTATTTCTGACAGAGGCATCCAAACCCAAATCCTCAACTTTTTTCTGACATAAATAATTAGTTAGGTACACATACCTCCGCTTGCCATCTAAACCCAACTCCTTGATTTTTTCTGACAGTGGCGTAACAGGTTCAGTAACAATATAAATCGTCACCCTGGTAGTAGACCCATCAAATGTCTCAACTTCAGTACTGTGGAGAAATGATAATATATTAGGATGTCTTACCTGCAAAAAAAGCCAAAATAATATCTCCAAGTAAGCACAGCACACAAGTTATAGAGCATGAATGAGAATATAGAATTCCTTAGGTTTAATAGATAAGCAGAAAAATGAGAGGTATACTGTTCGCAGTCGCTTCACCCCATTGCGCCCAGCAGCTATATGACCATCTTGGGCACTTCCTACAAGGGAGAATATTGAAACTGGAGAACCATCATCCTGGAACAATAGATTAATAACCCGGAATTTATAAATTTCAAACAAACTACTACTCATGTTACACACAAAAAAATGCAGATAAGAATGGAAATTAGAAGACATAGGATCATATATAAATGAAAGGATAAGAATTCGAGACTAAACCAACAGTGCACTTCAGTTGCACCCAAAGTGACCCTAGGCAAAGCCAAAATGATCTCAAGAAAACTATTTCTTACTTTTGACACTCATGGTATAATAATCAATACTCAGTAAAGCCTCCAACTATTAAGGGCAAATAGATCTTTAACCAAACACCTAGAGAGCAAGACAAAACATTACACAAGTTATACATAGCAAAAACATATAAATAGAAATAAACAAACAGTAAAAGTCCATACTCTTCTATCTCGTATTAGAGTTCTACGCGGCACTCATATAATAGTACCCATATGAGAGTTGAGGTGAAGAATGCAGATGTATTTTTACTTGGAACTTCCCAAAACAGTAAAGTGAGGAATTCATTCTTAGAGAACACAACTGCAAAACAAAGATATCTCAAGACAAGGCTCTTATGGTTTCATTCATAAACAAAGTGTCAGTATTTAACGTATTAAGAGTACGAATGGCTGTTAAATAGATGTCCACATCAACCAGGAACTCTAGCATCAGAATCCAAAAGGTGAAAGAAATAGATGCAAGGAAGCTGTTAATGTTTACCACCAAGAAAAAAAAAATACCGACCATTGGCCAAAAGCTATCCGAATATCATCAACTAAACTAAAAACAACTTTCCCTCTCATAGTGCAAAAGTTCCCTATGACATTAGCATTTGTAGGACTTAAAGTCAATCTTAAGAAAATTAATCAGAAACCAAGCAATCCACATTAAGAGAAAAGAAAAACAAAATGCATGACTTAGATCCAACAAAAGTTGACTGTAAAAGTAGTACATCAAAATCATCACACAATTATGGAATAGCTAATGGCTGATAATGGTCGTTGTGAGGAAACCACCTAGGGTTGTTTTCCATGACAAGGCGCAACTTAAACTAAAACTATCATCAAATAAAATCTTACCTAAACTTTAAGATTCAAATTTGAACAAAATGCCTTGAGCCCTAATCAAAATCCATAATTTGAAAAAGAAAATTAAAAAAGAAGTCCCCCTACTTCACGAATTCAGTAAGCAATATGTTGGTTGATCACCAAAATTATGGTTTTGACATTGAAGTTTTCAATACATGTAGCGAACCATGGTGACTCAACATCTCAAAGAGGTATGGGTTCCCTGGATGCAACACGGAGGATGTACGATTAAATTGATAGTTCCATTATCCACTTCATATGTGGGCAACCTTTCATGGAGGGAGAAGTGACAATATTTCCATAGGAAGATTGTCCCTCCTGTTGATACTCACGCACTTCCTTTTAGCTTCAAAGTCCTATGATATCATCTTGGGTGAGTTATTGGGATCATCTCCTAAGATGGGTGATTCTAAAGAATGGAGGATCTTTGACGCTTTCTCGTAGTTCTTTGGATTGGATGCTTGCTATGCCTCGTGAGGAAGTGATGAGTGCTCACCATGGTGAACTGGAAGATCCTTCGAGGCCTCATAAGTGAGTGCTTCCCAAGGTTACTGCTGAATCTAGGTTAACGCTATCTGTCCCTATGTTCCTGTTAAGTTAAGTAACAAGAATAAGAGAAAGGAGCCTTATGAGAAGGCAAATGGGAGGCGCACTCCCTCGTTCTCCTCTCTAAACTTTACAGTTAGGTTTTCAAAATGTGGGTTTCCTTCCTTGCTATCTCAGCACCACTACTCCTTATCCTCCTAAACCTCTTCTTAGGTTTGATCTCCTAAACTAATTTCTTCTCCTCTTCGCTAATTCTCCTTAATATCATCATCAAATTTACCATGAAACACTTCTCTTTCAATTATATGGGGGTTTCATTAAATTTGGTGATGAAAGAAAATTCATACACAAGATACTTTCACCTTTGGGTTATCTTATAAAACTATGTGTAGGAAAGATGGAGCAAGAGGAGCAAAGAGAAAAAGAAAGGGCAGACAGTATGAGGGGAATAAGAGAGGAGTGGGTGGTGGCAAAGGTCAAAGGAGGGGAGATAGAGAACAGAAAATCATTTTATTTATAAAAGAATATTTAATTGAAGCAGTAAAACAATGACAGCACGAGGACAACCTCCCTCTCTTTTCTCCTTGTCCCCCTCCCCTCTCTCTAAATAACCTAATTCAAACATAGTAACAAATTCACAAAGCTAAACAATAATCATATCAAGAAAAAACATATAAAAAATGTCTAAACCAACCACCCTATCCCTATAACCAACATCCTTGACAAAACTGTCATAGCAAAATGATTGGTATTTGCAATGGAAGGGGGAATTCAGATAGAATTAAATGTAAACTCATAAAGGATATAAGTAACTCTTCTCTTCCCTACAGTAAAAATCTCCACTCTCTCCTTTTCTATGATCTGACATTTCATGCTACCACATCACCTTCAACACTTTTCTACAGCCACAACTTGCCATGTTGAACCCACTACTATGCAACAAGGCCCACCCGGCCACTGCCTGAAAAATACCTCGTCTCTCTCTCCCTTCTTTCATTTCAAATGAACATTGAGCTCTTTTGAGATTAAACGTATTTCTCTACTCGATACCAAACAATATCCATGTATCCTTTTCCACCTTTAGTAGCAGCATCAATGACCAAAACCTGTTTGCATATAAAAATCTTGCTTTTCTAACCTCCTTCCCTCTCTTCATACTGTCCCTCCCATTCCACGTCTATTTTGTAATTAGGTTCCTGGAGCAACAACTTCCAAGGCTAGCATGAAAATGTTAAAATCAATCTCTATTCAAAAGCAATGGAGGCTTAACATTTTTGCAGTTGAAAAGGAAGAGAGAGAGCAGAAAGAAAAAGTAAAGATAGAGAAAGAGCTATTGAAAAGGGGGAAATTCAACTAATTCTTCACTCTTTCAAAATTATTTCCTCCTAAATTCAAGATCTGAATAAATGTACAGGTACTAGGCATGCCCATAACTCATGCTACAACCATCAAAATCCTTACATCAGCATGATGACAACCCAAGATGAATCACCAACCATCTGAACCCAGCATCTCCAAACCCTAATAGCATTTGACATCAATTGGACCAAACCCAAATAGAATCCTAGTAAAACATAGAACCCCTTATCATCAATCCAACTAGTAATCACATATCCACAATAAGTTCTAGATATAACAATCACTACGTAAAAATTAGCTGCTATATAAAGTCATAACTCAGAAACCTGAACAACAACACTTATTTTACAAAGATCAATTCAATCAATGATCTTATATCTATCCCCTCAACCTGTCTTATTCCAACCAAAACATCCAACTAATGAGACTAGCTTAAGAATCTAAATATACACAACTCCAACCTTGCAAACAGGTAATGTAGTTACCATCTAATTATAGGTCACTATGCGATCAAGTCAAAGTGTATACTAAAAATCACAATCAAGAAAGACCTAATTACTTCAAAATAATACTCTACACTAAGAATCCAATAAGAACAATCACAAGTAATAAGACTTGTTAATAAACATCCAAAACAACTTAACAAAAAATCAAAGTAGGATCAACAAAATCAGTATGACACACGATGAAATCAACATCATATAATTTAACAACAACAACGAAACCCATACCAAGACACAAATCACAGAGAATGAAGACTTAAGCAGAAACAATTCATACTCGCAATCGTAAGTTCACGTCAAGAAGACCTCTCATGAAATAGCAATTTCGAATGAAAATTACAGGAATACACACAACGAAATGAACACTACAATCAAGGCATCAAGCAGCAATGACGTCACAGGAAATGCAAACTAGAGCACAAATATTATATACTCGCAATTATAAATTCACTTCAAAAAGACGTTTCGATGAAACAGCGAAACCGAACCGCTATGACTAGAAGTTAAAAACACAACAACAGCAATAGTAAAAACATTGCAATAGAACCAGTAAATTCACAGAAACTGCTGAAAGAAGCGCAGAAATTCGGTCAATAGAAAAAACTAGAATGATGAAGAAAACCTTAGAAGTGCCGTGAGAGTGAGTCCAAGAGCCCCAAGCAGAGGAGTAAGGTTCAGCAATATTGTAGGGTAGATCCTTAACGCCATTACCGGATCCTGCCACTACTCCTTTCAAGAACTTGAACATCTTGTAGCTTCACGCTTACGCCTCCTGATTCCTCACCGATCTTCGAGATTGACAGATGTGGAAAGGGAAACTGAAGGTGTGGGATGAATTTATTGATGAATGAGCGCCCGATCTGTGGCTGAATATACAATTGATGATGACATACTTTGAGGGGAGAATCAATCAAGTTTCAATTTTTTTTAATAAGATTTGGGTGAAATAAAATGGGAGAGTATAATTATGCACCAAGAGTAAAATGAATAAAATTTAATAGATTTAATTAGATATTCAGTGAAATTTATCAAATGTTCACTAAGATTTAGTAAATGGTCATTGAAATGAAAGACATGTTAAATGGGCAAATGGTCATTAAAATGAAGGATATGTTCATTGGATAAATGGTCTGTGAAATAGGGGAAATGTTCAGTGAGCTTTACTAAATGGTCGGTGAAATTATTCCGGGTGCACGATGCGCATTGTGCACCCGAGTGCAGGATCTTACAGTGTTTAGGAGTGTGCAAAATAATTGTAACCGTTAATCATAATTGTTAACCATAAAAATTAATCGTAAATAATCCGTTCATATCGACAATTATTTTACCAAATCGTTAAGAATTAACGGTTACGGTTACCGAACCATTAAGAATTAACGGTTACAGTTACCGAACCGTTAAAAATTAACGGTTACGGTTACCGAACCGTTAAGAAGCCGAACCTTTAAAAATTAATGTTACGGTTATCGAACCGTAAACCTCAACGGTTAATATTTACGATTACGATAATAAAAAATTTGTTACGGTTAACCGTTATTATTTTTTTAAAAAAACTAAACCTAAAAGGCTAAAACATGAATGAATGGCACAAGTTTTTTTATGCATTTTTTATACATTATCAATACTTGTGTAAATATGTGTTATCACTATAGTAGAATACCTAGATGAGGTAAGGAATCATACAAGTAGTTTGTAATCTCCCGAAAAATAGGAGATTTCGATTACATTTTATCGAAAATATTTTCTATGCATTAATATAATACATATACTCTACATATATACATACATATATGTACATACATATTTCCAAAATAATGTGCAAAATATTTTATTCTTTTTAATTAAAACTCTTTTCTACAAATTATATATATTTTTATTTTTTCTAAGAAACCTACTAAGCCTAAACTACCTAAATCTAGTACTACTATTTTATCAAAACTAAACTACCTAAACCTAGTACTACTATTTTATCAAAACTCAATTACCTAAACCTAGTACTACTATTTAATCAAAACTAAACTACCTAAACCTATTATTACTCTCTTATTAAAACTATACTACCTAACCTTAATCCCATTTATTTTCACAAGCTCACAAAACCCTAAACACTCTTTCTCTCCCTCTCCTTGTTGTACACCCTCAGCCGTCACCACCCAGCCCAGCTATCGCCGCCTCTCCCCTGCCATCGTCCACCACCGTCGGTGAGCCACCGGCCTTCCTCCCTCTTCTTCTTCCTTTGTTTTCTCTTCTTTTCTTCCTTAATTATTATGCCCTAGTATACATGTTTAATAAGTTTTTATATGATTTTTGTATTGATTTTATTATGGGTTAAATTTTTATTGAAAGTTTATAAATCTTATATTCTAGAATTTATTTTATGCATACTACTAGTTTCATAAGATTTTTATGCATAAATTAATGCCTAGGCATGCTAGTGCCATAAATTAGAATTTTTGATACTAGGTTTTTGATTTTCACATAAAATCTTAAATATTTTGTGGATCATCTATGTTAAATTTTATGGGGTTGTTATTATATATTTAAATGAATTTTCGTATTTTATGATCATATATTTTGGTATAAAAATATTAATTTTCATGATTTAAGGCATAGATTCTTATACTAGTATTTGGTTCATGAAATTTTGACTATAGTGTGAAATATTTTGTTAAAAAATTAATTTTAAGGTATTTGAAATAAATTTTCAGAATATTATACATTAAAGATTATGGTTTAATTGTTAAAGATTTCATGTTTTAAAGTTTGAAAGTATATACTATTAGTATATACATTAGATTAAGACTATTCCAAGATACAATTGGGAGTAATTTGAGTATACTACATAAAATACAAATTTTCATGTTTTAAGAGTTATAAAAATGGAGTTTTATAACATATATTTTAACGAGTTTTCAAATAATACTTGTAGTATTGTGTTGGAGATACTAGATTATGTTTTGAGAGACTTAAAAAGATGTTTTGGAATTGTTTAAAACCCTAAAAAGATTAGTATGATTGTTGTAAATTTTGGATAATGGGGTATTGATTTAGGTTGTATAATTTGGTGTAGCAGAGCACTTTGTAAAATGTGCTAACTAGTAACAAAAGTGACCACCCTTGTATTTTACTCCAGATACATACAAATTACGAAGAACGTTACCTTTAATTAGGACCATAATTTAGGGTTAAATATAAACTTAGTATCATGTTTAGGGAACCCTTTGGATGAGATTGTTTGGTTATCCATTTGAAAGAATTCATGTTCTTTATATTAGGGGAATGTTTTGGTGTTATTTGTGAGAAATCGTGATTTATTAAATTGGTATTAATTGTTAATTAATTCATGAGATTGTTTATTATTACTCCTTCATTATTGATAGTATGATTGGAGTAAAGACGTATTTTATAAGTCTTAATGATGAGATAGTTGACTTGGTTCAACAGTTTTATCAATTGAGATTGAAATTAAAAGTTAAAAATTACAGTATAACGGAGATAGATTGAATAACTGTAATGTTTGCATATGTGTGCTGCGGTGATTGTGTTTATTGAGTTTAAATAGTAAATCACTTAATGAGAAAGAGGATAAGCAATAAAACTCTAGACCAGTGCACGTCTAGAATATTCACAATCAGGGGTTGGAGTTCACGGGGTATTATCCGTGGCTTTTCTTAGAGGTCGTGTGATCTACAAGTCACTCTTTTATAAAGTTTTAAACTTAAAATTGGGGTTAGTTGAGATCTCATCGAGACATGGTAACGGAGTCGCGCCCGTTTACCATCTGGATTTTTATACTGTATTTTGATGTTCTCCGACAGGAGTGCATGGGTTATTTAATTATTTGATGTCCAAATCAGGACATGGGGGAGACAACCTAGTCTATTGCTTAATCCAAATCATTAATCAATGTATCGTGTCAGTCGAGTAAAAGGTTGCGAGATACGTTCGTAAATTTTATAATTATTCTTATTTAATTATCAGTTCCACTGATGTACTTTGTAATTTGTATGTACTCAGCTTGCTAATTACGTGCCTTGTGTGTTTTTGGTCATGACTTTTGCCTATAAATGACACTGTGATGATCCAATACTTACATTTGTATTATTGGGGAGAAGATTATTAACAAGTATCTAAATGATCGAGCATTCATGCATGGGCGGGTTTGAGAGGAAATTTATTTTTTAGAATAAATTATGTTTATTTGATTTGGTTTTAAACTGTTGGATTTGGATTAGAAGTAAATGTTATTTGGTATATTACAGTAAGGGTCGTAGAGGTTCTAGTTTGTTGTATTAGGAGTTGATTTACGTTTAATGTTATTTCAAAAGTATTTTGGTTTTCCGCTGCAAAACTCTATTTTATAGCCTTAACGTTTGAACACGTGGCGATAGCACACCGATAGTTTCCTAAAGGTTTGGGTTTCGGAGAAAGGGGAATTATCGGGGTGTTACATAGTTTCACAATATTAGGCTGTAATCTTCCAAAATTCTACAAATTATTTTTTTTAATTTATTTTCCTAATTAACCCACTAAGCCTAAACTACCAAAATTCTATCCTACTCAAAACTCTATCCTACCCAAACTCTATCCTACTAACTAACCATACTACTTAAAGTCTCCCTAAACCTAAATCCCCTTTACTCACACAATCACAACACAAACAAAACAAAAGAAAATAAAACCCCCACCCTTTAGAACCCCCGTAGATCCCCACTGCTACCCCCCCCCCCCTCCCCCCCCCCACTACCCTCTACTGCAACCCCGTGGAGCCGAGCCCTAGCAGCCGGCCCATTTATCGCCTACCGCTCCAACCACATGCCCCCACCAGCCTCTGCCGCCCCTTCAGCGCTTTCGCCGGCCGCCCCAGTCGTTTCCTCTCCTTCCTTCTCCTTCCCTCTTGTTTCTCTTGAGTTATGTGTTATGAGATTATGTAATTAGGTTTGTTTTTTATTGTTGGATTGTGAATTGTTATTGTTCTTGGGTTTTGATTGTTTCTAATGATTTATTAGATGTGAAAGTGTTTATAATCATGAGTTTTATGAATTTGTATACACTTTGCAATCTCTTTATTTGAATTAATATGATTGTTCAAGCATTCGGGGTTTGCTGTATGTTAGTGCATATATACTTGCTTTTATGGGTTTAAAGAGTTGAGTTAGAATATTAGTAGGTGGGAAGTGGTTTATTTAATCAGATTGTGCATAAACTTGAAATTATCGGGTTAGCCAAGAATAGTAACAAGGACTTGTGATATGAGTGAGAGCAATAAGGTGATGGAATTTTAATGTTGCGCAATGGTGACCTTGTTTCTAAACCATAGTTTAAAGTGCAAAGTCTTTTCATTATGCTTATGTGTTGTTACCATAATTTTTGTTAGGTTGATTTGTTTCATCAATTAGGTGAGTTGGGTTAGGGATGTTCTTTTCCTGCTATTTTGAAGGAGAATTTGTGGATTCATTTGTGTTGATTGAAATGGTTGGATAAGATCATGTAGTTTTGCTTCTAGAGTTGACTATTGTGCAAGTGAGTCTGTCGTAATTCTATAAATGAAGCTTGGAGCTCTAGGCCGTCAGTTAGTAACTTGGCATTACTATGGAATCGAGCTCTCCAAGTCTGGCAGCATTTGTATATTCCATTAAGATGTTTTGGTGACATAGTGCAATATTGGGGTTCATGTGGTGGATTTTTGTAAGGTTTTATGTTACGGTATGTGGGGTACTTTGTAAAGGTCTGTCGACAGTGTAATGTATGTCAATAGCCTTAGAAAACTTAGTAAAGTTACTGTAAATTTGGTTGTTAGTATATTGATTTGGGTTGTATTATCTGGAGTAGGAAAACAATTTGCAAAAGGAGCTTGAAAATAGACAAAAGTGGATACCCGTGTATTTTAGTCTAGTTACGTACAAATTATGAAGAACGTTATCTTTAATTAGGATTATGATTTACGGTGAAATATAAACTTAGTATCATGTTTAGGTAACCTTTTGGATGAGATTGTTTGGTTATCCATTTGAAAGAATTCACGTTCTTTATATTAAAGGCATGTTTTGGTATTATTTGTGAGAAATCGTGATTT
The DNA here is from genome assembly GCA_026401315.1 of Dysphania ambrosioides. Lineage (NCBI taxonomy): Eukaryota > Viridiplantae > Streptophyta > Magnoliopsida > Caryophyllales > Amaranthaceae > Dysphania > Dysphania ambrosioides. The sequence goes on from CM048661.1 coordinate 10,060,233, forward strand.
ATTAAATTGGTATTAATTGTTAATTAATCCAGAAGTTGTTTATTATTACTCCTTCATTACTGCTAGTATGATTTGGGTAAAGGTGAAATTTTATTAAGTTTTAGTGACGAGAATAGTTGACTTTGTTCAACATGTTTAATAGTTGAAATTGAAATTAAAAGATTAAAAATTACAGTATAACAGAGATTGACTGTATAACCGTAATGTTTGCATGTGTGTGCTATGGTGATTGTGTGAATTGAGCTTAAATAGTAAATCACGTAAAGAGAAAGAGGTTAAGCAAGAAAACTCTAGGCTAGTGCACGTCTGGAGTATTGCCAATCAGGGGTTGAAGTTTCACGGGGTATTGTCCGTGGCTTTTATTGGAGGTCGTGTGATCTACGAGTCTCTCTTTTATAAAGTTTTAAACTTAAATTTAGGGTTAGATGAGATCTCATCTAGCTATGGTGACGAAGTCGCGTCCATTTACCATCTAGATTTTTATACTGTATTTTGATGCTCTCCGACGGGAGTGCATGGGTTATTTAATTATTTGATGTCCAAATCAGGACATGGGGGAGACAACTTAGTCTATTGCTTAATCCAAGTCATTACTTAATTTATCGTATCAGTGAGTAAAATGTTGCAAGATACGTTCTTACATTTTGTAATTATTCCTATTTAATTATTAATTCAACTGTTATACTTTGTAAATGGTATGTACTTAGCTTGCTAATTACGTGCTTTGTGTGTTTTTTATCATGGCTTTTGCCTATAAATGACACTGTGATGATCCAATACGTACATTTATATTATTTGGGAGCAGATTATTAACAGGTATCTAAACGAACATTCATACATGGGCAAGTTGAGAAGAACGTCATTTTAATTTAGATTTTAGAATAAATTATGTTAGTTTGACATGGTTTTAAACTGTTGGATTTGAATTGGAGGTAAACGTTATTTGGTACATTGCAGTAAGGGCCATAGTGATTCCAATTTGTTATGTTAGGAGTTATTGTAGGTTTAATGTTATTTCAAAAGTCTTTTGGTTTTCCGCTGCAAAACTCTATTTTATAGCCTTAACGTTTGAACACGTGGCGGTAGCACACCGCTAGTTTCCTAAAGGTTTGGTTTCGGAAAATGGGAATTATCGGGGTGTTACATATATGTACAAGTTCATAAAAATAAAATGAAACGATTAGCAGTTAACCGTTAACCGTACCGTTAAATACTAGTAAACCATTTATCAGTTATCGCTACTTAACGGTACGAATCGTTATGACAGTTAACCGTACCGTTATCGTTAAGACTTAAAGGTACAATTAACCATTTCTGAACACCCCTAGGTGTTGTATAGGTAGTTGATCAAGTAATAATAAAAATTAAAATAGTGGTTTGAATGAGAAGTTTCTAAAACCCTAATTTTACAATTTTATTAATAAATTATAATGTCATTAAAATTTAAATTCTCCAATCCATATTTTTATTGTATATATATTTTACATTATTAAATAATTTACGTCCTGCATAAATTAATTGATGAAGAATTTATTACTGCATTTAACTCTCTTCTCCATAAGTTGATTATTATTATTATACTTACTAATTTAAAAAAATTTAACCAATATTTCGGCAATATTATGCAAAATTCTTACTATTTTTACCCGCAAGGTTGATTACTCAATGCCATGAGATTGCGCGAAAGGCTATTGAACACGTCTTTGGTATACTAAAAGATTCAGTTGCAATTATTCGAAAACCTGCTTTGACATAGAGTGTATCAATGCTATGAAAGATCATGATAACATGTATCAATAATTCTCCTTATAGTTAAAAAGCTCTAATCCTTTCTTGAATATTGGTTAAAAGCCCTCTTAGTTAAAAAAAAATAGGGTTAGTAAACTAAAGGAGACCTTAATTGTTAATTAAGAATAGTAAGATGTCATAAAACATGGTTTCACTTTTCTCTCCTCAATCAAGCTTATCTCTTCCTTACAACTTCTTACCAGCTCTTTGGCTTATTTCACCGGCTTTATTCAAGCCACCTAGCCATTTCCATAAGTTGTCTTAATTCTTTTGCAAATTAAGTTAATGATGAAGATGAAATAAATTGCTCTCAAGTTTTATTGTAATTGCTAAAATACTATGAAACACGAATTCACCTTCAAGCAGTCATATCCCATATCGAATACAAATTCGTATAAGGTAAAGTACGTAAATGAGTACATATGAGGATATGTATATAACTACAGATATGATTACATATTTAAAAAGTGTCATACTTTGAAGACCATCGCTAAAAAAAATAAAAAAGAAAAAGCCTTGAATCCCTGGCTTGCCCTTTGAGCAAGTTTATCCTACCTTAGGGAGTATATAGAAGAAGGTGCTCCCATGGATAAAATGAGCAATTCTAGAGAAAATTTACAATATTGAGTTAAATGAATAGGTTTAGTAAATGAACAATTATGAGTGAAGATGGATAATTTTGATTTTTTTTAAATAAAGTGTAAATAGTTAAGGTGTTCATTAAATAGATGAGCAGTATATATTTATTTGTTAAAAGAGCAAAAAAAAACTAATGTTCATTGTGAAATGAGAATATTCTAAAAGAGTAAGACACCTATATTAAGGTAAGTTGTATCATTATTAATATGACACTCAAATTGATATCCAAAATTATTTTCTTAACCACATAAATCTTTCACATCATTTGCTCAAATAATCTCAAGCATATAAAAATTATTACTAAATTAAGACAATTTAAATTAACACTTATAGAAATATACTCTTAAATTCATACTTTAATCTAAAGTAATTTCAAATGCTCAAATACCTAATTAGTTTATAATTGTTTATTTTCTCTTAAATTATTTATTTGATTCAAAATTATTCATTTTTTATACCCGAAAATACCTTTTTCTAACTATAAAAAAATTTCTACTGCCGTTCCCAGCCGACTTCAGACAAGTCCCTCTCCCCATGTTCGACACCTCCCCTTCTCAGTTCTCATGCTGGGTTGCTCCTAAGCTCCATAATTCTCTCTTTCTATTCGGCTCGGAGTTGGTAGGCCTGCTGCGGCATCAAATCCACCACGAAAAGGTGAGTCAGGATTCACTAATTTGGTTAGTTGAGAAGTTCCATTGACTTGTTGAACACAGAACCATTCGAAATAACAATAAGGTCCCCTGCCTCAGCCTCATAATCAACATGATTTGACTTTGAATTCGGCTAAATTCCAATCACTGCAAAGCTATTGATATCGTTCTTACATGTTAATTGGGAAAATCTTGTATACAATATGGTACAAAAACTTGCATCAATTTCGAATTACAAACTCATTTTCGTATCAAATATGAAAATTTTGAAGGAACAACGAAACCTTTGAATGGAAGGAAAGGTATCGGGAATTGATGCATTATGGTGGCATTTGGTGAGTGGGTTGAGTATGCAAGTAGCTCTTTGGGTGGCTCATCGTTTCTATTCTGTCGATCTCGTCTCTAGTCCTCATTTTACTCTGCTTATACTTTGGGTACGTCTTCTCCCTCCAATTCGCTTTAATGTTTTTTACGCTTTACTCTTTTGGTTTTCCATTTTTGGTTATAGATTGTTATACTTTTACCCTCTTATGCGCATAAAACTGCTAATACCCATGGTGAAGAACATTTAAGATCGGGGGTAGTACAAATCTGCCGCCTTTCGAAAGGTTTCATATTTTTCTGATTTTTATTCCTGCAGATGATTCAATGTCCGATTGCAATCATACTTTCTAGTTTTTTCAGAAGAAATCCGGGGAATTGCTCGGTATCGTCGCCCTCCATTTGACTATCCGTTTCCCTATTTTGGAACTGTTGATATGTTCTTTATGCTGTTTGTTTGGTCTTCTTCTGTTTTTTTTTTTTTTCAGTATTTGAAGGCTGTTGGACGAGGCCTGCTAGGTCTTTTTGCTGGTGAGAGATTTTCCAATTGTAGAAATTTTAGTTAGGGAATGGATGTAATTGATTGCACTATTTGTGTTTTATAAGTAGCTTTGCTGTTCAGGTATGCTTAATTTCTTATTGTTTATTGTTCTGAAGTTGTTTGATTATACGTTTTGAGAAACTCCACTCAAGAATGTGACTTATAGTTAATTGAACTATACTCTTAGACATAGCTCTGCTTGTGTGTGAGATTAACCCTAGAATATCTTGTAAGTTGCATTGACTGTTTGGTCCATATGAAGATTGAAGACTCATCAAATTGTGTTGTATGCTTAGATTATGTTCATCCCTTTGGGAAACTGATTTTACAAATTCATGTACTATTTGTCTTGTCAGGCAGCAATGGGCTTGTACGCTCTGTGGGTGATTCTCTATGAGTCTTCGACCATCAATGAGAGAGTTAATGAGAAAGTTTTCTATCAAGTTCCTAACTAATGTCCTCATTTCAGTGTGTGTGGTCTAGGGTTTTAGAGCATAGTTTGGGATAATGTCCAAATTGTTCATGCATATTCTATGCTCTATGTTCTTTCTCTAACCATGTAAAGCTAAGATAATAAAGCATCTCTCTTATTGGTGCAGGAGCCTTGGTCTTTGCTCTTGGAGCTATTAGCTTGGGTGCTCCAGTTGGCTCAAAGTATGTGAAATAAATGTCATTCTCAATCTTGTCGCTAGAATTCTGCAATGAATGACAGCTGAGATTATCCCCAAAATAATTGTTGACCTTGACTTCGAGAGTGAAAGAAAATTACTGCTCACTAGATTTACAGGTTACTGGTTCTCAATTTTTAGGATTTGAAACTTTGCAGTGCTTTTTTGTCAGAAAAATTGTCAAAATGTGGCGTATACAAACTATGAACTTTCAACATGTGGAACTCAAACAAAAGAATATGCATTTGCTGCTAATGAGCAAAATTCTTGTAACATCACAGCATTCTGTTCGTTTCTCATTCTACAATTGGAGGTTGAGAGGTAGGAGGATCAATGAATAATGACGTATCTTTCTTTGTGGAACAGGTATGTATGGAGCACAATTAACTGGTCTTTGCTGATGTCATCGTTTACAGTTAAGTCCGCTCTCTATCTCTCTCTTACACATATAGAGGCGCACACACTTGAATGCATTTGTTTATTCTTGTTTTGTTTATCTATTTTGTGTGGTTTTGGCCACAATGCGTTATTGCATTTACCAGGTAGCAAGCTTTTCCTTTTCCAGATTATTGACTTAGTCTTTTTCCTTTCCTTCCCTCCTTAACTATCAACATTAGATAATGGCGACTTCCTAAAATTATTCACTCTGTAGTTTGTTGTAGGGGGTTTGGTTAGTAGAGCTCATTGTGTTTTGTGTTTTGTGTTTAAGGTGAATTGCAGAGATGTCAGACCTTGGCTAATATTTTCTGAGTTAGCTAAAATTTCATGACTGCGTTTAAGGTGTTACTTCATGACCGTGTGTTTAGTTCTCTGCTACTCTCTATGTGAGGTCTGTGGAGTGACATATGTTACAGTTGTATACTTGACATACTAAATATATGCTTGGAAGTATACTATGGTTCTACCAAAACTTAAACTGATGGCTTGCATTATTCTCTAAGGATCCAAATCTGTAGGGACTTGTGAAGCATGGAAAAATTCTTTGATTGGCTTCCTATGAGACAGGGACTGTTAGTAATGTGTATGAAATATGTGGGCATACTAGGAAGAATTTAGAAAGAGGTAACCTCCTTGGAAGGTATGTAACGAGGCAAAGTTGTGCATATTAAAAGAAGCCTAGTTGCTTTGTGAGGAGCCTAAATGGACGACAAGATGACATATGCACTTAGAACTCCTAAAAGTACTCCATCGTTATATGTGTGCATTGAGTTTATCCTGTTACTGACTAAAATATGGACAAGTACCCTATGTGAATTTCAGAAAGCATAAAGTGTGAAAAGTATTGTGTCATTTGCTATGTGAAAAGTCTTAGGCGTCAAAAGTTTTCTGTCTACAGTACCTTGTTAGTGACTAACTGATCTATTTTTAGGTGTTTTTTCAATATCTGTGTGAGCAAAGGAGGACCTACTTGATTTTAAAATAAAGGCTACCTGTAACATCTAATAGGTATTATTTTTCTGAGATTAGTATTTTAGAAAATAAATTTGTTCCTCAAACATCCCTTGCCTAATGGACATAGAAGTGTTTTTGTTCCAAGACAAGAAAGCATCGACATTTGTTCAGTCTGTTCTGTAATCAAATTAGTTATACTTTTCCCATGCTTTATAGTTCTTGAAGTTTGTAATGGTACTAAATGAATTAAATCTGGCAGTTTTCTCCTGCTGCTGCCATCTTTGGTGGATCTTGGGAAGATTGGCAGCGTATATTTGCACAAACTAGGCAAGTTTTCCGGTTATCTTTTCCATTTCTTGAATGTTTCTTTTCTTCTCAGACAATATTGAGAACATGTATGTATATGCTTTGTTAAGTTTTGCCTACCTTTGCTGCCCTCTTATGAATTGTCTGCCTTCAGATTTGTATGTGCATGTTTGCACTAGACAGTAAGACCCCATACATCATTTTTTTGCTTTTAACTTTTGTTGAAGATTGGTGTAGTGACCACCTTTTTAGTGTATACAGTTCTAGAAAGACATCTTCATAATTTGGTTGGATAAGTAGGTGTTAGGGAAATGGATTTCTTTTTTTTTTTTTTTTTTTTTTTTTTTTGGGGGGGGGGGGGGGGGGGAGGATAGGAGGATGAGGGATCATTAATGGATTTCAGACTTTAGACTGCAGGCAGGAGAGGTTGATTAAACATGTAATGCTTCATTATATCATTAGGTCCTGCTATGTAATCTTGTACGAAGTATAGCTTAGGGGTTATTGGGATAGCAAAGGAGCTTTTAATTCTTACTTATTTAAAAAGGAAAAAAAAAGAAGAGAGTTAGCTTTCAAAGGAAGTGAAGAAGATTCATAATAGGGTGACATGAGTGCATCTACAAGAAGAGGTTGGTTAATCAGAAAGAACTGTTAATTCATTGGCCCTTATGTTGGAAAGTGATATGCACCCACCGCAACCCATTCTCTAATTCTCCTATGCAAGAAAAAATATGGGCCATAAGGGATCTATTTAGTCAACAGAGCTTTGGGAATCGATAAATTCATTTAGAATAAGCAAAGGAATAGAAGGAGATTTTGTGATAGAAATTAATTAAAAGAGTGAGAGAGTGAAAAATCGAGTATGTAAGGAGGAGGGATGTCCAGACTCACGTGTTTACTGTAGGCGAGAGGTGAGAGACCAGTCTATCAAGTGTTTAGAAATTTTAATTTAAGTCAATTAATCAATGTTAGTTTTCTCTCTTCCTCATTTTAGTAAGTTGAATCTCTCTGATACCTGCTTGTTTAGAACTCACTCCAAAACCAACTTTGTTGCCACCTTCCAACTTTCAGTAGAATTGTTAGAGTATTCTGGACTTGTTTCACTCTAGCGAAATATAAATTCCCCCAATGCATTTAGTATTTTGCGAAGAAAGATTTGCAAACGATCTGTCAATTATAATATGTAACTTACCTTATGTTGTAAATTTAGGCCTACAGGACCTGTTGATTATATGGTTTGCCTTCCAGCACACGGTTCTATAATTGGTTCCTGGTTTGGAGCCTGGCCGATGCCGCTTGATTGGGAGAGGCCATGGCAGGTAATCTGTAAACTTATTTTCATTTGGTTCTTTTTTTTTCTAGAAAGTTTATTAAACTAACTCAAAATTGATATTTCTTGAATTATAAGTCAGTCCTTTGTCATGGATTACTGAAGTTGGCATGTCTTTTCTTATTTCATATGATCATTAAGGCCAGTATCGTGCAACTCGAAACTCATTAAAATAATATAAGCAGTTGGACATCTGTGTAGCTTCACTTTAAGGGTTAAATGAACATGACTATGAGATGGTGGAAGGAGAATACTTTTTAGATGTAAGGTCATACAAGAAGCTATACGTAAGAACGAGTTTTGTAAAATGAGGACTATTGTTGAAGATAAGGAGCTAGAGTTGAGGCTAAAGATAGAGATTCAAAGGAGTGAACCTCGTAAGATTTAAGTAGAGGTTATCCCATAATGATCACATGACTTGTGATAAGAATATTTGGCGCTTAAGAAATAGGTATGAACCTTAGATCAGCACCCCCTCCCCTCCCCTTCCCTCTCGACTTATATTTTACATAGCTTGCGTCTGTGTATGTGACTGTGTGCATATATGCATGTGGATTTTTGGGGGTTTTATGCCTCTCTGTACCTAATATCTACCCTTGCCCTCTTATTTCTCCATTTGTTAGTTTCAATATATATTATATACCACATTCAGATTAAAAAAAATGTCTATTTGCTAAGGATACGTGCTGGTGGTTTACAACAGTTCTGGGCCTTCTGGCTTTCTGTGAAGAAAAGCATCTTGAGTATTTGGGATTTGGAACACATCTAAAGCTTGTGATTAGTATAAACCTTGGTCATACCTTTTAGAAATGACGGCTGGGGATAAGTGCCGAGGCATCACAATCGAGTACGAGTCATGGTGTGATTTGGGTGTTTTCAGTCAAGAGTGTTTTGGTGTGGGTGTTTTTATACAGAAGAAAGAAAGATTTTCACATTCTATGGGGACTTAGAGTGATGATTTAACCAATTTAATTGGAGCAAAACTAGTTATGAGTGGGTGAGCGGTCATTTCTTACTAGTTACAATCCTTGAGGTTGGAGTTATTTGGAGGTTAAACTTGATTTACTTACAGCCAGGCGTTTTACTCTCATCCATTTAAGAATCGCTAAGTTCAGATGGCTATTGTCTTACTTGTTCAAAGAATGGCTTGTGAACACGTGTAGGCAACCTCGTCCCTTTCATTGGTTGCATAATTTTCACAATATGATGGTACAATCTTAACTTAATCTCATTGAGTGAGGCAGTGTGAATTCAAATCTATTAGGAACCTGAATCATGTTAGATCAGAGTTTAGATTTTCTATCACCTTCTAATCATGTCTGCTATTTGAATCCCTTTATCTGTTGCTTTTGTTATTAGATTTTTACTATATAAGACAGGTATTGTTTGCAAAGAAAATACGAAGTCTATTGTTTTGGAATTCTCACGAATGCTACTAATTAAGGTGTATTTGACATTGCTGTTTTGGGGGGAGAGGCTTTGGGAGCGAGACTGTGGAGTTAGAGAAAACAGTGAATTATCAGGAGTAATTGATTTAATTTTGAAGGAGAAGATGATCCAGTCGTGATCGCTATGGTCATGATTTACTGTTTTGTTCTAGACAAAGTATGGAAAGAACTACAGAAAGGACCATAGTTATACTTGGGTTGATGGTGTCTGGCATTTTTTATTTTTTTTTCCGTCCTCTTAGTTGAAAATTATATCTATCCTTATCGTGTATTAATACCTGTATCATATTTCATTGGACATAAATTCATTTGGGTCATACTCAGTATTTGTTACTGGTTGTCATCTTAGTTACAATTCTCATTGTTGATGGTGCTAATCTCGTTTTTCATGGATGGTGGTGGAGAAAGCTATTGGTTACATTGATGACTTCTAACCTTTTTTTTCAATTGAATGGTAGGAATGGCCCGTATGTGTGACGTATGGAGCGCTGGTTGGCTATGTGATTGGCATAGTGGCATCTTTTGTGTCGGTGTTTCTTAGCTGTCGGAGGCAGTACATCAAAGTTGACTAGGAAATTATGTTGGTCTCTCCTATCTCATTGCAGCAATTCTGATCTTACAAAAGTTTCGTATCAGTGATCGTGATTTCTGAAAAGTCAAAAAAACAACAGAAAATGGATGACACTTGACTGGTTTCATGAAATTGACGATGTTGTTCGTCTTTTAGACATTGTTGGAGTAGGTGTGATTTTAATCTGCACGTATTCATGATGGAGCATCAATCTTGCAGTTGAATCTTCATTAAATGACTAGCAAACTTTTTTGCTTGAGGAAACATGATCAACTACTTGTATTATGTTGCAAGATTTTACATAATTGAAGCTATTACAAGTTTTTACATTTGCAGCCTTTTTTTTTCCCTTCTGAACCGGAAAAATTGAAGCTATTACATATTTAAATCACACTCATACTTAGTAACACACTGACACTTTCGGTATAATTTTGTATTATTTTTATTTTTATTAAATCCTATGTAAGGGTAATTTCATCGGATAATATATAAAATATGTATTTTATATGGGCAATGGGTAGAAATTCACAGATAATGTTTAGATATTCATATTAAAGACGAAACAGGTCCCATATATACCGTTGTAAAAACATGGACGTAATAAGTAAAATTGTAAAAACATAGATGTAAAAAGTAAAATTGTAAAAACATACCTCAACCATAAGGCCATATAACCTCCCCAAAACGGCCAAACCCAACTATTCAGCCACTAAACGCAACCGACCGGGCGACGATCCATCCACCCATCAGCCGCCGCCGGCGACGAGAGAGAAAATGACGGAGGCAGTGATAAGGAACAAGCCAGGAATGGCGAGCGTGAAGGATATGCCACTCCTTCAAGATGGACCTCCACCTGGCGGTTTCGCTCCGGTCCGTTACGCACGTCGTATCCCAACTAAGGGTCCCAGTGCTATGGCCATTTTCTTCACCGCTTTCGGCGCTTTTGCTTGGGGTATGTACCAGGTTGGCGAGGGTAACAAGAAGCGTCGGTAATGTTATTATTCCATCTCTTGGATCTTTTTCATTTCATACTTATATTATTCTTTGTATTTTCATTGATGTCTTGATGCATTTGATTTTGATTTGTGGGTGTGTTGGAGATTGGTGAAATGGGATGGAAATTTGGTGGATTTTGATGGGTTTGTGAAATTTTGATTCGATTTCTTTTTTTTCTTTGATTTTTTTTGATGCATTTTAGTTTTTGGTTGAATTTGATTAGTAAGTGTGTTTTGGATTGGGCAAATAGGGCGGAAAATTGGTGGGTTTTGATGGTTTTGTGAAATGGTGATTTGGATTTTTTTGATGGGTTAGTGTAATGGTCATACTTATTTTTTTGATGTATTTAAGTTTTTGATTGATATGGATTGGTGGGGGGGGGGTTATGTTGTGGAGTGGGGGCAATGGTGTGGAAATTTGGTGAGTTTTGATGGGTTCGTAAAATGGTGATTTTTTAAGTTGATGTTTTGGAGATCAAGAGATTGAATATTTGAGCTCAATGTGTTACAGTTAGTGGTGTAAATTTAGGTCTTGTTGATTCTAGGAGTGTTTACTTTTCTCTTCGTTGGTATCATAAGGGTTTGTTTTCTCACATTTGACTTTGGTAGTGGTGATTGAAATTGATACTTAGGTGTGTTGATATTATAAAAATTGCGTGGAAATGCATTCAGTTTTGCTAGAAATTTGTCAGGTTTTGATGGGGGTGGTTTTGTTTTTCAGGTTGTTTTAGAGATTTAGGAGATTATGAGAAGGAAAGAGGTTGGGTTTTTGTGCTGAATGTGCTGCATTTAGTGGACTTAAGTTAGGATTTGACAGGAAGCTTTTGTGAATTTGTTGGTACTTTGATCAGTTTGTTATCTTACAATTGACTTTTTGGTTGTATTAAGGATTGAAATTGAGTACTGGGTGTATTGGGAATAGAAAAATTGTCTAGAAATGCATTCGATTTAGCTAGAAATTTGTTGAGTTTTAATGGTTTTTTGTAATGGTGATTTGAGTTTTATTGTAGTTATTGTTTGGTAGGTGTAGAGATAATGAGAAATAAAAATTTTGAATTTTTGTGCTCAATGAGCTACATTTAGTAGACTAAAGTTAGTGTTTGGTAAAATTCACCGGTATGATGATTTTTCTCTCTCATTTGAATCTTAAGTGGAATGGGGTAATAAAGTTAATTGTTGGGTATCAAGGATTAGGAAAATGTCGTAAAATCATGTTCCAATTCGGCTGAAAATTCAATGGGTATTGATGAGTTTGGAAAATGGTGATTTGGGTTTTTGTTAGTTATTGTTTGTGAGATGCCATAGATATTGAGGATTAAGGGTTTGTTGTTGAATTCAGGACTAATTTGTGTAGCGTGAGGAATGTCGGTGCTTTATATGTGAGGAAGAGATTAATCAGTTTTGGCTTTGAGTACTGAACATATTAACAAATAAGGTCAATATGTTGTAAGAAGTTGTAAATGGCCTGCTGTTAGTGAATGTGAAAGTGAAGTTGTGGGAAGGCATCTTAATATAGTGATTTTGTGGTCAAGGTATTTTCAGGAATCTAGGCCATTGATTTACTGTGTAAATTGCCTTGTTTTGTGATAGGGTGGGAGTGATACGATTTCCACGGAGACAGAATCAAAAAGAGATTGATGGTGGGTTTTTTTAAAAAAAATTTCCTTCTTAGTTTTGAAGACCATATTCTAGGAAATGTGATTTATGTCAACATTGTCAAGGCTCTGAATGAGAGGCCTTGTTCTTGATCTAATCCGTTGCCCAACATTTTACTTCATTGTAAGGATATAGCTAGGATGTGAAGTGAATGTTTGACCAAGGTCATGTTGTAGTTACAGAAGATTAATTAATGTTCAAATCTTGATGCTTACTAAGAGTGGACCTTTTACTTCTTGAGCTCCATGCCATTAAATTGTGTGATTATGTAATGTTGATAATGGTGCCCAAATCTTCATTCCGAGGAACTATTTACTGATCAAATTTAGTGAAGTTACATAGCCGTGTTTAGGGGATTGGCTCTCCTGTGGTTGAATGGCCTTCTGGATAATGTCTTCTTGTTCACAGCTTTCAAATTTACTCTGTATTCTTATTATTGCTTAGTGGTTCAGAAATTTCTAGCATCTCTGTTTCTCCAATTCTTTTTTTTACCTCCATCCTTCCCCTTGTTTTATTTGTGAATTTGGGGTACTCGTTCACTCTCCAATTTTTATTATACTTTTGAGTTTCACTTGGGAGTTTGGGATACTCATTTCATTTTCTGTTTTCAACATTTTTATGTAACTTCTCCAAAGTACATCTTCCTGCCCCGTTGATTTCAAGTTTTGACGGGGATAATGAGTCCTTGTATGTAAGAAAGCTACGAAATGTTAACTTCAAATTTTATGGCCCTCCTGTTCATCAGCTGCCAAATATTGTGCCTAGGCTGAACAGTTAACTTCAGCTTACTTAGATGTTTCCAAGTATTTCACCACATTAATAATATTGTTACTGAGTCCAGATCTTTTGCACGCCTCTACTGAACTCTACATAGATAGTGTTTCCCCCTCCCTTTTTTGTGGCATATGTAAGTTGTATGTTTGTTCAGATCCTATTTGATCAGGGCCTCAGGGGTGGGACGGCTTGTAGATTAAGTTTTTAGAATTTAGGTGATGTGTGGCCCTTCCCATTCAACCACCATCTACCTATCTCAACTTTCTTTTCCTTAGTATTGAGGTTATATAGTATCAAAGTGATGTACGTCAATATTACAGAAGCCAAGAAGTTAATTGAGTTGTTGCCCGTGAAATGTGGTTTGATGAAGTAGATGGTTAGGAGTCCTTTTGGGTAGTATTAGTGTATATTAATGTGGTTAAGCAGTAGAATGGTGTATGCATTTGTTTGATAAGTATTTCTTTTATACCTATTACTTAGGTGATGTCTCAAAATAGCATAATTGTATACCAATTCCTTAGGCTAGATTGTGCTCATGCATAATGTTGGAGTTGAATGGATGTAAGGCATTGTAGTGGCAAGATGCTTGCTGAATAACGTAGGTTGCTGAGTGATTATCTATTCTAATGTTTTATTTTTTGCTAGAGAAAATTGAGCTTCAGTTTAAATTGTGGTTTATGAATCCATTCTTGGTAGTTAAAGAAGTCTACTGCAAGGATCAGGGTGTTAGAAGATGGAAGGTGGACAGGATGAAGATTGCTTGGGCTTTTGGGAGAAAGAGGGTGTCAGCTGATGTTGAGAGAGAGGGCGAGAGGGATTGATTTAGTGTAGGGAATTCTTTTGGTTTATATATCCAGGAAAAACTGGTGCCAGATTGTCTATTAGTCATCTGAAAGTATGTTTGTCTAAGGTTTTTGTTGTGTCAACAGACTCAATTATTTATGTTTAGTTTCCATGAGAATGTCTCTATGTCAAAGGATGGGTTATAAGGTCTTTTTTGTTCTCTTGTATATCACTGAGATAAAATGGGGCCAAACTTCTTATCTTTCAGCTGAAAAAAAATAAATAGATCTGTATTGTTCCTTTTGGTCCATTTATAACCGATCACATCTTCTATGATTCTTAAAGGATTTAAGGATTTAACTTTGGAAATAAGTCCAGATCCAGCAAAAGCTGTTTGAAGTACCACAATGTTGGGCACTAGGGTAGGTGTATATTAGTGATATACAACAAGAATTCTGTCTTGTTTTTCTAATCGTGGGATTGAGACCAACAAGCAAACTCTTGGCAACCATAAATATTTAGAATTAGTCAATCACTCCTCCTGGCAAGTAGTTTCCTGTTGTCTCCATTTTGATGTGGGAGCATCAATCATCTACAGGGGTTGATTTTAATTCAAATCTTGATTTAATCATGGTTCATTTTGGCTCTGAATATTCTGTGGGTTCGCTACTATTATGCTCTTGGTGATGCTCAAAAGGTTAATGAAGTTTCTGAAGTCCCTATTCTTATGGTAATATTTTGGAGGCGTCTACTGAAATGAGAATGAACCCATGTTTGTTTGTGCATGGATCAGCTTTGAACATTAGTATTGCCATTCGTAGAATCCCTACATCTAATTTGAAGGTGAAACAACTTCAAGCTGATTGTAGAGTCCAAGAGCTTCCCAAAGATACGTCATTTGCTCAAACCAGTTTTAAAACAAATGAGACATGACCTTTCAAATTTGAACTTTTCTGTGATGGTATTTTTCTTACCTGAGGGTTTTGTGAGAGGCCACTGAATTCTACAAGTACTATAGATTGGTGAAATGTATATAAATGGCATATCCTTTGATCTTGGTCATCATTGCTAAAAATTCTGAAGTTTTGATTAGATGCCGTTCTTCGTAGAGGTTACCAGGAATTTCACTCCCCCTCCACCTTCCTCCTCCATGGATAGATCCAAAAAAAAAACTAATTAGAGAAGGGGTTAGGCTTACAGATTTGATAACTCATCTCTTTTGATTTTATGCTCATGCATAATATTCTGTAAAATTTGCTTGCCCTTGCCATAAAGATAAATCTTACTGAATCTCTAGTGCTTGGTTTCTAACAATTCTTAGCCTGGACATGGTATGTTGGCACTGTTGCTGTGGTTGATTGTCTGTTTCCGATTTCAATGCTAGCTCACCGCTTGATAAATTTCTCACCCTCCAATACATGCGAGACACTTCCTCAGTTATAGTCTGGTCAACTTGATTACCCAATAGTTTGAAACTGATATCGGGAGGCTGAGTGACCAAAGTGTTTATTTCATAGATGAGGCTATGTTACTCCCAACACTAGTGTTATTTACATACCTTGTTGTTCCTGAATTCAACACGATGCTACCCTCCAACTGGATAGGATGCTTAGCATTCTTTTCAGATACTCGTGATAAATCAGATGCTTCTGAAGAGTCTGCTTTGATAGTTCAATTCAAGATGGAATATCCCAACCATTAGATCCTGAAGTATGCGGTTCTACTGTTTCCTTTTTCTTTGCTTTTTTTTTCTTTAAAAAAAATTTGTAGCAAATTTGGGAAACGACATGAAGATTAGGAAATTCTGGAAAACATGGAGACAGAGTAAGCATGGCAAATGAGCCTTATAATATACTTGTAGTTTCCAATTCGACATTTGACTTTTTTTTTGTATTTCCTTAGAAATAAGTCAACATTAATCTTTGAAAAAATGTTTAGGCATCCATCTGGATTGCCTAGAGTCATTTGTACTCATCCAACTATTTGATGTCAACCTTGTAGCAAGAGCCAATCGTTGGAAATAGTTGAAAATTGATGAGGTGGATCTAGTCCTCAGGATGATCCTTTGTTTCTTTTGCGTTATCATCCAAAATGGAAATGACAAAGGTGTCCATGTCTTGCAACCTCTCACCAGGGATTTGAGATTTACTCATCACATTCAAGCAACTGCAGTGGATATCATTCAGTCTATTCTAACGGTGTTTTAAGCTTTTAAATTCTACTTTTCTCTGTTAGTAAACCCCCATATCTTTGTAGCATAGCAAATACTTGGCAATTTCTTACTGGGACTAGTTATATGAAAAGTAAACATAACTGCAAGATGACCTGTACTTTTTTTGGAATGAAATTTTTTGTGTTGCATCACCTAAGGTAACTTAGCTTGGATGTATGTACTTATGATAAATTCATGGACAGGGTAATTAAGGAAGAGAAATATGCTGCTCGCCGAGCTATTCTACCTTTGCTGCAGGCAGAAGAGGATGAAAGGTAATTAACCTTTTCATTGTTGTTTGGATACTTCACTTTATTGTGTGTTTCTATGTCTCCTGCTGTGTAGTGAATTTCTTTTCATGATTATCCTCAGGTTTGTGAAAGAATGGAAAAAATACCTAGAAGATGAGGCCAGAATCATGAAGAATGTGCCAGGCTGGAAGGTAGGTGAGAATGTATACAACTCTGGGAGATGGATGCCTCCTGCAACTGGCGAGCTTCGTCCTGAAGTTTGGTGATCCATTTTGCGGATATGTTTCTTATTAAGATGTTCAATCCCTTGCTGCAGCAGAGATTTTCAGTTTGCTGCCTCCTTGTAGGGTACTAATAATGATCTAGTACTCCAAAGTATTTCATTATCCTCCCATTGAGCGAGCATGACTATCTGCTGTTATAAATATGATTCAAGTGTCACTTTTGTGTATGGGCACACCTACTTTTCTTTTCATCACAAATTGCCGCATCTTAATTTTCCACCTACAAATTGCTGTTGGCATTGCATTATGTAGTAAAGGTCTCAGACCATTTGGTACATCATGTTTCAATTCTGAGCTCAGTCAAGTTAGGTTATTAATAAAAGAGTTTGCTCAGGTTTTTTTTTTTTTTTTTTTTTTTTTTTTTTTTTTTGTCTTTGAAGTCCTGCCTGCAGTAAGCTCAGGTTCAGGACTCTTTCCTTGCTTAGCTAAATGAATGGATGTTAAAGTCATATTAGAAGGGCTAAGCAAGGAAAACGGATTAAGAGAACACCCATCGTTGAAGTCCTTTCTAAGCTAAACGAATGGAGAAGAGTTCGCGCGTTAAGAAACTACAACGAAATTCCTATGACGCTTTCCTTGCTTAATTTGAAGAGTGGTTTAGTTTGAAGTGTTCTTGAAATATCGCATGGGAAGACTAATAAATATTGTGAATGTACTACATTACCATACGTGATACAACTTCCTGGCCGACCCTCGTTCCACAACGTACTGGTTAACTGCCAATCAAGTCATCGAATTCAGAATCAGAATAATCAACTCCAATCTGATGTTTTACGTAGTATTATTTTCCATTTTAGTCTTCCTAAGCTATAGGCAAACTCTACCCATAACACGTAGCTACTCCCATATCCTACATCATTTAATAGAGACTATACGTAGAATTCTCCTCATAGGTTTAGAGTTAGTATCTACTTCATATTTTTTAGCATATTATCTACTCTGTATTAGTTTTCATATTATGTCAGGTTTCATAATATGATAGTTACGTATCATTGGCTCTTTATTAATCCATTGAATATTACTTTGTTTTATGAAATTTTCTTCTTCGATTGTATCTTTATGGTACTTTGCTGTGTCAAAAAATTGTCATAATAAGATACTTCAAGCGTTGTACAGCGACACATCTGAAGAAGTTCTTGAATTATGCTCTGTTTAAATGATAGGGTTAGTGGTTGCAACTATCCAATCATGTGTATCTTCATGGGTTGTCAAGTTGTCACGTAACTGCTAGGCCTGCTGCTCTTGACCATCGTAAGTCTGTCTCCAGTGGGGGATCACTGAATCGATTTTGACGGGTGCTTACACTGCTTAGCGGGACGCAGGTCCTGCTCGATCTGTTGGAGACCGTTGTACCAGGTCAGCATCAAAATAATAAGCTACAAGACTTTGGTTTATATGCATATTGGCGCTTCTGTTGCACAACTAGCACAAGGTAAATGCTATTTCCGCCTCTTAAGCTTAAATTCTAGAATATTTGATTACTTGCCTTGAATATTAATACAATGGCATGCACAAGAACCTGATCTTTTTTTAATTTCCTAGGTTCATTGAATATTGAAACAACTTCTTACAACATATAATATATCAAAAATGAACCTCTTGATTTGCTTGTCACAGTAGATGAATGCAGAATGCATGCCTTTTCCTTAAGCCATTCATTTCTCAGTTGATCAACCTTTTTTTTTGTTTTTGGTAAGTGTAGCATAACTAAATCTCCGCAAATTAAATCTCCTGTAAGTCAGACCGAAGGACCAACCCTTAATGCTTACATGCAAGTAGGTTCATGTCTATGCAAGGTTTTTTATCCCTTTGTGGCTACCTATAATACCCGTATTTTTTAAGAACATTTTAATACAAATTAAATAATTTAAAAAGTATTTTGAGACCAATCATAATTATGAACCGTCATTTATATATTTATTTTATAAATTTATTAAGAAAATCATTTAATAAATATTTAATTCCTTAGTTATTCCATTTAATACCCCAAAAGCCCTCCAAAATATCTTGAGTATCATCTTCCATTTTAGAATTATTCTAAATTCTTAGAAAAAGAAAATTATTATATTTATTTTATCCTAAAGATAGTTTTAATTTGAAAATAATAGATTTTCAAAAAAAAAAAAATCTATTTTCAAAAAAAAAAAAAAATCTCAAACTTATCATGGCCGACTACCATGATAAGTGTTTTAAAAAGAAATTAAGTTTAAAAATATTAATAAAGGTTATTTTACTTTAAAACTTTTTTTTTTAAAATATAATATACTTACAAAAAATATCATGATTAGTATTTCAAAAAATAAAATACTTATATATATATAAAATTTATCTTTATTAACTAATTCTAATTGGTTTGTTTTGAATTAAGTAATTTTAATTGATTAAAATATTTAATAATTTAATTATTTTAAAAATAAAAGATTTTTCTAAAAATTTGAAGGATAATTATCATTTTAAATTCATATTTATCTTTTAGGGTTTTTAAATCCTAAAATTTATCCTAATTTCTACTATAAATAGACCCTTAAAACTCACCTAATTTTTAACACAAAAATCATTAAACCCTTACTACTTAACTCAAACTTTCTCCCTTTCCCTCAAGCCACTCTCTGCATCTCTTCGGCCACCTTGTGCCACCAACAACCACCAACCTCCAACCTCCGTGAGCATCCTCTTTCCCTAACTATTTAATTATTTTAATTGTTTTACAAACTGTTTAATTCTTAAAACTATTTCTTAATTTAATTAAAGTTTCAATATTATATGCATAGTTATTGTGATGTATTATATTGATAAGTTTATTTTAAATTGATAGGAGGATCAATTTGAAGTTTAGTAGAGAGTTGCTAGAAAGTACCAGAATTTAAGGTACGCATATGTGTTACATCTTTTTATGTGCAATTGAATATTTTATTTTATAAATTATATTGTGTTAAGATATTTTTATTATGTATTTTTTCTAAATAAATTGTAATTAAAATTTTAGCCATTAGCCATTTTTTTTAAAATATATGTTTATATATGATTATTTATTTGAAATTCCGATTATAAAAAAGGACGATATACATTTACCTTATTTTATTTAATATGTATCATGTTTCAAAAGGCCGAATGACATTTGAGATTTAATAATTTTCAATGAGCTTTAATAATTAAAGCAAGGTCTTTGTATTTAAAGGAGTTATAAAAAGAGAGTACTTATTATTATATATTGCCGCTTGATTTCATAATCAATAAGGGTTCATGTTCAATATTTAATAAGAAGCAATGTTCAAAATAAATTAAAGAAATTTAAAAGTCAAAGTATTTCTTTTAGCACTGACACTACATATTTTTCTATTTGTTTTTGGTTCGCTCTACTTATCATTTATGGTGAGTAGGTTTTTAGGAATAAATGTGCATGAGAGTATTAAATCAAGGGACACATATTAGTTAAGAGTTTTCATAATTTTTCTTATTCAACTTTTGTACCTTTGGATAATCAAATTTTTTTTAATAAATAAATCGAGTTTTTCTTCCGCTGCGATATGTTAATTAGTTAGCACAGCCGAAGCATGATGACACGTGATGGTAATACCCCTAAGTTACTAAAATTATTATTATTATTATTATTATTATTATTATGTTAGTAATTTGGGGGTGTTACATTACCATCTCATGTAGCCATTATTCATTAGGTCTACAGAACTGTGAAGATATGTGTAAATGTAGTTTGTTCCTGTATTTTAGATTTGCATATATTCTGGTTGACTATGCATATAATTAGTATATGCCTGTAAGCCTGTTATTGTTCCTTGTATAGTATTTTGCAAGTCAGTAAATGAAAACTCTCGAGGAATTATCTCCAATATGATATCAGATTTCTAGGGCCAACCACCATCTTCCCTACGTTTTAGCAAGTTTCATCAGAAGGCATGCCTGCTGTAGGAAGTCCGAATAATATCTACTTGTTTGAGTTACCAAGAATACTGAAGAACTATAATCTTCCACAATGATCACACAAAATTGATATTCGGAAGGATAAAAAGTTTGGAAGTTGATATGTAGTACCAGTCACCCTCTAGAGTCTAGATACCATGTGATCATTTATGACTGAGACTCATCACCTTACTATATTTGGATTCTTTAAACTGCTTAACGCCAGATACGATGTGTTGGCTGGTGTCTTCAGAATACTTGTCCACTAAAACAATCGTCTTCCTAGGATTCCTATCTACAATCTTTTGTGAAGAATCTTATGTATAAACTAGAGCTAGGTATGAAGAATCCTACTCGCAAGTACACAGAGGAAGCTAAGCTAGTTCTTAGGGGGTAATATGTGTAATTTTGAGTGAACATGAACGATTTCAGAGGAATGAACAATTATGACTTTAAATGAACATTATAAGTGAAAATGAACAATTTTGAATTTTTTTTTTAAAAAGTGCAATATCAAATGTGCAATAATTTATATATTTATTTGTTAAAACAACAAAAAAATTAGTGTTGAAATGAGAAATTTAACTAAAATTTAGGTAAACTATATAATTGTTGACATGACACTCAATCAAACCCAAACTGTTTCCTTAATAAACCACATAAGTCCTTCATATAAGGATTATTACTAAATTAAGATGATTTAAATCCACAATTGTACAAATATACTCCTAAATTCATACTTTTTTCCCTAATATTTAGTTCATTGTTTATTTTCTCTAAAATTACTCATTTGACTCAAAATTGTTCATTTTCTCTAAAATTACTCATTTGATAAATTATTCATTATTGTTGCTTGATCATTTTCTCTCAAAATTGTTCATTTTTACTTGGTAGTATCTTCATTTTTGTATTCTTGGGAATACAAAAGTTTCTATGGCACGACACGAGCACAATCGTGGTCCGGCCTAACACGTTTGTAGAGTGGGCCACACGCCAAGCCGCAAACAAAATTTTTTTTAGGCACAAGCACATGGGTGGCCTGCCAATTTGACATGAGGCACAACCTGAATCACACTATTATTTAATATTACTATTATTATTAATATTAGTATTACTACTATAATTAATATTACTATTATTTTGAATATTATTATATTCTTATAACATAATTTTAAATTTGTATAACTAATATTTAAATATGTTTACTTTATTATTATTTTTTGTTAAAAAATTTGGACCAACAACAATATGTCAACATAGGTCAAGTTTTAAGGAAATGTAGCGGGACAAGCCTGCAATAAAGCCTCCGAGATTCATCTCCAATTCCCGCTCTCATAATTCCCTCCAATATCCCCCATTGGTCACTTGTATTAGTTCAACTAGGGTGAGCTAGTTGCCTAGTCGCCTTTATATGATCACCACAAGGACTAAGTTCCCCTCATGATTTCCCATTTACTAGTTGCTCCTATGGCCTACAACAAAAATCACTTCTTAGTTGTTAGAACCTGTGTGTTATGTGTGAGTGTACATTTTTTTTTTATTGCATCCGAATTTGTATGACTTCGTATCCGTTATCATAAAATAGTGAGAGCATTATGAATTTATGAGGTGAGGGTATACACATTATGAATTTAGTTATGAGGTGAGCAGGGTATACATTTCGTCAAATTAAGTAGATTAATTATCAAGTGATAGGAGGATGTGAATTTATGCTCAAGTAAACAGTTTTAGCTTTCACTAATGATGCATCCTCTACCACTTTTTGAGTTTTGAGAATTTTTTTTTAAAAAAAGAAGCGTAAACGATATTTGGTTACTAGTCTTAAATACTATATTATGAGATTTTGATTAACTAAACTAATTGACATTCACTAAGTATTTAGACATATCACTTATATTTTAATTTCCTTTTATTGAATGTTTGGTATGTATGAGGGATAGAGATAAGTGAAATAAAAAGACAAAATAAGAAGTGGTGGATGAAAATGTGAGATAAGGTTTAAATTAGTAGTTTCCAATAATTGATATGAGATAAAATAAGATTGGAATAAGTGATGACTTTATTAAAATATCCTTATGAGTTTTTCACTTCCTCCTCTATTTCCTTTTATTAAGGCAGTGAGGATACAAATCACTTTTCACTTTATTTTTACCCCAACCCCTTGAAGTATTAATTTGTTGGTATATATAAGGTGTTTTATATCCCATCTATACCCCTCTTCTAATCCCTATCCACAAAACAAACAATGCAATTCTTTCATCCTCACCTCTTCTTCCCTATCCCTCTAAACAAACACAAACACCCCATCTAAGAATAATTAATGGATGAGATATTATCACTATACGCAAGACACACTTCATGTTCCCTTAAAAAAAAAAGAGTACGGATTCATCTTTAAAATGAAGGTTATTTGACAACTCCTATTTAGTAGCCAACAATAATTAATTAAAACAGTAGTAGTTTGATAAGTAATTCATTTTTGTAAGAGAAGTTAAGTGGCAATATCAATGACAATGGAACTTCATCTTCATGCATGCGGCAAAAAAACGGGTGTAGGTGTACCATACGCATAACATACCCAGATGGACAGATGTACGATGGGACATAACGTTATAGCTATTAGCAAGGTCCATGTAAATGCTAGTTTACCATTGAAAACTGTTGATTGCATCTCCGGAGTATATGGCTACTAATATCTTCTTTAGTTTTAGGACTTTAGCTAGGCTACTACTCTGTAGTGGTGGAGCTCAGTGTAAGATGTGTATGTGAATGTTAACTATGATTCAACTTATACTACGGAGTACTAAACTTGGAATCAGAATCTTTCACAATGATCACATAAAATGGACGGATAAAACGATTGTTATAATCAGTATCCATGTAGATGCCAAGTGATCATCCGCGATGGTGACTTGACTAGGTTTATACAGGACCAACAGTATTTTATGTCAAACATGCTCGTTGTGAAACATTGAAATGTACTTCATTGACACCTCTTTTAGCAACTTAAGTACGTGAAAGAAGTTGTTTTTCTCCATCATGATCAGGATTTGAATTATTTCTCCTATTGGGTGTTCATGGAAAGTCTGCTCCTTCAATGAACCAACTTATATGCGTGAGTGTAGTTGTTGTGACCGTGATCTGGATTTGAGTCCTTTCTGATCGATGAATTCTGACCGGAGCTTGGAGGTCCAATAAGGGTCACTTTGCTTGCCGGCTTGTTCCCTGAGTAATTGAGTGTTTTCCTACCCATCTTTGATACCCGAGTAAAGCTGCTGTCTTCCACCACCGTGATTCGGATCTTACTCATCATGCAGCAGCAATGTACGACCTTTTTTGGATAAGATTCGTTTACTTGACAGTAACCATAATTTTGATTCCTGAGTTGAACCTACCAAACCTGTGGAAGTATTAGATTTGATGATTGTTGTTTTGTATATTACCCAACAACCATGCAGTCCAATAACACTGCAAGAAACCAGAGACAGAGGTGAGGCCTCTGCTACAGGCAGAGGTCATCCTGCAAATGCCGCTGTAGCAAAAATTAATTAGGTACTGATGAATCAGAGTACAGACGACATCAGCAATACTATTTCTTTGGTATGAGAGTCCGAGATTCAATTTGTTAACCCCAGTTTTGAACTTTCTTTTGTCACGTTAGTAATACTACTAAAGTTTTATGGTTGAGACTGGGAGTGCTACAAGGTACAAACAACAGTCCCAATCCAACGGCCATATGCTCTAAGATAGGAGTATCTATATTAAGTGTATAATTTATAATTGGTGTCCTTCTATTGCTTTTGTTAAACAACTTCAATCCTATCATTCTGTCTTGGTGCCTCAGATTACTTGTCCATTACCAATCTCTGCTTTGTCAACAAGATTCTTTGCAAAAGGTTGTAGGAAGGAATCCTAGGAAAGGTGCGTGCAATGAGATTTCATGATCTGAGTATCCTGCTACAAATTTCCACGCATAAGAAGGAAAAGAATAACAGAAATAACCAGAGTCCCTTTCTAACTGGATAAAATCGTATAATACTCTAATGAGGTTTCTAATTCATATCTGATATAAATTATATCAGGATATTGAGATTTTAGATATAAGTAATATAAAAATATAAAAAAAGTATACCAAATATTGACATTATTATCTCAGGTATAGATATGAAATTACAAAATGCCCCCAATATATTTATATCAGGTATAAATTAATAAATTTCTCATACTCTAATCTTTAGTTTTATTGAGTTGATAGAATTGTGACTAGTTAGTCTAGTTTAAAGCAACTTAATGATGATCTTATGGTCCTTATGAGTTTTTGACATGCTTTTACTTTCTATAATGTGTTCTTTTCTTCGATATGATGATTAACTTCTGTTAAGACGCCAACGAACATAGTCTAGTTTCAGTTGAAACTTTGATAAAATTTGAAACAGATCTTGAGTATCTCTGTTCTTTATAAGATGTAAAACTGTAACCTGGTTGGCTTTAACTGATCACTACAAGTCTACAACATAGAAAGTAAACCCCATGATTCCCCAACTTCTGGTTGTGGCTCCCACTCACACTGTCACACACCCTCTTAGCATTCAAAGGTCCAAATAAAAAAGGGCAATGGAAGTGTAGGGGGCATTATCTAGCAATGCTATTAAAGAAGTGTAAGGAGGAGATCAGATTATTCCGATGAATCTCAAACTGAATTCAATTCCTGCAGCTTTCTGCAGGGACATATCCTCTACCACTACTGTAGTATTGAGACATGTGACAAATATATTTTTGTCTAAGAAAGAATGAGCAAGTCTTGGGGTGAGATTTTACTACAAAGTACAAGATCCTTCAAAAAGTAGTAAGTCACACCTCTCAGATAAAAAGTCACCCCAACCTTGCAACAAGTTATTGTCAAGACAGTCCCATACTACCTATTTACCTTAAATAATTCACATTTATTGAAACTTATTGCAGATGTCGTATGGCTTTGATTAATGAACTTTAGTGTTCCTTAGGACTTCCTCAAAAAGAAAGAAAAAAATCTTTTTGCATTCCGGTTTAGTGCAGTGGTGGTTTGTGGTATCTTTTCCCTTCCGGATTCCTTCACTTGCAAAGACTTAGACTATACAATAGTCCTATAACTAGTTTCAAGACCCTTCCATGAAGAAGATAATGCTCATGTTTTTGTACAAGGACATAATGTCTGTTTAAGCTATGCCTTCACTTAATGGTCACCAGAGACCAAATGATTATCATGATACAATAATATCTACATAATTTGATTTTTTTTTTTTGCTAACTATTCAAACCCGCATATAAAGTCATAGGTCCAGATAGTTCAGGATTAATGTTTCCCAAATATTAATCGTCAATGAGACATTTATATTCTGTGAAAAAGGAAAATTGTGGAATATATAGCAAGTGTCCTTTTTCATCAAAGATTCCAAGATAAAAAGATGCAAGTAGGAGCACCACAAAGTTGGAAAAAGAAGGGCATTTCCTCATTGGCTTTTATTTATTTGTGCTTCAATGTGGTAGGAGAACATATCAAAAGTTCAAGTAATATGTTCTCTCTTTGTTTCTGAAATCTTTTCCTGTCAACTTTATAGCTTTTGTTCAATGGAAGATTTGGTTTTTTGGACAGCTTTTCTAAGCTATTAGCATCAAGTAGTGACTAGTGATTGAGCAGAGATTCTAGAAATGACTAGACCTTTTTGGAATATCTTAGACCATGCGGTTTTTAATTGATGTTGCAAAACACTGGTATGCTTAAAGCAATCATAATAGATTGAGAAATATTGATCATGTTTAACACTACTCTAACATAGAAAATATTATACTCCAGGTGACTACTCATTAATATATCACTTCATGATGAGTTCATCGGCTCTATCTCAAAACAACCGTTTCAGTTTCACGTTTTGGTGTTTCAATGTGGTGTGGTATAATAATCACATTGTTTTTTTAGATTTGGTTTAGAATGTCCTCATAGTGACGTTTGAAGTCAGAAACACATGATCCTGTCAAAACGAAAAAGAAAATGATCATGTTGGTAATGACTGATAGTTGGCCATATATTTCATTTTATGGTTTATTGGTTGTCATGGAATTTGTGTTTTTTCTGTCTGATACATTTGATATATGATTTACTAGAAATTTATACCTAACACAGACATTGATTTGATAGATATTATAAAGATGACTTTCATTGGAATGAAATATTACATGCTTTAGCTGCCCTTACGACTTCTGAAACACTAGCTTACTTTGAAATAGCATAAACCATCTACTTGGACAACTATGATGTTGATCTAATTAATCCTTATTCATCTAAACATTTCTGTAAACACTGCATCTGGAAATAGAAATTAATATGATGGGCATCAGTTGAACCCCTGATAAGGCTTGAGCATTGGGATCAGGGCGCCCCTTAGGTGAAGTGACATGATCTCATTGGTTGAACCAATCAACTTTCCCCCAATGAACACTGCTGGAACAGTTGGGTTGCAGCCGAGAGTCATGATAGCCTTCTCCATGCACTTGCCCTCTGGGTCCTGGTCAACCTCATAAATGAAAGGGGTAACCCCAAGTTCTTGGAACAAAATGTTAACACTGTAGCATAGGCAACATGAACTCTTGCTGAAGATCACCACGCCCTTTTCTGAGACAATCCTTGAAACTTTGTCCATCTTAATTCTTGTGCTTTTGAGTTAGAGGTCCTGTGGCACAACTTAAACCTGTTATGCCAACAGGCCTAGAAAACTGATCCTGTAGAAATGAATTTTCCGGGCACCAGGATATTTTGCAGAAAACGAAGAACACTAGACGAAAGAAAAATGATGCAAGTTTTGAAGGTTTGGTTGGTGGAGCTTTGCATTACCCTGATGAACTATTTATACGGGTAGCTTGAGTGTAGGCTCCTCTTCTGTCCAAGAACATTGAAAAGATATTGTGCTTTTTTGTTGGATGCTAAAAGCTTTTAAAGTTACTTTCTAGGAGATTGGAACTATTGTGTGTACTTCTCGTTGAATGATCAACTTGGTTGGCTGATATATTTATCTTAGACTAATTTGTCCTGTCATTTTAATCAAGCGATAGACTGCTTAACTTATGGCCGGCCACATTAATACACCAAATGGTCTTCTAATTTGCTTTTTGAATGACAGATTGTGTTTTGATGCTGTATGATGTTGACTGCAACTATATATATAAGTTGCAGTACAATGACAGAGAAACTTCTGATGCATTTACTAGTACCTAACTCAGGTAGTTTGTTTTCCCCCAGATTCCTTGAAATCTACTTCGCTCGATTTCTCAATGGAGAAGTTTTATCAGGATTAGCTTTTGATGGGCCATGATTCGGCGTTCTTCTCATCAACTTGATCTGATTCTTTCGATCACACAGGATGGGCCTGTAAGATTCTTTACATTTGTATCGGAGCCATTCTTTACACCTCTTTGCTGATTTTTTGAAAACGAATTATTTGGAATGGTTACGAATTGTTAAGGAATAATCACGCAAACTCTAGCCTTTGTTTATAATCCATCTATTTCTTATATCCCGTAATCTCTCATGTGTTTCCCCAACATGCAAATCCTTTTTACATTTTTTAAACTATAGAGGAGAAGAGGAAGGATGAGGGAGTTGGAAGCCAGTATCAGCGTTTAATTATGCTTAATCTAATCACTTTGCTTTTATCATAATCTGGGTTCTAATATGCGGCATGTGTTCCCATCTTTTTCCTAATAAGCCTCAATTATGCTTGGGAAACATGCATCAGTTAAACAGCATCTTTTTCATATCATTTTCATACATTTTAAGTCGGCCAACAATAATATGAAATCATTAGGAAGTGGAAAACATCATTTTATACGAAAGAAAGAGTATAAGCTTAATGTTTCTGGATGACTCAGGATGCTAGTATAACAGTAGTGAACGGACACGACTTCAACACAGTCTGTACATGTAGATGCTTACTGAAATTATAGGCAGAACCCTATGCTATCTGCTTTTCCAAGCACTCAGGGCCATAAAACTGAGCTGTCTTCTTCCTTTGGAAGAATGTTGACCACCAAAAGTGGCAGAGAAGTCAAAAGTGTTGGGTTAGCAGAGATTCTAAGGCTTGTGATAGGTGTTGGTGTTGAGTATTCGTATACGTTCTTTTTAGGGGTATAAAATCATGTCATTAAAAAATCTGAATCCATGCAAAAGATATGTCTTGCATGTTGTTTTCCAGAATTTGTTGGTGCTTCAGTAAAATTTTGAAGTGTTAGAAAGGATATAAAATAATTCACAATATATGTATTACTTTTGCACCTTAATTCAGGATGATATGCAAACTGTTTGTGTTGTTCCACCGAGATGACATTGCAAACAAGCTTAACGTAGTTTGTTGTTTTAAGATATGTGAAGATTCAAAGACAAAGTTCCAAAGTCGAAACGTAAAGGTCGAAGGAGAAATGGGTCTTAAAGCATGGATGTGTTAAGTGTATCTCAATTCATAAAGTCAAGCAAAAGGTGAAGGCAAAATCGAAAGTTGGAAATTGTAATCTGAAGATCAAGTTCCAAACTCTGTCTATGTGCTTGTTACACCAGAAATGGCAAAGTTCCTGTATAGAATTCCTGAATCAAAGCTTCAGAGGAGAAGCTAAGGGTGAAACCGTAGAAAGAGGCTTTCTGTGGTGCTAATGCAAGTACAAGTAGGGTCCGCAAAATTGGTACAATCTAAACATGTGTTGAGACCTTGGTTAATAACCTTAAGATAAAAGGATGTGATCTCGAGTAAGATGGTTAAATCAATAGACAAAAAATCTCACAAGTAACTCAACTTTATTTCAGTAAATCTCTTGTGTAGATTACGCTTTTGTAGCAAATCCAAGTGAGGAATGGCGGTTTAAACAAATTCCCATACAAGCATGCTTAGTTGTTTGCACACACAAGTCATCTAGACTCTCGAGTGTACTGTACTTATTTGATGGCAGCCAGGCAGCTTGTTCAAGTATAAAAGTAATCACTCTTCACCTGGTTATTCAACCTGACTCAGTCCTAAAAAGCTTTAATCCTATAAAGTCAAAGTTCTCTCACATGTGCTTATATCCTTGTATCAAATTTGTAATCTTCTTGTACATCACTTTAAGTTGTATTCTTGAGAGTTTAGTACTGAGTGGTACTAAGGGAAG
This sequence comes from Dysphania ambrosioides, assembly GCA_026401315.1. NCBI lineage: Eukaryota > Viridiplantae > Streptophyta > Magnoliopsida > Caryophyllales > Amaranthaceae > Dysphania > Dysphania ambrosioides. Next base: position 10,089,928 of record CM048661.1, read on the forward strand.
GGTTGAGTGAAATTTTTAAGGACTTGGAGTAAAGTCCAAGGAAGGAGAGTAAGGAGAAAGAGTGTGAGAGTAATAGAGTAAAATGTTATGAGTGGAACATGAGCGAAGGAAAGGAAGAGAGAGTTCTTAATAATATGTATTAGGATTTAATTTGCTCTTTAGTGAAGAGTTCAAAATCCCAGAGTTGGGCCGTGGTTTTGCTTTGAGTTTGACACAAAGTTTTCCACGTAAAAAAGTTTATGTATTCCTTTCACTTTCACTACTCAAGTTTTAAAATTCCACAATCAAACAAGAAAAATTTAACTTCCAATTCAACCCCCTTCTTATAAGTTCCATCCATATAACAATTTGTTAAGCTTCATATCCTGTTCAACCCCTATATAATAATTGCAGACTGTATGTCTTTGTAGATCTCTGTACATGGCGCTATAATTGCAATAAAATAAAAGTTTATGAAGTGAAAACCTCCTGACAGTGGCTGATACAAGCATAATACTATGCCTTTATATATTCGTCAGTTATGTGGTCTTAAAGCCAGATAGCTTTTGCTTGAATGAGCCTATCTTTGAGAGAACCATTTAGGTGAGCAGCAAGCACATCGGGTACTGAGCCGACATATATTCCGCCAATAAAGACTGCAGGCACACTTGGTTTACATCCCAAGTGTTGTAAAGCCAATTCCATTTCCTTTCCTTTGGGATCGTTATCCAGCTCATATACAGCTGGGCTTGCACCAAATTCATGGAGAAGTGTCTCAATGCTGTGGCACATGCAATCGGTGCTCTTGCTGAACATCACTGCAGCCTTAGTCCTTGCCAAATCATTTACTCTCTGCATTTTACCAAGCTTTTTGACGAAAAGGAGGCTATGAAATGAAATATAGCACCAAAAGGATAATCTTAGTGTACCAGTTTTGTGATGGCCTGGTAAAAGTTCTAAAATTATCTATAGGAGAAGTAAGATCAAAGTTGTTGAGCCATGATGGAATAAAATTTTGTGCTCTGAGGTTATGCTTTGGTAAACTGGATGGCTCTTGACATTCTAGCACCAATATATAAGAGATGGATAAAACTATGGCCTTGTTGTTTAATCTGGAAAAGCACATGCAGAGGATAAGGCAGAAAGTTTCTGCTTTCGTGCTTGACTTTGCATGATAATGACCCTTTCTGCATGAAGAAGTGGTATCAAGTATCGTGATGGATGAATGCATTTGCTGAATTTGCTCTTAGAAGTATAATAAATAAGTAAGAATTATTGAAGTATCATCCCAAAACTGGAAAGTTTATCATATGGCCGCCTAAGCTAGTATTCTAGCGAAAGAAATATCAACATGCCATTCCTAAACAGGGAAGTTCATCTCATAGCCTCTCAGTCTAGCATGAAACTGTAGAAAAGAATACATAGGGAAGGTTCAGCTAGAACAGATATATTCTCTGTTAAAAAGGCTATTGTTATATTGCATATAATTGCATCATTTACAGTGAGAAACCACAAAAATATAATAATTGTTCTGCTCAGAAATACAAAGGTGAAACTAAGCTCTTGAAGGACATAGACCGGTGCAACACATCAAACATAGATCCTTGGAAGCTATTTTTTTGCATTATTGTGGACATGAAGTGTTCCTCAACGGATTATTCCTCGTCCTTTCTCTTTGAAACCAAGCCAATAAATTGGATTATGTCCCTTATTGTAGAAACAACAAAGCTTAATCAGAGTATAATTTCCTTGCATTATTTCAAAAGGAATCAATCCTTTGTTCCTAGGTCGTAGAGAGTTACCGTTCCACAACATGGTCATTTGATGCTTTATGTCGATGCTCCCATAATCCGGTGTGGAAATGGCTTGGAGTTTGTCCAGTTCGTCTAATTAAGCTACTTTTCTGATCTTCATCAGCAAACATTGATTGTTTGGATCATAAGATCTTTAATATGGATTCCCATAGGTGTTTTGAAATTTCTGAGCCTATTCGTTTGTCTATTGCTTCTGGTGGTCAATCAAAATTCTTGTCTGTTACTTATTATAATAAATAAATAATGAAAAAATATGACATTTTCTTTGTAAGTTGGATCGGATAAAAATTATGCGGAGATATAGTTATAATAATATATGTGATAATATGAGGTCGTCTTCTGTTTCTGTTAGGCGCTTTCATCTGAAACAGTTCAGCAGTACTTTTTTGAAATGTTGTTCGAGATATCCCAAGTGTAATCTGCTGCAAGAAGATGGTTGAAGGTTGACAATGCAAGCAATGATTTGAAAGGAAACCGCGCTAGCAGCCTAGCAAGTGTCTGAAGGTGTCCAGTTTAGAAGGAAACTGATTTTTTCTGATCTAACGGCATGTGTTATTTGTGTTCCTGCTCAGTGACAGCAGAAATTAATTAGTTATTCTAAGTTTCAATGATGACGCTGCTGATGTGAACTCGGTACTGCTCTGAAGGACAAAGTCAAATCAGAATTAAGAAGCTCCTGCCCAAGTAACAGTTTGACAGGAGCCAGAGTTCACAATGGATTGTGTGTACTAGGTGAATTCTTTGTGTTTCTGACAATTTGTTCTTTGCTTAGCTTTTAGCTATGTGTTTGTTTAGGCAATGACATGTATCCTCTAAACTCAATGAGTCCACATGATCAAGGTGAGTGGCTCATGTGAAAATACATACCTGTAGAATCATTCATTTATTTCTATCAATTTTAGCTATTTTAATTAAAACCATAAATTTCATTCATGTTTCTACAATATAAACAGTGGTACAAATCATATATGGCAATAATGAAACCAAGATAAGATTCTGGCAACAATTTTCTGTACTTCATTTCTTCTATTTGTCTTGCTATTCGCCTGTATATTGTTATAGATTTTATAATTAGGTCTCAAACTTAGAAGACTCCCTTCCAAGCCTGGTTTCCTAGTCTTTCTACTGAAGGGGCTTCAGACTCAGACATAACCCATAATCCCGAGCAAAGCCTTGCACGTAGCCCCTCATTTCAAGTAAGGGATTCAAAATTCTGTCTAGTCCCTCTACTGATGGGCCTTAAAATATCCTCTCCTCTCTGAAAAATGATCAGACATTTTGCTCATCCTCCCCAGGGCCTTGGACAATTAATCCACCCTTGTAACTAGGATATACGACAATACCCTCCTTGGAAGCAACTCGGACTTGTAATGCTAATCGATTTCTATTCCAGGTGATGGACGGTCTCCGTACGCATCTTGTTTGGGGTTAAATGTTTGGGACTGTTACACATCCTTGCCAAATTTGTGCTGAATAGACTGCAACAATGCCCTCATCTTGGGCTAAGCCTCATTTTGTAAAGCCTGATACCTTGAAAAGCACCTTAATCACAAAATTACTAGAAACACCCCTAAGAACGCTTGGAATTACAGTATTCGATGTCATTTTTTGAATACTTTGTGGTTGATTTCAATTTTTCTTGTAAAAAGCTTAAAAAAAAATTATTCGGAGTTCTCTTCTATGTAGGAGCTCAACACCATTAGGAAAGGCTTCGATTTTCTAACATTTAGACCCTTTCCCTTTATATGATGACTGTCCTTAGGACATGAAATTCTCTGACTTAAAAAAATGGAGGGGATATCCTGGGATTTCTCAGGGGTAGTCCTTGTTTGCAGGATCAGACAAATCTTCCTCAGATGCTTTACAAGCAGATTCTTAAGTAATTTATCTGTTTTACACACAAATTTCACTCGGAAACAAAACCAGTACTTGTTCTGGTGAATAGCACAAAAAAGGAGAGGGATCCATATTTTTAGTGTTTTTTCTTTACAATTGCAAGAAAAATACAGCTGATCAGTCACAAATTCTCAGGTTAACCGTTCATTTGATCTCCTGATAACACACTGTTATTGTGAGCTACATACTAATAATGTTATTGTCTGACAATTCCTCTGTCTCTCTAGTACTTCCTATTCAAAATCTTTATGGGCAACAAATTGAAGTATGAAGAACAAAAAACACTCGGAGGGTGTACTTATTTGCTTATTATAGTGAGGCTAACGTACAATTCAGTTATTTAAGAGTGGCATTTGAGGACATACAGGTTAATCTTCACTGTGCTGCATAAATTTGAGGTCATACTGGATTTCATGTGCATTATCACTGCTATGATAAACTTAGTAATATAGTTATAGAGAAAGGATTTTATATTTATTTCTAATGTATGAAAGTACTGGCTTACGGCCCTTCCAAATTTTCTTGGGTAAAAGACGTACAGAAAACAAATTTACAGCATTGATTTGGTTGTCATCATTCATCAAAAGTTAACAAAAAAATAAATGGAGCTTTTGATATGATGTCTAGTCTAGCTTCATAGTTCAAATCATCACTATACTAGATCAAGATAGCCTTTGCTTCAATAAGCAAATCTCTAAGGGAGCCATTAATATGAGCCCCAAGCACATCCTGGGCAGACCCTACGAACTTGCCAACAATATGAACACTGCAGGAACTGTAGTAGCCTCTGTTTATATGACACATTCTTTTAAGGATTGCTGCTTGAAGTTACTTTGTATAATTTCGTATATGGCAAAATTATTAATCCCTTGATTTTTGATGATAATGGTAGTACTTGCGCTTCCATCATCATAAATCTAGCAATGGTAAGTTGTTTGTCCTCTTCAATTGACATACATCTGTTGAATCTTGTGTGCCATTTTTTGTTTGCATTCTTCTTGCTGTTTCTTTTTGTGATAACTTTAAGGCGATATCTTTCAAAGTGTCATTTTAAGTTTGTCTATTGACTTACTCATGCTATAGTCAAATATAGTTTTGTCAACTTTGTGAAATGAACAAACATTAATATTTTCATTTGTGAAATGGAAAATATATCTCACTACAACAGTTAGATATAATTTTATCTATTTTGTTAAATGAGCAAATATAAATGTGTCCATTTGTAAAATGGGCAAATATATATCTGTCCATTTGTGAAATAAGCAAGTAATTATGTGCTTATATTGCTAATCCAGGCCATCTCGTAAATGAACCTCATATGATCCTACTATTAATAAGAAAAGATAACTTGTGATAAACTTAATTAGCTCATATAAATTCAAATAGGAGTTAATAAAATATAAAATTGTATTACAAAATGGATGGTTGTGTAAAAAGAGCAAGTGGTAATGTAATGTTTGTAATACATTGTTGTTGATATCTTTACATTGTTATTAATATCGTTACTATGTTAGACCATTATATTCGAATAGAGCTAAAATTAACTTGATCCTACTCTATACTTGTAATGTATGGAAGATGTAGGTTTCAAATCCTAAATAGACTAGCAAACATTTTATATTCATTAAAAAAGAAAAAAACAACATTTTTTTTTTTGTGAAATAAACATTTTTTTGCTTATATGTCAAATGAACAGATTTTTTCTGATTTTCTAAATGTATAAATTTGTAAAGTTAAAATAAAAAGTTTTTTCTACGAAAAAAAATAAGTATTATATGAAGAGAGAGAAAAGAAAAAGTTTGAATATAATAAATATTATAATAATTACTATATTACTATTACTAATAAAGGTGATATCAATCATTTGATTTTTATAGAATCTAATAGTTATAAAAGGGTTGCCACTATAAGAAGAGTACAGTTCTCATCTTAAGAGAATTTTTCACGAAAATCTAACCCTATATATATAAATATATAAGAGGAACGAACCTAGTTGTCGAGGAGAACATACGAGGGGTAAGGATAAGGTAGAAGAATGCTCTAGTTTTTCTTAATGATTTCGGTTTGATAATGACCCATTGATATGAGAAATTCTAGTAGCATGTTGCATTCAGTATCAAATAAAGTCAAAATTTTAAAAGGTTCTTCAGAATTCATACAAAAAACAATTCATGGAACAGATTATATTAACCAATCCTTTCATGGGGGATGTCGGTTAAGACTGTTAATTATGCTTCATTGGCTTAAGACATAACATTAAACATAAAATACAGTGTATTGGAAAGGTATATCTTCTTTTTGCGACTAGTCATTTCAAGGACGTAATTGAGGTGATATCTTGATAGATCTTCCTTTTCATTAGATTGTTATTTTTATCAATTTGCATGCAACATCACAATCTCAGAACTGGAACAGGTAAATGGCATTCACTACCACTACTTAGGCTGCCATTTGCAGTTTCACTCCTTATATTTGATTAAAATATTAGCTTCCTGGGCTGAATTAATACTTGTTTTGACAACTTGAAGGATGCCTAAATTCCTGGCATAATTACTGTGAACCTTCGGAAAGATGAGCTGATTGATATCAGCAATTCAGCATACTACAGTGGCCTGACAGAGAAAGAAATTGTTTGAAAAACTGTGTTAATTATGAACTATGAAACATGGTAAATTCTTCTTCTTTCCTCTCCTAAAATATGCACGTTCAATCCTGGCAATCTTATTCTGCAAATATCCCAAGCTGAGTATGTCAATAATCTGATTTTGAGGTAGCTGTAAACATTAACAGTTACTTTTTCTTCAGTATCATCGCTAAACATGCAATTATTCCTTATGAAACTGAGCTGTCCAAGCTAAGAAAAGATCTCTCTGTCCTTTGAGAGCAGGAGCGATCAGAGGATCATTGTGATTGCTTACAAGGCAATAGCTTTTAGGATCAACGTGGTAGTATGGCTGTTATTCTTCTTACCAATCACCACACCCATCAAAAGATTCTAGCTGCGCTGTTCTTATGCATGCATATCCTCAACTTTAATTTCTTTCCTATCTTGCCGAACGTTGGAAGTGTATTTGATCTTGCAAGTTTATGACTGAAATGATAGATAAAATAGAGGTGTTGGATGTGATACCGTTAGCATATGAATGAGGGAATATGTATTGACTGATCGATTGGAGATCCACAGATGAGGTTGAGCTAGCTAAACAAGCCTCTAGCATCATGATAATAAGGAATGTCAACTCACAGTCAGAGTTGGAGGCACTGAGATGCTAAAGAAAGGTTCCTCAATTCCCAAATGACGTGTGGCTACGTAAAATTCTATTTGTGATGAAGAAGTTTCATCCACTTTTTTCCATGAAGGGACTCTTGGGAAAGATTAGGGGTCGCCCAGTGCGCAGTTAAAGGATATATGCACATCAGTGTATTCTATGCTCTCAAAGTAAAGCTTAGAGAGGAAAATTTGAGGATATAATTCCTCAAAACTTGGACCTTGTGAACGGGTTGTTAACCACTTGGTTTGATTAAAGTTCCAAGGCAAGCGGAGAATGCATATGGACCACAATGAAAGCTAACTTAATAGCTCAGGGAATTGAGGATTTGTATCTCCAGTCACTCGAAAGTTCATCCAACCAAACAAATAACAGGTCTAATCTAGAGGAGTTTTGAAATTTTAGGCTGTGTTCAGTTCGAAGGAAAATATTTTAAGGAATTGTTTTTCTGTGGGAAGTATATTTCAATTTTCATATGTTTCATTTCCTTACTACTCTCTCCGGTCCCTAATTATTTGCTATATTTTCATTTTTGGAATCAAAGTTTTTTTTACCATAAATTCTTATTATATTAATGAGATCTTTTTTTTTTTGACAGATGGTAGTGAGATCTTATTGAATCATCCTAATGTAAATTTTTAAAATATTAAGTTTTCATATTTTTTGTCTTATGGATGATTTGGAGATAAAATCGTTTTAAATCGCAGTCTTAAAAACCGTAAAAAGTCAAATGGACCAAAAAATTAGGGAATTACGGTAGGTCGATGGAACAGATAATTGGAAAGTAGGAAACGAGGTAACAGATTCGAAGGAAGGGTAGTGATAAACAGTGGCCTTCTATTATCAAGGAAAACCAGCTTTACCCTTGGGAAAAACTTCTTAACTTGACAAAAGTAATTTCTGTCCTCCACAACATAAGGGAGCTAGAGAAACTAGTTCTTGTAAAAAAATACTTTTCCCCAACAAAACCATCATAAGCATCCAACTTCCTTAAATTATTGGGGGAAAAAAGAATAAAAACTCACACACAGAAAAAGTCAAAATGCTTTCTGAAGGTATAGAATCTGACCTGTGTTTGCTATCCATTTCACTACCCATCATCAAGGAGACAAGTAAAATTCCCTTGCAAAGTGAGATTCAACTATTCCTGTAGTATAGCTGACGAAGTTGGCATACTGGCCTCTACTTGTAGGACTAGCAAAATTGGATAACTGTACATGCATTCTCCTTGTCAGAATGTCAGAGTTTAGCTGGCTTAAATGTCTGCGTCACTTTCCGTCTCACATGTTTTTTTTCTGACATTAGCTCCTCCCCAACCGACTTATGAAAAAGTTCCATTTATCTATCTGCGTTGTGCAGACTACAGAGCAGAATGTTTCTTATGCAGTTCATTCCCCCCAGAAGAATGGTTGTCATGCAGTTCCGTTCGAACTAACTGTACCACTGCACCTTCTCTTACAAGTTACAACAGTCCTGCTCAAACCAACTTTTTGCATATTACATGCCTTCATTACTTCTGTAATCTGTATACGAGTGAAATGCAGAAATTTAAACGTAAGATATAATAACATTCTTAACTCATTCTTAACTGATTTACTAAGCCTTTATAATTATCATATTTGGGAATGATAGAGGTCACAATATATTGGTAGTTGGAGGATGAGTGTATTCTCCTACAATAACGTGACTATAGTTTAACACACACTTAGCTTGTTTAATGTGAAACAATTTGGAACATATTGACAGAGTCATGCACCGTCTTAATCCGAAAACTTAGCAAGAACTTATCATGAACCAAATCAAGAATTACATAGGGTTAAATGTTTTCTTTTCAAGTCATTTATGCTGTCACAAGCTGATTGGAGATCAAAACTGTGCGACATGATGTTTACAGTCAGCCAAACACATGATCTCAAGACCGTTGGTTTATACCATGATTAATAACATGAAAATATAATGTTTTAAATAAGAACTTAGAAGTAAAGTTCAAGATTGAGAAATTAAAACTTTCTTAAAAAAGCAAAATCAGTCAAATTAGGAGTTCTATGCATCAAGGAATCTAAGTTTGCAAAATATTTAACAAGTTTAAATATTAAATAAACTCTTCTCCCATGACAAAATGTTTTAGTTTTGCCTAGCCTATAAGAATACATGTATACAGTACAATATATTCTTTGTCTAGTGACAACTTTTCCATGAACTCACAAGTCACAACTTACATTATTACTTTCTATCAAAGGAAAAAAAAAGCTTACATTATTACTTCGTATTTCAGGTGCTTAATCCCTAAGATATATATCAGAGAATATGAGGCCAGAGAATATGGATATCACTCATTCTAAAACCAGATGCGTATTTTATTCATGACATGGTAAAGGCTACGACAACTTTTGAAAGTTGGCTCTGTATCAAATTATTTTGAAAACTAAACTTATTAACCTAGTAGTTTGATACCCAAATAAGGCTCAAATAAAAATTAGACTAAAATTGTTGTCCACTATCTAGTACAACAATTTCACCTTGACTAACGCTACCCTATACAGTGATTTTAGCCCAAACTTATAGAAACTTATTTTTCAAAATATTTTATTTTGTCGTGGACCCTTAAATTGAAAATATTGATTAAATTTTTTTAAAAAAAATATAGTTCTAAAGGCCAGACAATCACATGTTAAACAAAAGTCATAGGATAAGGGAAAGTCATCCTTAAATTGCATAAAATTTATCCCATGGTACGTGTTGGCGTATACATTTTTATGGGCTAATTTTTATTTCTAACCTTTCTTTTACAAATATGTCGAAATTTAAAAAATAACCTTCAATTTAGAACCGTTGTCACTGACAACGGTTTTAATCCTAGTCAGCATTAACCCTTTTACCCAGTAAGCATGAAACCGCTGTCAGTGATGGTGGCAAGTCAGAACGTATAGAACCTGGCTACTTACCCTGCCTGTCCACTTGGCCATGAATCATAATGGTGGCAAGTCAGATTCGTTATGTAAAAGAAAATCAACTTTATACCAGCATCCATTTCTAAGACTAACTGATCGATATAAACCAAACAGTAGATTCTCTGATCTGATGTTTGTGAAAGAGAAGATGAAGGGATGTTCGCTGATTTTGCATTTTTGATCAACAACACACAGTATGAAAGTTTCCTAATCTTCTTTTAACTGCAGTAGTTTATTAAATTCCTGAATCACTTCCCCCATATAAAAGATATGTTCTTGCTTTGCAGAAATACAGGCCGGCTATTTGGCATTGTTTTATATGCAACACAAAAAATGTATGTGCTGCTAAATGGGTTACTAGCTAAGTAGCTAGGAAAAGAACGTTTCATAACGTATATATATTGGATCCCCAACACTTTGACGTGGGTAAGATTCAAAGGGTCCTCATTCTGAACTTGTCCAAAAAATCGTTGAAAATTTTCCACTCAACAGCTAAGTCTGATACTTAGCTTGGACGAACTAAAACCTTGTTGAGTCCACAGGTGCTTTTGACTTCTTACCCTACCCAATCCCCCTGCAATAAAATCTTTCTTTTGCGTCCTAAAACGTACCATATCTTGATAAATCAGTACACGAAAGAGAAAAATATAGTGATTAGTGAACCCACAGTTATAAGACAGAACAACATTCAAGCTATATATTTTCTCTTTTTGTTACTTGCATTGTTATTCACCAAATGCAGCTATCAAGAGCTTACAAAAAACGAAAAGCCGTTGAAGAATGCTGCACTGTAAGCTATCCAAACTGGAGGCCATTACTTTGCCCCATGCAAACCAAAAAAAAAAAAAAAAAGAAAGAAAATAAGTTACTACATCCTTGTTTTAGGATGTTACGCTTGCTAGAACCAGATAGCCTTAGCAGCAATGAGCATGTCTTTGAGGGATCCAGTAAGGTGGGCAGCAAGAACATCCTTGGCAGACCCTACGAACATGCCACCGATGAAGATTGCAGGGACAGTAGGCTTACACCCTAGCCTCTGCAATGCCAACTCGAGTTCTCTGCCTCTAGGATCGCGGTCAATCTCATAGACTGCAGGGCTTGCTCCTAGCTCATAGAACAGTGACTTAATGCTATGGCTCATACAGTCGGAGCTCTTGGTGAATATAACAGCTGCCTTGGATTTTGCCAACTCATTAACTCTGTCCATTATATACTTTGAATATGTTTTTTGAGAGTTTGTTTGAGGTTAAGGGAGGAAAGTTGGGGATTGGAAACTCTAGAGAAAATAGCTACTTGGTGAGGTGATATGTAGACTTGAGATATGATTGCCCAATTTATAGGAGGGGATGATGAGGGCAAAAAAGAAAAGAAAAGAGGGGGGTGTGGTGGTGGTTGGTTGGTTGAAAAAAAAGTGTGAAGGAAGAAATTCTTGAACAAAGAATCAATGGATATGGATAAGAAGAAATTTACATCATAATGCATGCATGACCTTTTTGCTTAGGCTTTTGATGATCATGGATGAAATAGCATCTTGAAAAATTCTCCTCAATTAATAATTTATTTCCACGTAAACTATGTTGATATGTTCTTAAAATTTTGTTTACTTGAGAATTTATAAATTAGAACTATTGTTTTCGTCAGCTTTTCTTACACACTTACTTTAGAGTGTGGAGCATAGTTGAAGAAAATATATACTCACGTCTCCTAAAGATTGCCTAATTTTCCATTTCAGATTGTACCTTAAATATTGCCTCATTCCCTTTAACATTTTTTTATTTTGGGTTGTCCTTTCAAAAATTCTCCATTATATTTAAAAAAAAAAAATCGCAATCTTTGGGGCAGCGGGGAGTAGTAACTTAGGTTGGGTATTTTTTTTCTTTTTTGAATACAGAGTAACTTTAGATATTATGTACTATATATAGTGAAATAACTGTGGATATTTTTGATATGGAGTAATTACTATGACTCAACATTATCGCATTTATTCACTCATTTAGCGAAAGGATGTTGAAAATGCATGTTAACATGTAAAAATTAGAGCTCTAGCCAAGAGGAGTTTTGTTAATGTGACAATTTATCTCAAGTCCATCAACGTACTCCATGAACACTTTCGATGTCTTCACCCAAAGATATTAATAAATACCTAGAAATGTATGAGAATGAACATCTTGAAAATGCAGCGTTGTTAATTTTTAAGGATGAAGGGGATCAAAGTGCTGTGATTTTAAACAATCATATTAAGGAAAGGTTGTGGTGATAGAATATATTCTTTTGATGTTAAAATAACAAGATTTTGAGCTTAGGATATCTTCAAGTAATATGAAAAATAGTTACTGTACCTCTTTTTTTATGATAGAAAGTAAGATTTAGGGAGGTTGGTCGGTTATACAAATCCATCATCAGTATTCTCTCTAGGAAACTCTGATCCTACAGGCTCTGCAGCCGCTGGTTTTCTATTCTGTAACATATATACTGATCAGTAGTACCAAAGGTTAGCTATAGGCAAGGGTTAATGAGTATAGGACTATAGGTAAGTACACGTTTAACTCGTAAAGTTCACAGCTAATAATTTTATTCTTTCTGGTTTTAAATTACTTCATTTGAAAGGGGAGTTTTTCTCATCTTAAAAGTATTTCACTTGATATCACAATTGTCTGATATATATTGCATAACATGCAAAATGGAAATAGGAAAAATTTACAAATAAGTAAAAAAGTACAACACAAAATTCAACTCATATAAGAAATTTAAATAGTTGTTGCAAACAAGCTAGTATACGGTTCAAGTCAACGAAATTAATTCAACTCCAGAAAGGAACTGATTTGGCTAGATTCATATAAAAAAACAAAAAAAAAAAGAAAAGAAAAGAATAAAATGAAAAGATAAACACTTTGATTATTTTTGGGTGTAAAGAGAGCCGTAGCAACATGACGACAAATAATATAGACGAAATTCGATTTCAAGTTTTGAATATAAGCCCAAAATTTTAACCAAATAAATTAGTTAAAAAAATTTTATAAAAAAATTTACATTAATATATAAGTTCTCATGTTACACTGCACATAGTTTTTATTTTAAAAATTTAGTAAAAGCAAACCACATGGGTTGACCTCGTTTCCCTTACGGCCTTACTCGCTTATCAGTTATTACTGTATTATCTTATTCTCGCACCCCTCCCTACTAGGGGTAGCAACGGGTCCAAGACCCGATCCAAACTGGTTAGACCCGACTCATTTTTAGGGCCTGGATCTAATTTATTTAAACCCATTGGATTCGAGTCGCATATGGGTATAAATGTCCTTGTGTCGGATATGGGTTCGGGTCCAAAAAATTTAGACCCAAATCCGACCCATGGACCTGCACACTTAAAAAAAATTAAAATCTAATCTCTATTTAAAACTAAAACTAAAGTTTCATTCACATTGTCTTTCTTTTCTACTTTTCTCCTCTCCATCCTCCATTTTCCACTATCAATCTATTACAAGCCTCCAACTTTTTTTCGTCTTCACTTGCCAGGTAACATATTCATATAATTTTGATGTATATTTTTCAATATGGTGATAATATGTGCTTTGTGACTACTAACTTCTAGTCTTGTCGCCATGCCCCTGCAAACATATTCAAATGGGTTTGAAATTATTAGTTTTTGTGCGATTTTAAAACTAGCAAGTAGTGATGCACTTGATCTTAAAAATATTATAATAGAGTACTGTTAAGTTTAGGACTTTTGATTTGTTGTTGAATTTTAACTTTAGTGTGTACTTGCTTTTCACTCACTAAACACTAAAGATTATTTTGCAAGTATTTCAACAATAAAAATTATGTGCTTAAGAAATGATTGATTAATTTCTTTCATTTGACATAATAATGCAATTTATGTTCCTTTATAACACTTAATCGATAAACGATTTTTAGGTCTGAAATGCAAAAATATATCTAATTACAAACAACATACTACGCACCTTTATTTTTCTGAAATCTACCCATTTACATTAGTAAAAAAAATCAAGAAAAATAGAATAAAGGAGCCATAGGATGTGGGAAGTTTTACTCTTGGAAGGACAGATAATTGATTGTAGTGGAATTATCAAATACAATAGGGATCCATATATATAGGAATGGCAATGGATCGGAGTTGAGCGGATCTAACAAAATTCGAATCTAATTCGACAAATTCGCAAATCTTAATTTTGGATCCGAATTCGCAAACTCTGACTCCGAATCCGATCCATCGAACCTCCGAATCCAATCTGATCTGTCGGATCTCCGAATTCGATCCGCCGAACCTTCGAATTCGATCCAAAATTTAATATTTTTTTACCTATTTTTTGTTAATTTCATTACTAATACTATAATTTATTTATAATATATAAACGGATCGGATTCGTCGGACCTTCGAATTCGATCCAAAATTTAATATTTTTTACCTATTTGTTTTGTTAATTTCATTACTAATACTATAATTTATTTATAATATATAAAGTAAATTAAAAAAAAATTATTCAATACAAGCAAATACCATGGTTTTATTTATTTATTTAATTTTTTTATTTTGGGTTACTATATTTGGGCTTTTTTTAATACTAGCCCTGATACTACTAATTCGGATCGAACTATATATCAGACTCGGATCACAATTGGGTCAGATGTAATACAATATCCGAATTCGACTCATCTCCTTTTCGGAATCGGAGTTTTTTTTATCGAATTTGAAATCGGAGTTTTTTTAAACGGGTTTGGATCGGACTTTTTTCCTTTGAATCGGATCGGACTCGATTCGGATTGAATTGTCATCCCTACATATATAACTCCCATAAGAGGGGTATGAGTTGATAAAAAAAATGAATACAATGTTTCTATAAACGAATTAATTAGAAGTGGGTAAAAGTTAGAAAAATGGTTGAAAATGAGAAGTTAGAATTCATGAAAATTGAGGGAGAGTTTATAAAGAAAACTAATATTGTAACACATCGAATTGAGGCCAATAAGTAAGTCGCAGCATGGGATACCAATTTATCTCAAAGTATTTCCGGTACAGTTTTTGGGGTCAACGTAATTTGAGGACACTTTGGATGTCACGACTTGTCCTAAGTTTGAACTGATTTGAATGTTCCGTATCACTAATGTCGATGCTATTCAATAGCTAAGTCGATGCTATATTTTTTATTTCTCACCATTTCTTTCCATCTAATAGATTTTTTTTTTTTTTTAGAACTAATGTTTGACTTTATTGTTATTTATTGTTCTTAATCGTGAAACAACAAAGAGACAGAGGTTGCAACACTTGTAACAAGGGGAAACATTTGTGCAACTGCTAAGTTCTTCCTACGTAAAAGAAGTCGAATTCTTCAGGGGTTCACAATCACAACTTGCAGAAATCATGGACACCATGACGACCATCACTGCTGCTCTCCTCGATGCAGAAGAGCGGGAGAGGCAACTAGTCGAAAGAAGCAATGTGGGGCAAGAACGGTTTCACAGGCTCAGCGATGCTGTTTATGAAGCAGATGACCTCTTTGACGAGGCTGTCCCTATATCTTGTCGTAAAGAGGTGGCGTCAGGGAAAGTGTACAAGAAGGTTCGCACATTCAATTCTTTTCTCATTCAAATCAGTTGGCTTTTGATTTTACCGTGTCTCGTGAGGTCAAGAAGATTAGGGATATTGTCAAAGAAAAGTGTTCTTGAAACAAGAGTGATAGGGAGAAAGAAGGGTAGTTATTCCTTTGTGCATAGAGAGGATGTTATGGGAATGGACGAGGATAAGAGAGTTGTATGGACTTTAGTCTTTGGTGAAAAATGGTTCATGGCTTCTATTTCCGAAAATGGCTTTTGAAAATGAGGAACAGATCGATGGGTGTTAGTCTTGATGGGATTGGGAAACATATTCTTGAAAAGGGTGCAAAGGTTCCCCTTGCCATAAGAGTGAAGTATTCTGAATGAGCAGGGCATAGGAACATTGGTTGTCATTTGAAAACACGATGTTATACAAAGTTATGCAGGATGACTTAAATGTTATAATCACCAACTTCCATCGCCATTGAAGAACTGTCTTAGTTATTTTGCCTTATTCCTAAAGGTTATATAGAATACAGAAGGATATTTTAATTAGTATGCGGATGGCAAACAGTTTTATCATGCCGGTGTTGGGTGATGAAAATGTTGAGGACACTATAAACTTTTAATGACTTCGGTTACAAAGGTGCTTCTTTCAAGATGTTGAAAAGAATTACCTAGGTGAGATTGTGTGATTGTGTTCTGTTTAGTCTATGATCTAATGCACGACTTAGCCCAACGAGTAACTGAAATTGACATAATGATAGCGAGTACTGTCGAGAGCCAGTTTTAAAAAGATTTGCGGCACTTACCACTAGAGAAAATCGAATTCCAGGGCACAGTCTATTCTTTTCTCAAGATGAAACACCTGCATACATTGTTTATGTTAGGGCAGACGATAAAATGGGCTATAAGTACTGCTGAAACAAGACTACTACTTTCAAAGGTGAATACTTGAGGGTGTGGTGCTTATGTCACACGAACATTAATAAACTGCCTAGTTCAATAGGTAAACTTATTCATTTATGATATCTTGAACTGTCTTACAATGATAAGCTGCAAACTCTTCCAGCAACGATAAGTGAACTGATAAACATGCAAACATTGAAAGCAAGGTAGTGTGAGATCTTAACAGAGTTTCCTAGAAACTTGAGCAAAGCAGTGAATTGAAGGTGCCTAGATACTTTATATTGCTATGGATTGAGACATATACCTCTAGCATTGAGAAATTAAGTTGTAAGTTACAATTTGATTGAGCCTAAGCTGGAAGACTTGGGAGCACTAACAAACCTCAATGGTGATCTTCGAATAGTGCTTCATGTATCTGCAACTTATAATGCTGTAAAGTTTACAAAAGCAAAATATATCAAATCGCTGAGACATCTTAGACGTATCGAGATAATTTTCGGACCTGCAGAATTAGTATGTCTTCAGCCCCCTTCTGATCTCAAATGTTAAACATTTCCGAAGCGGGAATCATCAGAGGACTTGTCAAAGTCTCTTCCGAGTTTGCAGCATATAACTTTGTTGAGTCACTTGCGTCATTTGAGTATCCTTAACTTCGCCTTTTGCCTAGACTAGAGCACATAAAGAATACTTCTGAAGGAACTTCCTCAACAAACGGTCTGCCATCATTTTTCCTATCCTTTGAGAAATTTTTTGGTGGATTTGCCAGTCAAAAGAATAGCACAGATCATCTTTGAGCTTCAATGACCATGAACAACTATCATCAAGAGATCACCAGTTGCTCTAACCTGACCTCTGTTCCTCTCTGTTTAAGTTTAGAGATATTTGTCCTGGTTGTCCCTCGGTGGTAGAGTCCATGACATGCTAATTATGATGATGAACCATTCACATTCTTGTCTTGTAATCAGCAGACTCCTCAACAGCTGGAGATAGAATTTTACATCAATGAGAATTTGAAAAGTTCGTCAGTGGTTTTGCACCCGTCTTTCCTTCTCCCTGTTGTCCCTGGAAATTCGAGAATGGAACAACCTGAAAAGCTTGTGTGTAGGGGGGTTAGAGCAACTCACTGCCCTACAGAAACTGACACTGTCTAACCTTGTTCACTTGAATGAATTTGAAGATATTGGTGATGATCATATGCCGTGGAAGACCCTTGCCAAACTATCTCTTAAAGTAACATAATATCCCAAAGCTATGGAATCTACCTAAGGGAATTCAGTACTTGACTCCCTTCAATCCCTTCATATTGTTGGTTGCCACGCATTGACATCTTTGGCTGAAGCTACGTCCTCACCTCTCTAAAAACAATTGTACTCCATAATTGATTTATCATGAAATTTCCTGAAATTTAATATAGTGAAACAAGATTAGCAGATCCTGCAATGCACGAGTCAGATTTGTTCGTTTGTGTTCTTTCATACACATGTGATGGTTTCTTTGTATCATTATTTTTGGGTCCTTCAACAATTTTTAGACTTTCAAACACTAACTATACTAAGGATTGATGACGTCTATCGTTTAATAGTAGGTAGAGAGTATTTGGCGGATCAGGCTGAGTTGAGGTTTGCCTTGTCCACAAGTGCTCTTTGAGGTTGAGAGGGTGTCTATTGGTCCTGATCATGCACCTGAAAGTTATTATTTAATGTTTGGTTTGGTAAGGAATGCAAAATCTAACGGCCTGCTGAATGTATGATATTTTTGTGACATAAACATCTTCTCTGACTTCTATCCCTATTTTTGCTTGGCTAACTTAAGGCTTCTAGGATAGTGGATGTGAAACTTCGCTAGACTTTGGAGCAAATCAGAATGTTGGGTCAGCATATTCAGGCCTATACCATCATCAAAGCTGAACGTGCAAGGGTGCAAGTGGCACACATCCTCGCTGCAGCTGCTGTGCGTTTTAGAGTTTCTTTCTATGATGCGGAGTAGTTTCTAGTTTCTTTATGCTTCGTATTTGTAGCTAAGGACAAAAAAATCCCAAATTCTTGTATTGGACGAAGCAGAAGATTGATGTGCATCGTCTTAGGTGAAAGTACTTGATAGAAAGGTGAAGTCATTAAGTAATCATGTTTATGAAGCTCATATCAATTGTAGGCACTAGACAGGATCACATGATAGGCAACTCTCAGCAAAATAATAAAGAACTACACGATCTAGAAATTCACTTAACATTTCTACATGCAAAATAACGGGCAATCTGAGGTTTCATTGCTAGCAGTAACATTGTGATGATTATAACAATAACTTCTCGTCTGTGGATATTTGTTCAGTTGTTCTCGCCCAGCAAATGTCTGCCTAGTAGATAGAGTATTCATGAGTAACCACCTCCTAGCAGCAAATGCCTTACAGCTGATTTGATCGACACCTCTGATTAATAATGGCATGCAGAGGATGAAGCTTATGTGTGGTGAGACCTACTGTATCAATATCCTCTTCCTGCCCAGGTTGCAGTCTCCACTCGAATTCTTGCACTAGTCTACCAATGGATGTACAAGATATTAACATAGCCTGAAGAGCACCAGCACAGACCCTTTTTCCTGCTCCAAAAGCCATTGTCTTGTATAGATCTTGGGGATCATACTTATTATCTAAAAATCTCTCCGGAATCCACTCATCAGGGTTTTCCCATTTATTTTTATCTCTGTTACATCCATAAAGGTTCACTATTATCTGCAAGATAGTTTAAAGTCAAATGATTAGCTTAACGCTATGATTCATCATCCTTGGGAACAATTATACTAGTATTAATTTTTGGTCAAACCAAACAGAGGCCATAAAATGGCATGAAGGAAATATAACCTCAGTTCCAGCAGGAATGTGGTAGCCTCCTATCTGTGTGTCTTCATGTACATATCGTATAGGAATTATAGGAACAGGGCTATGCTTCCTCAGAGTTTCATGAAAAATAGCCGACAGATATGGTAACTGAGACAAGTGGTCTTCTGTAATCCTATCAGATCCGCAAACAGTCTGAATTTCTTGATACAGTCGCTCCTGTACTCCAGTAAAACAAGCAACATGATGATGGTCATTAGATAATTAGTAGCTATCAGAAGTTTAATAGGACAATATTAATATCAGTGAGGGAGTCAGTAGCTTTAGCAACCTGTCTCTCAGGATCCTTGCTGAGTTCAAAAAGGGCCCATTCTGTTGAGATGAGAGTAGTATCAGAAGACTCAATGATAGGCTCCCAGAGTAGCATGGCTAGTTGAGTTTCTGTCAACGTATTCGCTTCTGACAGCAAGAAGTCGAGATACGAATTCATATCCTGTTTTAGTTTTGCGGCAATTGTTAGTGACGTACATGGTCAATGTCATTGACTTGCAAACAAGTTCAGAATAGTTCTTTCAGATAAATTACCTTTTGGCCTTCTTTTTGTTCATTATGCAGTTTAATGATTGCCTTCATCACTGCCATTCTACGAAAATCCAACTTCCTAATATTTGCTTCAACCTTACTGTTAGGAACCCATTTCAGGTAGGGGAAGAAATCTCTCCAATCAACCTCAATTGCACCTTCCATCATATCTAAAACTAGAGTATGAAATATTTCCTTTCTTGTCAGTGTAGTCCCAAGCTCTTCAACATAAAGAGACTGCAGGTCCCGTCCTATAGCCTGTGCATAAAGTTATTTTAAGTAAATATACCGTTTGATTATAAGCCAGAACCATGATCAGTACTATATGACAAGAGAAACAGTGATTTACTTGTTTCAAAGCTAATCCAAAGAGCTCTGACTCAAATATTTTACGGAAGTCTACTGCTTGAAGGTGGCTGCTCTTTATATGAGCATCAAAGCAGCCTACTACATTCTCCAACATAGCATCACGGATTGATCGATTGCGTCTCTACATTTTAGGCATAGAGGCAGTTGTTCAAATCTTCAAAGAAATGAAGGTATAATAAATCTGTAGTACCAATCTCCAAATGGAAAGGAAAGCAGTCCAATACCTGAGCATTTGAGCCCAATAGGAAGGTTAGTATGTATCTCTTAACTGTTTTATGAAACTCATTATAGTCACTTGTTGCAACCATGCACTTATCATATGTAAGGATTTTAAGGGCATTTGACAATTTCCTGGTTGAGATAGATGAGAAGCGGGTAACCATAGCCTGAAATACATGAAAGGAAGAAAAGAAACGTCAAAATACTTGCCAAACAAGACGTACCTAAAACAAAAATGTGCATAAGCACATAACACCATATCTCCAACTATATGCTTAACAGTAAACAGAATTTGTATGATAGCACAGAACAGAGCCATTGTGAACATATCCTCAACGAATTCTTAACAACTTCTCAAACTGAATTACAGAAGTTCCCATAATGCCGAACTTGGATCGTAATAAAATTTGAAAAATATTTTCTTTAATCTTGAAAGTGCGTACTTAAACCCTCCATGATATTTCATTAATCTAGCAGTATACTCCGTAGTTCCTTAAAGTGGTACCAAGGTTTGGTTCTCCACCACAGTAATTGTTCAACAGCCTTCAACCACCTAAAGTGAGAATAGAAATCGTAGGTCTACACACGAAAAATAGTTTGTGAAAGACCCTCTTGCAGAACAAGGTCTAACCAGTCCTCAACCTCTCGTGTCAAGAAAAAGCTTTGGCAATTAAGTCCAAAGATTAAGAACAACATCTAAAGGTAAAGGACAAGGTCAGAAATCCTATTCTAGTTCATGTAGTAGAGTGATGAAGGTCTACAACATATTAAAGTCTCACTATTGCAAAGATTAAGGGTACATCAAGTACTTGTGAACATGATCCAAAAGAATCACAATGAGAATAATATAGATGAATAAGTAAAGACATCAAAGACCTCGGAAATGCAGCAATGATAATAATCAGAAGTGACTTAAAGGACTACTGATAGTTCCATTTAACTTTCTGTTTCAGCGATCATGAACTCTGTTTAAATTTTTTTCACCAAGTGTTGTCCTCTCTTGACAATGAAGAGAAGAACAAGATAAAAAGCAGCCGACAATGAAAAATCAAGCAGCCCATCAAGTAATGTTGAGGAAACATTCACCTTCACAGGGATGTCTATGAAACATTATTAGTACTGGAAGACAACACATCGAGGTTGGCATTAGAATAAGTCATTCACCACAACTTCATTCGCACCAAAAGTCCCCTAAGAACTTAATAGAAAATGGATCATAAATCATCATCCATTGTAAACCAAACTCGGTATATTTCTCAGCAATTAATAGAACTTAATAGAAATACAGCGTAATATACTCCTCAGTCAAGGTATAACGACACACACAATTGAATGTTTTAATTTTCTGTTTGAGCCTAAGTAATTATTATTCATTAGGCCTCACAAGATCATCACACTAACAATATCAACCAATACACAACAAACACAACATAGTAGTTCAAGATGGCAGAGACATATGCATAACATGACAAGTTATTATCAACAATGGCAATAGATACTCCGTAAAACTCGGGCGGGACAGTATATAAGTAAGCACGGTGCAATTAGGGAGAGAGACAATGACCTCTTTTGCGACATCAGAATTACTTAGCACTACCAAATGAGAAGAGCCAAGTTGAATGGAATACACAGGACCGTGAACTTCTGACCATTTGGTGAATGTCTTGTAAGGCTTCTTCTCTTTTAGCTGCAACAAATTCCCAAGTAAAGGTAGCCCAGGAACCTCTGCATCATCATTGCCATTATATTTGAACCAAAACAATTCAGTCACTGCTAGTGACAAGTGACTAGTAAGCAGCCAAAATCCGAAATTTTCAAAATGTTACTCTTAGCAAACCAAACATTA
Organism: Dysphania ambrosioides; assembly: GCA_026401315.1. Classification (NCBI taxonomy): domain Eukaryota; kingdom Viridiplantae; phylum Streptophyta; class Magnoliopsida; order Caryophyllales; family Amaranthaceae; genus Dysphania; species Dysphania ambrosioides. The sequence continues at coordinate 10,112,147 of CM048661.1, forward strand.
GCAATTCTTTTCCATTACTCATGAAATCTCCTTGCACCCTGTTAACTATAGAATTTATATTGATAATTTTATACAGTAAGGAACTGAAACAAATATCATTGCCTTGAAAACTAGAGATATACCACCCTCGATAATTAGTACATGTATTTGTTTACTTACTCATGGAGTATAACAACTAAAGGTTTATCTCTATAACGAGTTACACATGATTATTTTTAGCATATTGGGTCCTATACCATTATTTTATGTACCAAATTTAGCCTCACTCCTTTCTTCTCAACTTTAATAAATAAAATAAAATTATCAAATTAAATTATCCAGTGAAAATAAGTTTTTATTCCTTAATTAGTTTTGACAGTGGAAAATCAATAAATCAGTAAAAAAAAAATATTCATAAAACAAAAAAAAAAACTTTGCGAATCAATCAAATTTATTTGTGTATCCAGTAAAATTAAAAAAATATTAAAAAAAATATCAATTCCACCGTATCATTCACATAAAGTATTTTTTTCAAAATAAATGGAGTGATACAAAACCCAAATAAAAAAAATTAATAAACTTACTGGGCACAAGAGGACCTTCACAAGAAACAGAAAAACTCCTCCCTCGATAAACCAAAGATTTTCCTAACAATAGCATCAACACCATTGATGAGACTACAACAATAGCAACCGCTGTAGCATATGGATTTCCCAAAGTGACCCCAATAGTCATACCAATCATCTCCATTGATGTAGTAATTAGCACGAGTTGATGAGGGTATTCCAGTCAGAAACGACCTCCTCTTTTCCTTAATAAACTAGACAAACAAGATTGATCCTGCAAAAAAAAAAAAAGATTCAACCTTTTATTCTTGTATGATTCACATAAACTCAAAAAACCCAAAATAAATTACAAAAGGCGCTAAGAAACATTCGAAGTTGGGACTTGAAACTTTGAAAGGAATGGTTGGAAAAGAGAGTGGCTTCTGAGTTACTCACTCAAGAAATAAATACAAGCTATGAAATGGTATATTCACTATTACTCCGCATTTTTATGAGAAAGCACGATTTTATTCAAATCTTGAAAGTATTACTCCGTATTAATGCATTATATATTCCATTCCACATAGCTCTATATGGATTTTGAATCGACCATAGTTTCAAAATTATCTGGCTTTATTATTAAAACTACTTACCTTTTTCCATATAATTATGTTTGTTAGTACTCCGTATCTAACATGATTTTTTTTATTAAAAAAAAAAAAACTTATTAGGATTGCATTAAGAAATTTATGAGATAATGTGTAATTGCGAATAGATGGCTATAACAGAGTACTAAAGTACCAAACAAAAAAAAAAGCTTACTTTTAAACCAAAAAGAAACTTAAGTGGAAACACCGAAAAATGCAGTGAATTATGCGTCGAGCGACGAGCGCCTTTTCAAATAGTTTATTCAGATTGGATGTAAATAGTTAGAGTTCCTTCATCATAGATATGTGTCCAAATACGTGAGTTTGTTTTTTTGTATTTTATGGGTGTCCCCTTGAATGAAATATATCGGCTATATTTGGAAAGAAATCATAGAATCTTTGCAAGTAGGCTCATACATCAACTTTTAAAATATATTTTCTTTAGGTAATTCTCTATTGTAACCATATTTAATCATAATTAGGATAAAATAATAAATTTTTGCAAAATTGTGTTATTAAGGTCATGAGAAATAATATTAAAGAGTATATGACTACTGTTGATAAAGTATTTTTTCAATTGACCAAGTATAAATTGAAATTATATATGTTTACTATTAAGAATTATCCTTCTCAACTTTGTATCCATCTATTTCTTTTTATTTTTTCTACATTTCTCATTGGAAAAATTTCATAAACTATTTCTCACTTTGAATCTATTCTATTTTAGACAAATATTTATGACTATTTTATCCTTATAAATTTATGGTTTTATTCTCATCTGCCTAGATTACTTCACCATTCACATACTTCAATTTTCTTCATTTACGCACTTTGTCTTTTCCAATGTTCTTTTCTTTCTCTTTAATAATTTTCTTTTATTTTAACTTATTAAACCATGGTATTTAATTATTTATTTTTTATTAAAAAAAATACAAAAGTTAATGCTTACATAAAACTATCGTGGTTCCTCCCTTGATTATCAAATGAGAATGAAAAAAAAGAAACGATGAGAGTATTTTATAAGTTTCAAAAAAAATAAAATAAATATCAGTAGAATTATACGACTCTAGCTTAGATAAGTTATGCTTAGTATAAAAAATAAAAGATATTCTCACTTAGGATTAAGCGAGAAGAAAATTTTAGTTGTTCTCCTCTTCTTATTTCTCTCTGAGGTTTTTTATTCTCAAAGTTTAGGTCGAAAATAGCCAATGTCTATGAAAATTTGGTTATTTATAGTACTTTATCTACAACTCATGTTTTAGTTATTAAACTCAATAAAAACTATAATGTTAAAAGCGTACATAGTGACTGCCCCTATGGTGAGCTTAACTAAGTATGAGTTGTTCGTCTGTGTCAACGGTGTAATATTTCATAATGAAAATCGTCATATCTCTATGATGGATGCACTTTTTCAAGGACAATCACTACGAAGCAAAATCTAATCTCAAAAGAGTAATAGCATTCATTAGAGAGGCTTCCAACTCAAAGATGATTTTTACATCAAATGACTATATTTTTACCATAACGTATTTTTCATGTTTTTAGGTTACATATATCTCATGATTTTGGAGCCAATCTTACAATTTACCACTAATTATTTTCAAGGATGGATTTCTTTTAATGTTTTAGATACATCATTGTGTTCAAAGAATTTTGATGTAACTCGTAGATGTCTTATGACTTTATTATAATAAAAAAATTTCCATTTTTAGTCATAATAAATAAACAAAAAGACTATGCTCACTTCACCTTCATTGTAACAACCTGGTCATTCCCATTTTTGGAAAACCAAACCTTTAGAAAACTACCGGTGTGCTACCGCCACGTGTTCGAACGTTAAGGCTATAAAACAGAGTTTTGCAAAGGAAAACCAAAAGAGTTTTGAAATAACATTAAACGTAAAAAAAAAACTTCTAACCTAACAAACTGGAACCACTATGACCCTTACTGCAATGTACCAAAATAATTTTCAACTCAAATCCAAAACCAACAGTCTAAAATCAAACCAAACAAACGTAACCTATTATGGAATCCAAATTAAAACAATGCTCCACTCAAACCACCCATGCATGTATGCTCGTATGGATACATGTCGATAATCTACTCCCCAATAATACAAATGTAAGTATTGGATTATCACAATGTCATTTATATGCAAAAGTCATGACCAAAACACACAAAGCACGTAATCAGCAAGTTGAGTACATACAGATTACAAAGTATAACAGTGGAAATAATAATTAAATAAGAATAAGTACAGAATACAAGAACGTATCACACAACATTTTACTCAACTGCGAAAATAAATTAATTAATTACTTATAGACAAGGTTGTCCCCCCCCCCCCCCCCCCCATGCCCTAATTAGGATATCAAAAGATGAATAATACATTCACTCTAGTCGAAGAGTATCAAAATACAATTCAAACCAGATGGTAAACAAGCACGACCCCGTCAACATAGCTAGATGGGATCTCAACTACCCCAATTTTAAGTTTAAAACTTTATAAAAGAGAGACTTGTAGATCACACAACATCCAATAAAAGCCACAGATAATACCCCGTGAAACTCCAACCCCTGATTGTCAATACTCAAGATGTGCACTAGTCTAGAGTTTTATTGCTTATCCTCTTTCTCTTTACGTGATTTACAGTTTAAACTCAATATACACAATTACCACAGTATGCACATGCAAACATTACAGTTACACAATCAATCTATGTTATACTATAATTTTTAACCTTTTGATTTCGATCTCAACTAATAAACTTGTTGAACAAAGTCAATTACCCTGATCATTAAGACTTAAAAAAAAAATTCACCTTTACTCCAATCATAATATCAGTAATGAAATAGAAATAATAAACAACCTCATGGATTAATTAACAACTTAATACCAATTTAATAAATCACGATTTCTCATCAAAAATACCAAAACATGCCCCTAATATAAATAACATGAATTCTTTCAAATAAATAACCAAACAATCTCATCTAAAAGGTTCCCTAAACATGATATTATGTTTGCATTTTACCCTAGATCATGCTCCTAAAGGTAACATTCTTCATAATTTGTACATACCTGGAGTAAAATACACGGGTGGCCACTTTCCTTACTAGTTAGCTCCTTCTACAAAGTGTTCTCCTATACCAAATTTATACAACCTAAATCAATACATCATTACCCAAAATTTACAGCAATCCTACTAGCCTTTCTAGGGTTTTTAAAACAATTCCAAAATATCCTTTAAATATCCCAAAACACAATCTAGTATCTCCAACACAATATTATAAGTATTATTTGAAAACCCATTAAAATATATGTTATAGAACTCCATTTTTATAACTCTTAAAATCTAAAAATTTGTATTTTATGTACTATACTCAAATTACTCTCAATTGTATCCTAAAATAGTCTTAATCTAATGTATATACTAATAGTATATAATTTCAAACTTTAAAACATGAAATCTTCAACAATTAAACCATGATCTATTATGTATAATATTCTGAAAATTTATTTCAAATACCTTAATATTAAATTTTTAACCAAATACCTTAATATTAAATTTTTAACCAAATACCTTAATATTAAATTTTTAACCAAATACCTTAATATTAAATTTTTAACCAAATACCTTAATATTAAATTTTTAACCAAATACCTTAATATTAAATTTTTAACCAAATACCTCATACTATAGTCAAAATTTCATGAACCAAACACTATTATAAGAATCTAAGCCTTAAATCATGAAAACTAATATTTTCATACCAAAATATATGATCATAAAATCTGAAAATTCATTTAAATAAGAACCCCATAATATTTAACATAGATGATCCACAAAATATTTAAGACTTTATGTGAAAAACAAAAGCCTATTATCAAAAACTCTAATTTATGGCACTAGCATGCCTAGGCATTAATATTTATGCATAAAAATCTTATGAAACTAGTAGTATGCACAAAATAAATTATAGAACATAAGATTTATACACTTTCTATGAAGATTTAACCCATAGTAAATCAAAACCATAATCATATAAAAATTTAATAAATACGTATACTAAGGCATGAACATTAAGGGAGAAAAGAAGATAAAACAAAGGAAGAAGAAGAGGGAGGAAGGCCGGTGGCTCACCGACGGTGGTAGACGGCGGCATAGGAGGAGGCGGCGACAACGGGGGAAGGCGGCGACGGTGGGGGAAAGGGTTGACTGCTTCACTTTGAGGGAGGAGTATTGTGAGAGTGTTTAGGGTTTTGGTGAGTATGAAAATAAATAGGATTAGGGTTAGTTAGTATAGTTTTAATAAGAGAGTAATACTAGGTTTAGGTAGTTTAGTTTTGATAAAATAGTAGTACTAGGTTTATGAGCTTAGTTTTGATAATTAAGAGAGTAATAGTACTAGATTTAGGTAGTTTAGTTTTGATAAAGTAATAGTACTAGGTTTAGGTAGTTTAGTTTTGATAAAATGGTAGTACTAGGCTTAGGCAGTTTAGTTTTGATAAAATAGTAGTACTAGGTTTAAGTAGTTTAATTTTGATAAAATAGTAGTACTAGATTTAGGTAGTTTAGTTTTGATAAAATAGTAGTACTAGATTTAGGTAGTTTAGGCTTGGTGGGTTTCTTAGAAAATATATATATATATATATATATATATATATATATATATATTATAATGATTTAATTACAAAGAATAAAATATTTTGCAATTTATTTTGAAAATATGTATGTACGTATATATGTAAAGTATATGCATTATATTAGTGCATAGAAAAATATTTTCGATAAAATATAATCGAAATCTCCTATTTTTCGGGGGATTACATTCAATTTGTAGAACTCAAATTGTCTTACTGAACCAAATTACTTTTCTTAACTAAACTTACTTTACTCAACTGAAATTATTTTTATTGAATGTAAAATATTTATATTAATTATTGGTTATATTATTCTTAAAAGTTATTAAGTTATACTTAAATTCACTAAAATTTTTTACTAAATTTATTATTACCAAATAGTATTGGTTTATGGTGAATTAAAGGAGGTCTCATTTATATAAATTTAAGGAGAGAATATTAGAGCCTAAGTCGTAAAGGTTTTGCAATTTGGAGTTAAGATTAGACTATATATGTCAAAAAATTAGTTAGAGTTGTTAAAAAGTTTTAGAAAAATACTTAAGTCGTGTTAGTATCATTTTAACAAGACTAATAGTGAGAGACAGATTCAAACACGATTCAACCCTTTGGAATTATGAAGGAGATTTCAAGACTAGACTATAAAACTAAATATTTGATTTGCATGTGATGGTTCATATTAGAGGTGATCGTGGACGAAATAACCTATTAGGTCTGACCCGATTTATCTATTTTTAAAACGGGCTTGGATATTAATTTAGAAACAAAATTAATTAATGAAATGGCCTAGCCCGGCTGTTTAATATAGTGACCAAAAAAAATAACTGGGTTGGCTAGTCCTACCCATTAAAAATACCAAATGAAACTAGATTTTTTTTGTTTAACTTAGAAGATTCTAGTGTTTTGGGCTTTTTATTTTTTTGAATCTATCTATCCGTTTAAGTAATTCAAAATTCAATGTGAATATAACATATTTTTAAAATAATTTATAAACTATATTTGCTAATTTTTTTTATCAAGGGGAGGATTTTTTTAACAAATAAATTATTATACACCTAAAATATATGAACGATGAGAAATGAGTGCTGGGGTTTGCTCAACTCTCAATAAATTTAACACTTATACGATAGATAACAATTTTAATTTGATAGTTTTAATATTGTGTGGTTGTAACTTGTAAATGATGTTCATACAGCAGACTGAGGCATCATGTAGGCCTAAAAATATTTTTAATTTATAAATTACAAATGAATAATTAACATTTTGTAGAATATAATATAGACCATATAGATTTGATCTCTATAATGTATGCATTAAGTAGTATTGTAAATTTGGATACAAGACTATATATAGAGAAACTTGTCATATTATAAACTATCACATGTAAGGGAAAATTAAACTATTTGTGTAACACACAAGTCTCAAAAACTAATTCTATTATTAAAAATTTTGCGATGTTAATGTTCAAAATTATGCAGAGTATATGTCGTTTACTGTATGTCGTTTTTTTATATAGTTTTCAAAATATTAGAAAGTTGGAAACAAAAAATATAGAAACAAGAATCCATTTTTTTGTTTGTCATTTATTATAAGACACATGAATGCATTGTGTATACGAATTAAATAATCAGAAGTTAATTAAAAATAGTTACATATATAAGAAGTAATATAAATTATTACTAAATTTTAAGAATGCTATCGTCATTAATGGAAAAGTCGAAGAAGATTTTTCGTCAAAACTATTTACTATGATATGTTTTCATTTTTCTTCTTTAATATTAGCTTGAAACGAGTATTCTAATAAATTAATATTCAAATTAACTTTCTAAAACCTTTAAATTTAATTAAGACTATTTAATTTTCATTTTATTCCTCCCTCTATAGCTCTTATTCACTACCATTTGTTTATCATACATTCTCTCTTTTTTTTTTCTAAATAAAAAGTCATTAATCCCAATGAATGAACGATCAAATTTCACCCGAAAAGGTAAATTCTCTACCCTAATCTATATATTGTTTCATTTATACATAGGGTTGTAAATAAGTCAAGGCAACTATTTGTGTGTTTGAGCTAAGCTTGATAAGGACTAATTTGGATTGTTTTGTTCAAGTTTGGATGGTAAAGTAAAACACTAGCTCTAGCCGAATTAGTATCTTGAGCTCAAACTCGAGTTTATATTTAAATAACGATTAGAGTGCTCCCTTTTTAATGCCCTACAAAATTGGGCTTTACAATTATGCAATAATATGTTTTATTTTAATTATCAATTATTTTTTCCATAAAATTATATCCTTTTATCTTACTCAAATAAATTATACGAGTACTATGCATGTGGACTTTTATGAAGTTACAAAAAGATTTGAACATGTCATAAACAAAATATAAAGGAATAATTTGCAACGACTAACAAGTGTAGGCTTAACTAATAGATAAGTTTTGAACACTTTCAAACTTGTTGGTGAGCAATTCAATGCGTATAAGTTTATTTACAATTATATAGATATTAGATACGGAGTAACTCAATTGTTTGGCTAAGCATATGAAGTTTAAACTAGATAAACTTCCTTTTACCGACGACCAACCTGCATAAACAGATGTAAATTTCTCAATCAAAAACTTAAGGTCCAAAGCAAAACCCTAAACCCTACTAGAACCCTCCACATTCTAGATTCTTCCTCACTTCTCCATAAAAGTCTTTGAACAGATACACATCTCTCGTTCTCCATCCTCCGCAAGCTCAACTCTTCATTCTATCTTCCCGCACTTTCCCTCTCCTACCCTGATCTCAGCCATGTTCCGCGCAGCCGCCGCCCTTGCTACCCGCGCCCGCTCCTCCTCCACCCGCTCTGTAAGTCCACATTTCCACATTCTCCAATTCATATCATTCCCATCTTTTCAGATCAGAACTTTTCTGGGTTTTGTTTGCTTATTTCTGGGTTTTGATTAGTCCATTGAATTGTTTCTGGGTTTTGATTTATTCATTGAAATATTATGGTTTTTAATTAAATAATTAATTGAACTATTTCAGGGTTTAAACTGGTTTATTGAAATAGTTCAGGGTTTCGATTAATTAGTTGCAATACTAATGGGTTTTGTTTAATTCATTGAAATAATTGTGGGGTATGAGTGAGTTTTTTGAAATATTACTGGGTTTTGTAGATTGGTGGTAGGTTGAATTGGAGCAGAAATTATGCTGCTAAAGAAATAAGATTTGGTGAAGATGCACGCAAATCTATGCTTAGAGGTATTGAAGAGCTTGCTGATGCGGTCAAAGTTACAATGGGTCCCAGGGTATGATTTCTCAATCTGGTTTTTGTTTGTGTTGTTGGATCTATTATTGCGTGTGATTTTGTTAGAGATTTGAGTGTTATTGTGTGATTTTGAACTGGGTTTGTTGTGATTTAATGTAAAGTTGAATATTGATTGGATTTTGAATTGGTGTGTATAGGGGAGGAATGTTGTGATCGAGCAAAGTTTTGGTTCCCCTAAAGTGACCAAGGATGGTGTAACGGTTGCGAAAAGTATCGAATTCAAGGATAGATTCAAGAATTTGGGTGCTAGTCTTGTTAAACAAGTTGCGAACTCTACCAATGATGTTGCTGGAGATGGTAAAGATTCAATCTTTAGAATTTCTGATTTGTTTTTTTTGAGTAAATGCTCAATTTGGACTTGCAACTTTTGATTTTATTACGTTTTGCTGGTGTTGTTTGAATTCTGCTGTTCGCACTGATATTGCTGGCTTGTAGGCTTGTAGCTATAGTGGTAACGAGTAAATAGAAAGTAGTTGTATTATGAAACTAAAATGAGATTGATCGCTGCTTTGATGGCTAATGGAGTAAATTTTTTTAAGGGATCAAGTTCGTGTTTAATGATACTTTTTATAGTGATACACTTCTATAGTGGTTGTATATATGAATGTATTGAGTACTCTGTTTCAATACTGCTTCACATCAAACAATTTCTTTGAAGTTAGCTAAGTATGAATGAGCACTAAAAATAGTACGAAAACATTTAACTTCTTGTTGAAATGATCTTTTCATACCTTCTGTTATTTGGGTTGTAGGTACTACCTGTGCAACAGTTCTTACCCGGGCAATATTGATTGAGGGAGTGAGGTCAGTTGGAGTAGGAATGAACGCTATGGACCTCAGAAGAGGTATGACTATGGCAGTTGATGCTGTCGTAGATTACCTGAAAAGTAGAGCGAGGATGATCAGCACCTCAGAAGAGATTGCACAGGTTAGGGAGAAATTTCTTTGAATTTTCAAATTGGAATATGCTCTATAATAGTAAAGACTGGTGTTGAACTTTTCCATTGCCGTAAATTGTTGTAGGTAGGTACAATTTCAGCAAACGGAGACAGAGAAATTGGTGAGATGATTGCTAAGGCAATGGAGAAGGTTGGCAAGGAAGGAGTTATCACAATCCAAGTAAGTCATTTCTTTCTGCTGTCGTACTTTTGTGTTGCTTTGATGACAGATGTTTGGTATTCTTTCTATTTTCATGTTACAATCTCCAAATTATTAGTGTCTTTGAGATTTACTTAAGTTGGATAATTTATGAGAATGTTGTATTCTAGGATGGAAAAACATTGTATAATGAACTCGAAGTTGTTGAGGGCATGAAGCTTGACAGGGGTTACATTTCTCCCTACTTCATCACCAACCAGAAAACCCAGAAATGTGTAAGCCTTTTCATTTCATGTATTCTACAGTTAACATGTGGCTCAGTGGTTTATTGTTTGAGGATATACATATACAAATTTCTTGAGGTTTATGATTTATTGTATTCCAATTGTCTTCAGGAACTGGATGACCCACTTATATTGATCCACGAGAAGAAAATTACTAGTGTCAATGCTATTGTGAAAGCCCTAGAAATGGCATTGAAGGTAGAGGATCATCTTTTATCTATATTTTAGCTTAAGCAATGATGAGGTGAGCCTCTTGTAGGGTTGCATTAACTTTGCCATATTCTTGAGATACAGAGACAAAAGCCCTTGTTGATTGTCGCAGAAGATATTGACAGTGAGGCCTTGGCAACTCTTATTTTGAACAAGATCCGAGCAGGATTGAAGGTTTCCTTCCTTGACTTATTGGCTATTACAATGATTTGTATCCCTTGTTTCTTAATGGTATTTTGGTTCTGATTGTCATCATTTGGTAATGTAATTTTCTTTGGATCTGCTGCAGATCTGTGCTGTTAAAGCCCCTGGCTTTGGAGAGAACAGGAAAGCCAATTTGCAAGATCTTGCAACCCTAACTGGAGGAGTGGTGAGAGGCTATCTTAAATCTTAATGGAGAGGGAATTAATCATGCTGCTCTAAAGAATACTTGAAATAATTGATGGGTGCTATATGTTGTGTAGGTTATAACTGAAGACCTTGGCATGAATATGGAAAAGATTGATAGTGATATTCTTGGTTCATGCAAAAAGGTAAGCTTCTGGTATAATTATGCTTTGGCTTATGAGTTCAGCTTGTCATGCACTTGTAATATCTTGATTTGTAATATTGCATTGGTGTTTTGTAGATCACTGTCTCTAAGGATGACACTGTGATTCTTGATGGTGCCGGTGATAAAAAGGATATTGAAGAAAGATGTGAACAGGTATTCTTTGCTTCTGCTTGATTTTTCATTCGCGTTGTATGTTTTTTCATGGAAGTCAAATATTGTTTCTATTTATGGAAACAGATCAGGTCTGCTATAGAACTTAGCTCATCTGATTATGACAAGGAGAAGCTTGAGGAGAGGCTTGCTAAATTGTCTGGAGGAGTTGCTGTTTTGAAGGTGTGTTTTTTCTTGGGTTCTTAAATTAGTTGTTTGTTATGTCAAAATCATTTCTGTTTTATGTGTTGTCTTACTTATATTGGTTGTCATCATTTTTTGTCATGTCTTAGATTGGAGGAGCTAGTGAAGCTGAAGTTGGTGAAAAGAAGGATAGAGTAACTGATGCTTTGAATGCCACTAAAGCAGCTGTTGCCGAAGGCATTGTACCTGGTGGTGGTGTAGCACTTCTTTATGCTTCAAAGGAATTAGACAAACTACAGACTGCCAACTATGATCAAAAGATTGGAGTACAAATCATCCAAGCAGCTCTAAAGGTATTTCTGTAATAACTTTATAGCATTTACTCCGTAGTGATATTCAACACTCTAGATGCTTGAGTGACTTAGTGAGGTCCTATTTTTAACACTATTTTTTTTTACTATTTACTACTGTCTTTTTTGGAATCCTAGATTTTTCATACCTTAAATATGTGGTCATTTCACATGTTAGCCTTATAACGCTGTCAACCTGATAAGTGAATACTTTACTTAAAAAATTTTCGGAACCCTTCATAACTTATGGTCACTTTCAAAACTTTGTTATTGCAGACCCCTGTTTACACAATTGCTTCAAATGCTGGTGTGGAAGGAGCTCTTATTGTTGGCAAACTACTAGAGCAGGAGAATGCTGATCTTGGTTATGATGCAGCTAAAGGTAAACTAGCAGCTTACTTGGCCTAAAGATTTAATATGTTAAAGAATGAGCAGCTGCTGGTGGGTTTATACTAACCATATGTTGATGGAGCAGGTGAATATGTAGATATGGTCAAAGCTGGAATCATTGATCCATTGAAGGTTATTAGGACAGCTTTGTCCGATGCTGCTAGGTAAAAGCTTTCGTATTGAGATTGCGATTTCGTATTCACTAGCCAATATAGTTGTTGTGCATGCCGAGTTCTTACAAGATTCTTGAATCATTTACTTGGATGCAGTGTGTCATCCTTGATGACAACAACTGAAGCTGTCATAGTTGAGGCACCCAAAGATGAGAAGGACGCAGCTCCCGCGATGGGCGGCATGGGCGGTATGGATTATTGAGGATCTGACTAAATTTGCGGAAGAAACATTTTCTTTTTACTTTCATGCTCGTTAGCTTAGGAAGGAAACAGTGTAAAACATAGTGCGAGAGAATAGTTTGTAGGGTCGACTGTGAACCAAAGAGAATAGCCACATTTTGATTGGTATTGGAAATGAACTCCAATAATTATCCCATTTAATGACTGTTATGGGCTGGGAGCTGCTCATACAATTAGCTTCAGACGTGAATTCGTGATGCTAATTGCTGTTGCCCAGTGTTGGGATTTGGAACTAATTATATTGGCACCAAAAATAATCCGAAGATAATTTTGTTTCGTTATAATTCATCCTTAAATCATCATTCTAAGCTCCTCCCAACTTTTCTTCTGGTCATGAAGATTCACAATTTTTACTCATACACTACGTCCCATCCAACCAAAGGAGACGGAGACAGAGACAGAGAGAGAGAGATGTGGGGTGTATTTGGGCTTGAAGTCGTTGTTTCTTAAGAAAAATACTCCGTATTTTATTGGGTTGAATGAATAAAATACTTCTCTTACTCTAAGAACTGATCAAAAGTCAAAACTCCATTGTAAACCTCTTAGGATATGTGCAATGGACTCGTCCTATATCATGCGTTTCATTGCCAACTCAACTGTAACACCTTGTGTTTGTTTATTACTTTTATTTGTGACTTACTGACTTGGCCCGGCCCCTTTTCCACTTTCTATATTTGTGGAACATTGGATTTGTTCTTCAATTCTGTGGATTGGCAAAACTTTAGCTTCGAAGAATAATTATTAGAAGCAATCGAGCTCCGTATGCCTTTTTTTTTTTTTTTTTTTGGTGCAATCGTTGTTTGTATAAGTACTATAATAGGGATTTAAATTTTTTGAAAAACACCCACCCCTAACCCAAAAACAGTAATAGGCTTTACTCTAATCAATTACTCCTTTCGTTCTTCCTATTTGAATGGAGTATTAACTTTGGTATTTTCTTATGAGAGGATAAATAATTTATATTAAGATTCTTCTCTATTTGCAAGATTTTATTTTAAAAAAAAAAACTATCTACGAGGGAGAAAAGATCATTGGAATCAAAAAAATGAGTAAATGAAATTGAAGTACATGAATTGAGGAGCAATGTAGGTGGGTGGAAATAAAATATTAATTTATAAAAACAATATGGTTACAATATTTGCTTAAAGTACATAAACTCAAAGTAAGAAGAAATTTGTGAAATTTTTCAATGGAGAATTAAGGAAGAACAAAAAAGACGGAGTACCTCATATAAACTCCTTCAGTCTCTCTTTGTTTTTTTCATTAGGGTGAAATTATATTTAAAATTTTAGTTGAATAGAGTTGATGAGAAAGAAATTAATAGAATGATAAATAAAATATATGGAGTAAAGTTGGGGTCTTTGTAACCAATTGTAATAAGTAGCAAATTGAAAATAACAAAACAAAAAGGAAAGGGGAGCAAACACTAATGAACGAGAGGAGTAATTAACTCTAAAGTTCATAGATACGGAGTAAACCGTAAAAGTTGAAGAACACTAACAAAACAATTATTTTGTTAAATAAAGATTAATGAAGTTGGATGATGGTCAAAACAGTGGTTAACTAAAATTGTTACATACACTTTGTAGTTTTACATAGTACATACTTAGGATGAGTTATATTTAGCTGTTGTTTTTTTTTTTTATCTTATCTTATTTGATGTGAAGTATTATATTATATGATCATATTTTATTAAACTAATTTTAGTTATAAATAATGGTTCTTGGAAATCCTTTATTTTTTAATCTTATGTATAGTATAATCTTATTTGAAATTTCCCGCTAAATAAGTGAAAATAAGGTGAACAAAACAAAACTATTCTTCTTTGCTAAAAACTAATTTGGAGATTTAGTATAAACATAATAGTAAATTTAACAACAACTAATATAGAATTTATCTTTTGTGATATTGTAATATGTTTGAAGATTAGTTTATTGATAATATATTAAGGTATGATTCAAAAGCCAGTATAATTTGGTAAGGATTTGTGGTCAAATTAGATATAAACACCAATATCATCTTATGATTTGGAAATTATAGTATGATTAAGTTGTTGACTAGTAAAACAATAGATAAGGCCAGATTAAAAAAGTAGGTATTTGAAATATATTGTACAGTAATTTGTATTTCAATATGCAACAAAAATATGGTATAAAAAAAAACGTTCATATCAGGTATAAACTGGGAGTTTTCGATGAGTATACACACAACATTCTATAATTCAGAATAAACAAAATTGCAAAATAGCATGGTTTGTATAAGTAATAAATCAACAACGAACATTCAATTACACAGTCCAGAGAAATTTTTTATTTTGGCACAAACCCATCAGAGCATCTAATATGCGGGCAGTCATTAGATTGAGAGTTTTTGCAAAGATTTGTGGAGTTTCACTTGCATGTACCCCAAAAAATCCCGGCTTCGCAGGTGAGGCCGCAGCAACAATCGTTGATACTAAAACCGCAAGTTTCCCCAGCTTTTGGGCACGGCCTGTAAAAGGGCCCATTAGATTCAAGAACACAAGAGAGGCCTTCGCAAGCGCACTCACTGTTTATGTCGCATAAAAATCCACTGCCACAAATATTTGTACTCGTGCTGCTGATGCTAACGCATGCAACCACAACCACAACCACAGCCAGGAGCATATGCAACCCCTTATTCATTCTCATCATCTCTGCCATATATTCTATATTTGTAAATTGTGATGTGTTTGAGTTTTAAATTTATAGATCGTTTTGAGAGATGTGGTGAGGATATGAGAGCCCAACCCACAGCAGCAATCTGACCATTTGTCAACCCATTTTTAGTATTTCCCGAGGCTCGTTTTACAATGAGATTAATATGTCAAACCCTTTACTAATTCCCTCATAATCCCAATATCTTAGACCATTCTCTCTCACGGGTGAATTCATATGATGCACAACCTCCACATCCTTATCCATTGATCTCTTCCCCCAATAAACCTCACCTCTAGAACTATCAGTATATATCTTTCAGAACTGCAACGTCCTCCTTTCATTTACTAATACGATGGGGAAAAAAAGGAGGTTCATGTTACAATAATGTTATTGGTTAAAATAAGAACATCAAAATATTCACCATTATTACCTAAAACACAGTAACTGTCTATTAACCCAACAACCAAATTTGCTAAGGCATCTCCGGTTTTGCTTTATGCATCTTCTGTTATGAAGCCCATTTATGCCATTGTAGCTTTTAGATCTCTGTAAGATTCCCAGAATTAAGGACGTGTTCCTGAAATTGTCCAGGTCCAAAACTTTTTACTAGTTCGCCGAGAAAAGTTTTGGCTGATAAAATATCATACTTCCTAAGAGACAGTGGATCTTGCTCTTAAAAAATAGTATAATTGAAAGTGTCTTCAGGTTCACAACAGTAGTAAAACCATCATAGGACATTACCTCAGCAATGAACCCGATCTTTTCCTTGGACATTTATACGCAAACTTCACCATACAATAAACGAGTACACATCAACACATGCATAATCTCTTAATTACATTCTTCCTCCTCCGTGCTTCTTGCACCTAAATTCAGTTTGGAGGCAGGTATTACTTGCCCAAATAAGTTTGTTTTGAGGATGCTCCTTAGTTACAAGGCCAAGCTTCCAACCAGTGAAACATGCAAGTTTTTCCGAGCTCCAGATTTCCCTTGTAAAATTCATTTGTGGTGTTTGCAACCATTACTCTGCATTAGCTAGATCGCCAGTTCATGCTGTTTGTATCCCAAGAGTTTTCAGTAATTGCTAGGTGTAACAGACTTTGCAATAATCTGGCATTTGCATCCAAGAACTTTAAGTACTTGCTAGTTGCAACAGACTTTACTAACGGCTGTAATTCAAGTCAACTTCATGAAGCTTGATGTTCAAATTTAGAAAATCCCAGCTTGACGTCTATAAAATCACACTTGTGCGCCTGCAGGGTAAAACTTGCCATATCTTGTAATAGAATACTTGGGTATTCAGGTATTTTGATTGGAATTCTCGCTGATCTTGCTACTTATCTCAGTCTTTACTCTGGTAGTCAACTTCGCTGCTTTGCTAGCACTGTGCTTGGTACAACAAAATCTTTCCCCATGTGGTGTACTGTCAGAGTGAGTCCATGCATATCAAAACCCTAGACAACAATCTTTACAGCCTTGGGCACCTGCCAGAGGATAGGCCAATCTTGCTTTTACTATTCTGAAATCCTCTTAGCAAATAGTCCTCTTTAGAAGCTCACAAGCCTTAATCTCTTCGATATTTTTTCAAAAGGCAATTTTGTTTGAAGAATTGCCAAGGTAATTTTCAGTTCAGAACTAGAGCTATCTCTTTACCTGCTCACCAAACTATAACCTATTTCCTTCACCAAGCTCCCATCCTTAAATACTTGTCTAGTGTTCATTGCTTCGTCCCATCTCATAATTGAAGCATATAAATTCGATAGCAATATAGGATAACTACTGTTTTGTGGTGACATTTGAAGTAGCTTTTTCCCAGCCATTTCACCAAGCTCTACGTTATTGTACATCCTACAATGATTCAAGTAGCTACGACACTTTTTAAGATAAATTGCAACTTGCAAGTAGGTCCCTATTAAAACATTGGAGTTGCTCTTGCTTTAAGAAACTCAACATCTAAATAATCAAATACTCCAGATAGTAACGCTAATTTTTAAATAATTCAAATTTTTTTTCGAAAAAATTAGCCTAATCGACGCTCTTTATACTCTCCAAAACTTCCTCTTTATATACTTTCTCTATTTTTTTTTTACTTGCAATGCTTCTTAAAACACATTTATCAATGTATATTTTTAACCGTTAATATCTCTAATTTCACATTAGTAAAAACTATAAAAAAATTTATAATATTAAAACTATATGTAGAGATAAATATAATAAAATCTCACATGACTATATTTTTTTAAAGATAATTTATCAAAAAAATATAAATAAATTAAACTTATAAATAGTATAAAAATTAAAATATTACAAGTAACAAAAAAAAACTAAGAAAACATTTAATTGGAGTTTAGTTCCACGGTCTGAAATATGCATCACATGACTATATTTTGTAATACCATTATACCTTATTGGCATATACTCCACTATACAAGCAAGTTTACAAGATAGTAACCATTCTCCATCCTTGGAAGATCTCATTCCCTATGATAGTAACCATTTTGAAACATCCAATTGGTCTCGCCTTTTCTTCTTTTCAGCTCCTTGCTCCTTGCTCTTTTCTGTCTTTTATTTTCTTCGAAAAAGCTAAGGTTGACTCTATGAAGATTTAATGATAATCATTTAACATTGTTGAAATCCAAATAAAATCCAATAAAACATAATTTAGAGAAAGTTAATTTATTCAATATCAAACTCCAATATTAATCTAATAATAATCTCGTATAAATGGAGTACCTTATACTCAGCTTCTTTCGTTTCTTTTTATTTTTGCAGTTTATTTTTGGACCGATTTCAAAGCAAACTTAGAACTTAAATATCGAATCTATCAAGATCTAATGATTATACATTTTCTTATAGATTAGGAAAAAGTAATGGTAAAAAATTGACTATAAAAATTAAAACTTTCAAACGGGACTAATAATAAAAATTGAGTAAAATGTAGTAAATGTAGACCTATATATAATAAAACTTATGAATTTTGCCAGTGAATAGAAAATCTATTGATTGTGGTTAATTGACAAAGTACACCCTCATTAATAGGTCGAGTACCGTATTAATTACTTTTACTATACTAAAAATAGAATAATTATTCCCTCCCACTTCACCAAACCATATTATAAACGAATTAATCTTAATTTCTTAAGATGTAGACAATAAAATTAAGTACTGAGTCATTCTTAAAAAGACAAGACATGCATTAGTATAGATTTATAGGACACCTAATTCTTCGCGTGAGCATATTATGTCAACAAGAATCCAACAAAATGAGAACAATTTAGCATGACGAAAACAAGAAAGCTATAAACTAAGTGAAGGACACATTACACATTAAATTCGAAAATACTTTCCACCCTTTTGAGTAACGAATGAACGACCAAGGAAATAAAGCGAAGATTAGTGAAGCCTAATTAGCTGAACAGCTGTCCACGCGTTCGCATTAGAATTATGAGTGGCAGATAATTACACAGCTCATCAAGCTAACTTACGCTTCATCAGCTAATTAATCTTAGTATAAGTTAGCCAATTAGGTGTTGATTAATTACATGTTGTTTTGGATTTATATGTTGTATTTCAGACATAGCTCTTACGTAAGTGATGAATAATACTAGCTAGTAGCCTAGTAGCCTAGTAGCTAGCTGCATCGTCAAATTACCAATTTCATGCAGTTTTTATTTTATCAGTGCATTCGCGAGTATGAGTAATGTAATTTCTAAGCTATAACAAAAATAATATTTCCTCACTGTCACCATTAATAAAACAAAACATTTAACAAATAAACATTACTTTTATGATTGTTTAATTAACTCGAATATTTTTCATATAAATTTCTTAGTACCGCCTTCCCCTCTAGGACGGCCATTACAAATTTACAACCTTATTGCAATTCTTCCTTTATTTGACTTTTTGCGGTATTTAAAACATGACTTAAAAACGCTTTTATTTTCTAATTTATAAGACAAAAAATTATGAAAACTTGATATTATAAAAATTTATATTGAGACATATCTAACAAAAATCTCTCTTGAATATATTATTTCTTAAAACATAATGAGAATATATAATCAAACTTTTTAAACTTTAATTCTGTAAATAGAAATGGCTGAAAAAATCCCCTCCCACGTTGATCCCAATTCTCCACAAACTAGAATGTATACTTGAGTTTTTAACATACATATGTTATTTATATTATCATTTTGATCACTTAATTGGAGGAAACTAACTTTCAATTTTGGTACATTCATTTATCTTTGACTACAAAAAACATACATATATAAATCGACACCAAATTGTACAAAAATTAAAACAAGTACATAACCATTTATCCCAGATTTTGGGAGCATTACACTCAATTCACAAGCAAGCTAAGGAATGTATTATCAACTATATCAAGAAACCTTAAAAAGACTTCAAATAAACGCTCCTAACATCTCTCAACTAATTAATGAGGTGATTACTGTATTGATTAAAGAAATGACCTCGAGCACCGCTAATATATGTATCATGCATGTTGCAACGGTTAATATGGGTAGGGCCAACCTCTTGGCTTAAAGAGGAGCCAATACTTTGTCTTAGATTGTTTGGATCATATACAAAAGTTTGCTCCTTAAAATATATTTTTTTTGCTGGGTCGTCCATCTTTCGTGTTATGCTTACTACTTATTAATCTAGTTTTTAGTGGCTAAGAGTTTTCTCTAAATCATTGGTTCATGCATTTCATGATATATTAATCATTGTTTTCTACCTCAAATAGCATGATTCTTTAGGGCTAATGGAGGATTTTGCGGATAAAGATATCGACTGATGATGATTAAGAGTACGTATTAATTACTCTACTTTTATGAAGCAAACAACGTTATTATTAAGAGAGTGTGCGTGAAGCTGAAAGTTACAGGGGTTCCTTCCTTACACCCTCTATTTTGGATGATAAATTGTACGGATTCTTTAGCTTATCTAGTCGATATAGGAATGTTATAAGTGAACCTATGTTTTGAGGTTCTTGTTACTTCTATTATTTTACGTGAAAATATATAAAAATGATTCTTTTAAGGTGAATTACTAAATAACTCTCGTAAATATCCAACTAAAGCCCGTAAATATAACACCTTTTTAAGAGGCTAGTTAAGGGCGGAGCTTGGAGGCTGATAGGCTCGTACCTCTGTCCTACTACATGGCCTTAACTTTTTTGTAATTCGACCTTCCCTAAAGTATAGAATAAAAGAAGCATTTCTACAATAGTAAAGGATCTGGTCTAAAAATATAATTTAAATTCACGAGTTAATTGGTAATCAGTACAGAAAAATACACCATATAATTAAGAAAATATAACCAATAACTCTAAAAGATAAATAAATAAGTGAGTTAGCAAAACTTAATTCAAAAATTAAATTAGTTTAGTAAAACTAATTTCAAAAGTAATTTCAGTTTGAAAATTTTAATTTAACAAAATTAAAGGGGGAGCCTTTTATAAAATTTTAATTTCAAAAGCAATTTAAGTTTCAAAAGCATTATACTACACTATCTTAGGATGATGAGCCTTTTATAATGCATACATGCAAGCATGTCTTTTGCTTCTATTTATCAATTGTCTCTCATATTTTCATCCTAGTCTTTTACATATAAAACACCCTTTTCAACTTTCTTGTAGTTAATTTATTATCTATGTTTTGTGTTTTGTCTTTCACTTGATAAGACTTTATTTATAAAAATAAAAAAAATTGGATAATATTTTTTTCTATAAAACTTTTTACAATATTAAACTATTGGCCTCCTACGCTTAATATCTCTTCTTCACCCCAAAGGCTAATTAACCCGACTCTTTCACAGATATGGCCATCGAATAGAAGATTTGTTTGCAAAGTTCTCTCATTTTAGAGATATATATCATATTTATTGCAACCACGTAAGGACTAGTAATTAAATTTAATTAAATGTGGCTTAATTTAGAAATGGGGTGGCTTTGGGCTTAATTTATTAAGTTTTAGAAGCGCTTAGCCAAAAATAAAAGTTTTAGAAGCGTAACAATCAAGATTGGTTTTATTATGTACCTAGACGAGATAACTTAGGTTATTAGTTGTACACTTGTACAGTCATTGGTATTTATTACTCATTTTCCCTAAAATTTTGTTAATTTGGGGAGCATTGATTAATTAAGTTAAAAAAAATATATATTTTCTTAGCCACATCTAAAGACTAATGTACCCGAATGCACCCAAGAATTAGCTTCGTTTTACAAAGTGCAATTCTGAAGCACCCAAAATTTTAGGTGTAAGATCTCACGTAAAACATCTTAAATGCTCATGGTGAGTAGGAAAATTTGAGCATCTGCACTTAAAAATCAGGTACAGCTCAATTCAGACCTTGTTATATTCACCTTCGTTTCACCTCTTTATAGAAAATAAAATGAAAAAAACAAACAAATCAGACAAGTTCAAACAAGATCAAATAATAAATAAGTGTTATTCAGTTATAATTTATAATTAAAATAAATTATATTAATTAAGATCTAATAAATTTTAAAAAGATTAAATCAGAAAAAATAAGTAAAAAAATGGAAACAAATTGCAAAAAGGTGTCCTCATCCAAATTTTATAAAAGAAAATTTCATAATATTCCCTTGATATTTCATTTATTTCAGAATTGACCCATCAAGTTTTCGAAATTCACCCCATAGCCTTTGGTTTTACAAAATTATATTGAAATACCCTTCCAACTATAATTAGTACTCCGTAGTTGATTGAAAGTTAATTTTCTTCATATACCCCTTAAATCAAAACTTAATTCACCAATATCCCAATCAAAAATTAAATTCACTATTTTAGGGATATGTAGTAAATTAAGTTTTGAACTGAGAAGTATAATAAATTACTGAAACGATTAAACGAATAATTGATGATCCGTTGGTATAGTATTAAGGGTGGTTCAATATATTTAAAAAAAAAATTGAGGGGTATATGATGAATTATGGATACTTAGAGAGTAACATGATGAAATAAATAAAAACTTAGTGTTTCTCGTGAAATTATAGAGATGATAAAATGTGGTCCGGCCGGAAAAATGTGTGGGTGTGGACATAAATTTTTGGCCCGATTACATGCCTGACATAACCAGACTGATTTTTTTAAAATATAATAATTTGGATAATTTAAAACTAATATTCTGAAGCAAAATTAAGATCCGTCCCGAAAATTTTGCAATTTGGAATACAAAAAATGCAGGCTTCCCAAACGAATTCATCTTGGTCTTAAGCCTTGTTGGACCCGATAGGCCAATATCTTGGCCTGAATAGTCATAATAAAATTTTCTCAAGTAAATACCCATTTTGACACATTTTAAGACACTTCAAAAATCCTAATTTCTCTTTTCAAATTCATTAAAATTGTTTATTTTCTTTGTCTTGTTAATATTTTCAAAAAAAATTAGTGTTATTTTATTCAGTTTTTAGGAAAAAATGGAAAATGAGTAGGAAAGAGAATATGACGGAATAAAGTAAAAGGTAAAAAGTAGGAGAAGGATTAGAATAAAAAATTTTAGTTTTGTTGTTGGTAGGAGGAAAAAAATTCTGATATATTTTTTATGCTGAAGTGGTCTAAATAAAACACGCGGTTGGGTTGAGGGGAAATCCGGTCTCAGGTTTAAAGTTTGGACCGTTTTAGAACTTTCCGATTTGTGGGAAAGTTAGTCAACATAACATACCCCACTCAGGCACTAACCCAGTAGTTCCCCTTGTTATAAAAGCCTGCTTAGAGACAGAGAGGGAGAGAACAGCGCCATGTGAAATGTGATTGGTTTGGTATTTGGTGTTGTACTTTCATACCAACTACTGAGACCCGACACCTGACATTAAGAAGATCAAATTTCAGGGTATGTTTCATATTCTTACTCAGTTTTTCAGATTGGAATGGCAATGCTTTAGATTTTGTCATTTAATTGTACTTTCATTAATTGTACTTTCAGTGGAATACTAGATTTTATGTCTTGAGTAATCATTAATTGTACTTTCAGTTTTAAAACCCTTAATGAATATAATGATGTTGCAAGTTTATTATTGCGTGTGTCTGGAATAAGTTGTGACTTTAATAGTCCGGAGATAGTTTAAGTCACTAATAACGAACTAATTCCGGAAAGAAGTAGCTTTTCTGTGAAGTATTTCCCAGTTCTGCTTCTTGGGCAGTTGTAATGTATGAGTTGTAAGAAGTTACCGTTGGAATTCAAATTCTTTAAGTTGTAGTATGAGTTTTTTCAAGTTCAATCTTTTCCCGTGGAGTGTGCTCATTTGTCCGGAATTAGTTGTCACGTTCATAGTCCGGTATTAGTTTAAATCATGTAACAGGCTAATTCCGGAAAAAAGTAGTGGATCAGTGCCACTTTTTCCAGTTTTGCTTCATGGGTAGTTGTCAATTTGGAATTCGAAGAAGTTAATGTAGGGATTTACTCAAAAGTTTGGGAGATTTCAGATTGCTTTGATTTGAGCAGGTAGTTAGAACCAAGAATTTCAACAAGATTTGAAAATGGGTGGTGTGTAAATTTGCCTGAAATTTTGCAGGGTGGTGAATTGCGAAATAAGAATGGCTGAGGTAAAGACAGAAGAAAGGGTTTCTCAGGCTGTTTATTTGGAAGAGTTGTCCAGGACTCAGCAGAAGAAGATAGATATCTCCGCTGAGAGAATAAAGTCGCTTAGAGTTCGCTATTACTACGGAGTTATCTTCTTGATCACGAATTTCATTGCGTGGTTTATTCGTGATTACATTCAGAGGGTTATCCCAGAAAAGCATTGTAAGCCCTCCTTGTAGTCATTACCGTCTAGTATTTACCTTCTGTGTTTTGTTGACATTTTTTGGGTGAAAGTAGTTCATTTAATTTATACAACACATATTTCTAGGAGGTAGCAATTCCATTTCTTGGAAGCAATTCAGAGTGATAGCCTAAAGCTGGTTGTTTCTGCCATGCAGTACTATTTTTGACTAATAAGACGAGTACAAGACTAGAAATATAGAATATATTTTTTTTTATGAAAGATTTAGTTTTTCTAATTTTTGCTACGGAAACAATTTGTTTTTGCTCCAAAGTTGGTGGATTATAGAAAGGTTTATCTTGCATGTGCTGGTATGCTGCCTAATCATTTGGTCAAGATCGCGTTTTCAGATATAATTCGAGTATGCAGGGACTTCTTTTGAACTGTCAAGATGAGCTTGGCTTGCCTCCTCGTTAACATCTTTGACTGTATAAAGTTTCAAGATTTAGCTGAAATTATACCATACCAGCCTGCCAGGTTATCTATGGGATCTTCAAATGTTATTGAAGTGCTCTTTGAGCTGCTGTAGATCATGAAAACCTGATGCTACAAAGCATTCATCTTATATATGTTGATTGTTGATTTCGAAAGCATTTTATTAAGATAACTTATATGATAAAGGAATTTCTCTCATCTTTATTGAAATCATGTTGTTTTGCACCAAACAAGTGATAATTTGGACAAAACTGTTTGTTTTCATGCAGATCTTAGAACATGTGGAATCAGAGGTCATGACTGCATTCAATCTATTGGGGTGGTTCGGATCAGCTTTGGATGCTTCGTATCCGCTTTAACATTTTTTTTTGGCAAATTCCATTTTGACATTAGCAAAACAGAATAGTTGTGTATGGTTTATGTGTAGAGATAAATACATTACTAAAATATATCAACTTCTCTATTTATAATTTTATATATGACTCTTTTCGTGGTAGTATTCTAGTGTATAGGAGTGAAGTTATAATTCTAGCAGTCCTAGATTTCTA
Source organism: Dysphania ambrosioides (assembly GCA_026401315.1). Classification (NCBI taxonomy): domain Eukaryota; kingdom Viridiplantae; phylum Streptophyta; class Magnoliopsida; order Caryophyllales; family Amaranthaceae; genus Dysphania; species Dysphania ambrosioides. The sequence continues at coordinate 10,137,316 of CM048661.1, forward strand.
GTGTAATTGTCAAAGATAGCTGTCTATAATTGTGCAAAAATGAAAAGAGCATCAACAATGAGTTTATAAAACTTCTTTGAAAGCAAGCTATAACTCAGTCAGTCTGTCATCAGTCTATTGACAAATTATAAGTGCAATATCTTATGTTATGAATGCTTTAAAACTCTTTACTGGAACCCTTAACCTATGTACTAGGTATTTTTCTTTTTGATGTTTCTCACAACAGTAATAACAAGAAAACTACAGGAAGTTCGTAATGCTTGGCATTCTGGTTTGTGGCCAGCAAAAAGTGTTCTGTTAGTTATATCAATGACGTCTCCTTTCTTCCTCCCTTCAGAATACATTCACTTGTATGGTAAGTCTATATCACAGAACTTGTTCCAGCATCAAAGCCTCAAACCAGTTAGTCAGGGTTTGAGCAGAATTTCGAGCTTTTCTCTTCCGCCTTAGGACTGGAAGTGTATTTATTTTATTTTTTTTTTAATTTCTGATGTTCGTCATGTTAATATATATGTAAAATAATCCCTTCAGCTGCTACATTCCTGCATCATTTAATAGAATAACTGATTGTGGCCTTACCTTTTTCTTTTTTCAGGCGAGTTTGCTCGTATAGGTGCAGGGTAATCTTCTTACTCTTATTCCTTTATATGATAAAAATTCAAAGCCTATGTACAACACGAAAAACCTAAAATATATTTCTTAAATATTGATGTAATTGATATATCTTGTAAACGAAATGTTTTTACCCAGAATAAATTGTCCTATCAATTTTTGGAGTTTAATTTTATCCCATCAGAACTCCTTGTAAAATGAAATTAATTTGAAGCATTAATTAGGAGGGAAACAAAACATTGTTTCCATTCTTAGAGGAAGGTCCGTATTTGCAATTTGTTACATGTATCAATTAGCATACTGGCATCGTAGCCCTCTTAATATGGTTGACATCATTATTGTCTTAATCGGAACAGAAATAATCATTAAGTTGCAACAGGTATTAAAATAATTCATGCTTCCACATTGTTCTTGGTATTTTTATTTCAAAAAGAGTTTTGCAGTCAATTTTTATTGCCAGCAAATGCTACACAACTAAAAGTAGAGGCTTGTGTCAACTATCTCAGGTGCACAATCATCATTAGGTAGTGGGGAGGACAAACACATGAATATGCTATTAAGTGCTGAAAGATTTTCCATGTTTGACTTTTAATATATATATTCTTGGATGCATTGACCAAATTTCTTTCTTAAAATCTTTTTGTAGGATTTTTCTAGCTCTCCAACTAATCAGTGTGATTCAATTCATAGCATGGTGGAATAACTACTGGATGCCTGATGTGAAAAGCAAGCAAAGGTATGTCCTGAAGTTTCTTCAATCAAGATTAATTAGTTGAGTCAAAATGAATAGGTTCTCAAATCCTTTTGTCCAGAAATGACATTCTTGTGTCAAAACATCTTCCTGATAATTTCTCTATGTTTCCCTGATAATCTCTCTATATTTTGCTGTCTTTAAGTGTTGTCAATGATAAGACCAAATACTTGTTGATTAGTTTGTTCTCTCTCTGTTTAGAAATCAAAGTCTATCTTTACTTTCTAAGTAGTAGTTGATCATGAGTGTGTGAGAGCGGAGGGCAGGAGCCTAACTATTATAAAGAGTATCTTGGATAAACATGTAAATTTTTTTATCATGTTGAGTTAGGACAGGTAGTTCAGATCTTGAACAATGCCTCTAATGATTACTACAGCAGAATATACAGGTTCATCAAGTCATCTAGTTTTGTGGTAGGTGAAGTACAATGCATGCCATGGGTACAATTGACTAATGAGTTTTTGGCATAAACGATATCCTTCACCTTATAACAGTTATGTAACTTTTCTTCATTTAAATGCATAAAAAAAGTGTCCAATATTTCGCATTATCAAATTCAACATTCATAACAACTCAAAGACTGCTACAAAGATGTTCATTTTGATATTTTCTTTTTTTTTTTTTAACTTGAACAAACGATGGAGTAAGGTAACTCCTGTCTCTTATAGCCTTCACTTTTTATTAACTTGTACTTTGAGGTCCCGCCATGTCTTATTTGATCAATACCTACGTAATTAACTCAAATGAATTATCCTTGCAGTGGAGAGTTGAGCTCTGGATCAGAAAGATTTTTTCTCTGGCTTTATTCATGTACTAGCCTCTTTTGTGTCAAATATATGTATCACAAATTTGACCTTTTTTTTTCTTCTACTTCTTCTTTTGTGTGTGTGTGTGTGTGTAATGTGTGGCATAATCTTAGATTTGTTTTCTGTTTATTTGCATTAAAATCTTACCATTATAAAACTTGCTGATGATGCATTCTTTATTTGTACAGCTGCTCCCTTGGATTGTTTATGTCAACAGTTTTCTATGTAGCTTCTGTATGTGGAGTTGTTGCCTTATATATCTTGTATGTCCCAAGATCATCCTGCATCCTCAACATATTTTTTATCACGTGGACAGCAGTTTTGCTTATTGTAATGATGCTTATCTCATTGCATTCGAAGGTACGGCCATTGTACTACAAGTTTAAAGTCTTTTTTTTTATAACAGTTGTTGAAATTGGCCTAATTGGGCCATTTCTATTTTAAGTGCTTTGGACTAGGGATGTATCTTTTGCTGACAATATGATTTAATTGTTTAATTAGGTCAACAGAGGTCTTTTATCTTCAGGAATAATGGCTGCTTATGTTGTTTTTCTATGTTGGTCTGCTATCCGGAGGTAAGGATTCTATCGTAGCTTTTGCTGATTCCCATTGAGGATGTTTATGGATCCATAGAAAGTGGAATTGCTATTTATCTTCATGACTAGACACTAGACTTGCATGGACTTCTACTCTTCTATCTTCTCATCCTTGTCATCTGGCCCAAAAACAAAAATGATGTATCCTCTCTATTGAAAGGGTATACAGGAACGCTTAGACTATATTACTCTGATTCAGAAACTTATCCCAGGTACAAAGTAGCTCTCAAGTATTGGGACTCGGTTTTTTCTATAAAAGTTTCAATGATTTTGGTTCAAAATGAATCTTTTAGTATCCATATCCATGTCAGGGGGTCAATAATTTTAGGTGAATGAAGAAGAGTCCAAGTAATATAGGCCATTGAAGAGTAAAATATCAAGAAAAATGCATAATATGTATGTTCACTAGCAAAATTAGGCTTGACACCTCTGCCTTGTCCTAATGAATGTATATAGTTTAGATTAAGTGTGTCTAAAGACAACTTGAAATCTCAAACCTCACTCGTGAAAAAAGATATTGGCTTGCTTTCTGTTGGTTTCAAATTCAATGTGTTTCAATGAAAATAATGTTCTATGGATATGATAATTCTTCTTACTGACTACTGAGAGAAATTTGTTTGCAGTGAGCCAGCTGGGAAGTGCAGCCCACAGAAGCAAGTGAATGGTCATCACGATTGGATCACTGTACTTGTAAGAATTTTTCTTGCTCCTGAAGTTACATGATTGGATTTGTATGGGATTGATGGGAACTGTCCTGTGTTCACTATTTGCAAATGTTCCTACACTTTCTTTTATAAAGTTTTAAACTTTAACTCTTACGTTTTCATTGGGTGTACTGGTATAACTTTTTCTATCTCCTGAAGTTATTTATTTGAATTTGCATTGAAACCGTCTAGTATTCATTATATGCAAATGTCGCTGCATTTTAGTTATAATTTTTAACTATTGGTTTTGATAACTGAAGCTTCTCAACATCTTGGCTTTGCTCATTCTTCTTTATAATAATATGCTTGTTCTCTTAATGCTGGAAGCCACGGTGTAATGAGCTGCTTAATTTTCTGCTTTTGCTAATTACAATCAGCCAGGTGCTCGAAAATGTAAATTCTTCCAGCAAGAAGTTAGTTTGAGCATAAGGCTGACAAAAAAACAAGCTAGACACTCTAAGAGTCCGAGGTCTATTAAGATTGCCCGTCTCAAGTATCCTTGGCAGATGCTGGGGTTGTGCTAGAATAGAAGATAATATTGATCTTGATATTTACTGTTTCAAGAACATTGAGAATTTTGTTTTTTGTAAAATGTGTTATTTACTGTAACACAAACAGAATTCCTCAATGTGTTAGATTTTGTTTGAGCTGTTCTAGACAACTTTACTTTATCTTTGTAAACTTAGGCTATGCTCTAACTGATGTTATGCAATTAACTCTCACTTCATCGAGGATATAAATCATATCACCAAGAAAAAAAGACGACTTGATGGGTCATTTCACGAGCTATGCAATTTTCTTTTCCCTTTTCTGATTTTGTTTTGCTGTTCTTCGGATGCCAATATAATTCCTTTTTTATGGCACTTGGTATCTTATACTAATCTTTTTTTTTTTTTTTTTCTCTAGAGCTTCTTCATGGGAATTTGTGCAATAGTGATGGCAACCTTTTCAACTGGGATTGATTCCGAGTCATTTCAGGTAAACTATGCTTCTCTTTCTTTCAGGTTGCAATAGTGATGGCAACCTTTTCTTTGCTTCTTTCTGCTGAACTGAAAATATATTTCCTACGAAATAGATTGCTATGAACTAGAGGCCTTTGTTCTCTCATTTTTTTACTTTCGTGATTTATATGTGCAATTAGCTGACAGGAAAAATTATTGCTCACAATATTTATTTATTTCCTTTTGCAGTTTCGCAAAGTTGAAGTACAAGAGGAAGATGATATTCCATATAATTACGGATTCTTCCATCTTGTATTTTCCTTGGGAGCCATGTATTTTGCAATGTTATTCATAAGCTGGGACCTTAACAGCCCCAACAAAAAGTAAAGACTAGATCATAATATTTCTTTTTTGTTCCTCATGTTGGCCAATCTTCTATTCACCTGTACTTATTACTGACTTCGTAATTTTCTTGTCACAATCAGATGGAGTATTGATGTTGGATGGGCAAGCACATGGGTGAAGATTATCAATGAGTGGTTTGCAGCCACCTTATATAGTGAGTGCTGGATCATAAACTCTTTACGCTTATCTTCATTTGCTTCCTAGTTAACTTATCAAGAAAGAGATTCTAGTACCTTCATCAAATAATGTCTGTTGCCGATTTTCTGTTAAAATCAGTACTAGCTAGCTCTGTTCATGCAAGAAGACTGGTTTTACCACAAAAACATTTTTTTTTTTAAATAGCAATCATTTGTTTTGTGTAGCTTATTTTCTATATTTGCCTTTTTTCTTTCAATTTTTGAAACATTTTGTTTGGTGCAAGTTAACTATTGTTATACACAGTTCTCGAACAATTAAGAAGTTATTAATCATTACTCTGAAAAAAAGGTTATCAGTAAATTTTATGCCATCAATAAATTTATTGACTAGAAAACTAAGCTCTTGTTGTCTTGGTGAAGATTTGTTCATGTTTTTGTCTTAAGAAAATTATCTTTAACATACCAGGCATTCCCCTTCTCTTAATTATTTTACTGCAAAAGTTTGCGCCTTTAAAAAAGAAAAGAATCTGAGATTATTGGAGTATACAGTTACTAGAATTCAACATTAGAGTGAGCTTACCTCACTAGTAATGCAAATTTGAGGCCTTTATTTTGAAAACTATTTCAATCTAACTTGTATCTATGTTGAAGCTGCGAAGTTTATCTTATCGTTTTCTCGTCTTCTTATCTTTCTCTTAAACCTGTCAAATACAGTGTGGAAGCTAATCTCACCTGTTGTAAGACAAGCCAAGATCATGGATGAGGGAGCTATGCAGCCAGATCAGAGATGTTGACAGCTTCAAGTTTGATAACTCTCTTGTAGATTTCAAGAGAGAATACGTTATTTGAAAGGCATTGTTTAGCTCCATGGCTTCTGCGTTGTGAATGCAGGAAACTGAAGCCATGGCCATTAGGAACCCATTTATTAATAGATATCTATCCATTTTTTGTTTATATTCTTATGCGGTCTGTTATTCTTCGGCTTAGGGAAAAGGCAGTATTATGAAGTCATTGTAGGAAGATTGATGCAAAAGTAACTGTTACCAAATAAGTAGATTTTAGATTTGGCTATGCATACATTTTGTCCATTAGAATTAACAGTATTTTATGGGGACTTTCTATGATATGAGTAATCAAATCTTTCAATTCAATTTCTTGAATGTCATTTGATTTTACAACTATTGCTGTACTGCTGTAGATGTCAATTTCCTGCTTAATTTTCTGCTTTTGCTAATTACAATCAATTTCTTAAAGATAATTTGTTTGGTTCCAGAAATGACATGAAAAATGATAGATAACGCACTTTATAAATGTACCCTTTTTTTTTACCTATCAAAATTGAGGAATATAAAGAAACTATTGTCAAATCTTTTATTATCCTTCACTTCCTTTCCTTAAACCAAATGTGGGAAAATAAAGAAACTTGATTTGGGTGCTGTGAGGCCTATGACTTTTATGTGGGAAAAAAAAAGATTAACTCAGAGTATATATATAAATATATATATATATATATATATATATTATTTAAAATAAAAAGAGTACTTAAAATGAGAAGGATGAGAAGACATCTTGACTCTTCATCTCCTAAATCCAACGGATAATATTTTATGTACTTATAGTGACCCTTTTTTAACTCATAGTGACCAAATAATTTTTTTTCACTTATAATGACTCTTTTTATTGTTGTAGTTACTCTTTTTATTATTATAGTGACCATTTTTTTATTGTTATAGTAACCATTTTTTCTACGTGTAATCTCTAGCATTGGATCTTACCATTTGAATGGCTAAGATATCTTCTTATTCTTCTTATTTTAAGCACCCTTCTCATTGGATCTCTCATATATATATATATATATTCTCTCTTCCACCCCATCTACAACATAAATTTATGACCTAAAACTCCCAATAAATACCTAATATTTTTTTTCGTAGTATTTAATCTTCTAATTTTCGTCCTGAGATGGAATGAAATTTCATTCCAGACTTTTGTTCTGATTGTGCTACTAACTTGGATGTCACTCACCTCCGTTTACTTTGCTCTCTCTTGTTTATTTTAATGCTATTTATTTATAATACTTTTCTCCTTACATCAGTCTACGCCCAAATTGCATACTCTACAACATAATCGATTACTGAGTACATACAAGTATAATAAAGAAATTTGACTTGGGTGATGTGAGGCCTATGACTTTTATACTCTACATAATCGATTACCGAGCACATACAAGTATACTACTAGTTATTGGCAAGTTTGTGGCACCTTTTTTTTTTTTAGCTTTGGCCAGATTTTTTTGTGGTAAACTTTATTATAAAATTCCAAATGCATTCAATCTGGTGTACAATATATATTTAATACTGGTACATTTGGAGTTTCTTGGGGGAGGCCAAGGCAGTGTCAAATCTAGAGTACGAGACTAGACAAGTACGGAGTAACGAGTAAGGTTCTTAAAGGATAGGTTATACCAAGTACTTTGTAAGAACATTGGTGTATAAGTCGAATTATTAATTTGACGGGAAATGACTACGTGACTTTAATTTGCAATTATAAAACTATAAATGATAAGGGATTCAAATTAAACAGTCATATACTCCATAACTCATATTGATATACAAAAATTAGGGGTTGTTACATTCGTCTATACAAAAGATGCAGAAAAAAAAAATGTTATTCCGGCCACAAATTAACGTATGAAGATAGAAATGACAATAAGCAATTCTTTAAAAAGAAAAAGAGTTACATTTAGTTGTATTATAACTATAAGCCCTCTAACTTATAAACTTGTTTTTGGAACAAAGTCAAATGGATTTGGGTCAATGATTCAAGTTACATTTTTTTATTCCTCTGCTCAATAGTTGTTTTGATTTGTCATAGTGTAAAGGTTACATCTTTTCTGTTTAGTAAGATTTCTTTTTCTTGTTGGAGCTAATTTATACTATTTTAAGATTTCTTGGCTGAACTACGAGATTTGCAACAACCCCTTCATCCTCGTTCCAAATCGGAGTGATTCTTGATCATATAATACGAATATGAGTGGTTTTGTTGTACTAGACACATTTTAGAGCAGAGCCTACAGTCTTCTGATTTCATGACGAACTATAATGTGCTGTATATTCTTCAGCAGCGAAGTCCATAGTACCTAAAAATTAAGTTTAACAACTTCACTACCTTTTGGGTTTGGTACCAACTCCATTATAGTCTTAGAAACCCTCTTACCTTACCTTATATACTCTGCTCCTTGCATACCCATATCACTCAACCCAAACTTCTTTAAACGCTTTCATTCCAGTGATCATCGACCCAACTACCGAACCAAAAAACCCCTCAAGCGACTACAAACCCGTCAGGAAAATGTTGAAGAAATCATCTGAGTCATTGTTCGTGATGCTTCTACTACTAGCAGTAATGCAAGCAGCAAAAGCTGTTGCTCCCCCTGAAGAACCTGTCATTGAGTTATACATGCATGACATTCTAGGAGGGAGTAACCCCACGGCTCGGCCAATAACGGGTCTTCTCGGGAACATCTATAGTGGCCAGGTTCCCTTTGCTAGGTCACTTGGGTTTTTTACTCCCAAAAATGGTGTGGCTATCCCTAATAGCGATGGGTCTATGCCTACCATGAGCATGAATGGCGTCCCATTAGGAACAGGGTTGGCGGGTACCGCCTTTGCTGGATCCAACAACAACAACAACAATAACAAGAACATCAACCCAGCACAGCTTTTACCTGATGGTTTAGGCCTTGGATTCGGGACTATTACAGTTATTGATGATATACTGACTACTTCTCCTGACTTAGGTTCACAGACAGTTGGAACAGCTCAAGGTGTTTATGTTGCGAGTTCTGCTTTAGGTAACACACAGATGATGGCTTTCACTGCTATGCTTGAGGGAGGAGAATATGGAGACAGCATCAATTTCTATGGTATTTACAGGATTGGAAGTCCTTATTCCAGATTATCTGTGACTGGTGGCACAGGGAAGTTCAAGAACGCTTGTGGGTACGCTGAGCTTCGCCCATTGATACCATCTGGACAGCATATTACAGACGGTGCAGAGGCATTGCTCAGGCTTCTTGTCCATCTCAAATACTAAGAGAAAGGAAGGAGATAATGAAAAATCATCGTGTCATCTATTTGTGCTTTGGTTATGTATGTGTCTGATCCCTGTTTTTTTTCTTTTTTTTTTTTTATCTTAATGGTAAGAATGAGAGTCAAAGAAAGTGTGTAATTCATTCTTCTTGTGTAATATAATACATCTTTCCCAAATGTTTGGAATTATTAAAATAATTTTAGTCCACCACAGACTACCAATGCATAAGCAACTTCAACTAATATCTCCATCACCACCATCCTAAAAGCCTTCTGTTGGCAGGGTTCTAGAGAGGCTAAGGGGGACATTATTCTCGCAACCTACTGCTGTGAAACGTCAAAACGATAAGTTGGATATAACATCAAAGCCGAAAGTTCCATAGAAGGCAAAGAATGATACTTAGGCTAGATGCCTGGAATCTACTTAATTTGTTGTCAGTCTTCTACTCTACAATACTGGTAATTTATGATATAAGTATCAAACAACTGTCAAGGACAAACCAATTCTAAAAGACCACTAAAGGTTCAATATACTGAATGGTAACTGATGCTAATCAGTCCAACAAAAGGAACTTGAAACAGTTCAAAGGACTGGACCTTTTGATGATCATTACAGATACATGATAAGTAAAATCCTAACTGAATCTGAATGGATCCACTATATTTCTTTCAAATCAATCCTCAAAAAAGACAGACAACCAAGCCCTCTTGCAACTTCTAAAGACGGGATCACACAAGAAGAATATAAGATCACTATCTTTCAGATTCTTCGCTATCACAGTATGCTACGATTCAATTTTGTGTCACACGTAAAAACAAGACAGATTCTTTCATTCATTGAGGTAAAATTCACCATTTTGATCCTCTCCCAAACTTGTTCTTGAAAATAACAAGGAATACGGAAACATTACAGCATATGCGTTCCCACGTAAACAGTCAGATTACTATTATCACTGTTGAGTGAGAAAAACATGCCAACTAAGCTTTGACTTTTATTATGTACGCTCTAGATAAAAACATGATATACATGACTGCAAAATTATTATGGTGTTGAAAGAAAAGGAAAAAATAAGCAAAAATAATCCAGGAGTAAAGGGTCTATTCCCAAAACCATCCAGAACCTAACGAAAGGAATCAATGAAAACCATCCAGAAATTCTATTATACTTATACCAGTATACCACCCACACCATGTAAAGGAAAACTAAAAGTATTTGTCTGAATAAAGTCCTCCTCTTAAGCAGTGTTATCAGAAAAAGAAACTAGGGGCATGGGTGGTAGTGTGATAACTAAGCAAAAGATAGAGATGGTTTTCCTAAATTTCAATACAGTTAGGGGGTATTTCTAAATATAACCCACACTATAATTCTCTTTCATCATCAATATAACCGGAAAAATTTTGGCATGCTGAAGTGTGCTCTCTTGACCAAGATCATGTAACACGTCAATTAAATTAACACGTAATGATACAGGACTTTTAGCATTTTGCACACCCAGCTCACCAGTAATGCCAAATACAGATAATGCAGCAGCCATAGCTTCAAAAGCACGATTTGGGACGACTACAACAAAGGCAGCAATTAAAGCAGTAACAGAACACCCTGTAGCCATATTCTTTTGTAACATTTGAACTGCATTGTGTGCACCAATGACTTGTTTCCCTCCTGTGACGATATCCACAGCTCCAGTCACAACAACAGCAGCACCAGTTGCTTGAGCCAATGATTTTGTAGCTTCTAAAGCCTCCATTGATTCATGCACACTATCTGCACCCTAAAAAGTGTAGCAACCCTTGATGAGTTACAGAAGTATGCTCTTCTGAACAACAATATAAGCAGAAAACACACACTTTACAAGAAAACTAGGTTTAATTACCCTGCTAGTGATTCAAAAGTGATTTATTACTGCAAGTCAAAGGAAAGCTAAGAGCAAAAGCAAGTTTACAAGAAAATGAAGGCGATAAGGAAACTTGCAGAGTTTCACAAACAGTCCTAGTCCATAGTGAAGATCAGACGAGACTGATCGCAAGGATTCAATGGAACAGTATGAGCAAGAAGAAGAAGACAGAGGAGGGAAGAGAAGAATTCAAGAGAATAGAAGAACGTTTATTTATTTTGTTGTGCTCTAACTTCAACATGTGCAGCCTTTCATTTGTATTTATACCATCATCATAATGCTTCCAAAATTACATAATTATCCTCAATTAACACATAGAGCAGAAAGGCACAATATTCATTTAATTCTTACAAAAATTGCAGTTCTATCTGAGTAATGCTTTAGACAAACATAAAAGTATGCGAACCTCTTCCACAAAAAAATATTCATCCTAACTTCTAAACTAATGCCATACACAATCAGGTTACACTAGACATCAACCAATAGAGAGTTCAATACATTAGGCATATGAGCGGCATCATTAAAAACTTTCCCATGGCTATATGAGATTCATACAGACTTTAGCTACAATCTCTAAATTGAAATTATTGGCATATGAGTTAGATCTAAAGGTTCAACAATATACATTTCCGAAATGAACCAAAAAAGAAAGGCATAAAGGTAAGAACCATAGATCACATCATGGGAAGAATGTTCTGGTCAAACTTGCTTGCAACAGGTGCTTCTTGCTTTCCCGCTACCTGAAAAAAAATTATATGCTATCTCTGCTTCCCCAGTACCGTTACTGGCTTGATTGCAATTCACAAAATCACCTAATACTCCAGACTCCATTGAACAAAAAGACGATACATTGAATTCATCTTACAGAAGATTTTTTAATCTGATTAATCCTTTAGAAACTTATAACAAGTAGGTGCATCCATTCCCCAAACAAAACTTCGTTCTGAACTCCTACATATATTGCCTCAATTCCACCACTTAACAAAAGGTAAAAGCGTCTTAATAGGCAGAACAATCTGAGGACACCCCATTGAATGCACTACTCCCCCATCTCTATCAAACGGTTCACTTTTGACTGACGGACATGCATAAATAACTGAATTGGAAGACAATACCAGTGCACCATATGTCCTTAAGTATAAGTTTTAACATCCCTAACATGCTACGAGCAGCCTGTCACCAAAGTTTCTACTTTCTAGATAAGTACTATATATCCTAAGTTGAAAGTTCGACTAACTAAATCAGATAGTTGAAAGTGAGCTAAGTCTTTCACTATGCATTCTTCCCGTCCTATTGACATCCATGTTTGGCAAATAATTTCTTCACTCCACTTTCGGAGCAATCAGATTAAAGAGTGGATTATGGTCCGATAATGCACATTCATACGCGGTATAATCAGGATAGCTTCTTGGATTAGAAGGCCATAAAATCATATGTGCAATTCTCAACACCACATTCTACAAGACCAGTCACAAGACGATTTTACTGTTGCAACTCGCAAGACACAATTACAACACGTATGGCATTTCGAGAATGAGTTAATTTATACAAGTATCTATTTTTCTGCTACAGACTACAAGCAGTCATAACCCTAGCATATTAAGGCTTACATATATAGTTGACAAACCCCGAGAGCAACTATAAAGTATGGCTTGAATAACTAATGAGCTGAAACGGGCACCCTCACGTTCTCAGCCAAGTTCTTGACGTACTCCTTTCTAACTGGATGATCCTCCTGTGGCCGATTATATGGTGTCCACACTGGTTCTCCCTTGAAAAGCCGCATCAACTGCATGTTGTTCATATATACACTCTCATTAGAATTATAGCTACATCATCTTTAGTCCAAATGCTCATAAATCTGAGAGGTAACAAAGATATATAGGTAAATCTTTGCAACAGGAAAAAGGACAATAAAGCTCAATGTTTGTGAAACAATTCTCTCACATAAACTATTACTGTATTTAGTGTATTATACTTGCCTTCACATAATTATAGGTGTCAAGAGTGAAACGATGATAAATTCCTGCTGGTAGTATGATCAAATCACCCTCTTTGAGCCAGATCCGAACCCAACGGTCTTCCTTGTCACGCACATCAAAGTAGCCACTTCCCTCTAAGCAGTAGCGTATCTCTTCATCGGCATGTATGTGTTCTGTGAAAAAATTCTTCAGCTTCTGCTCATAATTCTCCACCTTTTTGGGGCACAAATCAAGGATATCCTGCACATCAGAGTTCATTGTATGAGCTCCTCCGGTGAAAGCGTTTCTCACAAAAAACGAGGACGTAAACTTTGCAAAATTTTGTTCAACTCTTTCTAGACATAATTTGCCACAGCTCTGATATTTTTTTTTTCCAGACAAAAAAAATATAGTCCCAGTACCCATTTCCCAGAGACCCCAATTGAGCACTCTCCATCATCAATGGCTCCAAAATTCTATGACTTCTTCCTGCAAAAAACTCAATATTTTTTCCAACTTTTAATCGCAAACAGCTTTTAACATGCTATACCGACTGAAGTGTAGTTGCCAAGGCACTTACATCTACCCATGGACTCGAGCGGGTTATGAACAGAAAAAAATTGATTTAACTTCGAAGTCAGAGGAATCCTTCCTAATTCAATATTTGTGCGTGTAAATGTGTTCACACATTTAAATTTTATAAGATGCCAATCTGAGGACTTCATAAAACCAGGGATAAGATTGTAAGAGTGAAAAAGAATGAATCCCCAAATTATATATTGACTCTCTACTCTCCATTACACTAGTATTGTTTCTGAAAATTTTGTTTCGTGATTATGATACACCATCAGTCTTCAATATCTAAGTTCCAGACTCCAGTGGATATTTCTGTCTAAACAACAGTGAAACTGAAGAATAAAGGACTTTGTCGGATTTTTTTAAAGCTTCTAAGTTACACAACTATAGACAGCTCTCCATGCCTATCTAGATTGCTGTTACAACAAGCAATTTGTTTTCAGTTAAGCATCACAGGCCACTTTTTTCCTTCTTGTACAGCTATTGGAGTCATGTAGTCCCTGTCCAGCATATGGCAACTACAAGCCAAGTTATGTACTAAAAACAAAGGCTTCCCGTTACTGATAGTTAGCAATGTGCAGAAGTTCTGGTACAAGCAATTTGGTTTCAGTTAAGCATCACAGGCCACTTTTTTCCTTCTTGTACAGCTATTGGAGTCATGTAGTCCCTATCCAGCATATAGCAACTACAAGCCAAGTTATTTACTAAAAACAAAGGCTTCCCGTTACTGATAGTTAGCAATGTGCAGAAGTTCTGGTAAAGAATATTCTGATAGTTATTTACTTAAAAGTAAATGATGGGCTAAAATTCAGTTGACTTCCTACTAGGGGTACAACTATTGCTTCACAACTAGAATTATATTTTGCACAGCCTATTTTTAGCATATCATCGACATAAAGGATAATGTCTTAGCCATAGCTGCATATGCAGTATGAGAAGAAAAGAAAAAGAAACACGAGATAATTTTTTCTCAGATGAATAGAACTTAGAAGAGGATGGTGGAAAAATATTGTCCCGATGATTCAATCAGGGCTAAGGCATTCAAACCCCAAAAGCTAAGTAGGATTCAGAATTCCTCCCTTCTAAGAATAGACCACCTCACTTTTTCCCCCTATACTGTAGAGTAAGTTTCTTCTATAGGTACTTTCAATTTTGGAGTTTGAAGGCTGATCTACAAGTACTTCAGCTGTGAAAGATACTCGTATCTTAATTTATAAGCAATGTAAAGTCTTCTTTCCTTAAAGATAAAAAGTCATAAATACACTGACAATTTACAAGAATAAAGTGCATCCACCCATTGTTGGCAAGATGCCCTTTTAACACCATAACTACAATTACTAATCCAGCAAACAATCAATTAGAAGAGATTTTTTAGGTAATAAGTTCATACCTATTCAAGGGTGGAATATAATCTTAATGAAAGGTAAAATCCTTGTTCATATAAATGGCATACAATACAAAGTATGTGAAATCCCTTCATCCAAAGCCTGCTGATGGACTTAAAGGAGTCCTTGAACCAAGACCCCTTAACTATTCTTACTCAAGAGGAATTATTCTTGATGATGATGTATAGATCGAGATATTTGACTTGAGTAAGGGGACAGAAACACTGAATATTTTTCAGAAGGCTGTCCTCATTAAGAGAAAAAGGACGGCGATTTTGGGACTTTGAGATGAGGCAGCTGAAGAGATTCTAGATCCTAAGCTGCTTGTAACTCAGATTGCTAAGATTTTCCTAAATCTCTACTCCACTTCCAAAGTCTGGTCCATGAGGGATTGAAATAAATAGAATGATCCCCCCATTCCATGATGATAGAGTTCTAGATTGCATTTAAATCTGTCGTCAGCCTACCCTTATAGTCAAAAGGGGACTTGTAAAGGCTCCAGACCCAGACACCAAGACCTTCTTACTTTCATTCAGTCCAAGTTTTGATAATACAATCGCAAGACAGCCTCACCCTAATCCCAATCCAAAACCATCAAAAGTATCAAACTTATTCGCATTCAAAATCCGCTACCATTTTAGAAAAGGCGACAACTTTTTTCGAACGTCCATACTAGTATACACGGGTACATGACAAATTACTTTTCTACAGACTGAGGTCAAAATTCAATAAAACTGATCAAAGGATTCGTCTTTAAGATAAAACTGAAAACTTACCATGTAATTGTAACCCCTCTCATCTCTGATCTTGTTCAATTCAGGGTCATTCTCATAGCATTTAGCATTCAGTTTCCAGTGTAACACGCCGATTTCTGCACATTAAATAAAATAAAACCCCATCTTCATCATCATGCAAACTTAACAACATACAATTCCCAAGAAAAAAAGGAGAGAGAGAGAGATAGTTGACAAACCAGAAAGGGTGTCAAAGGAGACGAATTCAGGAGGATTTCGATGATGAGGAAGCCTTGGATCATCATTGCTTTCATCCATATACCAAGCCTACAAAAAAATCGAAGAATTAATCATATCATATCATATCATATCATATACTATAAGTCTAATATATACAACAGCGTAATCGTATAATATATGGCTCATGAAATATGAACTACAAATTTTCAAGTGTTAGATATGGGAAGAGGGGTTATTGAATTAATGTTGACGATATCTTACCTCGATGGCCATAGTTCCACAGCAGTATTACGAAATATAAAAAAATGGGGAAAGTTGGCTTATTTATAGATGGGGCATAATAAATGAAATAAAAACGGCATGAATCGAGACAAAATTGGAGTGTGTGGACTGTGGTGAGTGAGGTGTTTCTAGTACTTTCTGCGTTAGAAAAATCTGGTATGACAGGTTTTTTCTGCGCTTTGTCTTGTGTTTACACCCACAGAAAGTTGGAACATGATAAAGAGGTATGTACATAAGAAATTTTTAAAGAATTTAGAAATGATTATTGTGTACCTCGATTTACGTATGATTTTTTCGTTAATTTCCAAATAATATAAATGAATACGTAGTAATGTGTAAAGTTATTGCAAAGAAAAAAAATTGGCCAAAAACTTATTTCCTTCTTTTGAACAATTTCCTTGGAAAAGTTATCTATAAACTTGTCTGAAATTTAATCATTTCAGAAAAAAAAATTGTAGTATTTTTCATAATTAACTTTAGGCAATTATTAAACAAAACCCGTAAATATCCAGTTAAAGCCCATGAACATAACACATTTTGACGGTTTTGCCCTTTTGTCATTTTCTTTGAATTTCTTCAATCGGACTACGGAAACTCGTAAACACGAAACGAAATCATGTTATGGTGGATATGGCGTCTAGACCACACGTCGGTCTACTAGAACCGGCATCCAAGATGGACGCTAGATCCACCGGACCAACGTCAATTTTGGACGTCGGTCACTCTGATAATCCAAAAAAAAATTTACTTATCCCCTCCGTCAGATTTATCCACCTCGCCGCCTCTTTACCCGATCTCATCGACATCTTTGAGAGAATTTTTTTAGAGAGATGAATTGAATGCGGAAGGAAAATGTAGACTGAAGTGAAAGTGAAAAATTGAAGTATAAATAGGTTAAGGGCAAATAGGTAATTTTACGATTTATTTGTGGATTCTAATTGGATATTTGCGGGCTTTGTTTAGAAGTTCACTAACGTTAGTATTCTTTCTAAATAACTAAAGTTTTAGAAAATATTATAGAACAATTATTATAGCCTTATTTTTAATCTTTTCACTTATGTCAATATTTCTCAACATTCTTTAATTTGGTAGACTATTTAGTCTAAGAAGATGTCAAATCAACCAGTCAAGTTGGATTAGGGTAAACATGTTATTTTTATTTTCAGGTTTATTATAATTGAGATTTTGGTCATAATAATTTATTGTCAAAATTTTAAGATCATATCGGGTTAGCTTTAGTAAAATATGATGGTCCTCTGAATATGATATCGCCTAAAAGGGCCAAATAACGAAGTGCATACTAGTATTAAAAAATGCAACATTATGTTAAATGGGAATTAAAAAAAAAAAAGTGGCGGGTATCAATTAGGTATAAAAATAATTGAGGTCGGCTATGATAAGGCCTATTTTTCTTGGATTTTTTTTTACTTTGGCACTTATTTATTGTGAGCGTGAACATATTATGGTGCAAATATTTCCATTGCTTGTTGCTTGGTTCATTTTTTTTTCTTCCTCTCCTCTTCTCCTAGTGGTGCACACTCCAATGTCCACATTATAAGCAATTGATCTCCTATTTCCTCTTCCTGTTGCTCCCACTCCTGGCTCCCCTTCCACAAGAATTATCCTTGCTGAGTTGGTTGTGTTATTGTGGAGCGATGTACGTACAATTGTACAATTGGTTGAGGCACATATGGTGTGGCATTCATGGTTGAGGCTCTATGGGTTTGATTTGTTGCCACTTGAGAGGATGTATCATTTTTTAGGCCTCCCTCCTTGTCTCTTAGCCTATGGCTCTTTGACAATGTCATTGTTCTTATTTGTGCAATGTTTGTTGTTATGACCTTTTATTGCACATAAATTGCTGTCATATCTATAGCAGATCTATGAAAAGTGTCAGGCTTCTTGGGATTCTCATAAGGGTCTTTAATCCTATTCTTCCTATGCCTACTAGGATTAAGCTTGATTAGAGGAGGATCTAAAGGGCATTGTACCCTAGGCCATTATCTTTCTCCTTTATATGGTGGTTTGAAGCTAGCATAAGCATTTAAGTAAACCCTTCTTTTGTAGCACTCATCAACAAATGACTCAACTTCTTTATTTTAGAAAAACATGTATATAATAGCATGACAACATGGTATTTCTAACATATCCCATTGCATGCAAATGTAAATCCTAGCATCTAAATCACACACAAAGCTAGTGTAGGTAGTACTTCACATTGAACAAGTTATTAATGGATGGCAATACATCACAATTGGCTGCATTCTTTCTCTAGTCTGGCTTGGATTGTAGTACAAAGTGTTGAATTGAATTTCTGCATGTCTTGCCTTTTACTCATTAGCCTTTGAATCATCATCATTATCAACCACATCTCTTTCACTCTCAGGCTCATAAACTAGATCTTCACTATCACGACTACACACACCGAATAACTCAAAGGACTTTTTGGTCTATTATCTTCCCACTCATACTTATTTTTAGCCTGGCCTTCTTCCTCAAGGTTTGGTGTTTAGGAGGATGAGAGTGGTGCAATGGATAGAGGAGCATGTGTTTTTGTTTGATGGGAAGGACATGTTTTTGATGTAGTGGTAGCTTCTTTATGTGATAAAGGGATAACTTTTTGAACTATATTTGTTTTTTTGAGTGAAGTGGAGACAACCTTTTCAATGGCTTCTCCAATATTTATTGGTTGTCACTTAGGACTTTTCCTGGCTGTTGACATCATAGTCTTTAATTGGCCCTTCTTAGGTGTTAATTTTTTTGGGTCTTTTAGTGGGTGATAACTATGGGGGTGCATGAATGGATGGAAGATTGGGCTCCTCATTACCATGCAACACATGCACATCAATTGATATTTGCTCTACAACTAACTTTCCCATTCTAACACTTGTGTATCATTCAAGATCTTTCTTAAACCATTCACTAGACTCAACCTTAAAACTAGGTAAAAAATTCCCTCAATACTCTTGTAATTTCCACACTTCTTAGCTAAATTAAGTAAGTTCTAATAATAGTTTCAAACATCCTACCATGCGAAAACCTCAATGTAACATAATCAAACAATCCAGGCGCTATATATACCTAAAATACAATTATCCCAACCTAATTCAACAACAAAAATATATGACCAATTCAACCCAATACATAAACATCGGCCTAATACATCAAAACAAATTCATGAATCAACTCCCCTAATTAACTCAAATTCATCATTTTCTACATATTTACCTAAAACTAAGTATCAATTTTGACCTTCAACATATTTATTGAACATAATTTCAGCAAAATTAAATTTTAAAACAAAAAATCGCATCTTCAACCGAAGATAGTCTCACACACGAAGTTCATATCATCAACCTTTGCACTGCGTGTCTACGTCAATAAAATTGCAATAGGGAAGTTGAATAAAGGAAATCATGCATGAGTTGAGGACAGTGTCGTCCCTGAGGTGAGGCCAGCGGGGTACCCGTCCAGGGCCTCGTAGAAAAATGCCTAATTTTTTAATGTTAAGATAAAAAAATAAAAGGAATATAAATATAATGTGCGCAAATTTTATCATATTAATTGAAGTCGCTCATTGGTAAATGGTCTCACTTGTACAAAGTTTTATAGTAATTTGGCATGAACTTGATTCATTTATGACAATTTTATCCAAACGCACATTTCATAATTGTTCGTTCAGTTCCTTTTTTCTTAATCCTATCATATATATATAATTCACATGAATAAAAAAAATAAGCAAAAATAAGAAAAAAATTATTAAAAATAAACACGACATATAAAATATTATTGTCATTATACTTATCAAATTATTAACCTTTAACTAAAATAGCTACTTATGTCACCATTAAGAATTACAAGAAATTCAACCAACTATTTTATATATAAGTTGTACACAATTGTCATTGTTCCTCATTTTGTTAATGCAATGCCATCTTATTAATTCGTTGTATTTAGAATGTGGACTAATATTTTGTATTTTGACTACATTTATTAATTTGTGAAGAGAACTATTCATAATATTATGAAGAAAAATGATCATAAAATAAGATAACTTAGTAAATAAAAACTTTTATGAAATGGATTGCTCATAATATTATTTAAATAAATTTTATTATTAATTTTTTTTATATTTTTTAACACTAATGATGATTTATGTGATTATAGTATTATTTTTAGTTAAATTTTTCAACATTTTATTTATTTGTGAAACCATTACTTAATTTTTTTTTAGTTGTGAAACAAGCAAATAAAATTATACGAAGTATAAAATTAAATTTTAGGTCTCAAATTTCTTATTTCATTTTATGCTCTAAAATGTCTGAAACAGGCCTGATTGAGATTGTACAAGTGTAGAGGAAATTGAATTTCCTTTGTCATATCACCATATTTCAACGTAGGCAGCAAGTCACAGGTAAAAAGGAGCAATGAAAGCAAAATAGGATATAACATTAGATTATTTAAGAATAAAATGAGGGTTGGATTAATATTTGGGAATGTGGCAAATGTTTGATTATTGTCATTAGTTTATCCAACTTCTAAGTTCTAACTTTCCCGTTAAATTCAAAGTTTAATTAACGAATCCCAACCCATTGCACAATGCTCCAAAACCAGCACCAACCGCCGTCTCCACCACCAAGAGACAACTCCACTACATTCTACTTCATTGCAGCCTCCGTCTTCTTCTCTCTCCTCTTCCTCCTCTACACCACCACAACAACCACCGCATCCACCCCTGACCCCCGTCTGGCCGTCTCTTCCCTCACCCCCCTCCATTGCCTACTTGATCACTGGCTCATCCGGTGACTCTTCTAGAATCTTCCGCCTTCTTCTATCTATCTACCACCTTAATAACATCTACTTACTTCATCTTGACCGTTTTGCACCTCAATCTGACCGTGACAGGTTAGCTTTAAGAGTGCACGGCCTGCCCGTGTTTCGAGCTGCCCGGAATGTTCATGTTATTGGTAAAGCCGACTTGGCGTACTCTAAAGGATCCTCCCCTATTGCTGCTTTGTTAAGGGGTGCTTCAATTCTGTTGAGGTTGAATTGGGATTGGGATTGGTTCATCAATTTGTCTGCGCAAGATTATCCACTTGTTACTCAAGATGGTAACTTTTAACTCTATGTTTCTAATGAAAATAAAGTAACATATTTATATACATAATATGTTGATTTACTCAAGAGTTTTGATTTTTTATGATATTATAGTTGATTTATTGATTTTGTGGTGTGGGTTTGTTAATTTAGGTAAGGAGTTAATGAAGGAATTGATGTAGACGAGATTTAGTCTGAGTTACTGACCTTTGGGTGTGATAATTGTTTATGGTGTGGGGTTTAACCAACTAAGATAATTGCTTGTGGTGTGGGGTTTCATTTGGGTTTGCTATAAAGTGGCTCATTTCATGTTTCATAACCTGAAAATCATAGCTTTGTGAAGAGTTTTGAGCTAATTCAGTGGTTGATATTTTGATTGGGATTAAGTTTTATGTTGATCACTGATTTGATCCAGTGGTTGTGTTGTGGTTTTTATTTTAGTTTCATTCTGCTTTGATAGTTTTATTGCTAATATAGTGGACAGTGTAGTGATAAGATCTAGGTTTTATTAAAGGTGTATAGAATGCCAAAAGGGCAATGGTGTTGACGAGTTTTGCTATGAGGTTTGAAGTATTGACCCCCAGACTTTTAACAAATTAAGATACTAGGTCTACAGTGTGGTGTTACCTTTGGGTTTTGTTCAAATTTGCTGCTCATTATTATGTGTCATAACATAAAAATTATAAGTTTGTGAAGAATTTTGGCTACATTGGTAGAGGAGAGCGAATCATTGTCTTATTCATGGGTTCATTTGACTCCACTTTTTATGTTAAACACAGATTTGGTAATTGGGTCTTTCTAGGTTTTGCTGCATATTTTATTCTGCTTACCTGAAAGATTAAATTTCTTCTGTTTGGAGCGTAATTTTTTTTATTTGTTGTTCCGATGTTGCTTTTGCACAGATTTGCTTCACATATTGTCATACGTTCCTAAAGACCTTAACTTCGTGTATCATACCAGCTACATTGGATGGAAAGAGTGAATTACTTTCTCTTTATTAAATTTTGTGGCTATTGAGTGAGTACCCTCTTATTAACTCTGGTTTCATGTGGAATTCTAGAGCTCGTAGAATGAAACCCATCATTGTGGATCCTGGACTTTATCTTTCAGAAAAGACTGGAATGTTTTATGCCACTCAAAAGCGGGATATTCCCAGTGCTTATCAGTTGTTCTCAGGTGAGTCTTCTGCCTTGAATATTTTTGGAGTTTGTATTCCTTAAAACTAGTCAATTTTTGCTGTTGGTTTGAGCCTTGCAATGCCTAATTTTAAATTCATGATTTTATTTGTTTTGAAGAGCAGACCTTAATTTGTTGCTTTCTTAGTCTTGTTTACGTTTACTTTTTTAGTTTACTTGAATGTAAGTAATCAATGTATCCTCCCTTTTGAAACAAATACATATTGAGTATGAGATAAGGAATATATGTGAAATTATGCTTCATTAGGTATCTTACTTTCCAGCACTCCCTCTAAAGTTGCCGAAATTTCAGGGAACCAATTTAGAGATAGGGATGGAGATAATAGTGACTGAGCTTGTGATGATGTAAGTGTAGAAGTTTTGGTTTTGGTAGTCTTATTCTTTGAGAACACTGAACTTGAGATTTTAGGCCAGATAGTGGTATAAGCTCACAAAAAGTGAAAATGATAAAGTGACTTTAGATATGTAACCTGGGTATGTTCGAGTATTTCTTTCCTAGTCTTCTTTGCACTTCATTTACTGTCTACTTTGATTTATGTAATTATGTTTTCACCCCTGGAAACAAATACAGTATGAGGAATAGAGTAACAGATGCTTCAAAAAATCAAAAGGTATCTTACTTTCTGCATCTCCTCTGAAGTTGCCTTAAATTCAGGGAATGGATTTGGGATAAGGATGGAGATCGTTGAAACACCAAACACTGTAATAGGAGTGCAGGTATATAGAAGTTATGGTTGTAGCTCTTGTCCTTGAGAACAATTTTTTGAGATTGTAGGCCGTAAATTGGTCAAAGACCTCTGCTAGTAGTAGTCTAATAAGTCTATAAATTCAAAAAAGCAGAAAATTTTTCTAAGGTCACGTGAGTCCAATTCAATCGATCACAAAAATAGGTCAGAGTCTGCCTACCGCTAGCAGACTTCTTCTGTACCATCTCAAGCCTTGCCCCTGTATAATTTTTGTAAGGGCACACCTTGATAGCTGTTAGAAGAAGCAGAACGTGGAAGCGGAAGAGCTTTATTTCCCAAACCAGCCAAACTCACCAAGGCAACCTGGGCGTGTCGGCCAGGTCTTTCCCTTGTCCTATAGAAAGGACCAAAGGTCACAAAATGTGGAAATGATGATGTAAAAGACTTTAGATTCATAACCTTCTGTACTGTATCAACCATTTCTGAATGTCCTTTGTTCTCATACTTTGTATATGAAGTTCTCCAAATAGAGACTGATCCTATCGATGGTGACCACTCTTGCCCATTAACTACCTTGTTACCCTTTCTACTGTATCCTATGTCAAAATTTCTAGGCCTCTAGGGTATGCATTGAGAACTGCAAGTTATTAGCGCCTTACCTCATTGCATTCATCTATGCTCTTGCTGTATCTATTCAGGTGCACTAGGAGCATTGGGTATCTGGGTGTTTGACTATTATTCATTGATGGTGCTTTTGTTCTTCACAATAACAACGAAATGAGACTGAAAGAAAGTTCTGTTCCTCATCTACTATCTCCTTTCCGCTGATGTCTTATTTCAAAGTTCTGTTCCTCATCTACTATCTCCTTTCCGCTGATGTCTTATTTCACTCTGCAAGAAATCACAACAGTGTCTAGGAAAACCTTGTCATGCCAAAGTTACATTTTCTGCTGTCTATATTTTGGCAAAATTAAAAAACCATGAGAATTCGTGAGCAAATGAATTATCAGCTGACTTTCAATGTTTTCTTTGTGCAGGTTCACCAACCTCTGTTTTGAATAGGAAGTTTGTTGAATTCTGTGTTCTGGGGTCAGACAACTTACCAAGAACTTTACTGATGTACTTAGCAAACACCCCATCATCTCTATTGAGCTATATACCAACCATTGTCTGCAACTCACCAGAGTTCAAAGAGAATGCTGTAAACCACAATTTACAGTACGCATCCTACTATGTATCTTCTAATGAAAGCCCCAGACAGCTGAATGGCTCTGATTTTAAAGACATGCTACGTAGTGGATCGGCGTTTGCCACACAATTCCGTGTGAATGACCCAATCCTCGATCATATCGATAGAGAAATTCTTGGGCGGAGCCATGGGAGAGTCGTGCCTGGTGACTGGTGCGTTGGTGAGATGAATAACTCTTGTGCGGAATGGGGTGATTCAGAAATCCTGCGACCGGGTCCTGGAGCTAAAAGACTTGAAAGGTGTATGAGTGAGCTGCTTTCAAATGGGATATTCCGGACTCAGACATGTTTGATTGAATAATTTCTTCTCTCTATTTAGTTCACTCACAGCACGCTAGAGGAATTGCAAACAATTCAACTTCTTTGAAAGCGTATAGTCAGCTTCTGGCCCTTCAGCATTATTTCCTCAGCTGATCATAACTCTGCTCAAGTTGTTCATATTGCAACGGAGAGGTAGGATTAGGCAATTAGTGCTCTATACTAATGTTGCAAGTCTTGTAACTGTAGGTGTCCAAGCTTTTTTATGGATATTGGGGATGTAATTGTGGTACAATGATATACGAGCCTTAAGCTCGAAGGGATGGGCTGAAAACACGTTATGAGTTCCTCACAGAGTCACAGTAGTTTTTTTTTTTTGCTTCTTAATTTACGCCATTTGGTGAAATTGTGGAGATCAAGGGATGTAAACTGTTGTAAAGTAAATTATGTTTTTTGAGCCGAGCTCTGATAATGTTGCACTTAAAAGGTGCACCGCAGCATATGAGGAGCGTCACTTTTCATTTCATTACGACGTGTTATCTTTTGAACACATTCGTGCATCAAAATTTGGCAATACAGCCTGAAGGCCATTTATTTTCCCATGTTTAAGGGTGCTTATTGAGTTGAGCTACTCGCGAGCAACTCGGACTCGACTCGGTTTAAACTCGGTCAAAGCTCGACTCGATTGAAC
Organism: Dysphania ambrosioides; assembly: GCA_026401315.1. Classification (NCBI taxonomy): domain Eukaryota; kingdom Viridiplantae; phylum Streptophyta; class Magnoliopsida; order Caryophyllales; family Amaranthaceae; genus Dysphania; species Dysphania ambrosioides. The sequence continues at coordinate 10,162,608 of CM048661.1, forward strand.
TCGACTCGAGATCGAACTCGACTCGATAAGTTAACGAGCCAAGTCGAGCAAATCAAAGCTCGACTGGAAAAGCTCGTGAGAAACTCGAATTTTTATTTATAATATATTTATAAAAAAATATACTTAAGATATAAAAGATGGTTTGATATATAAATCAAAAGTCCCACATTAGATTAAAATGAGCTTTAATCAAGCTTTAATCGAGCTCGAGCTTTAAAAGAGTTCGAGTCGAGTTTGAAACAAGCTTTAATCAAGTATGAAAAGAGTTTTAATCGAGCTCAAGTCGAACTTAAAACGAGCTTTAATCGAGCTCGAACTCGACTCGAAAACTCAATTCTCGAGCTCGAGAATCGAGTTTTTGAGTTGAGCTCGAGCTTCGATTTTTTAGCTCACTAGCTTTTGAGCTCGAGTCGAGCTTGAGTTTTAGTTATCGAGCTCGAGTCGAGCTTAGCCAAACTCGAGCTCTACTCGGCTCATAAGCACCCCTACATGTTATATGTTAAGACACTTAGCCTGAAGGTTTCCTCGTGAGGTTTTCTTTACTTCCTTAGTGATGGGTGTCTGGTCGAATTTATACGTATATAAACTTAAGTTATCAGTGATTAAATACATATTTATTATAAATATTAAAAATAAAAACTAAACTAACACGTCATAGTCATATTTGCCTAAAAAACCTTATTGACATATTACATATGGAGTACATATTAGAACTGTATGTTACGTAACTTTCATAACTAATAAGCAATCCAAATGATACAAGAGGATGACTAATATATGTCTAAAAAGTTTTTTTTTTTTTAATGATAAAAACACATTTTTATTCTAATAGGATTGATGTTAGAAATTGAGACAATTGTACAAGTGTTTTACACTAAATAATCCATACATATATGAAAATATATAAGGAATATTGGCTTTAAATAATAAGTATTGTTAGTCGATGCTAAATTAAAATCTTTAGAATTTGCTTCAAACTATAAAAATTTTCATACATTTTGTGCTAACTGATATGTCGGAGACCAGAGTAGGAAAATACAAGAGAATATTCCGAATTGAGATATTATTTTATTATTAAGTGTCAATAAAAGTAAAGCAGAATTATTTTTTAACTAATAAAGTTATTCAATCTCATCAAAATTAATTTCGGTTAGTTAATCAATAGTTTGGCCAATTTTTAATTAGTTTTGGTTGATTAAACTAACGATTTGGGTTACATTTAATTTATTTATTTTTAGTTATTTGACATTTTGGTTAGCTATAAACTAATTTTGGTAAAATAATTTAACAATTTTACAAGTAAAAATGATTTTATCCTTGTCGTTAAGATTTTTTCATAATAAAATATCTCAATCAGAATATTTCCTCATGACAAATTATTTAATAATAAAAGATTGAAAGTCCATATATAAAAAATAAAAAATAAAAAATAAAAAAAAGATTGAAAGTTGGTAGTATTTAAAACAAATTTCAAAGGTGATATTGTTTAACACCAATCAATAATAGTAGGTATTATTAAAAGCCAATTTTTCAAAGAATTATATTTACATATTTTTCCATACATATTGACTATTTCAAGAGATGATATAATTTTCACATGAGACGGACAAAAAAAACCTAGTGTTAGTGAAGCTTTGTGCACCAATACTCGCACCCTTAATTTTCCCAGAGGTTATTTTGATATCTTCTATACCGAATACTTAAAAGTGACTTTAGTACTCGTATCTTTTGCACAGGTTTGCCTGATTTCTATCAGTTCTTGTGATTGTAGCTAATCTTGAAGTTCCGGTAATCTTGTTGATGACAAAATAAAGTCATTAGTGTAGGTTGCTGATGCTGTCAGGCATGGAGTATAACTCAGTCTCATCTCTTGTTTGAGGTTTCATCTCAAAAGAATCACAGTAAAGATATACCAGCTTACAGAATTTGGACTAGAAATGATTGAATATGTCCTGAAACTTATTATTTTTGAGAAAATGGTTGTAGTGTGTCAAAACTTAGTGCAATGGCGGATAGGAAATCAATTGAGAGCACCTTACAGAAGCTACCCGGAGAGTTACTGAGCTGTTCAATAAAAGTATACTCGTTAGAGATGTCAAAAGCCGACCCGAACCGGTGAAATCAAACTATTTCGAATTGTTCCGAAAAGGAACCGAACCGTTGAGAACCCGTTTATTGAAAACCGAAAACGAAACCAACCCGATTAGATGAAATCTGAAACTGAACCGAATTGTATTTTGGAAAACCATTAATGACCCGTAATTGTTATAAGGCCGAACTGTTACACCCTGAACCGAGAACAATTCAAACGGATTACGTTTGAACCCAATAGTAACCCGATCTGATGTAAACCGAAACCATTAAAACCGAACAAAAACTCGATAAACCCGAACCGTCTACAATCCGTAAACCGTTATGACCGAACCGTTTACAACCCCTAACCCGTTATGACTGAATCGTTTAAAAACCGTTACATCCACTCTACATTTGTGTTGTTTGACACATTTCAATATTTGATATATTATCTATATTCCTTGAAAATGATCTTTCTACCTAGTTCTAATCTAATTATGACATACATTAATATATATGTTGTTCTTCCAAGCATTATAACCTGACTTTGAGAGCCTTTTCTTAGATATTATAATTATGTAACAGTGTGGAATTACAAAGCTAGTAAAATGGTAGAATTTGACAAATATTGATAGCCACAAAAATCAGTACAGCAAATATGGAACATTACATTAAAAGCACCTAAAAACGTTGGATCTGGAACATTACATTCCCGAATAATACCCGAACCGCCTAATTCCCGAACTTTTTAAACCCGAAAACCGCTTTAAACCGGCACAACCCATTTTCAAACCGACCAATTACTACCCGAATCGATAATGACCCGAACTGATTACAACTCGACTCGATCAGGACCCGAACCAAATAGAAACCGCAATAAAAAAAAAACCAAACCGAACCAATCCGATAATTTTTTAAACCAACCCAAACCGTAAAGACGGTAAACAGTTAAAAACCGACCCGTTAATAACCGAAAACCGATAAATCGAACCCAAAACCAAACCGTATAACCAATTGACACCCCTAAGATTATTGATCTAACACTAATAATACTACGTATGTGCTTTCTTTTGTGGTCAGAATAAGCAGTTTGTAATGTTGGTTCTCATTGTGTTCTGTAGTACGAAAGTAACTAGATTGTGCCTGCAGTCCTTAGATCAATAGTAGTATACTAAATTTTTCGTTCGCCATATTGAATGATACTCGATGTAGTAAGGTAGTTTATGGTCTCTCAGTTTTTTTGGATAATATACTAGATATAGTAAAACTGAATCTTTGAACAATCTCCTGTCCCAAGTTTCAAACTAATGTGAAACCATATTTTTGGAGATTTATGGCAGAGAATGTGGATGTGTCTCCAAATATTACCGAGATAATATAGTTCGAAGAATTCTTGTACCAAATGTTTACAAAGCTCTAATGGCTAACATTAGCCACAATAGGGTCTGGTAGATTGCTTAACAGAGCTATGAGATTTCCCATTACCAATGAATCCGTTGCATTTTTTTTCCAAGAATCAAGAATGATGCAGTTACAGCTGCTAAAATATGATGATTATCCAGACAATCAATTCTTGTCAACACTGAAATGGTTCAGGACCATTTCTAGGAACTAATTACAAACACAAAAGCTGCAGTTCTTGAAATGCATAGTCATCTATAGAGAAGATCGTACACAATACCCTGTTTCATGAACAAGAATTATCTATCCATAGTAGATTTCACTTTAATCACTTGGTTATTATATTTTGTCAGATTAAATTTCCTACTCAAGATGTTCTCTCACTAAGGTAATATTTCCACGATGGCTATACCTTATATTGATCTGCTGGCTCGATCCAACAAAGGTGACCGGTGGAGAGGAGTTCCTGGTCCGGTGGGATATCTTCTGAATTTTTTCCTTAGAATAGTAACATTGAATGTAAAATTTTAGGGGAAATTCTGAATCCTTTTGTCTCTATTTTGTCACGAGGTGCTAGAAAAATCCAAAGAATGTAGCTACAGCAAAAAGAAGAAACAGAACTCCTCCCAAGTAGCCAACCTAAAAAAGGAAATTCAGTGAGCTCGATAGCCATGTACCCGCATAACAAAACTTACCATAAGAATTTCAGTGACTTACCAGCTTCTCAGAAATGTACTTTGCAAGAAATGCTCCTCCAAGAATTGCAATAGATGTGGCAACTAGGTGTCCCATTATGGCTCCACTTGCCACACCCCATGGAGACTGAAAAGTAAGAATTACGGCATGATAGTAAAGCTTACAGACACATACAAATTAATGTCTACCAATCAACATATGCTAGTTCAATAAATGTACCTGTGCAGCACCAAGGGCAATGGTAGCAAGCATTGAACGATCACCCCATTCCTTTAAAAGAAAAAAGGATTAAGCATATATCAGTAAATGAGAAAGTTACAAGTCCATGAGCTAACTGATCATATTAGGTGCTTACTGCAAAGAACACAAGGCTGAATGACTTCCACAGAATCTCAAGAGGGTTTGACAGTCGTTTAGAAGCCTGCACAGAATCATATGGTATCAGTCACTAGTGAATGGTTATCATAACTGTTTCTCACTTTTTACCATTTTATTTATTGGGGGGGGGGGGGGATTTGGAATAGTTTGGTTTGCAACAAGCTAAGACCTTCAATTGTGTCATTATCTTACATTTAATAAAAGTAAAAAAAAAAAAACAATTTCTCCAAGGGGGTGAAAACATTTTGTCTGAGGAGATTATCTCTTTCTCTTTTTCATCATAATGATGAACAATCTAAACAAAAAAATTTGTAAGCTTTGACTGTTTAACCCAATAAAACACAATTCTTAATAGAAGTTTGAAGGAAATTATATATTCAGTATTTGACTGGGGACATCTATGAATAGTACCTAGGAATACTAATGGATGCCTAAGGGTCAAGTGTTAGGGCAGTTAACAAATACAGAACAGAAGAAAGAGTTGTTTTCCATTAGTAAAATATACAGTGTCCAACGTATACAGTGCATATAGTGTTTCTGACCTTTTCCTTCACAAGCTCCTCAGCCTCAGTAAATTCACCCAGTTCAGAGCCATCCTTATTTTCGTCCTTGGAGTCATCCGCCGGAAGGTCCCATGCATCCTTTATTGACTTCAAACCAAAGAATAGCAGCAGAGTCACAGCAGCATATTCTCCAATTGGAAGAGCTGTAAAGAAGATTGTTCATAATTAGCACCAAATTTCCTCTGTAAAGTGTAAAGAACTCAAATGTCAACTCCAAACTGAACAATTATATCTGAGGAAGCAGTTTCCCAAGGAGTTACATACTAAACACCTCCTAAACATTACATGATTAGTTGGAAATATAGCTAAATGCATGAATCATGAAAGAAACAAAGCTGATGATAGAATTCATCTAACAATTTTAGCAATGACCAAACCAGATGAAACAAGGAAACCTCATAGGTGATTTTTCCAAGGAAATCCACTCCAAACAGAAACATGATTTAAGCTGATACCCTGAACTACGGTAAGAACCATTTGGAGCACATATAGAAATGATATTTAATATTAAGCTAATGAGAAATAGAAGGAAAACACTGATTATTCCTCCAGTTAGAACCATTACAAAAATAACTTGCTGCACATCTGTCAGCTAAGTAAACTCCAAACAAACCCAAATATCATCATCTTGGAATTTGACCTTCAAAGTCCAAACAATCCCATTAAGGTAGAAAGATCTAGCCTTATCCACAAAGGATCTAACTGAAGCAAGCACTCAACTCCCATTCTAATTCCTCCTAATTTTGGCTGTCAATCACTCTCAAACAAACTAAAAACCAACTCTGAATGTCTCTCCCAAAATCTTTTTTATCCTCTTCATATTTTTGGCTACGTATTCCAGCCACAACTTATCACAAAAAAAAACCATCTTATTACCCCATAGCTGTCTGCGCTAACAAACACTCAGGTCTAAGTTTCAACTATTAGGGATGCCACCAAATGAACAGCTCTAGGCTCCTCCTTACCCAACCTTCTTCTAGCCATCCCCTCTTATTTTCCTAATGTTTCCACTGCCTTGATAATTGTGTATCTCTAGCCAAAAAAAATCATTGACACAACAAACACTCACATAGAGGTGCTAACTGAGTTGAGCATCTTGCAAGCAACTTGAATTAAGACCTAAATGAGTTGACTTCAGAAAACACAACTCAACTTGATAAGCTCATGAGCCTCTTAATATTTTTTTCTAATAATTAAGATAATATTTATATTTAAATCAAATAATCTGGCATTTCTAGAGAAAATCAGAAATTAATAAGTGAAACTAATAACAACCAACCAATAGGTTGAGTGTACAATGAAGAACAATCAAATATATTATGAAACTCTAAGTTTCACATTGAAAAAAATTGGCAAGTACTAGGAAAGAATGACTATATAAAAATCTTAAGCTAACTTAATCAAGCTGAGTAGCTCGTGAGCAATACAAACTCAACTTAAGACTTGATGAGCACGAGTTGAGCAAGGGCTTGAGGAGCTAAGCAAGTAATGAACAACAAGTTGAGCACTAGCAAGTAGTTTTTGAGTCAATTTGAGAACCCTCAGCTCACAATCAACTCACTCGATTAGCAATCCTTCACACACATGCAGTCACAAAAATAAATGCATGGTTGCACCACTTGCAGCAGCTACAAACCCTAGACAGCCTCTCAATCCTCACTTCTCTAGTTGTGTTTTCACCTCAAACAAACAGTTAAGAATAAGATAAGCCGAAAAGGCTGCTAAATTCTACTGCAGACAGCCAGCAAAACCAAAATCCATGTAGCTCCTCAAGTGTCAACTGCTCACTTTTAATCACTCCATTCCTTATACAGTACTCTTCAACTGTTCAACCTCCAACTCATTACAGTTGTATCAGACTCTCTTGAAGTTTGGCTTTAGCCCTAATGATTTCCTTCCATTCATTCTTTCTTACTTTAGGTTTACTTGCTTCTTTTCTTTTATTATATTTTAGAGAACAGTATACTTTTATATATTTCATTAGTAAATTGTTTTCTATATACTCCCTCAGTTTGGATAATAATCACATAGACAAATTCAAGATGTCAGGAAAATTGTCTCATTACTTCAAATAATAATGATGTGTGAATAATTTAACCATTATATCCTAAAGAAGGAGTATCGCAAAGAGTATAGGGACTTTCAGAGTTTAAGTATATTGCTTTGACTTTTGGAAAAAAAATGCTTTCATTTTCTAATTATAAGGTTTTGGACAATGTGACTCTAATCATGCTGACAGGGAGAGTATATTACACATATGATATACGATGTTCAAACGCTATGAAGATATAGTTGCAGGAAACCACTTTATCACATACAAAATTAAGGTTAGCCTAAAAAAATTAAGACAGCATTGCAATTATTTGTTGCCAAAAACACTCTATACGAGATTTTCTCAAAACAACACCTTCGAGCTACAAAAAGATCTAAACTGTTCTTCATTTTCTCACCATTTTGTCAACCAAAAGCAAAATGATAATGATTACTACCCTTTGTGGACAACCATAAAAAGCTTGGTCTAAAGTTGCCTTCTTAGATATTTCCTTCTCTTCCAATGATTAATTGATCTCAAGAATTGTTCAAATAATTTATGATAATAATCAACTTGGAATTCTACTTCAATTCATTTATGAGTTTCAATTATTAATAATTTGGCTTTCGTGCTATGATGAAAGCGTAATTACAATTATATAATGCTCTGATACCTTAGTCCTTCCCATTAATGTATTTCCTATAACTACAATCAAAGAGTTTGAAAATTTGGGAGTTACACCTAAAAATACTCTCCCTGCAATTTAATTTATAATCATAGACAAAAAGGCGGGTTCTAAAGATTTGGTATGCCAATTTGGTCGTTCCAGTTCTGCACCTGGTCAAAACAAAAAGTGAACAAACTTTGACTTGGTATGTGCTATCTCAGACGAATTTTGTAGGGGCGGGAAGCAAATTTGTTAACATTGCTCTAGAACCAAGGATATAAAAATATATGCACGGAAGAATCAATACACAAGGGAATCATGTCAATCATTTTCTATGTTTACATAAACTCTACATTTGACATCAAGTATCCATGTCGAATCCTTGACACTACATGGCCATTGACACACACGAACACTTTATTTTGGACTAAAATCATGAAAACAATTTCACAAAATAGCTGAGTCAGCACTTGGACACAGATTTAACATAAATCATCACTGAGAAAACCTCAAAAGGCATCACTTAGAGTGAGCTGCTAAATCCTATTAAATATAATATAAGTTGTTCAAGAGGTCCTTTTCTGAAAGATAATTCAACTTGCTGCTCATTGAAAAGCGCATCTGCCATCACAATCATACTAATGAAATTCACGTTAAGTAGACCTGTCAAACAAGTCGGTTCATTCGCATCCAAGTCGATCAAACTAAATTATAAGTTCATTTTTGAACCAACAAGTAGTGGGATTCAATATTTACGGATATTCCTTGATCGAGTTGCGTTTAGTACAATATTATGTTATTTTACACATTGTGAGAGGGTTTCAGGTAAGTTAAACTCAACTTTGGGTAAGTATTGCATTTAATGAATTATAATTTTCACGGGCTTTCAAGATTCAGAGGTTTTGTAGTTAGCGTTTCCTCATTTGGGTTTGGTTGGCTCTTCAACCTTTGGGTTAATATTTTTGCAGCCCTACATAGTAGAAAATTTCAATTCACAATGCATGAAATATTCAAAACCTTTTCTCCAGAAAGTAACAAGGGGACAAAATGTTTTTTTTTCTAATTATAATCTAAAATAACTCTCAAATGATTGCATATTGAAACTTTAACACTAACGAATTTGGCAAATTCCCAAAAATTTGACACTCTATAAAGTAAGGAATAACAGTGTCATAAGAAAAATAGGTAGGCAATTCAAGCAAAAGATTTTCCAGGACTCAGGAACTATTTTGTTCCATCTTCATAACCATCTGCTCTATTTGTATCTAAAGACAAATGGATTGTCTTGGTAAATATATATGTGACAAGTCATGAGGTTCATTATGATCCCTGAGAGGACGGTCTGTGATTGCCTTTTTTATTTTAAAGAAATAAAAGAAAAAGGAATTACCATGGAACTGATCACCTTACTCATATAATGCAGGTACTGACTAAAATATGACTTAAGACAACAATCATTAAAAAAAAATGACTCATTAAAAATTGAGTAATCATTAAAAATGACTCCCCCAAATATGTGGTATTAAACACTTACTTGTCTGAAATTGAGCAGGTACTGACTGAAATATTCTTCCGATAATCACAGAGAGGATGGTCATCAGTCCAAGGGCACCCATTGATCCCAACAGCACCTGGTTCAAGAGAAAAAGAAAAAGAAAACAGGCTGTGATATAGGATTTGCATCGCAGATATACACTCAAGTATGCACTATAAGCTACTGCACTAGTGATAATTCACCACTACTAGAATACCTTTTCTGCCATCATCCTCTACTACCATGCCAAGGAATCTTCCTATCTAATGATTATTTGAGGGCACCAGAAGAAATTATAAAAAAAAAAAAATATCATGAGCTATCAATGTAATTCTATTCCAAAAGAAGTCAATCATTTTCCTGAATAAAGGAACTTGCACAGTGAAGACATGACCCTCAATATTGACTAATAAAAGGGACCCATATTTTTTGATCCATTAAATCATGAAACAGAGGGCATACAAAATCAGATCAATTGATTGTACATAATGACAAGAAGTTGTGGTCATCACTTCCCAATGACCAACTAACTATTCACAAATATATGAAAAATTAAGAGTGGTTTACTGCATCATTCGTCAATAAGAAGTTTCCTCCGATTATTCTTCTTAACCACAAACGCTCTAATTAGGAAGTCTACCATCACATTTTCCTTAACTGATGATGAGATGATATAAACGTGGGGAACAAATTGCAAAATCTCAGAAAAGATCATCTTCAACAAATTCAAGCCAAATTGACAAAAGTGGACCCTCCCATCTGCTCTTTATACCCAGCAAGGCATCTCCTTACTACAATTACACTATTTTTATGCCAGTAGTCTAACAACCAGTACCAAACTCAAAAGAAGCAGCTACATCTAACAAAGATCTGATATTGACTAACCCTACGCAAAAGACCCATCAAAATTATGGCTAAATAATTCTGCACAGTTCCAGAGAAACAGGACACTAGTCTTCTATGATGGCTATCAGAGTGTCACCTAAAAAATGAAGAAATTCCAAGAAGACTGTTTTCTATAAATTCATATTGCATTGATTTACTGATTGCAGAAATTGAAATTCCTAATCATCCATGATGACTCTACATTAAGTTGGCATGTCATCCACTCCTGATGAGATTCCCAACTTCAGCTTAGGAGAATTGCAATTCGCAAATATACCAAAGCATCAGATCTTACAATGAGATTCCTCACAACAATTTTATTTCTGTTACTGCTATTCATTCTATATTGTATTTGCAGGATTGTATATGATGTGAATCTGGGTAAGGAAACATCACTTTGATTCATATCAGTATATCCTGATCATCCATGGCACATAAAATTGAATTCAAAGAACTCAACGACGAACACAAGATTGATAAAGTGAAGTACACGGTCATGAACCTGGCACATAAGTGCGCACACACAATTAGAGAGAGAGTTAGAATGAGAGAGTGTCATACCAGTCCTTTCTTATACTGCATGGCCAGGAGAGCAGCGATAAAAAATGTCTGATCCATACACAGAAAGCAATTTATAAGTAATTTCACTTCAAAAATAATATTTTAGAGGCAATCTTAGGTTAAATCAAATGGAAACAATAAATGAAAGAAATCACTAGGTTCATGAGTTAATTTGATCTTAGGCCAATTATTGTGAAACATTTTACTGAAAATTGACAGTACAAAAGGTAGATACATGCCAGCATAAACAGTTGGGAAGTGGAAATATAATCTCAATATTGACTACTCCACTTACACTTATTCTTTTGTTTTTGCAACTTCCCTTTGTGTGTGAAAAACCAGGAAAACACTCAAACCAAAGGGAGAAGAAAATTGCGAATGTAACAGTGTAAAATCTTTAATCTCAAAAATGGCAGCACCACACTTAAACACTTAAACTTGTCCTTCCAAATCATATGCAAGGAGCATCAAAGTATCAAACCCTAACCAAACCATAAGATTAAGTTGAAATAAGCTAGCTAACTTGGAACCTAAGTCCTAAGAGGAACCACAAGATGATGCCATATCAGATCTCCTACACAAATAAGTCACAAAATCCCATACAAGAGTTAAGGAGGAAATAAGTTTCAAGCAACAAGAATATCATCATATTAAACCCAAACATACAGAGGAAATACTCCTTGAAAGGAAAAAAATAACTCATACAATTACAATAAACGCAGCTTGTTACTTAAAGCAGCACATTTCAGAAGCACTGACTAGTTCATATCGTTAAAGAGAGTATTTCAAGTTTTAACAAAAACTAAAGTTTCTTAAAATACATGGCTTGAATTAATCTGCCTAACCTTCTACAATCAAGAAAAACCAGAAATGACACAGTATCATGAACAAAAACAAATCAGATTTCCGAATTCTGGAAGCTATAGTTTGTGCTAATAAATTATTGAGTACAGTTGATCACTTGATTATTCTAACTGAGGCTACGTGTCAAATAAGCCAACCCTCCATAGTAAAAAGGACATAATCAGATCATAAGTACAGAGTGAAATGTGATCAAAGTATGTGATACGCTCTTGTCAGTTATTCTAATTCAAATTTCAGACTCAAATGAGACTCAGTAGAGCAGTTAAGTTCAAAGAATAGATGAAAGCTTTATCATGCAAATCAACAATGCCTACCTTGTCCCCAATTTCTGAGACAAATATTAATGTGAATGCAGCAGTAAATCCAGTCTTTGCAATTGCATCCAAAATTGATAAAGGCCCTCCTTTCACGAATATAATAAGGAAAAATGCTAAAGCACACCCAAATAGCACCATAGCTATCAAGAAAGGATAAGGAATTTGACTAGGACGCTTCTTGCTGCCAAACAAGTGAAATTTAAATGTGAGCCAATATCATGCTAACCTAAGTTGCAATAGAGCATATACCAGTAGGAGATGAGTTACAGATGCTTCATAAAAGACTACTCAAAAGTTTAAAAGTCAATAATTCAAAAGGTTGTCCACTCGATAGAAATATCATAATCATAATGCAGGCATTAGAGCCACAAATATGTTACTAGAACCCAGACACATCACAGGTCAAATTAGGACACAGGGACTATATATCCTGAAGTATGACACAGATTAGAGGACACAACATTAATGAAACATATCCCTAAATCTAAAAGACTTGTTGCATGTGTATTTTACATTACAATACATATACTGATATACACACATTTCAGTGGGCTTGTTTGCTAGTTCTAGTTAAAATTCAAATCTCAAGCCCATTCATGACCGTATATCACATAAATTTCTCTTCTTTCCCTTTCTCTTGAAATATTTCCTCTCTGAATTAGTAGTTGGAAATTAGAGTACTGGGTAAAGACCCCATACCCTTGTGAATGAAAACAACACAGTATGTTTGACAAAAGAAAAGATATGACATAATGAAATCTGACAAGGCAAAAGAAAATGGATAACTATTTGCTAGGAATGCTTCCATATTATATCAAAAATCTTGCAACTTTTTCCAAGGTTGAGTTAGTCAAGTTTAATAATTTGAATAGATAACTATGAAGTAATATATAGTCAAATTATCCTTCACGTTTTCTCAAATAAGGCAACTGGAATCTGTAAGACCCATGAGATAATCAATCACATATGCTTCAGAAGAAACATGAACCTGCCTTTGACACAATGATTAAGAATAATCACATACAATAAGCAACTGGGATGCAACAACAAAAACTGATAGCTCACATTTGGGAGGAACTTTCACTGGATGATCCATTTGAATAAATATTCTGACTATTCAACTCTTCTCTTCCATCATAGTTGCTTGATCCAACACCAACGTTTGTGGCCTGGCATCGGATTGGAGTGCTGACAGATTTGAACTTCCTTGTTTCTGTATATCTTACTACAAACAATTAATAAGATTTCCCTATTATTAAATCAAATTTAGCATATTGATGTGCATTAGTGCATATATCAAAGTCCATTGACTTGGTTAGTCTTAAGAATGTCAAAAAGTAGGGGTTCTCAGTGGAATTCTAATGTCGATTACAAGGTCAGCAAAGACAGCATAGGTAATATACTAAGTATGCAATTAAACTGCAAGGACAAAACCAATTTACCCATTATTATAGCAGAAGGAGAAATATAACATAACTTCCTGAAAAGATAACACAACATTACAAGTAAATTATGGGCCATATCAGATTAGATAGACACCTATCAAGACTAATTAGCTCATGAGGCATCTAAACATCAGAAACATCAGCTTCCAGAAGCACTTCCAAAGGGAAAGTCAACGAGAATTGCAAACCATATTGAGATCCTTATCTATCTTTCTAATGTAGTTAGGACCAAAAGACACTGATGCAGAAGATACAATACAATCATCCCACCCAGTACATAGATATTTATAGCTATTTGTAGTTAATTTCTACCCCCTTCCCCCAACCACACACACGCACAAAGCAACACAGCTAAATTTCGAATCACAAAAAGGAAATCAATGCACATGAGAGGGCGTGGGAAGTTGGTTCCTATTACTGAATCTTTCAAAAATTAGAGGGTACCCTAACTGTGATGGCATTACAAAATATAACTAAAGAATTTAAGCATCTTCCAAGTTTTAGAAGAGTATAATTAATACATTGCGTAGATGATTACCAATATACTTGGTGTTCTCTTCCCCTATACACACTAACACAAGGTTGTGAACATACACCATCAACAATGGTAAGGGGGTGTTTGATAAACAGAACATTGTACACCTCTCTCCGCGCCAGTTCAATAGGCCACATATGACATATGGTTAGCGATAGGTTATGATAACTTTGTTTGGAACACTGACTAACCAAGATAATTTGTAGTTTTGTACAATATAATTATTGAGTACAATCAACTTACTAATCATATTACGCATTAAATCCTTAAAACAATACGAGATAAGTATTATTCAACCACTTTCTGGAACATCGATAATAGAATTGTAGCATATTAAAGTGAGACGGACATAGCCCGTTCATGGGATACAGGTAGCACTAGAATATCACAACAAAATTAAACCCCAATTCAAAAGGAAAAAATATCACAATAAAATCACACCACAATAAAAATACATCACAACCAAATCAAACTCCAAATGAAAAATCAGATTAAATCAAACCCACAACAAAAAATATCCGAAAAAAATAAGAAAATGGGGAGAATAGTTACATGAGAGTGAGAATTGGCGCCTGGGTAAAGTGGGGGTTGAGCGAAGTGAATAAGGGACAGCCAACAAAGGAAGTGGGACCAATCCTCCATTGTTGACAAGACTTGACGCTACAAGCTGCTGCTTCACTACCATTTTTCAATTACTTGGGTAAATATTTTTCTGGGTTATTCCCCCAAAGTTTGAATTATTTTGTTCGAGGATTAGTTAATCATATTGGGTAGTGAATGATGCATAAAAAAAAGTTGAAATCTTCACAACTGAAGTGAAAGATAGAGTATGATGATAGTGAGATGATGAAGATGAAGATGAAGATGAAGATGAAGATGATGATTATAGTTGTGACTTGTGACTACTTGTGAGTTTGGGATTGACTTGTAGAGGAAAGGGGTATGTACTTGTGCCGGCCACGTGTGTGTATTCAGAGATAGAGTACCGTATGTAATGAGTCAAATACTTGTATTTCACTACTTAAGTTATAACTTGAAAGGCGTAGTAAATAAGGTTGAATAAAATTTGAACGTTTATAGCCTATTTTAACTATTTTGGTTTCACTATTGTTCGATTCTAAACGAAGTATAGGAAAAATGATACTTTTACTTGTGTATGGTTTTTGAAAATCTTGCAAGCTTCCACTGCATGAGACTAATTAAAAGCGGACAATGAGTAATTAGAGTAATATATCCATAAGAATTTTCAATGAAAAAGGGAGGATTTCTCCAATTTTTTCGTAAAGAAGCCATAATTTTTAAAGTCCAATTTTATAGTTTAATTTGTAACTCAAATCGATCTTGAAATAAAGTCAGTAATTTTATAAGGTTTATAGTGTGCCATCTTTAACCAAAAACCTACTTTAAATTCTTATTGACATGGATTTGTAAAAGGCAAGGAGAAGCTGTCATATCAACCCTTAGAAAACTCATTATGTTAACAGGAACGATGATTTTTTTGTTAGAAAATCCAATAAGCTAGGCAAAGTTTGGTTATATACTTTCACTTGATTAAGCAATTGTTCCAAGAGTTGTTAACATCTCTTATATTATGGATCAAGTAAGGTATGCTATCAATATTTAGACAACCTTTTTATTTATTTACATTTTGATTAAATGAATATTCCAACTGTTTGCTGTATTATTCACATTTATACTCACATTTTTCCAACCCTTAAGAAATAGATTTAATGTCATTGAGGGCCTTTTACCCACATATCATATATTAAACTTATAGGATATTTTCTTATATTATGCGTTACATATTGCTATTTTTTCTCTTCTGGGGGATACAAAACCAGCAAAGGCATGAAATAAGTTCTAAATCCTTCTTTTATCTGCTTAAACTAAAAATTCATCTTTATATTATTATATATATTTTTATCAACAGAAGTAATGATATTATGTTAGATTTTAATTGCGCCACTCATACATACACGAGAAGTCATAAAAAAAAAAAAAAAAATCCGATATGATATACAAAGTTTGGTTATGTTCTTTAGCTTGATTCAACAACAGTTCAAAGAGGTGGTAACATACTAACATGTCCTATGGATAAACTAAGGGATGTTATCAAATTTCTTACTACCATTTATTTACACCTTGCGTTAACAACTTTTGCCAACCATATCGTGTAAATTATACTGCCTAGTTGGGCAATATATATAGCGAAAAGCAGATTTGAGAAGAGTTGTTTTTATTTTTTTTCCTGAACTTAGTGGTCGTCTATAAAAAGATCTTACAAACAAGAAAATAACTGATCCAAAGCTTTGCAGAAGTGAAGAACTACTTCCATGTATTATCGGAGTAGATTGGTGAGAGTCTGCACATTGGCAGAAGCTTGAAATATAAACCTAGACAGACTTCAGTTCATGGGAGTCTTTGTTGAACTTGTTGGAATGTCTGAGTATATCTTTCAAATTCAATGGAATTCTAATTACTTACTCCTTAACAGTTTCATGTTTTAAACACTTAGATGTGCTAAACTATCATAGGAGACTATCACACATTATTCCCAGTATTACGCCTTAGTTCTGTTTTTCCTTGCCTATCGAAATGACATGTGATTGTCTTGGACATATGATGATCGTATTCAATTTCCTGAACCTTTGAAGTAACCAAAATCATACCACCATAAACATAGATAAGAGAAATGTGAGAAGGCATTGCCCTGATTCGCCGAATCGCCTGAATCCAAAAGTTGCTGTTAGGGGTTAAGCTTGAGCAGGTTCCAGCTCAAAATCAAGATTGAACCCAAGTAAACTTATACCTGGATCAACATGTTACGCCACAGAAATTTCTGAAAAGCCCCGCCTTTGCAAGGAGTGTACATGAAATAGACTACTTTCTGCAGCACCGAAACAGGAATTGGCTGCCAAGTTACAATAGCAAGAGACAAGTACCATGAGAAACACACTAGGAAAGAAAATGTTTAATACATGCACTCGTAAATAAGATTGTCCAAATAGATAAATTGCGTTTAAAAAGCTCTTAATCTTGTTATTTCGCAATAGTTCCTTAATTGTAACAGCGACATAATTGACTCAAATCCTACCAACACCATCATCCATTCAACACTTGCAAAAAGACAGCCACAAATGAAGTATTTCATAGTGCAGATTCTAGGAGATGTTCAGTTGAAGATAAATATACATAGGCAAACTCAACAATTGTAGCATTTTCACCAGTAAATTAAAGTAGTCATTCTCAAGAGCACTGGAAGCAATCAGTCTTTCCTCCCATTCTCCCAAACAGATATTGAGTCATCATGAGGATGAGGATAGTATTCACCTGGAAGAAAGCAAAAGGAGTAGGTACTAAGTACTAAGAAGCTGTTTCACCATTTATAGAAACGGATCAAACAAATATATAATCAGCAATCAGCTTAGTGAACGGCAATTTTCCACAGCTATCAACCACCTGGATATGAAGCCGATTTATCATTACTATTTATCTTCTTTTTGAGCTCTGATGAATCTGTCAAATAAAGTTAATTAGCAAGAGTTTGTTGCTCTTCCCTAACTGAAAACATGAACTCTTTTGATGGTTATTCTTTTTTTGAAAATTAATGTAGAATAATACATACACAAACCAGGGAAGGCTATAGCCCAACGCCCTATCTTCCACCATTTTTCAAAAATGGAGGGATGAAGCATGAAGAATATCAGAAGAAAGACGAATCAAATTGCATTTACAATGATGATCCAAAGAGTGAACTGCAAAGTTACACAAAATTCTTTTTTTCATTTAAACAGCAACGGCTACGACCTAGTGTTGATCCAGTAGACCAGCAGAATGCCTGAAGTGAATCATATATATGAAACCTTACCCTAATAAGTTGACAGTAGCAGAGAGGTTGTTAGCAAAAGGCACTAGCAACTTTTAATAGAAGAAAGGTCATTGTATCCTGCAGCTAGCTTCATCCCTTCAGATGTTGCACGAAGTTCTAAGGTCCAGTATCATTGTCCAGATATTGGCCCGTATATGACTCATTGGAATTGTCCAAGAACATCCATGTTACAAAAATCAGAGTGATAGATGGAATCATCTCCAGTTTGAGCTTCGACTGAGACAAGAAATCCATAAGCTGAACAATGCCTCGTTCGTCTCTAACTTCTGCACTTTGGGTTCATATCTTACTACTCCCAAGAATGACATATTAACCTCACTTGTTGCATGAACCCAAACCAACCTCGTTTTGTCACAAGACTGTAAGAGCAATTATTCAATGAATAATAAATATAAATAGAGAAGATATCCTAATAATATGGGAACGAAGTCTCAATCTCAGAACAAAATAGGAGAGAGTTATCTTATGTAACAGATCAAGGGTTACAGAATTCTTATTTCTCTAGATTATTAGTGTATGATGCTTTGACGAAGCATGAATCTAGTTAATAAATTAATACTTTACAACACACTGTACTAAGGTTTTACTGAGTACACATAAGGTATATGCAAAGTTCAACAGTTTCGTTACATAGCTGCTTTACCTCAAGAGGATCTTGACTGTCCCAATTATGGCCGTACATGGTTATCCTGGTCAAGCGGGCTTTTGTTAAAGGTGGTGGCGTGGTGCATCAGTGCATGTAAAGTCGCGTATACAGTGTCTTGTTCATGGAGTTGCACATACAAATATATTCATAATCTTGTGGTGCTTAACAGTAAATATTAATATTAATCTCTTCATGGAGGAGTTGGTATCCACATTCAAGTGAGTGCCAAAGTCGTCGCCTAAGATTTACTCTTCAAAGCACAAACCATGCAAGAAGAAAAACCTTAAAAATAAAGATTCGCATTAGAAAAGTTTCCCTTTCAAATGAGTCTAATGGAAGAAAAAGGCTATACTACAACTACTTCTTCAGTCATAATTATATTAAAACAACACAGCTGCCGCTAACTTGTGGAACGAAAATGAATCGCGCTCTCAGACCAGACAGCTCCACCCGATTTCAACGGCTTAAAAGGGCAGACCTTTGAAATGCCACACAAATTGGGCGATATTTGCGCGTCATTTTCAAACTAGCAAGATGCCCCTAAACCACATATTATCAACCTCCTCTCACAATTGAAGGAGAAATCATTTCGAAGACATCCTTCAATTTGCACGAAATGTTGATTTCCAACTACTTGAAGCAGAAATACTACCACAAATGACAAAGACCCTTTAACTCAGAAATATCACAACTGTATTTGCAGCATATCTGAACACTTTGCTGCCAAAATCCGGATGCTCCAGCATAACACCACAGGAAAAGAGAATATCCAACGAAGCAAAAACGAAAAAGGCAGGAACAAAAATGAAGCATACAACTAGTTTTGAAAAGATTCGTACAATAACAGAGTAGCATCATGTAAAACTTAACTATATTACAGTCCTCCTAACAAGAGAGAAACTATCGCAAGATGATCACCTCACCCGGGGGAAACCAGAGGCGGCAACAACAAGCTTACAGAGTTTTTCTTCGCCCAAGTTCTTCTAATTACACAATCCATCATGCTAAAGTCGACACTAGCAACGCAATTGAACCAAAACAATGCTGTTAGGTAGAAGAAAAAGAATGATTAGACCATACACTAAAAACAACTTCTATATCTAGAAACACATTACTCAACAACACACTGACTGACTGACTCAACTCGAAAATTGTAACCTAAAACTGCGATCTTAAACTCTCTTCTTCCTTCCGACGATTAAAAAAAAAACGATGTGATTGAATTAGCAGTCTGAATCCCATTACATAATCGAGAGACTTCCACCCCATTTTCCTAAATTTCTCTAGTTTTTTCTACCCTGTGCTAAGAACCCGGAAAAAAGAGGAGAAAAGGAGATCAGCAAGCTACAAACAATACAGTCTAATCCATCTCAGCCGGCTTGAGCACAGAGCCACTAAGCGGCATCTTCTGCCTCCTCATCTCAACAATCTTCCTGTGTGAATTGGAGTGAAGCTTGCTGGAGAAGGTTGGACTACTAGCAGGGCGATACTCATCACAAAGACGCCCTGACTTGTACCTGACTCCACACGCATTACAAAGCGTCTTAGGGCCATAAGGACCAGCACGCCATTGCGGGGTCTTCTCCGTGCCACAATGCAGGCATTTCCTACCAATAGTGGAGCTGATTTTGGAGGGCCCCGGCTTCTTGAAAGCTTTCTTGTCATGAACAGACCAACAGAAGAACTGATGTCCTTCGAAATCCCTCCTCTTTCTCCCAACCTTGCTCCTGGCTCGGGCACCGGGCACTTTAAAATTACTGGCTAAACTAAACAGCAACATGCTCCCCCCAACATTGTTGTTCATACTCCCATGACTACCACTGCTGGTGAAGCTGCTGCTGCTGCTGTTTTCGAGTACGGAACTCGGACTCTGATGATTGTTATGACTATTACTACTACTAGTAGTAGTAGTAATACTCGTAAGAGTGTTGCTTGTCCCAAAGCTGGGGTGATTGGGCATGATCTCCACTAATGATTCAATCATAGGGAATGCATCTTTGTTTGATATCCATTCCAATTCTTCCTCTGCCAACTCCTGCTTTTCAACAAACTCAAAGCTCTTCAAAATTAGATATTCCATTCTCAACTCCACAATATTACTAAACTTAGAATCATCAATAATACTCTAAATTGCAATAAATTGTGGGAAATCTTGGAGCAAAAGCCTAGAGCTGGAAATCACTCATACATGTGAAAATTGGGGTCAGGTGAGATAGAGATAATGATAATAATGTATTGTTAATAATGATTTGAATAATTTCTGGGGGAGAAAGGTTATTTTTTTTAAAAAAAAAGAAAAAGTAAGTTAATTAATAAGAATTAGGTGAATTAGGAAAATGGGGTGGGACAAAGCACATGGTATCACGTGCATGTAATACAGAAAAGACTAGTGTAGTAGTGTGAACTGTGAAGTGAGTGTGCGCGCGCGTCCATATTAAAAGTTTGTAGGGGACGGCCGCATGGGAAAGTTTCTCAACATTAATTGGTGCACGCCTGTCTTAGACAAAGAAATGGAGCCCTCCTACCTCCTCCAAAACAGGAAATTTAATTATTATTTATGAAATCACGAAATTGCCCTTCACATTAACGAATCCAAGTAATAGTTGACGATTGCAGTTTCGGACAGGGAGCCCAAAAAAGACAATTTATTATAAATATTAAAATTCCGAAATTACCCTTCAAAATAAATATTGAAGTAGCTTAAGGGGGCAGAATAGTATTTCAGAATTCAGACAACGAATGAAATGAATGCTGACGAAATTCCGAAATTGCCCTTGGAATAAGAAATGGATCCAGTTTGCAAGGGGTAGGATAGTAAATTGACAAAGCCAATATCAACGAGTCACCAAACCCTAACCGAGTTGACTCAACAAACAGCAAAAGGTGGAAAAACAGAGGAGGGAGAAGAGGAGATACTTACAGGGAAAGGAGGGGTATGGTCGCCGTCGGAGAAAGGGAGGAGAGGGAAAGAGGGGCGGCGGTTGTGGCGGTGGAGAAGGTGGTGGTTAAAGGAGGAGTTTTTAAGGGTTTCGTCATCGTCTTCATCTTCGCCGATGTCGGACGAGAAGTCCAACAGTTCGTCCATGAAAAAGGGGGAGGTATTGAGGGACTCCGTGGTGGATAGAAAGAGGAAGGGTGGCGAGTGGTGGTTGAGAGGGCGGAGGGAGGGTGGTGGGTGTGGGTAGTAAAATGTAGAGAAGAGAGTTCATAGTGTAGGCTATACGTTTTTATTATCTACAACATTTTCAAAGGGTTTTGGATGGAAACGAGGGGTTGTCTTTTTTTCTTTTATTTTTTCCACTTTTTTGTATTATTATAATTATTAATAATAATATTATTAAAATGATGATTTTGTAGTTTAAGTTTACCCTATAGTTGGTGTTCTTAATCGTCTTGTACAGTTGTACCTACATGTGCTTCATCCAATCATAAACCAGTCAACCTATAGATGATAACTGATAAGGGTACTCCATGGCAAATGTTTTTCAGTAACTTTGCAGTTAGCTTTTCATTGTAATTTCTTACCTTACTTATGTTCGAATATTATATTACCATTTCATATTTAAATACTTAGCATTTAAAACTGCGATAAATAGTTTTACGGTAAACTTTTAAGACAACACCCCCAACTAATTTGAATTCATGGATATGTCTTAATTTGACAAATTAAGTCAATTTTACCTACTAATATGACCTATATCAAATTGTAATAAACTAAAATCAAACTTGAACCACCCATATATCAACTTCGTATTATTTATGTCAGGTATCGACAACTGTTATATGTAAGTATAAGTATACTAGATTGTCTGAATGAACAGGCACACACGATCTTATGTATATACTCCCCAAAGCAAGGAAATTTGAATACTTTTTATTTTTTGAGAAAAATATAATTTATTTATTGATTTTGCCACAGTTGGTTAGTTTTGTCGTAAAACTTCTAAAGTTGGCTTGTTGTGCAGTTAGTATGTATTAAGCTATTAGGAGTTATGATCAACACTTATCCTTGTATACCTAGCTAGCATACAAGAGGTAGATAATTAGAATAATATTTGCTCTCTTTTTTCTCAGCTCTCTCCTAGATTTTCTCAACTCATTTAATTAATTTTCAATTCGTGAAATTTTTTTTATACTTATAAATTATAGTGTACATAATAAATTAAAAATCAATACATTAAATATCATAATAACGCATATACATTTTATACTCTGATCCTTACAATTTACTATTGTATGTATTTGATAATCAATCTTTTTCTTCTTTATTATTTAGAGAGTAGACCTATAGGTCATAATTCTTGTGAAAACACTTGAAACTTAAATGTTACACAATGATATATGTATTATGTATACAAAGAAAGACATATAGATTATTTTATTATTTTAGATATTGTATATACACACAATATTATATTACTCTTTCATATACTCTCATATGCAGCATAAATGAAGGATTTTTGTGGGTCCATCATTTTTTAGTTGCCATATTTTGAGAGTCAAAGTTTAAAAATTTTAAACATAAATTCTAATATGTTATAATAAATAATATATTTAAATGGAATTTTAAGATGCATTTCAATATAAATTTTTATAATATTAAGGTTTTAAAAAAAATTCTAATAAATGTAAAGAAAAATTTATATTATATTTTTAAAATTATAAAAAGTCAAACATAATACGTAAAATAAAAAAAAAATAAAAAAATAAAAAAAAACTAGTATTATTAACGTGGGACTCCAATATGGGGTGCATGCCTATACATGCCAAATAATTTGATGCAGTTGATAGGAGAGATCATCCGGAGTACTCCGTAGCAATTAAGCAGAGCATCACATGCACTCATGTGATTCTCTATCAGACTATCACCAAATAATGGACCCTTACGCCCTCTCATTGCTCTCTTTCTCCGCACTTTAATTAATTTTTTTTTTTTTTTTGTTTTTACTCCGTATAATTTAAGGAATGAAAAACTGTCGGATTTCTCAGTAGCGGAATTCTTATGTGGCCTCAATGAATTACAAACCTTCTTTTACTCCTTTGTTAACCTTAAAATAAAAAGAGACATACATAACTATAGGGAAACTCAAATACTTACACTACTGTTAGCAGTGGCCAAAATTTTGCCACCTAATTCTCTCTCTAACCACTTTCTCACTCATACAACCCAATTATCCTCATGATTTTTTTTGTGAGTAATATGTTATCCCAGCAATGAGTAAAAAAAACTTCTTATCAATCTCTCTCTTACTTTTTTCAATACCCCACCCCCACCGTACTTTCTCTCTCTTCCATATCCACCAATTTTACTTAATTTTCTAATTAATATATGATTATGATTATTAATTTTGTATCGTTATTAATTAATTTATGTTATTATTGAGTAGTTAGCGTTTCAATCAATTTGTAATGTACTTAATATTTTTAATTAGCGGTTATAGTTATCGTTCATAACTACAGTATTTAATTATCGTTTTTAATTATCGCATTTTTATATCGTTTTTCATAATCGTTTTTAATTGCCTTTTTAAAATATAGTTTATTTTATTATCGCATTTAATTAACGTTTTTTTAATAATTATAGTTTTTAATTAGAGTTTTTAATTAGCGATTAAAAGTAGCGTTTTTTAATTAATATCACTTTTGATAATCGCTTTAAATTAACGTCTTTATTATTGTTTTTATGAAAATAACAGCAGAATAATTTACCTTAACGAAGATTTGCAAAAAAAATGTGTATGATAACAGTTGGGAAGTAAATAATGGTGAAACACGAATTCAATT
This sequence comes from Dysphania ambrosioides, assembly GCA_026401315.1. Taxonomy (NCBI): domain Eukaryota; kingdom Viridiplantae; phylum Streptophyta; class Magnoliopsida; order Caryophyllales; family Amaranthaceae; genus Dysphania; species Dysphania ambrosioides. Next base: position 10,186,878 of record CM048661.1, read on the forward strand.
AGGAAAATGTATTTTTTTAAGTTGTGGAAAAATATAGCAAAATGGGTGTTATTTTATAGAGAAATTTTTTTTATGACCGTTGGTGATTTTTAATATTTTTTTTAAAATTGTTTAAATGCTGAAAATAGCCGTTGAAGTGTAAAACGAAATTAAAAAAATATGGGGCCCACCTGAAGTTTTTCCTCACCGGTGACCACTGCCGGGATGCATTTTATTCATCATTTTTACTCGTGGGAAAATTTTACTCACTGCCGATAGTGCTCTTAGATTAAAAAATGAAGATACATTCTCAATTTTTTAATGTGAAAATGCAATCTTCCCATTTGTTTACTTTTTTACTGACATGTTTGTTGAGAATTCACTACACTTAAATTGTGCGCTATTATACCTTAAAGGATCATATCTAACTATCAGAAACTTAAATTGAGAAATACAATAGTGTTAGTATATAAATATATGCAATATAAATGTAATAGCTTTCAATTCACAGTATATTTTGTGTTGTTATCTATCGTTAATTAGTTGTTTATGATCTAATAGTTGTTATTTTGTCGCTATGGCTTAAACTGAAGGTACCAATGCTAAAGGTTATTCCAAGTAGGGGTGCTTATGAGCCGAGTCGAGTTCAAGTTTGGCTAAGCTTGACTCGAGCTCAACAACTCAAACTCGAGCTCGACTCTAGCTTGAAAGCTCGTGAGTTATAAAATCGAAGCTCGAGCTTGACTCAAAAACTCAATTTTTGAGTTTGACTCGAGCTCGATTAAAGCTCGTTTCAAGCTCGACTCGAGCTCGATTTAAGCTCGTTTCAAGCTCGACTCGAGCTTGATTTAAGTTCGACTTGAGCTCGAGTTCGTTTCAAACTCAAGCTCGACTCATTTTTAGGTTGATTAAAAGCTTAATAGGTCTACATACTTATACCCCCAACTGGGCCAAGAAGAAGGCTAATTTTTAGCTTTAATAAGCTTAATTTGGTTTTAGGTGAAAATACTATTGGGTTTATATATACTAATTGCTTCAAACAACCTTTTATTTTTTTCAACATGGGACTTTGATTATATATATAAAACTCTCTCCAACCATATTTCATTTTAATCCAATGTGAGACTTTTGGTTTATATCAAACCATCTTTTATTTATTTCAATTTTATATTTTAAGTATATTTTTAATAAATATATACTATAAATGATAATTCGAGGTTCTCAAGCTTTGATGTGCTTGACTTGGCTAGTTAACTTATCGAGTCGAGTTTGATCTCGAATCGAGTTCAATCGAGTTGAGTTTTGACCGAGTCGAGTCCAAGTAGCTCATGAGTAGCTCAACTCAATAAACATCCCTATTCCCAAGCAATTTGGAGGTCATGTACTAATTGTAACCCAAATATTTAAAAAACAAATTAAATTATATATAAATATTGTAAAATAGTCGTAGGAAAATATCAATAATTTCCTATTTGAGAGAATCCAATCACTAAAAAAAAAAGAGGAAAAGGCAAGGAAAAAAAATTTAATTAAAGAAAAAGAGAAAATAATGTGATATATCGGGGTTCGCATTGATCTCTCCTACCAATCAACATGATTTACAAGTAAAGCTTGCCCACCGAGCCACAATATTTCATGTGATCTTATAGCTTACAAAAGTACCTTTAATAGCTTTTATAGATTTGGGGCCCTTTCAAAATTTAGGGCCTTGTGCCTTAACCCAGGATGCGTAGGTTAATAGCCGGCCCTGTCAACACTGATTAGTGTTTTTGTTGTTGTTGTTGTTTTCTCAAAAGATGAGTCACTTGTGGAAAAATTGAAAAATACTACCCGAAATCAAGAATATCAATTGACCTATGCTCAATAGTTTTACACGAGACCAAAAAATTCACATAACTTATCTTGGACAAGACGCCCACAAATTTCCTTAAAAAAGTGGGGGAAATAACAACGGAGTTCTTGTTCGATCTTCTTAGGGATGATATAGACGTAGTTTTAGTTTTAATATGGAGTTGTAATCCATTCTAATTTGTTGTAAAAAAGAAAACAAAATATATCATTAATAAATTGGCATATAATTAGACCTGTTCAAATGGAATAGACTCCATTTAAGGGCCTATGATCGGCCCATTTGTAAAAAGGATTTAATCAATTGTGAACTTAATAGGATCGATCTTTTAAAATGTCATTTCTTATTGGGTCTTTAATAGGTTAAGTCAGGTCAACAATGGACCAATAGTTTTTAAAACTTTTAAACACTATCAAATAATAAAATATTTTCACTTATTTGTCAATGTTTAACTGTAAAAAATTGGAGGTAATACAGATAAATTATCACCTTCTATAGATAAAAATTATACTCTATTTGGACGACCCGATCCGACTCGACTCATTTTGCATCTTTTTTGGTCCCGCCCGTTTTGCATGTGACTCATCCCGGACTTAACCCGACCAAATACACGGGTGTACATGCAATCAACCACAATAATCTCTATCTCAAAGTGAAAATAATTAATGTGAAACATCAACGTATAATTGTTCAAAATCTAATAGTTTAAACGCTATGATATCGCTTCTTTGACCGGTACGATCCTTAACCCCTCTTTTCCTACTTTTAAATTGTGTCATATGTTGGTAAGATATATACATTCCGAGATGGAACCAATTGTTTCGCATAAACTAATTAAATTGACGTACTTTATAATATTAAAGTTGAAACAATTGGGTGGGATTATTTAAGGGAAGATTTTTAAAAAAAAATTTAAATTTTTTATTAGATTATTATGGAGGTCATATTCACTGCAACTTAAAACAAAGTTAATCATCAAAAATAATTTAAGCAAGTTTAATAAAAATAATTTAATTCAACAAAAACAAATACAATGTTGAGTTAATAAAAATAAAAATAGGAAAAATAATTTAAATCGAATAAAAATAATACGGAATACGCTTAGAAGTTTAGAAGTACTCATTCTGATTTTCGAATTGCTTATTCCTACTAATATTTAGTGACGTATTCTGTATTATGCACGTAAAGGAATTAATATATCGTGACAAATTAGCATGCAAAATCTTACTTGAATTTTGCTAAGGCTGCACACGACTTTATTACGTAGTAGTGAAGTACATAGCATTTTGCACATGGCCAACTCAAGCACTTGTTAAAAAAAAATAAATAGCGGCACTCAATAAAAAACAACAAACAAAAAAATGTTTCATCAACAAAAATGGCCCAAAAGGCCAAAACTAGTGTGATGTGACATTAACAATGAAACAATTTTATCTCCAAGGAACATAGCACATGTAACCCACTTTTCATAAAGATATACGAAGTGCTTTTTTTCATTTAAATAAAACTTTATTTTTGAGTTTTTATGATAGATTTACATTAAATATATATGAGTAAAAAAAAAAAAGAATATAGTAAATAGTGAGAAAAAAATAACGTAAAAAGTTGAGAAGGGAAAATAATATAATATTAAGTGAATTATTATGTAATGTATAAATAAAAAGTTATTTGCGAGATCACCAAGAACATAAAAATTGAGAAACGCAAAAAATTAAAATGAAATTTTCATCCACTAGACACGCAATATATGGCACAATCATAATATGCTTTTTTTTTTTTTTTTTTTTATGTCATGAGTAGGACGAAATTGAGGAAAAAAGATTCATGTCATAACAAATATGATGTGGATGAATGAGAAACTAATAGAGCGAGAGTAATGACATGATTTTTTTTGTGTCATGATTAAGGTTGCCTGAAAGGAGTAAAAGAAGGGTTGAATGACAAGGTTCACTTAAAGGAATCACAAAGGAAGAGTCATAAACTCACAATCCTGATATCTTGAACCAAATTTAGAGTTATTTCACCCCTATGTTAATCTTATAAAAGAGTGTGATTGATCTCCATTTTTTGTATGGTTAACTGGTTATTTTTACCAACACTACATATTATTTTCTTCTAAGAGAAACCTAACATTCGAATGCTGACCACATTCTTCATGGAAGAGCTTAGAAATTAAACAATTTTCTCTAGCCATCGCCTTAATTATTAATGGGTAGATTTTGTATTATTGAATAAATTTAAGTTAAAAAAAACAATATTGAGATGAGGGACTCGAAATGAAGATTTGGGTCAAAGCCTAAAATGGGCCATGTCGAAATGGTGTAGGAACAAAAATGCGAGTTGTTGTGGATCCATGGCATTTTGGGCTATATTGTTCCAGGCTTGGAGCAAAACAATAAGCGTTGTGGTCTTGTGGGCCTTGGTATTAGGCCCTTGCCATTGCACATGTTCAGCTTGGCCGGCACATATATGGTTTGGTGGACCAAATCAAGGATAATTTAGTTAGCCTCGTGTGTGATTGCTCTAGGGTGCATGTTTCGTTAATTAACTATTTATCTTTGCTGTAATTATTTCATTTTTAATGAGTATAAATTAATATTTTTTTCTGTACTTATTATTTTTGTAGACTCAATTTCTTCTTCTTCTGAATTTAACCTAATCTTTGCGGTTGATCACCAGGTTTTTGTATATATATGGCTCGCGATTCTTAATCGAAAACTTAACTACAAACAACATTTCTCTCCATGAAAAAATAACTCAATTCGTTACGTTTGTTGTTTTATAATTTCCAGCATCGGAATGCCATATATTTCGTCTGCGTTCAGTCTTTTTTTTGTTATGCTTAGGATATAACTATCTCATTGGTAATGAATGAACCACGTAAATTTGTTTGTTATTTTACGTTGAAATTCTTTTATGCATAGTGTAATAACATATTGATTATATAGTTTCGAATAAAAAACTATTGATTGTATAATTGAAAACTATAAACATATTTGTTTCAAAACACTGATGTGATGCCAAAAAATTCAAGAAAAGGCATACACTATTTAGATAAAGCTTCTAATTAATATGGAAAAGTAAAGGACAAGATAATCACCAAGATTTCATCATATTTGAGAATTCGAATTTATGATCTGTTGAATTACTTACAAATTTTCTAAACAAATTTCACTCTGTAACATCATAAGTTTATTTTCTTAAAAAAAAAAAATATAACATATATGTTGGAGGAGAGAAAAGAGCCCCTTTGAAGAAAACATGCAACCTAAATTGATAATATATGCACAAATAACATTATTGGGTAAGCTTAGATCCGAAATTCGAAAAGTAGACGGGTAAGACCCGAATCGGGTAGGTAGAGGAGGAGCTAGAGCACGAATAAAGCTAATAAAATATCTTAGTCAAGGACCATTGTACAATTGCACCCACTAAGTTGAAGGTAAGGAATTTCTTAGTTGTCATCATTTACAAAGGCATTAGCTACATACAACTTTATCCAATGCTTAACAATGTCAACAACAATCAACTTGTTTCTCGTCTTTCTCCCGCATAGGCTGTTGTTTCACATGACACATCGTTTACTTACAACTGTTGCGTTCCATCTTTATTCTTTTAGAGTATGATCAAGAATAGTTTGGCTACCATCTTGTCCATCTTTCCCTACTTACTACTGCTATTTGTCATTCACCCACTTTTTTTTTACTTTTGTACGTTCTAGAACATTGTAAGCTATAACAAAAATAAGTCAATGGCATGAGTCACAGTGCTTATATTTTTTTAGATGGGGGAGTGGGGGACCTCCATTCTTGTAGATAAAGACTATTCAATGAGTTGGGGGGGTTCGTGATTCTTCTTTTTCATCAAGATTATAGCATTACAAGTTGGACATGTAGTCACTTGCTAAATCACATGTTTGAGATGTTCGGTGGATGGGAAGAAACAGGTTTCTTTTTTTTTTTTTTTATAATACGATGAAATTATTTGATTCACAGAGTCTATTAGTCAATATATTAGACATGTAAGTGGGTTGTATGTCTCAAGTCTTTACTCATCAACTGGAAGTTAAGTTGTCATCACTTAACATTTTACATAGTATATTAGTAAATAAGTACTACTACTTACACTTGTTAATTTGTTTTATCTTGAATGGATTGACTGAGATAATACTTTTTATATCTAGTAAAAATAGTGGTAACAAAGTTAGGAATATTATTAAATGACCGGAAGATGGCTAAATCTAGTCCGTTGGTTTAATACCCACTACTAATAAAAAGTGACAAAGTAGTACACTTAAAACTAATGAGTTGGGATTTTACTATTAGTAAATTCATCATTAGTATTAGTAGGTGATTTACCTGGAGGATCAATAAAGTAAAACAAATTCGACTGGGGGAAGGGGGACTGATCGATGAGCCTTGATCCAGGTGGACACAAGCACAGCATATATACTAGAGAGAGTATGCCATTGCCAACTAGGTCCACTATGGCCGTGGACGGATGTCTATAGTTTTGTACAAATTCCACTGTTCCAATGGCTTGGCTTGCATAACCTCAAGTCTTAACCATTAAGAGTGTTACGGCCGCACCAAGGAAGAGAAATGGTTGTGCCCAGTAGCTCATAGCTAGTTACCAAGTGATTCTGTGTGTTCATTAGATTTCTCTAGAACGCTGCATATCATGTAAATCATAAAATTACCCATGACGACAAACTAGAGGATCTTGAGAAACAAAATCTGCCAACAGGATAAATCTCACTAAAGCACAATCCAGTAGTCGGCCCTCAATAATTAACACCTCATATATGATATACATAATTGTTTGGCATATGACCTATCCAACATTAACATTGTTGTCTATCATAATACTAAGGCCACTTATGTTATACATTTACATAAGGTCATAGTTCTCATGATTTTCTTAGCAACACATGAGATTTTGTTTGAACCATGACTTGCAGTACTTTCAATGTGTTTTCGATCAATCTCTTTCATTTCAACACCTCCACTGGACTTATCATGTGTAACACTTTTTTTTTTGGGACAATTATCATGTGTATGAGTATTGAAACTATTTAAAAGTTTTTTTTTTTGGTTTTTATACTATTCCTTTGCGTTTGAGCAACTATTTTGATATTCCTCAAAAAAAAAAAGCAACTAAACAAAGAGCCCTTGACCAGTCCGTTTGTAAAATAGTCTAATCAATTATGGATTTAATAGGTTGATTTTTCAAAGAATCATGTTTTATTGGGTCTTTAATGGGTCAATAATTGACCAATTAGTTTCCAAGGTTTTAAACACTATCAGGTAATGAATGATTTTCACTTACTCGCTAATGGTCCACTGCGGAGATAATACCCGCAAACTATCACCCTACATAGATAATAATATACTTTCTTCGAACGGCCCGATCCGACTCGACCCTGCCCGTTTTGCATGTGATCTAACCCGGTCCTGACCCCAACGCAATGCACTAAACACCCATGATTTTGGTTTGACCGATTGAGTACTTTTCAGTCAATGTTATTACGTCATTCACATCCATACTAATACAAGCCTTAATTAAACAAAACTTGACCGACTCATTTAATTTGTGCAAATCTAATGAACATGTGATGTGATGTAGATGATATCAAAGGCAAAAGAAAGTGATGTTACTAGTTGGAGTATAATATTGCGACGGTGCGACACCAATACTACTCATTCTAATACTATTTGAGTTTAAATTGTGAAAAGGAAAGCCCGAGGAAGAGTAAGTGTACGTCCTCGGGATCAGAGAACGACTACGTACAGATCTATGCGTTGACTACAAAGTCGAGGTTACAATGTAGCAATTCAGTCAGCATTTCAAACCCTCTTTCATAATTCCAAATTGAATAATCGAGTACGATACATATATACTACAACTAGTATTTGTATATGCAACCAATTTGAGCTTAATAACAGGTTATTCCTCTCTTTTATTGACTCGTAACTGTACTGATTAGTTGACTATAATCGCTTTACACTCTATCTAAATATAAAATTACACCCTTTTAGTCTTTTATACTAATCTCCTTTCAAATCTCAATTATGTATCTTCACGTGAGTTAGAGAAGGGATATTATAAGAGAGATAGTAAATTTACACTCGTATGTAAGATTTAAGAAAAATGCCTTAAACTCTCCTCTTCTATATTATAAGATAATTTTATTATTTTCCCAATATCATTTTATATTTTGCACTTACGATAACAAAACAACAATCTCTAATACATATATAAAGGTTATTAAATATTTTGATATATGTATTAAAATCATTAATACTAACAACCAAATTCTAAGATTAATACCACATCAAACGTACTGATGGTCTGATGCAACTGACCCTGCCCACCTCAAGTCCTCAAACCCATAAAACAAAATGTGGTGCAACCTAAATAGACATAAGCCCATGCTTGTGGACATAATGAGATGCTTATTTCGTTGTACAGTCTATCATGTTAATGTAAAAGGTGAGGACCCACCTTAAAAGTATCATAATAGTTGTGGCTTTGGGAGAAAGTACCTTTTCTTGTAGATCCTTAAAACAAAACCTTTTGCCAAATCAAATCCTATTCAGCTATTTTGGAAGATGCATTTAAGCAAATTTTTTTCAGGTCTTAATCTTACAAAATCACAGCAAGCACTCAAATATTGTATATCATGTATTATAAACCTTGGTGTGATTGCTATTATAAACTTCTAGTTGAGGCACGATTTTTTTTGTTGATAGTTATTAGAAGGTTATATGCCATATAGAAAGTAAAAGAGGTACTAAGTATACGATATCGATAACGAAAATACCCTTTTAAAGACCGAAAAATACAACATATAAGCTTTAAAAGTTATAAAATTTGATGAGGTTTAGAAAGAAACTACGGAGTCAACTAATATTAGAACATGTAAAAAAAAAAACTAATATTAGAAACAATAAGGTTAAGATTGACACTTGTATATATCAACGTATATTTTGGAAATATAAAATAGATATATATCCCAATACATTTAATTTACATCTAATACTTGTAATATCTAAGAAATGAAAAGGAAGTTTGTGAAATTCAATAACGTTGCAAGTGACAATTATATTTGGCATAAAAAAAGAAGTTACAATTATACAAAACAGAGGAAATGTAAAGACATCACTGCCATGAACCATTATATAATGCATGACGGATAAGAAATTGAACAATGTTTCTCTTCTCTCTATGACTCTATTCCACTATTCCATTCGTCATTGATGATAAACTACAGCAGTCCCATTGATTTCACGCATCTAATTAATGATATGATCTGATTTCTAGTGAATAAAATAACACTTAATTGATTAATAAATAATAATAAAAAGTTCGGCCTAGTATTATATTAGGAACCCTAGACTGGACCTCCCATTGGGACATGTAAGCTAGTCTTAAAAGAATCCCTATTTTAATAGATGTAAAATGCAGACGTGTCCGAATCCTTTGAACAAACAGATCTTCTCTGATTAAAAACCAAGTTAAGAAAACACTACTTTAAATGCCAAACATTTCTAAGTCGGATCAATTAATATCTCACATTCTCTTAAAGGTTGTTTAAAAAAATGTTTTAGTGATAATGGCTTGATGAAACCAAATTAGAGAGTGGGCAATTTGTGTTTATGTTTGGTTTCTATTGTTTCATCACACATATTAAAACGAAAGTTAAAGAATAAGATAAAATATTTTTAAAATTTTATAAAATAATTTAAATTAATATGAAAATAAAATAAGATTCTATTCAAAAATGATGTTAGTGAGTTGAGCAGTGAAATTTTTAAAGCTTATGATATTAAGCACTTAAAAAAAATCAACCAATGGACTTTATATTATACGATAGTGATTATAGTCAAACTTTTTCAATAAGTTATAATATTAGACAAAAAAAGAAAGATTTCAAATGAGAATAACATTTTAAAATTTCTAAATAGAGAAACAGAAAAAGTAAAATATAAAATTGATCTAATAGAGTCAAAGTAATGTGGTAACGAGTTTGAGTTTCTTTCATAAACTTGGTGTTGGACGTATATTGTAATAGAGAATAAGATAGGCATCTAACCGGTATAATCGTCTCAAATTCAAATCTTACTAATAAAATCCGTCATATCGTCTTTTAACCGAATTCGCCAAATACCAACAAGAGTTGAAAAGTTAAGTTAATAATTTAATACTGAATGTAAAAGTAATGAAGGTTTAACTAAAAAACAATCAAAAAGCTACTTGTATTATACTTCCCCGTAAAGTTGTAACCTTTCTAGCTTTCTCAGCTATCTTCTCAGCACTAAAAAAGAGTGGGCAAGAAGAGGAAGAAGCTGTTGATAGTGAAGGCAAGAGAGAGGCTCTAAGAATGAAGGTGAAAGCATGCTTTGTCGGCCATTAAAGCTTCATCCTACACCTCTCATCCATTCCCTTCGTTTTTCCTCGTAATTTTTCATATGGCCCAAAACTTTATCTTATAATTTTTATTGTATGATCACATCATATAATAAAATCCCTCATTCATTGCATTTTGAGTGTTCTTGCTTCTAAAAGGTTTAACCTTCATATTGGGAAAGGAGGAACACCCTTAAATATTATTATTTTACTTTTCTTTTTCTCTTTTTCAGCAGCAATTTTGCCTTTTTTTCATCAATGATCTCCACAAATCTTGGGAAAAGCTGAGCTGGGTTGTGTTTGTTTTCTTGTATATGCTGATGGGTGTTTGTTGTTTTTGTGCATTTCCTTATTATAGAAGCTCTCTTTCATGGTGGAGTTTGTTGCCTCTCCTACTCCTCCTTAACAAATAATGGTCCTTTTTAGAGGTATGCTTGTTGTAGCCTTCTCTTGATCTTCTTTTTCTTCATCAAGTTTTCGAAAAACCCGAATTTTATTGCACCCATTAGCGATGTTGTTCAATTGAGTGATTGGGGAGATTGATTTTTAGTTGATGTTTACGCTATCATTATCAGGTCGTTAGTTGGAGTTGTGGGAGAGGGAAGTGTTATGTTAGCTATTTCTGTAGTTTTGTTGCGTAAAAGGTTTCTAGAATGCCAATGCTTTGTATATCACGCAACTTTTGGGGTTGGGGATTTCTCATTGTCATCGCCCATGTAATTTACATGTGTGAAGGGTTGAATTCTGAGGGTTTTTGTCTTCTAGAGCTGAAGAATGGGCTTGATGATAAGTATAATAATTTGAGCAACTGGAATCCTAGTGATCAAACACCCTGTAAATGGAGTGGCGTGACTTGTTCCAACATTAGCTACCAGCCTGTTGTAGTGTCTCTTGATCTGACTATGATGAATCTTTCGGGTGCGTTGGGACCGAGCATTGGCTGTTTAACCCACCTCACATTGCTCGATGTTTCTTTCAATTCCTTGGGTGGGAGTATACCACATGAGCTAGGGAATTGTTCGTCATTGCTCTCTCTCTCGTTGAATAATAATCAGTTTGAAGGTCCCATTCCTGCTTCATTGGGAAGTTTGTCTTCCCTCCAGTACCTCAATCTGTGCAATAATCTGTTGTCTGGTCCTATCCCTGATGAGTTTGGAAACCTCTCGTCGTTGGTTGAATTTGTGGCATATACTAACAGAATCAGTGGTCCATTGCCGCGGTCGCTCGGGAATCTCAAGCAGTTGCAAAAGTTTCGTGCTGGGCAAACGTCAATCAGTGGGAGTCTGCCTGCTGAGATTGGCAGATGTGAGAACTTGGAATACCTTGGACTGGCACAAAATGAGCTTGATGGAAATATACCTAAGGAGATTGGGATGCTTACTAAGCTCACTGAATTGATTCTTTGGGGTAATCAGCTGTCAGGTACTATCCCAAAAGAGATTGGGAACTGTACTAATCTCGAGACTCTTGCTTTATATCAGAACAATCTTGTTGGGGATATTCCTGCAGAAATTGGGAATCTTAAGTTCCTGAAAAGATTATACCTCTACAGGAATCAGCTGAATGGAACAATTCCAAGGGAAATCGGGAATCTTTCGTTAGCCACAGAAATCGACTTTTCTGAGAATTTTTTGACGGGGAAGATTCCAGCTGATTTTGGCAACATACAGAATCTGACTCTTTTCTATCTTTTCCAGAACCAGCTTACTGGTTATATACCAAATGAGTTGACTTCCTTGAGGAACTTGACAAAGCTGGATCTTTCAATCAATAATCTCTCTGGACCTATTCCACTTGGCTTTCAGTACTTAACTCGCTTGATTCAACTTCAGCTCTTTGACAATGCCCTTACTGGTAACATACCTCGAGGGCTTGGAATATACAGCCCACTCTGGGTCGTTGATTTTTCAGAAAATTTGTTGACGGGGAGGATTCCTCCATTTCTTTGTCGCCATTCTAATTTGATATTGTTGAATCTTGAGTCGAATAGGCTATATGGGAATATTCCGAGTGGGGTTTTAAACTGCCCGTCCTTGGTACAGCTTCGTTTGGTTCAGAATGAACTGACAGGGAGTTTTCCTGCAGAATTGTGCAAATTGAAGAACCTCTCTGCAATTGAGCTTGGACAGAACAAGTTTAGTGGTCCTATCCCCCCAGAAGTGGGAAATTGCAACAAACTGCAGCGGCTTGATCTTGCAAATAATAATTTCGTCTTGGGTTTGCCAAAAGAGATCGGTAAGCTGTCTCAGTTAGTGACTTTCAACATTTCATCAAATTTTCTCACAGGGAGAATTCCAGTTGATATTATAAACTGCAAGATGCTTCAGCGTCTTGACCTTAGCTTTAACAGTTTTGAAGGTGCTCTGCCAGCAGAATTGGGGACCCTTTTGCAGCTGGAACTTCTCATGCTATCAGAAAATAAGTTTTCTGGAAACATTCCTGCTGTACTGGGAAATCTCACTCATTTAACCGAGTTGCAGATGGGAGGAAACTCATTTTCGGGTCAGATACCATCGTCTCTGGGATCTCTTTCAGGTTTGCAGATTGCTATGAATCTTAGCTGTAACAATCTGTCTGGAAGGATCCCGTCAGAGCTTGGAAATCTGAATCTTCTGGAATATCTATACCTCAATAACAATCACTTGACTGGAGAGATTCCAAACACATTTGGAAATCTTTCTAGCTTGTTAGGTGTAAACTTCTCGTTTAATGATTTAACAGGGCCAATACCTTCAATTCCGTTGTTTCAGACCACGGAAGCCAGCAGCTTTCTTGGAAACAAGGGTCTTTGTGGCCAGCCTCTTGCTATAGCTTGCAGTGACACATCAGCATTTCATCCGGATTCGTCTCAAAAAAATGCCGAATCTCCTCAGGGAAAAATAATTACTGTAGTTGCAGCTACTGTAGGTTGCGTCTCACTCATTCTTATTATTATTATATTGTTTTACATGCGGAGGCCTGTTGAAACAGTGGCTTCTGTGGAAGGGAATGGTGAAGATTCCTCAGTCTCAGATATTTACTTTCCTCCCAAGGAAGGCTTCACTTTCCACGATCTCATTGTGGCAACTAATAATTTTCATGATAGCTACATTATTGGTAAGGGGGCTTGTGGTACAGTTTACAAGGCAGTAATGCACACAGGATTGATAATTGCTGTCAAAAGACTAGCTTCTAACAGGGAGGGGAATAACATCGAGAACAGCTTTCGAGCAGAGATTTTGACCCTTGGAAAGATTAGACACCGAAATATAGTGAAGCTATACGGGTTCTGCTACAACCAGGGTTCAAATCTGCTGCTTTATGAGTACATGTCGAGGGGCAGCTTAGGCGAGTTGCTTCATGGATCTTCACGTAGCTTGGATTGGCCTACTCGGTTCTCTATTGCACTTGGTGCTGCTCAAGGTCTTGCTTATTTACACCACGACTGCAAACCGAGGATTATTCACCGTGATATCAAATCCAACAATATCCTACTAGATGATAAGTTCGAAGCACATGTTGGTGATTTTGGCTTGGCGAAGGTTGTTGACATGCCCCAATCAAAATCAGTGTCTGCAGTTGCTGGATCATACGGATATATTGCCCCTGGTAAGATTTCTATCTCACTTGGCATATTTCAAGTTAAGTGTTTTTTTTTTACATTTTCAGTGATTCACTTGTACCCTTTAGTGACTGTTTAAAGTGAGGGGTATAGAACAACTTTTCCCATACCTCCCATGGCCCCCAACAAAATTCTTTCAACTTATTATCTTCTTTTTATTGAAAACGTTTTATTTACAAAATTTCTTCATTACTGAAAACAGTTTTTGACTTCTGAAGGATTGTTCTCTAGCAGTGACGAGTGTTATAGTCTGCCTTGTAAGCAATTCATGTGCATTAGCATGGAAACTTTTGCTAGAAATATACTAAGATATTAATGCTGTTTTGTTGTCTCAGCTTTTTAATCTTTTTTCCCCATGTTTGTACCAATTTTGGGTTCTGAAATCCTTGGGTATTTTATTTGTTTTGTTTTCCAGCAATAGGTGGATATGCAGAACTGCTAACTTCATCAAATCTCATTTTAAAATGTCAGTCAGACCCAGCTTTTGGTTCAAATATGCTTTTCACCGAGCCTTTTACTTTCGCTAAAAGTAGTTACTCTTGATGCAATAATTCTTTGAAATTGAATTGGAGTAAATTAAATTTTCTAAGGTAAGGATATATAGTCTAGATTTGATTATTTCTGTAGCCAAAATTATAATTCCCTGGAAAACATTAAAAAGAAAAAAGGTAGGCTATTTGCTGATGATTATTTCTCCATCCTCTCGGAGCTTAGAATATGTCAGTGTGGTTAGGAAAAAAGAAAGATTATAGACAAAAAGTTTGGGTCAGGGGTTTCAGACAGACAAACATGGCATGAATTGACATACATACAATAGCCTAGTGATTGTCGTCACAGGATATAACTTTGCTTACCAAGGTTAGAGGCGTTAGAGCGATATTCATGATGTGATTGTTTAGGGTAATCGCATCACCAATCTTTGAGATTTGCAATTTTGCACGATGATTCATGTTTTCTGACATTGCTTTCTGATTTGTCATTCTCTTACCGATGCTATCGTGTGAAAAATTGTAAGTCTAGTTGCAAAAGTTATTTCTTAAGGTGGTCTTGTGTTCGTTGCAGAATATGCATACACCATGAAAGTTACAGAAAAGTGCGATATCTACAGCTATGGAGTAGTTCTTTTGGAATTGCTAACTGGAAGAACCCCTGTACAGCCCATAGAACATGGAGGTGACCTTGTTAATTGGGTCAAAAATTATATCCGTGCTAATTCATTAACTGCTGGGATGCTGGATGCTCGCTTAAATCTACAAGACAAAGTGATCGCTGATCATATGTTAATTGTCATGAAACTGGCTTTGCTCTGCACTAACATGTCCCCTTACGACCGGCCATCAATGAGGGAAGTTGTGTTGATGTTGATAGAGTCGAATCAGCAAAACGAGAAGTCAGATTCTCCTTCGTTTCATGATATACCTCTCAAGGAAAATGCAGTATGAGGTGATGCAAGCTGTGGCTAATTCTTCTTTCTATTGAAAACTGATTGTAGGGATAACTGATCTTCATGTATATTCTATGTATTTTTTCCTGGCCCCCATTTTGTGAGGCAGTATATTTATTCTGTTCATGATCAACATGAGCTTATAGGAGTCTTTGTATTCTAGAAACAATATAGCCTTCCCATAAGTGATTCAATGGTGGCCTTATTTTAGTAATAAATTAAATGCTGATACTGCATATTCTCTTCTGTGATGTTTCAAACTAATCTATGAGTTGCTTATTTTTCCTTTGATTTTTGTAAGCCAGAATGATTACCTTAAAACTAAGCACTAATGAAGAATTTGGTGGGAACCAATATGTTTTGGTTTAGTAAGTTATGTCCAGTAAACAAAATAGATTAGTGAAGAGTTAATGTTATTTTGCTTAATGAATAATGAATGAAGGAGCCTTAAGTCAATCCTAATGTATTTCGAACCTTCAAGCCAACCTACAGACCAGACTGTCCCAAAAGAAAGCCTTCTCTTATTGCTATAGTGGGTAGTATTGTGATGCACTCATTCAAAAGTTGGACTTTGGTAAGTTAGGTGTGTTGGCTTCTACTCTTAAGGAATTTATTATATGAATTGTGAATCACGTAATTCATGTTTGACATATCGGAGTAGTTCCTATCATAAGATTGTATATGAATCTGTGAAAAATACAAAGCACTCAGGATTCAGGCCATACTATTTTTGATTTGAAACGAGACTTGTGGTCATCTTAAGTAACAAAGGACATTATCATTAGGAATGCTTTGTCATATATATCCAGAGTTAAGAGGTGGTAATCGTCGCAAAATAGTTAGCAATATCAAGGAGCTGAGGAGGAGAGTATATTGATAAGTAAATCATTGTTATTCCAACGATCAACATATCTCTCATCTTATTGTAATATCATAACCGTGGAAGAGATCAATATTTTCTGATTTCCAAAGTATAAACATTTATTCATGGTACTTGTGGACTTGATGCTGTAGGCTCCATGGAAGACTGAATCTCTTCACACTTCAGGAATTAGGTTATGAGATCGGAGAAAATGGACGTAGTACATGACAAGGAGGCCAAAACATGCACTATCATCTAGACATATTTGCGTTTGCGCGGTCCCTTCCCCCTTGCGGTCTTGCTCAATTCTCGAATTATTCAAGAGAAAATTACCTCAAAATTTGTATTTCTATCATCATTTCATAAATAAGCCAAAGGAGTCATGTATTATGCACTTGACCGTGTATATATATATATATATATATATATATATATATATATATATATATATATATATATATTTATTTATTTATTTATTTAAAGTAGGACACTTCTTTGTAGTTTTTTTTTAATGTTATAACTTTTATATATGATTGTAACAATAGCTATAACAAATATAACAATAGCTATATTTGATATAACAATATTTATATTTGAGATTTTAATATCATCATATAATTTAAGAGGGACTTGAATTTAACAAGTAAAATCGCTGTCAATGACAGCGGTTTTACACTTATTAAATTCAAGTCCAGACCTTATTTTCCCATTTTTCCATCATCAAAAAGTTTAAATACCAATGTAAAACCGTTGTCTTTGATATCGGTTTTATACTGGGTAAATTCAAGTCCCATTTAAAACCGTTGTCAGTGATAGAGGTTTAAAAACGAAGGTCATATTTCGAAATACTTTTGGGTGAGGGTTGATTTTCGGATTTTAAAAAAAAAAAGGTTAAAAAAAAATTGCTAAGGGATTAGTTTATAAGGTTTATAAGCTTGGGTTTAGCCTTTTTTTTTTTTAATTGGGGCCCTCTTAAGTAGACTTCCGGCTCCGCTTTAAAATCATATTACGTAGAATAGATATAATTGATAAATACATATACAATACTGAGTTAGAAATATTAATAACTTATTGAGTATGAAATAAAGTGAAATTTATTCAAAGCCTTTGAGAAACTTGATTAAATCTCCGACGAAACTCCGCCAATGGTGATTGGTAAATATTTGGGATATGACCGATTCTATTCACAATCCAATGAATTAGAAATTTTGGATATCCGGTCAAATTATTTATTTGTATATCCGGATATTGTCAATCGAATTTGGATTGCCATTTATGAACTTCAAAATATTCGAAAAATTTCGGATAGGAGTAGAGCAGTTATTCCATAATATCATAATATATATACTATCCAAAAATATACAAGTGCTTAAATAAAATTTTGGGATTGGATATTAGATAATGATTTGAAATTGCAGATATTTGGATATTTCAGAACAGATTCAAAGAGCAATTCAGTTGATAAGTAAATTTTGGATTTGAAATCGAATTAGGAGGTTCAAGCAAGCTAGGTGGGGAGACTAGGGAGGTTATGGTTGCGATTATTGCGATGATAACACAGCATATAGAGAATAGAGTAACTTATGAGAACAAGGTGTGCCATTTTTTTAGTAAAATATCTTTGGGGAATTTAGTTGTTTTTTGCCACCCCTCTAGCATTTTGAATATTGTTTTCAAGTTAGGGTTGTTGTTGGAATATTATAGGAAAAAACAAGTGATATTACAAAACAAGGATGGTTAAAAAGTGATATATTCCATTCGGTCCTCTTTATTTGCTATATTTTTATTTTTAGAGTCATATAAATAACACAAATTTTATTTGCTATATTTTTATTTTTGGAGTCGTATAAATAACACAAATGAGATCGTTTCACAGATGGAGAAGATATAAAACTGAATCAAAGATGCATGGCGGTATAGAGGTAGGTCGATCGAGACACTCAGACACGTACAAGGGTTACACGCTTAAGAAAACATAGAAAATTACACAATTAATTTGCCCAAAACCTACAAATCCAATCCAACTTTGACCAAAAACTTCCAAAACTACGTAGCACATACTAATAGGTAACCCTCAACACCATACTAGATATAAATAAAAAAAACCTAACTTTTGACACACACTAACGTAATGCAACAACTAAAACATTGCACCATCAGTTCATCAAGGAATAGGAACATAACATTTCACTATCCCGTTCATCACGGAATAGGGCCCCCGGAGGCACCAATAGGAGGACAACCTCCACCAGCACCAGCACCAGCTCCACCTCCACCCCCACCAAGGCCACCAGAGCCACCCCCAAGGCCACCAGCGCCGCCACCAAGGCCACCACCACTTCCACCAAGGCCGCCAAAGGTCGGTATAGTCCCGAATCCTTTGTCGAGTCCACCCCAACCGATAGGCATAACACCAGCAACACCACCAATTCCACCAGCTGCTCCAACTCCTGCAAAGGAGATGAAATTCTTTTCATCACCATTCACGTCATGATGGTCACCCTCTTTTGGTACATCCTTGGCCGTCGGATCAATATTTTTCGTATTAGTTGCAACAAGTGTAGTTGTAGAAGATTGTGTAGGAGCTACTACTACGACCTCCTTGTTTTTAATATTATCATCACTATTATTTTTGGGTTGTGGTATTTCTCTTGCTTTGGCATGCAATACAACAATAAGTGCCAACACTAGACACACAAGCCTAGATGAACTAATTGCCATATTTTTGTCTCCTCTCTATTTTGTGATGAATAATAAGTTCAAGTGAGATAGATGGAAAACTTGGGTTGATGCATGCTGAATTTAAAGAGGGATAAACGGTGCTGGTGCTGGTGCAGTTGAAGGAATTAAAGTCGATCATAAATTAGATTTGAGTATGTTGCATGTTGCAATAACATCAGACTAGCGTAGCTTGCTCTTTACAGTTCATGAATCATGATATGCATGTAATCATGATATGCATGCAACATATTTAGTAATGGTTTTTGCATGAGACTTTCTTGTAATCGGTGTAAATGGGAGGTTCAAGGTTTTTACAGCGTGACACTTGGTGCGCAAACACAGCAAGTAATTTAATTCTGAGTTGGTTGTCTGGACACACCAGAGCTTTTCTGATCGTCAGGCTGCAATGTTATGTAAATTTGCTGTCAATTACATCGTAGATTGCAATGCGTTGTTGGGGGAATAAGGGAGGTTTGCGTGGTTACGACACAGGTCAAACTGGGGTGGTTCAGGTTGGGTGAAACAACTTGATATACTTTACAATGCCAATGAATCCAAATTTTAATTCTAAAAAGATAAGGTTGATTACATAAATCAAAAATATTTTGTGTGATTATTCATAAAAATATTTCTTTATTTTGAGTCACATCTTCTTTAAATTTATTTTTTTTCATATCTTTCATAAAAATCATCTTTGGTTTGCCTTGACCATGTTTAAAGTTCTCATTATCCAAACCCTCCATCTTCCTTAACAAAATTAACTGATCTCCTCATCGGTGCATCTGATGTTCCGCATCTCATGTGTCAAACCAATGCAACTTAATTTCCCTTAACGAACTTATCCTCAATATTCGCTAATTCAACTTTTTTTAGATATCTACATTTCTAATTGTATCCTTAAAGGTGTGCACACTCTCTACCTTAACATACGTATTTCTGTTATACTCTTATTCTTAACATACTCCTTAAAAGTCCGATTAACACTCTGACCCACACAATAATGCTAGTCTAATTGCGCGCAGTCCTCTATAATTTTCTTTAAACTTAAGAGTACACTACAATCACCTAGTCTTGTAGTTAAATTCTGTTTGAGCCATCCATATTTTATTTTATGGGTGACATCTTGAAATCTTTTCATTCATTTGGAAATTGATCCTATGTATTTAAAACATTCAATTACAAGCAACTCTTTGCCATTTAAAGTCACACTATCTTTACTTAGCCTCTTCCCTATTTTGAAAATGACACTTTGTATACTCTATTTTACTCCTACTAACTTTGAAACCTCTAAATTCAAACATTTATCTCCATTGTTTATGAAGAATTAATAGGAGAAGAATATATGATCGAATATACTCTAGGGGGGGGGTAAATAGAGTATGATCGTTTTTTGCAGTTAGGCGTTCAACGTCTTGAGATGACTTTCAAGGGCGGAATTGATACTTTCAGAACAACTGACTATCAAGGCCATGAAATATGTTTCAAAGATTGTTGCTAGATTTTGATTTCGCTGTAGCAACTTTATCATTTTAACAAAACAAACAAAAACGTAAGTGCGGAAAACAAATAAGTAAAAGAGATAAGGCACAAGAATTTGTTACGAAGTTCGGTAATTTGCCTATGTCTCCGTCTAGGGTGTCCACCCCGTAGGATTTGACTCATTTTATTTCTTCTTTTAGAGACCTAAAGCAACCCTAGAACACTTCACACCTATCTTCTACTCCGTAGCTTCCCTGCTACACCTTAACGTCTCAGATCCTAGAAATAAAAAGATTCATCACTTTTTTTGATACTTTTTGAGTATTATAATTTTACTCTAAATATATCACTCTTTCTTTTGATCACACTATCTTAACACTCAAGATACGTACTATTTTTCTCTCAATCTAAAATACAATGAAGTAGATAAGGAACTAGAGAGAATTTTTTTTGCTCAAGCTTCAACTTCTATTTATAGTAGAGAAGACCAACGACATTGTTGTAAATACAAATAAACTTGGACCTTGAAGCCGTTGCATTTTAAATATTATTGGAGAATTTTCAGCTTCAAAAAGTACTTGCTGACCACTTCAAATAACCCACGGATCATGGCCTCAACATTCTTCCAAAATATCAGCAAATAAAAATAGAGTTGTTAGCTTTCCCAAAAAATCTTCCATGAATCATGATAACAAATTGCTTTTATCCAACAAACACTTGAATATTATATTGGTCTTAGTCCACTATGCTTTACTCCATGAATTTAGGAACCAAAAATCCCATGCTGCTTGATATAGTCCACGTGAGCAACAATAGGTCAATAGCTGCAGTTGAGAGAATTTTGCTTTGAGTCCATGCATTCCATGCAATATTTGATGGCCACAACTAAAATATAGAAGAAGCATTATACACATATCCCAAATATTTAGCCCGTCACTTCTATAATCATTTTGATGATCAAACATGATCAATATCAACTTGCTTTATTTTCTTCAACTTGTCAGGTTTGACTTCCATCACAAATAACACACACCATTAGTAGTAACATCAAGGTGGAGACTTCAGTTTCAACCTAGCATTCACCCCTTCGCTAGTCTAGTCCACCATCAATATTACCCACAAAAAGTAAACACCATAGTATCTCACTTTGTATTGACCTTGTTGCTTCATGCAAGACAGTCGCAAAAAGGAAGGGGCTTAGGTCGAATCCTTGGTGTAACTCAATTGTAAATAGAAAGTTCTCTATCACTCCATCACAACTTCGAACATTTGTTGTAACCACCAGATACTTATCTTTAAGACTTTACCAAGTTGATATACTTACATGGTATGTCTCCTCAAATCAATGAACACCGTACCATATATAAATATTTTTCCTTGTCGCTCCATCATTTTCCTAATAAGGTGAATAACATATGTGGTAGATCAAACCTGGCATAAATTCATACTAGTTTCCGAAATACCAACACACCTGCAACTTGATGCTGCACAACTAAAGTTATTTTTAATTGCCTATTGATCATTTGGAGATTTTAGATTGAGATGAAAAAATGAATATACTACCTCCATTTCTTTTTATTATTGGATATATTTTCACTTCGAACACTATTAACCAACTTCATATTGATATTATTTTGATTTATATATATTTTCTAAAAATTAATTTTTCATAATTTTTTCTTATTTGAAATTTAGGACATTAACATTTTGAAATTATGCATCGACAAATATGACTATATGAAACGTGTTAACTAAAAAGAAAAAGGAGAATATTAAGATAAAACTCAAACAAGTTATGTGGTTAGTACTTGAACTTATATTGTAGTTTGTAAGAAAAGGGAGACAGGAAGGAAGATAAAACTACCAACATATTTGAATAATATTGCTCAATCCAATTCAAGTAAATACATACTGCAATAAAGTTTTAGTAGGCACATAAGATACACGAATAAGGGAGAGAGAGGAAGGAAGATATTGCTAGCAAACATAGCTGATCAATATTGCTCAATCCAATTCAAATAAATACATAACTAGTTTTAAATAGGCACATAGGATATTAGGATACACAAATATAAACTAATATATGTAAATACATACTTGCGTCACTAACCAATTAACAATCAATGACAAAAGAACCCTATGATCCGAAAACATAACCATATATTAATTATGTCCCTACTATTAAAAACCGATATACTACCTCTAATTTTGAGTAACTTTTACCAAGTGTATTGTTTATATGAATGATACATTGATTATACTCCAATATGATACACTAGGTAGACCTGTTCAAATGGATGGGGGTCCGTTAAGGGCCTTTGATCGACCCGTTTGTAAAAGGGCCTAATTAATAATGGGCTTAATGGGTCGGTCTCTTAAAGGATCAAGTGTTATTGAGTTTTTAATGGGTCAAGTCGGGTTAATAATAGACCTATAGTTTTCAAGACTTTTAAACATTATCAGCTAACGAATTATTCCACTTACTTGCCGATGATCCACTACCAAAGATTGGAGGTGACTCACGTAAAATATCCCCCTCTATAAATAAAAACTACACTCTCTTTGGACGGCCCGACCCGACTCGGCCCGTTATAAATCTCCTTTAGCATGACCCAGCCCGGCCCATTTTGAATCTTCTTTGACCCGACCCAATGCACAGGTCTAATACTAGGTGTATGTAAAGCCTTTGGTACACCAATCAAAAGCATTTCACTTAAAAAAGCCTCACTTTTTAGCAAATAGATAGAGTGTGTAGATATTAGATACACTCAATGTACTTGCAACCTTTTCTATAAGACGATGAATAATTCAAGGCAAGATAGTTAATGTAACTCTAGGGATTATATTGGACCTTGTAATCTTTTAGTTATTGGAATGTCAAAGGGCTAAAAACTTTTGGGAGTTATTAAAAAGCATCTACCAATTACCGGTTATTGCCTTTAATTAAACAAGGAAATGTCACACCATATGGCATATACTAATAATTAGTAACTTAGAGTCTTAAACCAAACAAGATATGTTTACGAAGTTTTATACCAAGATTAGCTAACCATTAAGCGGCTCTGTTAGCTTCTCTATACCAATAATATACACTTTTAGGTTTCTTTTTTAATGATCTTTTTTACTTATATATATATAGCATAACGTCAGGTATATATCTTTTACATAGTAAGTTAGAGGATCATTAAAAAAAGAAGAAATCATATAAATTATCTCCCAATGCAGCTGAATTAACCTTGATTTTAGTATAATTCGTGCACGTGACGTGAAATGTCAATTCAAGATATTGCACTTTTATGACACCTATATATTTATACATCGTATATTGTTTAACTTTATTGTTCCTTGAAAATGATTTATTTTGAAACTTATTAATTAATGAACGGAGTATAAGTCAGACTATTATAATCTTTATTTATTTGTCTTAAAAATTATTAGTACTAATTATCTTGAAAATGAGACTAATCCAATAATTATTTACATTGTACGGAGTTATGTAATGAAAATTATTTTTATACATTAGTGAAAATTCATACTCCGTATACAAAAAGTAAAATATGTGGTAATGTTCAACACTGAAAATAAAAATCAAATAATGTAGATTAAAATTATAAAACTCCTATTCTTTAATGTTAGTACATTTTAAGAAATGGGAAGTATAATGATTTAAGTTCACTGGTTCAAATAGTGTGACATAAAAAGTCAAGATTCGAGAACAAATGAATAAATAAATCCCAGAATATATGGAAAAAAGATTCAACAACTTGGGACCTTTCAGGCGTGTAGCGCAGCAAAACGGCAGTACAGTCCCCCCCTACTTGCTTTCGTTTGACTTCAACTGTGCTCCGTAAAGGCTTTGAATTTCTAAATTAGTAAATGTAGTGTGAAACTGTGACCCATTTTCCACTTACATTAGGACTTTTTTACAAGTCAGTTTCAAAGCATTAGATGTTTCTCGTGAATATCATCTTTGTTATTCCGTTTAAGGATGCAAAACAATTCACTTGTAGGAGTCGGGCTTGGGGGCGTATGGTTGGTTATATGCTGCAGTCTGAGCTGTGAACACACAAGTGTGTTCGTTGTGCACGCATTAATCTCAGGTCACCTTGCACAATAATCCTGACTATACCCATATAACACTAATGCTGGAGATGTCATGTAGTCAGGCTGGCAGTCAGCTCATTTTTTTTTTTTTATTATTATTTCAGTTTCACCTTTCTGTGTTATTTTATGTTTTTGTTGGGGTTGGACGGTTGTTTGACATGGTTGTGATGCATTCCATAAATTTTTCCTTGAAATCTGGAAACAGGAGGAAAAGTAGAAGACATATTTGTAAGCTTAGAATAGTTAATTAATAACACTTCCAAGAACCACACCAGCTACTCATGGCTGCATTTCATGCTGTCTCCACTTAGTTTTAAACTAGAACTTCTTCATCTTTATACACAAACATGCGCAGGGGGAGGGAATGAACTACATTATTCTAAAATAATTCAAACTCACTAATTATACGAGACATGTAATTAATTTAGGTAGCCAATTGTCCAAAGAAATGACCAGATCACCATCAAAATATGCATCTTTTTTCTTAACTCAACCTAGGGCTAGAGGATGAGTAAAGCAATGAAGATGCAGAGAAGCTTGAGTTATTGCTTGCTGGGTAGAAGTTCTCCACATTAGTTAACCTTGGTGATGATGTTCCGACTCGTAATTCGCCATTTCTAGGACTCTTACTTTCTTGATCACTTCCTGTTGCAGGGGAGCCCTTGAGCAACATATCAACCTTAGCGTATTCTTCCTTTTCATCCTTAATCTCCTTAAGCATTGCTGCTACGTCTTTCATTGTTGGCCTCTCATCCGGTGAAGAGCTCACGCATAACAATGCGATCCCCAATGCTTGCACCATCTCCTCAATCTCTTTTTCGGGTCTTGACAACAAGCTCAGATCGAGGACTTCAAGCCCTCCCTTCTTTTGCCTCACCCAATCTACAACATGTAGGCCTCCGGGGATTGTGGGGTCAACAGGTTGCTTACCCGTTAGGACTTCCAACATTACTACTCCGTAGCTATACACATCGCTCTTCTCCGTTATCTTCATCATGTAACCATATTCTGCAGCAACAAATCAACAATTAAAATTAGTTAAACTTAAGAAGAACAAAATGTAATATACAAAAATGTCTTGATTATACGGACCAGGAGCTATATATCCATAAGAGCCAGCGACTGTGCTGGAGGAGCGGTTGAAATCACCATCATCAACAAGTTTAGCTAAGCCAAAATCTGCAATATAAGGCTGGAACTCTAGGCCGATGAGGATATTGTTTGCCTTGATGTCCCGGTGAAATATCGGTGGAATACAATCATGGTGCAGATAGGCAAGACCTTGAGCACCACCAAGCAGAATTCGATACCTAAGGCCCCATTCCAAAGCATTTCCTGAATTTTCATGCAAGAGACCCCCTAAGCTCCCATTTGGCATATAATCATACATAAGCAACCTTGTATTTCGGTTCCAACAACAACCAAGGAATCTGACAATGTTCTTGTGGCGAATTGATCCAAGGGTCTTCACCTCTGTAGAGAATGAGTCGCGTACTCCACCTTTCTGCTCATCCCCACTCCTGGATGCAGGGCTTGCAGTTGGCCAAAGCTTCTTCACAGCAATGACTTCACCATTTTCCATATCTGCTCGATATACTATTCCTGAGCAACCTTTACCAATGATATTTGAATCCACAAGACATTTAAGCACTTGATCAACTGAAAAATTAAGCTTCTGGAAAGGAATAAAATGCCAAGGCCATGAATCACGCAACTCAGAATCATCCTCGTTTTCCACAGTTCTTCGTGCTCGAATCATAGCAACAATCCCCATTATCACCAACGCAATTGTCAAAATAATAAGCAACGCAATGGTGATTTTGAGAATCCTCGCTTTTTTAACTTCTTCCTTGGACCCTGAAGAATCTGATAAATCAAAATTGCTCAAGAAACAGGAGTCCTTCCCAACTGAACACAACCCTTCATTGCCCTCCAATGATGCTAAAGGAAGCTGCCGGAAGAACTTGTTGTCGGGAAGTAACCCAGTGAAATTGTTGTAGGAAATGTTGAGGGAAACAAGGTTATCAAGGCCAGAAAGCACGCTTAATACCCCACTGAGATTGTTGTGTGAGAGGTCTAATACTGAGAGCTTGGTTAAATCTGAAAACTGAGACGGGATTGGACCAGAAAGCAAGTTTCCACTCAGATTGAGAGCGATTCCAAGAGACTGAATTTTACACAGATCGCTTGGAATCTCTCCATAGAGCTTGTTGTCGCCAAGATCAAGCAACTGTAGACTCGAACAAAGACCTAAAGATGATGGTATTGATCCAGAGATCATATTCTGTCTCAAAACCAGCTTGTTTAGTGACACAAGATGACCAAAACTAGCTGGGATTTCACCCACAAATCCATTAGATGAAGCATCCAATACTTGGAGAGAAGATAGGGATGACAATGTAGAAGGCAGGGAACCCCCTAACTTGTTACTGCTGATGTCTAGCATCTGCAACTCACTACAATTCCCAAACTCATCAGGAACCACCCCAGAGAGGTGGTTACTAGACAAATCAAGGAAGTTCAGCACTTTAAGACTCCCAATTTCTCGAGGGATTTCCCCGGCTATCCGGTTATGTCCAAGACGAAGCCTAATCAACGAGGTGCAATTACCAATTTCAGGAGGGAGAGTACCAGAAATCTCATTGGAAATCAACAGAAATTTAGTCAAATTTTTTATCTGAAACAACCCCGGGGGAATGCTACCAGTGAGTGCATTATGAGACAAATCAAGAGATTGCAGGCTACTACAACTAGCTAAACTCGACGGAATACTCCCTTCAAGCTGATTAGCCCAAGCGAAGAACACAGTAAGCTTCGAAAGCAAGCCGAGTTGTGGTGGAATTAGACCAGAAATCTGATTAGTATCCAACTGTAACTGAACCAAGTTACTACAATTTGATAAAACAGCAGGAATAGAACCTGTCACATTGTTATTACTAATCATAAACTCTTCAAGCTGAGACAACCCCCCAATCGACAATGGAATTGAACCCGAAATCGAGTTCAATGAGACATCAATAGTTTTCAAACTAGTACAATTCCCTATCTCATCAGGGATAGAACCTACAAGAGAATTCTGCCAAAGCAGCAGTTTCTCAAGCTTTTTCAGCCTCCCAATCTCAGGTGGGATTGACCCAGACAAACTATTATCATACAAATACACATTAACAAGCTCAGAACAGTTGCCCAAATCAGGAGGAATCGTACCAGACAAAGAAGTAGTGTAAACTGAAAGTGTCTGAAGCTTTGAAAGCTTACCCAAAGTAGAAGGCAATAACCCTGAAACGCCAGTATCAGCAAGACCCAAAACAGTAAGATTCATCAAATCACCAAATTCATCAGGAATTTTACCCTCAATGTTAGAATTACCCCCAACTCTCATCATTTCAAGACTATAAATATTCCCCAACTCAGGGGGTAAATTCCCTCCAATCTGATTGTCAAACAAGAACAGGTTCCTCAAACTTGAGCATTTACTGAGTTGAGGTGGGATTGACCCAGTAAGTTTGTTTGAGTTTAAGATTAAATCTTGGAGATTTTTGAGCATCCCAAGCGAAGTTGGGACTGACCCAGATAATGCATTTGAGCTGAGATCAAGGGAGACTAATGAGGGTATGTGTCCCACTTCAGTTGGGATGGTCCCAGTTAAGTTGCACCCTGAAATGGTTATCTTTTGAAGTGCAGTAAAAGTTGATAAATTTGAAGGGAAAGGGAGTTGGAGAGAGAGTGACTGAATGTTGATCTCAGTTACAAGGTTTTGAGGTGATGAGCATGTTATCGATGTCCATTTGCATGGTGTGGGGTCTACTGAGTTCCAATCAGAGAGCTCTTTTGGTGGTGGTGCAGGGTGGTTGATGGGGTGGAGCCAGGAGTATAGGGTGGCAGCCTCATGGTTGCTAGTGGTGGCAGCAGCGGCGGAGGCGAGAGAAAATAGGAGGAGCAAGAAATGAAATGAGGATATGAAAATATACTTTTGCGTTGAAGTGAACATTTTGATCATATGATTCATATCAAGTTTAAGAAAACATTTGCCTCAAATTCCAAACTTTTTCTTCATTGGGGTGTGGTTGGCTCACAGCAAAAAATTGAAAATAAAAATCCCCTCACACCTCTGTTTCTGTGTTAGAGTGTCTTGCTTGGGATGAACTCAAGCTCCTCAAAAACCACTACCAAAATCAGAGGGGAAAAAAGGGAGGGGTGAAATAAAAAAAAAAAAAAAAAAAAAACCAAACAGGGCGTTAAAAAAGATGAACAAGTGAGTGAAGGAAGGAATACCTAGGAATTAGCAAAGAGAGCACTGGCTTCCCACCTTGAATGCCTCTGTTTCTGTGAAGTAAGGGTTCAGAGAAGTGTGCATATAATATACTATGCCTAGTAAGGGAGTGGAAGAAGACAATAACATTAAATATAGTTTGTTATGGTATTAATCAGTATTTAAATTTTAATTGGTGTATTTTATTAGAGTTGGCTTCAAATTTATTGCTTAATTAATTTATTACTATGCCTAGTTCAAGTTTGGCTCTTTGTCAAATCCTACTAATTAATTTTAGGCCAACTATGATTTCAAGTTTACGATTCATTTCATGTACTCTTTTTCTACCCGCTTTGTCGTTTTTATAATATAAATTTGTAGGTTTAAATTTGATGAATAAAACTAGTAGTGATCGTTTATGAACAAAACTATGGTTCTTAGCTGGTTATCAAATAGACAAATAATCGTACTCTATGTATGTTACTGTTAATTTGTGAAGCTTGTCCAATTGTTAGCGATGATAAATTTCCACAAGTAGGGGTTGAAGAAAGTGCATGCATAATTTGATAAATTTTCTTGAATTCTCTTGATGCTGATCGATCTGTTCTTGACTGATTGGATGGTGGCGCGTGATGCTTAAAATTTTGTGAAAATCTATCTGAAAGAGTAAGACCATATATTATTATATCTTGACACATTGATCCTCCATTAGCGTGCGGTTCGATGATGGGCAGCAGCATAAGATTACAAAGTGCTGTGCAACAAAATGAAGGAATATTACAATTGAATTTAAGACGGTGTTCAGATCATTAAGGTTGCCTTAATAATTTAAGTCCTTGGTTTTCTAAAAAATATCAGCTATTGTAAAATATTATGGATGGATCATTATATTGCTTAAAAAATCGCTATGTTGTAGGCTAATTTTGTATGCCTGCTCTATCGAAAATCTTTTCCGTAAAAACATAACTTATAGGACTAGGAAAAAATAATGCGCATCAAAAACTAACGTCAGACAGTTTTACGATATACTGATCAATATTGTTTGAAGATTAAACTTTATAGTTTGGATACATAATTCATTGTTCCCTCCCTAATAATGTAATGTCGTTGCAATGTCAAGATCCTAACTCGAGCAACCCAACAGGGATTTATCATATCCTTGGGGCTTCTTTCACGGCCCTCCATGTGTTGCTTTGCTTCTCTCTCGAGGGCGGATGTCAGGGATTAGCAAGGTTCTGTGTACCCTCAGACGGCTCCGCTATTGCAAGTTTGAAGACAGTACGAGTTGACGAGTTGGCGGGTAATGCGAATGTTGACAAGGATGAACTTTAAAGGTGTGCGTGTTGCCATGTGATCATGCTTTCCATTAGGGTTGTTGAAATCGTAGAGTGGACTGTCAATTGAGCTAATAAGCTTACATACAACAAACATAAGTATGCATTGAAAGTCATTGATGTTAGTTTATGTTGGATACTATAAAACCACTTAGTATATGGTTGCAATGTCAGAGAAATTTGATAACCAGATCGAATATGCACGTCTTAAACATAGAAGGCCAATATCACTATGTGCCACATAAACTTGAATACCTACTGACTGATAGCTTGGAATACAAAGACCCTTGAGCTCAATAAGGCATTGCTAGCGTCTATTCAGGGCAAACAAGCTATGATTAATGCAGAGGCATAAGAAGCAGAGCTACTCATAATAGCGCAGCAGAAGAGAATGCATTTCATTTGTTACTCGCATCATCTACAACTTAACCCCCTGCGGCCCTGCCTTGCCTTACCAGTCTTTGCACCTTCGATCATGCACAACTTAAGTAGCCTTTATTACTCTTACAATGCCTTGCGAGTCTTGTTAGCTGTATTTAGCCTTTATTACTCTTCTCTTCTCTATAGAAAAGACTATGTATATACTGAGTGTATATAGACTGAAAATATATTTTTAATCTATTGGATAAAAAAAAAAAAAGTGGGGTTTTAATTTCACTAAAGGTAAAATTCATTTAAACCTTTTTTTTAATATGAAATTATGTGTTGACAGTTTTTAATTAGTAATGTATTAAGGGCCTATATACCCTGAGTATATCACTATTATGTCCATATTTTTTATTGCTACTGCATCAATATTCTAATGTAGCCTTAACATTAAGTTTAACTAAGAATTATGTTACTCCCAAAAAAAAAAGTCAGCAGTTATATTGCAATGAGTTAGTCACACTACGGAGTACATCTGAAGACTTTGAAAAGGAATCAAATGAGCTGCTATATTTCGTATTGTTTTTGTTTCTTTTGTTCATAAGACACCTCTGCGCTTACCTAATCATGCCTCATTGTTATAGACTAATAGAGTAATAGTCTAGTGTTAATATATGGTAGGGGTGTTTTTATCGGGTCAATTTTGCCTATCGGGTCGGTTCCGATTCGGGTCGGGTTAAATTGGTTATTTGCTTGGTAGGGTTCGGTTCGGGTTGTATTCCGTTCGGGTCAATGTCGGTTTGGGTTGTATTCGGTTCGGGTCAAGGTCGGTTCGGGTTGTATTCGGTTCGGGTCAAGATCGCTTCTAGTACAATGGGGTCGGTTCCTAAACGGGTTATATCGGGTTATTTCGGATTGGGTCAAGGTCGGTTCTGGTAAAATCGGATCGGTTCCTGAATGGGTTATAGCGAGGTTATTTTGGGTTCGGGTCAAGGTCGATTCTGGTAAAATCAGATCGATTCCCAAATGGGTTATTTCGGGTCAAGGTCGGTTTTGATAAAATCGAACGATGATGATGGTTAATTCAAAAATTGGACAATGATGATGTCGATAAGTCATTTAAAAACAAAATATTTATGAGGTAATGATTATTAAATGTGTATTATCCTATCAAACTAGTTTATAACATACGATGTTAAGTTTATATATACATAAGAACTTGTAATATGTTTAGTTTGAATCGACAATGACAAATTTGGTTTCAAAGTTATTAGATATTAGGTAAACAATAGATCTGTCAAGATTAGATCATATTCATGTATATTCAGATTATTAACACATCTAGTGAATTCGGGTAACGAATTGTTATAAATCGGGTTATATCGATTATGTGTCGGCTTCAATCGGTTTCAGATTCTTTTCGGGTCGGATCCATGACAGGTCGGGTCTGTAACGGGTCGGACACGGATCAAATTCGGGTCTTTGAATATCGGGTCAAATCGGTTTCGGATTAACTTCAGGTCCGATTGGGTCGGTTGTCGGGTCTCACTTTTCGTGTCATAATTAGGTCGGGTCCGGGTCGGTTTCAGGTAACTTATCGGGTCGGGTCTGATTCTGACGGCTGTAATATATGGTGCGAAAACCTAAGTAATATTAATCTTTTAGTCATTTTAATAATCTCCGAGGGGCTAGCTAGCTAAGCTAGTATGGGGCAACATGAGTTCTTTAGTCAATGTTGCAATATTATGTTAACGATTCACGAGTCACATTCATGGTTTTTTTGGGTATTCATCAGAGTCTTGATTGGGTAGGCTAATGGGAGCTTTTTTTTGGGTATTCACCTTCCATGAATTTGACTAGTTAGTAAGTTAGGAAGATTAGAATTTGACTTATCAAACTACTAGTTGACTATTACACATTAATTTTTTGTAAATTGATGGTGTGTTAATTTTAGGGGGAATGGCCACATAAAATAGAGAAATTGCAATGCTTTTTTCCAAGGGGGATGTCTTTGAGGTAAAGAAAAGGATTCTAATAAATCAAATGAGTGGTGAAAGGATGGACCAATGGATCTTACTCAATTGAGAGTTTGAGACTAAACAACCCCACTGCTAAACGCACAAAACACACATTTATTGATTTATAGTGCAGATTATGGCATCTCAATTCAATGCAAAAATCACTTGTTCCTACACATATACACTATTATTTAGTGGACATCGCGAAATTAAACTCACTGCAAGAATTTCTTTGGATCCATGAATTTCAACTGTACAATTCCACCCTTTGTTTTTTCAGGTCTGTATATTTCTATCAATTTCACTGGAGTATGACAATTATGATTCATTTGATTATCTCAACATATTGTTAGACCTTTAAAAACTGACATACTTTACTGCAATCCAGCAAAAACCAACATAGGCTGAATGAATTTATATGCATTGGAAGTGCATGCATGTATACTCTTAGACCCGCAATAAGGCCGATTTGGTAACCATTTGCAGACCCGGTTCGGCAAGTGTATAGAAGAAGATAACTAATGAAGGCCCAACCTAACTTTCATGGGCCAACATTCATACTCTGAATAGGGAAAACCAATCCCTAATACAATGATCCATAACTCATTTCCATGACCCGACTCTAACATCTCCTCGTCCTCCTTCTCCCTCACCTTCTCTTTGAGGCTTAAGAAGTAAGCTTGCTGTAAAAAGTGTCACAATAAATGGCGGGTACTACTGTAAGAGGGTTTATGCTACCAAAGCCAGTAACTTTTGTTACTGGAAATGCTAAAAAGTTGGAGGAAGTCAAAGCCATTCTTGGCCAATCTATCCCCTTTCAATCTCTCAAACTTGACTGTAATTTCCATTTCCCAGAAATTCCCAGTTTTTTTTTACATGTTTTCATTATAAAATGAAGTTTTTTATGTGATGCAGTGCCAGAATTGCAAGGAGAGCCTGAAGAAATTTCTAAGGAAAAGGCTCGTTTGGCTGCAATCCAAGTAATTTAATGATTTGAATCTCCTTTCTAGTTTGTTTTGATTCCTGGGTAGATGATTATGATTTAGCTCATTACAGGACTCTGCTTATTTCTCTTGAACCGACTTTTGCTGACTTGTGTTTGTTTGTGTGCTGAGTTGAACTCCACTGTTGCTTGCATTACTGCCATCAGTTAGTGTTGTTACTGATGATTAAGTGTTAATTAGTTATACTAATTGATGATTTGTTATTGTGTTAGGTTAATGGACCTGTTATTGTTGAAGATACTTGTTTGTGCTTCACTGCTCTTAAAGGGCTTCCTGGTATGTTTTGCCAAATTTAAATTTGTGTGAGAAAAAAAATTATCCCTTTTTTCTAAAATAATTGAATCCTTTTTTGTTGATTAATTTAGTTGTGTATATTTGTTCATATTCTTATTATTGTAATTACAAATGCAGGTCCCTACATGTAAGTTTCTTCAATGCTGTTGTTGAGTTGAGGTGCCACTTTCTTACCCTATCTCTTGTGTTTTAGATGAGGTGATTTTCCCTGGTGTTGCATTTGCAAAGTTATATTGTTATGGTTGTGGGGTCACATTTGAATTGGGCGAGATTCCTGTTAATGAGGGCCCGGGACTTGCTTGTTTGTTAGGAAGAAGATAAAATTTAAAGCTTGCTTGGAAAAATAGTGGTATTTATACTCTTTTATGTAAATTTGCTAGTTTCTTCTAATTCAATATGGACTGGTTTTTCAAACAGATGAAAGTTGGACTTACTGATCTGCAGGCATGCAGCATAGTGAATTTGAGAGAGTGGATTAATATCTTGTTCATAGAGTAAATGTCTTGAGCATTGAATTTGAGGTTGTGGTATTTTGAAAGATTGAAAATAAAAATACAAGATTTTGATTGATATTGAAACGCAAATCAGACATCAGTTTTTGGGCTTTTTGCTTGTGGCTGCTTATATTTACTTATTTATTATCAGTAGCTGGTTGATCTCTTAGTTTGGAATTTACATCTGACATTGCTGTCCTGATATCCTTCCTTTTGATGGTCTTTTTTGCTGTTCATTGTGTGGTGCTCTGCAAATCATACATCTGTAGCAAGTGGTTTCTTGAAAAAATTGGTCATGAAGGTTGGTGCTTCACCATCATCAATTTTTTTTTTATATATTTGTAGTTCTGCACCCTTGTTAGGGTTTATCAATCTAATTTGTTTGTTACTTTGTTCTATGATGTTGATTTCTTGTAGGTCTTAATAATTTATTGATGGCATATGAAGATAAATCAGCATATGCTTTGTGTGTATTTTCTCTTGCCCTTGGACCCAGTGCAGATCCTATCACCTTTATGGGAAAAACTATGGTATGCACTTTTGTTATCTGATTTACTGAAGTCTTGAACTATATTTTTAAGGTTTGTGCCTCAATATATCTAGAAACCATATGTTAATTCTTTCCAGCCAGTGTTAGTGTCAATGTGGCTAAGAATCAGTATCCTCTAATCCCCTGGCATTTGTGGATTATGTTTATCAAAACAACTGGTTACATGTGTGTCTTTCTTACCATGTGTTGTCTTGACGAACACCTGTTCCGGAAGATTTTTTAGCACATGCCATTTTCTCCAGAGCAACTTAGTTTGCCCTAAAAAAGATGTGCTTTCATTAACCACTACCTCTCTTTTAGTTTTCATCCTCGTAGGCTTTTTACACTTCTAAGAACTGTAACTAATAATCAGGTACTGGTGTATTTGAGTTATGGTGTATTAACATCAAGGAATTGTGAAAAATAATTCATTCTTGTGCATTTGTCTGTGCCTGCTGGCTGTTTGGGCTTTGAGTTTGTACTTTAATTCTTTATGGTTAATAAATTTTACTATTCACAAAAGTAGAAAGATATACATATACTTTTGCTAATGTTTAGGACCCCGACACATCTAAAAGTTTGATGCTCATGTTGGGACCTGCAGTTTCTAGTTCAGATGATCCTCTATCCCGACAGACAAAATAAAACACCAAAATTAAAGAGGAGAAGAGGTATCAGGGAAGCTAATGGCGCGAATTATGTATCTATGAATTTAATATGCGATTCTCTCTTGATTTAAGAATAGCTTATTTACATACTTAGTCATGCAGATGCAGTGTCTTGAATTGATGCTCAAGATATTTGCTTTCTGTTTGTTTATCCCGAATAATTGGCAAGCTTTCATCTGTTGATCTGTCCATCACATTAACAATCTAAGTTTATTTCCTGATTTTATGTGACTTTGCGGATTCACCATTGTAACCCCTCTATCCCAACTTTAGCTTTCTTTGTCAAAATGTTTAATATATCAAGAAATTTTTTGTATGTAATGAATAAATTGGAAGTTAATATATGTGGCTTAGTTTGGCAAAAATTAGGAATGACACTTGGTGAGCATTACCATGTAGAGGTTCAATCATCTGGTTACTAATAGCAGTTCAAGGTGGATAGATAGGTTGTGGATGGTTAATGGAGAAAAAAATGATAGATCAGTGTGGTAATAGAAGGAGGTTCAGACAAATCAACTTTCTGCTGTCTACATTGTGGGTGGGAAGGCATGCAGAAATGATAGGGTATTTCTGTATATGCTGTGAATCGGAAGAGAGAAATGAGGTGGGATATGTCATTGATGGCTGTTGAACCTGTTTGCATCACTAACTTGAGGGAGGGCATTGCAATTGAAACTTTGGCTTGGGAGATGGGTTGTGAATTTTATTGTACATATTTTAGGTAGAGTAGGCGCTCAAACTGTAAGAGGGTGAAAATGCTATGCACTGTGTTTGGATGAGAATTCAAAGAGAATGGAAGGGGAGGAAAGTGATTGATTCATTTTTTTTTATGGCTTGGGCAAATAGAAGAGGAAAGTGGAGGAATCTGACTTCCTTGCCACTTTACTAAACCAAATTCTTCCCTTGTTGAAAAGATATGGAAAACAAGCATTAGCCCACTTCTCTCTCCTCTCCCCTCCCTCAAGGCCTTAATCATTGCTTATCCAAAAAACACCGTTACTCTTTGATCTGAAGCATGAGAAGGAGAGGGGGGGAGTCTTTTCAAGAACAAGGGGATTGGGCTAGGGTTTTTAGGCTCTATAAACTCTAGTGGTTCTCTCCTTTGCCAATATAACAGGAAAGAAGGATGTCGAAGCTGAAAACTATAGACTTACCATTATTCTTCTTTGAAGATTCAAGTAGTGAAAACTGCAGATTATGACTATATTTCTTTCTAGTTAATGCTGGAAACATATTTCGTCAGACAATTCCCCTTTGCATTGGGAATTCAAGAGTATTGATTGGGTGGTTAGTTGGCAGTATTTGGATGATCATTCAGCAAGTACATGAGGGAGTCTTTGGCTGGTCAAAGTTGCGGGAAAATAAGGTCCAAGCTTGATCATAAGGAATGTACTTGTGAAGGTTTATTTTGGTCTTGAAATCCAGCTTCACAGACCCTCCTAGGAGATCAAGGTAGTGACAGACCTATTTGAAGATAAATGTATCAATAAAACGATATCCAAATGCCAAAAAATGTGAAATGCTCAGAGCTCTTTATTTTTCTCATCAAACTATTGAGGATCTTGCAACTAACCCAAAAGATGCTTAGTTATTGAACTCTGGAGGAAAAATTAATCTGGAGAAGGTACTTAAGTTACAACACTAGTACTGCAACTTGATTTCATCATTTCAAAACTTCTAACCCTTAGCCTAGGGTGTAATTAATTCCATTGAATTCCTTCCCCTGTTCATTACCTTTATATATATATATATATATATATATATATATATGTTGCTTGGACGCTTCATTTCATATCTTAAGTATCCGTATCAGGTCCTAAACACTCCAAAATGGCTATGCAGATTACTTGGCACTTCTTATTAAACCAGAACATGGATATTGTTGTTAAAAAAATGTGTCTGAGGCTTCGTTACGTGGCTGCCAAGTACCCGAGTCCAACTAACTATTATAGGGGCATAAAGTTCGGGAGGTTTTGTAGTTCCAGATTTACTTGTGGTCTGCTCATTATCAGTTTTCCCCTTTCTTGACTACAATTGAAGGACAGCTATGAGAAAAAAAAGGTTATAGAATGATGGTGTCAAAGACTAGATGATTCCTTCATAATTATGTTTAAATCATAATGAAATGTATGGAAACAATGCTTGGTGATCCATGATCTAAGGCCATATCTAAGGCCATGTATAGTAGAAACTGACAATGCAATTACAATACTGTTACCCAATTGAACAGTTGAGCTGTGTCGGTTGAATGTATAATATTTCTTATTCTCGCTCACTACTGTTTGGTTGCAATAAATAGTTGGTGTCTTTTTGTGGTGGGGAACACTGTACATTTCAGAATAGGTGATTTTGAATTTGCCTCGCCTGGAAGGAAATCTTGTCCATTTCAGAATAGATAATTTGGATTAGGCCTGCTTTCCTCAGTGGCCTGCTTCTCATTATTTAAAGAAGGGTTATCTCATTATTTAAAGAAGGGTTATCTCCTTATTTCTGTATTAGATGCATCAAATAACTTATATCTGAACTAATTACAAAGTTTTGTACTAGAGAACCTTGGTTCGGTTGAAGTATTTTGCAATTATTAACATTTTCAATGCATCGAAAAACTGGATCATGATGATGTTTGAAATCAGTTGCAAGACCTGCTTAAGTGTCTGCAGCATAAAGGAAAACAACATTTTGAAAAAAGGTGGCATAACCTTCTTGTTGGCACATTGCAGGGTAAGATTGTTCCAGCTAGAGGGCCAAACGATTTTGGATGGGATCCGGTCTTTCAGCCTGATGGATATGAACAAACGTAAGCTTCCTATTGTCAGTTCCATCCTGAGCTAGCTTTTTTCTGCAGTTTATTCTGGCAGTTGGACTGTTATCTGATTGTTATTGTGGTAATGGCAGCTATGCAGAAATGCCCAAAGATGAAAAGAACAAGATCTCTCACCGCTACAGGGCTCTTGCATTAGTCAAGTCCCATTTTGCCGAGGCTGGATATACTTTTCCACCTGACTCCATTTAAAAAAGACAGATGATTTCTGCGCCGTGTTATTTTTCACATAAGCTACCAGTTGAACTGACAAAATTGGAATATGATTGTATTAGTCAGTACTCAGTATGTCATCAGTTAAATGTCATTGATTCGTTCGATGCTGTTTGTGTTGGGCTTTCTGGTTTCTTCTTGGATTTAACTCTCTTTCTTTCTGCCCCTCATTAATTTCACTTGCATTTCACAAGTTCACTAGTCTTTAAGGGTTATAAAGCCCAGTAAAGCATGCACCGACGAGAACTCTTATATGGAGCCCACTCACACTATGGATATTTGTGCAGCTCTCACTGTTAAACCTTTTACACTCTTACTCACCAATGCAGCTAAAAGGTGTGATAAAATGAGTGATCTTTGTCTCCCTTTCTCGTAGCTTTATCTTTATCTTTCTCTTTACCATACCAAATACCAAAAGCTTCTGCTTATAACTTTTCATAATGCAGTCTTACTAATTCCCATTCATCTCCATTGAGTGAATTAGGTATATGATCAAGTATGATAATGAATACCATTATTAATTTCTGATTTATAGAGAACTGTTTACTACTTGTCTGAGCTACTTCTATAAATCTCTCTAAACTATATGAATTCTACTAGTTTAGGGGATTACAAAGTGCCGAATATAATTTTGGTGAAGATAATAACTTCATCATTTGGCGTGGTATTTTCTGTGATGTGTATAAGGTGCAATTGATTCCACGTACCAATGTACAATGGATGGTGCAGTGACATCAACCTAGCCAGCTGTAGGAAGATGCAATCATGGAAATGTAGCTTTGGATGAGCAAAAGGGGGCTTAGGATTTAGGAGTGTGGAATTCAACTGATAGAGTAATAGTAATAAGCAATGAGTAGGCTTTCCTCATCAATCAATGGGATTGTCATTTTGAAGCAAGTAGGCCCTCAGTCCATGTGTAATTGTAAAGCAGAGGACCAGTTAATGAATGATCACAAGTTAGTAACTAATCACTCCATTATTTTCGCTGCCTTTTTTTCTTTTGCCAACTTCCGTATTCATTGTAGTTGCAAATCATGCATGAATTTGACGCTATGAAATATCCTGTATGGCTGGATCCATGTCACATCTCGGTTTCTCTATGTTCTCAAATAGACAAATCAATCAGATTTGAGCTTACTTCTAAAAACATTGGCTCAATATTTATTTAGTTATTACAAAAACTTCAGTTGAACGGATCATATTAAGTGACAAACCCTTACAAAGTCACTTTTGATAAATTGAGGGGTAACTTTGGTTTAATAAAAGAACAATTTTTGTTTTACTTATGGATAATTTTGTACAATATATTAAACATTTCCTTGTCGAATATATTTCAATGTTTGCCAATTAAAATTGTATATCTTGTATAGGATGTTAAACTTTGTTGACCACACAATAAATTTATTACATCTCAAGTGCATACAAAATCTTCCCTTTCATTATAGATCAAGTCAATGCCCCGAGTTTTGTTACGTTGGTGGATATCATCAATACTGTCTATAACCAACGCCTGCAGTGTATTTGCAGGAAAAAGCAACAAGTCGAAAAAGGGGTTCACAAATCACAAGCAATCAAATTTTTGTTCCGTAAGGATTTATTCGAATCCAATCAAATCATGTTACAATATAATTGCTGGAATTGTCTAAAACCGTCGAGTATAGGGTAGACAAAAACCAGTGGAGCACAATATCCAGAAATGGTGAGGCATGAAGAAAGAAGAGGGAACCTTTCACACATAAATTCAACACAAGACAGATTGTCCAAAGTAACTGGATAAAGCATTTGGCAAATAAGTCTACTCTGTCTCAAAGCTGGGGCATAAAACTCGTACGTAGTACACTCCTTAGTCCTTACTAGATACTACTCGTACTATTACAACTATAATAAAAGAAGGCAACTTAGCTAGTTTTTGACATAATCACATGCCAATATGCAATTTTGGACCTACCTCACATGCAGAGGAATTTTCTCAGGTCTGTATTCTTCACAAACTTTGATGAAATCCTATGATACACATCACTAAAGTTTTGGCCACCTGCAAATGAGAACTTAACATGCAAGGGGAGTTGCACACATTAATGTCTTCAATCCCCCACTCTGATTAGACTCCTGTGTTTGAGACTTCCATGATCTTCTCACTCTTTCTTAAATGGTGTGGTGCCTACAAGCCATTTATAGATAGGACTCTTGTGTTTGATTGGCCCCTTACAAATATTTCCAGAAAAAATAAACAAGAGTTTATCTTAAGGATGAGAGCACATAGCAAGAGATTTGCAATAAAATCTCCTTCCACGTTTCACATCGAAATAAGAGACTTCAAAATCAGCATAAACACACAAGAAAATAAGTAAACACTTGGTATATATATATATAAGTGATTGTTTCCGCTGTACTAATCTGCAACAAACAATTCAATTTCTGAAAGTTTCTTGACAATTGTAACTTTTTTCATAAAATGGACTCACAAAAGATAAGAAAAAGAAGATTGCAAATCATTCCAAATTCCTAGAAATCAAAAACCATTACTGTAGAAACCAGACACTTTAGAAAAAAGGCAAATGTGGTTAAAATTTTGGAAGAGGGTTGATCTGTTTTGGAGGGAAATAAAAAAGGAGAGGGTAAAAAAAACAAAAGAAGAAAGGAACAACGCTTCTGACCATGCTGTCATGGCGAAAACTTTCTTCTGAATGAAGCAGGCCGAGGTTGAGAAAATAAAAAAAAATTAAAAAATATAAAACCCACACAAATTTGATTCAGCAATGGATATATGAGGCTTCAATCAAATCATATGGTGACAATGTGTAAAAAATGTACACTTGCCAATGAACTCTAGAAAGCGGTTCCATAAGGTAATGGGTGACTCCTGGGATCATATGGTAATAAAATCGGGGGTAAAATCTATGGGAGAAAATCGAAAGGGAAAAAAGTAGAAGTGGACATTTTTCCTATGAACAGAGGTGTAAGGGCTAGCATTGGCGGCCCCTGCGGCAGGACAGAGGACCTGCATTAGCGGTGATAGCTCCAACCATGGAGGACGACTTAGCTCCCAGACTCGAAGCTCTTGCATAGCTAGTAGAGGCTCCAGCGCCAGATGCCGTGAAGTATGCACCATTCAGCAAGAGATCTCCCTCGGACCTCCAATTCCAACCCTTCCACTTGTTTTCAGCTGTCTCCACCCTCTTTGTTACCTATAATTTGAAAAAAAAATATCCCCAAAGTCAGTCTAGTTTATGGTGGGGGCCTGCACTTCCGCCTGTTCCATACCTTTTTTGCAAAAAATTTATCCCAAACTCAATCTAGTTGATTCATTCAGGCGAGAGTTACCTCTTTAGCAAAACGGTTGGAAGGGGCTGCATATCTATTGCCCTGGCTGTTGATGGTGGGTGCTGCACTTCCGCCAATTGCATACATCTCCCAGTGGGTGTAGTCATTGTTCACCACATGGAAATAACCATGGCGACACCTGCAACATCAAAGACACCATTCTATTACTACTAATGGCATAAACTCAGCATATATCAAGCTTGATCAGATTCCAAATCTCTTCTGTTTCCCCTAATGGATATTTTGTATGGAACATAACCATTAATCAAGTGCACAGTACCTAGGCATTCTCTGGATAAGGCCAGCACCAAAATGGTTGAATGCAATGGTGACTTGCATAGCCTTATCTCTCACATAAGAATCACTATGCCCCAACAGCATCACCTACATTGGATCACATGAAAAACATATTAGCCTCCCTGTCAATCAAGGAAGTCAGTACACAGAAACAGATTAACAAAAATATGCAGAATCAACACCTCATTATGGTGAGCAAAGTGATTGTTAGAAATTGTGATGGCAGTTGAACCCATCACAGCATCAACAAGACCATCCGCACAGTGTGAGAGAGAATTGTGATCAATCCAAATATGACTCGCACCAAAGATTGAGATACCATCACCGTCGGCCATTGTTCTCCATCCGAAATGAGAAGTGGAACTCCTCACCATAGCATTACCAGTTGGTTTGCAATCATGGATGTGAATACCATGGATAATGATATTTGTCACATACTGAACTGTGATGCAAGCTCTGTTAGCAATGTGGATGTTGGCTCCACGACCATCAATTGTCTTAAAGCTATTCATGATCAGCTCTTCTTTCAACTCAATCACCATGTCACGCTGGAAAATAATCCAGAGAGGCTCTTCCTGGATAACTGCATGGCGCAGAGTCCCAGGCCTGGGGTTAACTGGGTCATCATCACGAGGATCAGTGACAACGTAGAAGCGGCCATTTTTGCCACCAATGGCATTTCTTCCAAAGCCAATGCCACAGTCAGCTAAACGCTTGCGGTTTTTGTGCCAGTTACGGTCACAACGCCAGCAATCATCAATGGGATTTCCTGTCCCACATGAGAAATAACCCAAATTCCTACGCTGAGTACTGTTCTGGATACTCCTGCAGAATAGTACATAATATCAGTACAACTTGCAGCACTAACAGGATAACAGCAACTGCTCCTCAGGATTGCAAATAAATTTAATTTTTAAAGTTCTATCTATAATTAAGATTATCTTCATAATCAGGCAACATACAATACGAGTGATTGATGCTTCTTTTGAATCTTTTCAGCACAATGCAACATCTGCGGTATAAAACTACATTCCTCTGACAACATCTAAATAAATCTATACTCTTTTATCTTTTAATGATCATATTTACTTAGCTTAATTAATGCTAAAATAAACAGGGAAAAGCAGAAAATATCAGTGGTTCATAGGCCTATGGCATCAATTTTACCATTCACAGCTTTGAACACCGACAGAATTTTAGTACTTATTTTTCAGGTGTAGACAATCGTTGCATTTATTTCCACATTTCCTACTCCACCATAAGATAAGATTGTTTAGATGCATTACGGAATACAGTCCAGAACAACAGTTGTCCATCTAGTATAGAAGCGTGAGTGAACTGGACCTGGTCGAGCTAGACTAAAATAAGAAAAGGTTATCATCATACAAGACAAAGTATCGTTTAGAGACTTAGAGATCTAATGAAATGCAAGGAGTCAAGAATACAGAGTACAGTCCAGAATAACAGCTACCATTCCAGTGATTTTGTTTTCTGTGACAATACACATTACAAATGGTGATGCAATCTCCACCCACATCTTTACAGCAACTGACTTATACCATTGTAACCCATTCTTGGACAAACAGAATCGATTCTTAGTTCCCACGACCCGAAATTAACCCGATAAACGCGGTTCCGCAAATATCATCCTAACCAATCCCAAAAGTTTTTCAGATGTCAATAATGTCACGAAAAGACAGATGTGCCTTAAAATCTAAATCTACTATCCAAATTTAAACGAATGGGAGATGGAAATCGAGAATCTACAGATTGACAAAGTGGGTGGTAGAGGGATGATATTAAAAGCAGGATAGGACAATGTGTTAGTGCAGAGCATAAATCATTAAATCACATAGTGACATTACCTTAGCTCAAGTACAAGGAGAGCATATAATGGACCATATTTATTGCTCTTCAAAGTTGAAAAAAAGGGCAAAGTAAAGTGAGAAAGCCATTAACAAAAACAACCAAGTGTGACCAACACTAATGCCACCACCCAATGAGTAGGTGAAATTGTGCAGATTTTTGATGATGAATTGATGATAATAACAAA
Organism: Dysphania ambrosioides; assembly: GCA_026401315.1. Taxonomy (NCBI): domain Eukaryota; kingdom Viridiplantae; phylum Streptophyta; class Magnoliopsida; order Caryophyllales; family Amaranthaceae; genus Dysphania; species Dysphania ambrosioides. The sequence goes on from CM048661.1 coordinate 10,230,993, forward strand.
CAGCAATGATTTATACCTCTAAGAAAAGCAATCTTTACAGTCACAAAAACTGGAGGAAATGCTACATTACATTTTAACTAGAAGCAAAATCTTGTATAATTTGATGAAACATCGTGGTCGTGATTTAGGCTTGTAAGAAAAGCAATCTTGTACAATCAAAAAAACTGCATGAAATGCTACATAATTCTTTAGCAAGATGTAAGATCGTGTACGATTTATTGCATGTTTGACTCACCTAAGACTCACACTATGCACAAAATCGAGAATCAATGAGAGACAGAGATACAGACTCACATGTGAACCATGGAAACTACTTCTTCTGGGTCAGCCACTGCATGTTCATTAAATGTATCAATCTCCTCCGCCCTGAAAAAAATATCATCAATCAATAATTTTTATAAAGTTTCATGAACATAAACCCAATAATTTTTTACCAAATTTAGGCAAACAAATAGAGTGATACAATTTTATTGTTCAATCAATAGAAATTTACCATACCATGGGGTAAACAAATCTGAAAAATTCACCAATATTAATGCAACCACAGCCTAAGCTTGAAGCTACCCACCCATTGAATGTGTAGATGGTGACACCCCCCCTTTTGGATTAAACCCCAGAATTTGCAATTCACTCATTTTCGGAAATTGTTAGTATTTTTTCCTCCTTTGAACTTTTTTTTTTAAAGAAATTTCCTCCTTTGAACTTTAACCGTTCTTGAAAAATAGTAATAAATTTTAATAACCATTTCACAATTATTAAAAAGAAAAAGAAAACAGCTTTTCAGACATTTATGAAATGAGACTAATTTTGGGATTTTTTTAATTTCGCATTAAAAAATTGTATGTAGAATAGGAGGTAGGGGTAAAATTGTCATTTGATTAGGACATCCAATTATCCACTAACCGCCTAGGGTGAGAAACCATAGTACGCAGCAGCTGATTGTTACATTGCTCGATGATCAGAAAAATGAGGCAAGTACGAATCATGTATTAGAAATGTCAAAATGACAAAAATACCCTTCGTTAACTATATTAAGTAGGAACCGAGAGCGTGGTTAGTTGTTTAAAAGAGGGGTAAATAAGGAAAGTATGAGAGAGAAGATGAAAAGGATGCAAAACCCAATGGGAATCCTAGGAAAGGGGCGGGGCGTAACTGTAAACGGAATAAACGGGTGAGATCGAGAGAGGAAGTTAAGAAAGATCTCAACGGCTTTTATTGTTTGATACTGTAACCGAGCTTTGCAGAGTATCATCCCACGGTTCAGATTGATTTGACGTCTGTTCAGCTTTAAAAATAAATTAATAAAAAAATTTATTGGATTTGACTCACTTTTCCGCCATTGTTGTGTTCTTCAAGCTCGGAATCTCCTCTGTTTCTCCCGACCTGCAAATTCTCGCACATTTTAAACCCCTTTTCAACATTACTCAGACTAATGTCACTAAAATTGCTGAAATTTATTGCAAAATTCAGATAGTTATATGGGAAAATCCAAAACATATATATATATATATATAAATGAAACTCTTCAACGTTCATTCAAAACTCGGAGTTTTTCGCGAAAAAATAATGTTTAGCAGTCGAACAAAAAACTAATTTGTAGGTGAATTGAAGGGTGTAAATATAATGAAAGAAATTCAAAGAAAAATGATTAAAACCTAATACAGAGGTGAAAAATTGAGCGGGATCAATAGAGTTTGAATAAAACCAAAAATTGAGGTGAAATTGAGAGGTATGAAGTAAAATGTGGTTAAAATAAGTGGGAAAAAAAAAAGACGAAATATCTGGCGTATGAAGTGAATAGTTGGCGAGTTTTGAACAAAAGAGGGAAGAGAGAGAGAGAGAGAGGTACCAAGCAAGAGTGCGAGAAGTGACGGCAAGAGTAGCGGAAAGAAGGAGAAGCAGCAGAGAGGAGAGGCGGAGCGTCATAGTGAAAAGCCAAAAAGTCCAGAAGTAGAAGATGAAGCTGAGATTGTAAAAGAGGAGGAGGAGGAGGTAGTGGAGAGAAGGGAGAAGGGACAGAAGCTGAACACAGAGGAGGAAGGTTGAGTGTATTTTATAATGAATGGAGTGAAAAATGAAAGTAGGACCCAGTTGGTGTTTCCTCCTTCGAAATTACCCTCTGAAACCGAGTTTAAAATATGGGAGTCGTGGGTTGTTTTCTAATTTAAACGGTACAATTAAGTCTTCATACGTAATCTCATTTAGTGGTACAATCACAAACATTACATGTATCCTTAATTTTGTGGATACCAATTACTAACAATTATCAACTACCTTAATGCCTAATACCAAGTACAATTTTTTTTAGATTCTTTGAACTAAGTCGCTATATTTGAACTCTATTTTTGTTGCTCTTTCATATTCAAGCTAATTATCTTTAGTCATTGGAGGTTATTACTTTTTGCCATTGGTCTACCTTGTCTAACATACGCTGATCACTTTGGATCTAGAACACATGTATAAAGAACTAAGGCACCTATCTATCTATAGTCATATTTTTTAAGATAATTCACAACTTTAATATATTTTCGAACATAAATTGTGATTTGTAATATAAGAATCTCGGATCCACTCGCCTATTTTTACTTTTTTAAGTTGTATGACTCTAATTATAATCATACACAAATAATGCCCCCTAATTAAACTCTATCACAAATCAACTAAAATCTATGATTATGGCTCATTCATACTTTCCCAAATTCCACTATTGTTTCTCTTTTATCCCTGCATTCACAGTTCACTCATTCACTTCTTAATCACCCCCTATTTAGTTATTGTGCATGAGAAGTGAAAATGCATGTGAAGTCAGAGATGATGGAATTATGTGTTTGACAAATTCATGGCCAGTAAAAATCTTTAGCAAGTTATACATCACACATAATTATAATTGTTTGATGACATACACTTTCGAAATTTTAATTTTTACCTAATATTCTACCCACTTGCATTATTTTTTTTAATAAAACTAATCTTATTTTTAAATTAATTTAAATTTATTTTCATATAATCTTAATAATATTTAATATTATTTTATTTTCTTCCTAGATTCTAAATGGAAAGTAAGAAAACTGAACAAAGAGAATAGTATTTATTTACTTAAAAAATAAACACTATATAAAAACTACAAAAATATGAAAAAGTAAAAGCCCTTGACGCCACACATCCATACCGATTAATGAACATTTATGATCGAATGCAAGGGTTATCAACCCAAAAATTCATAATATATACTTCATAATCTTGAGATACAAATGACTAAAACCCAAAATCAACCAACATAAAACAAACCCTATTCATTGTTGCCAAGTAAAGGCCAATGATGATGAATCTATAAAGTAATTTCCTTATAGTATCAAGTAAACCTCCATTGTAATGGAGCTTCCATGCACCTTTTTTTGTTAGTAGACAAATGGCTAAGTTATGTTTCACAATAAAATGTGATATAATTTCGCTTCACATCAATCAATTTTAATTTTTTTTGCATGCTAAGAACATATTGTATCCTTTGCTAAACAATAAATTTTGGAATAACTTTGATGTTACCGCTCTTCAAATTATTACGACACCGAGGAAGGCAAATGGATTATTGCTAGAAAAAAGTGAACAAAGATTTTTTTACTGCGCGGTAAAGTTAAACCTGGAAAGCCTTACCGCGAAAACACTCAGAATAGTCAACTTTACAAGGACTAGACTGTGAATAATGCTGCATCACCGACGGAGAATATATGATACGTGTCAGTACAGCAGCATCCCCTAGGCCCTTATTTTATTTTCCTAATAATATAAAAAATTGTATGCATTTACGATTTAGCCATTGTCAAATTGGGAACAGTGGTGAATGGTAATAGGGCAATGCCGCGATGGTAGACGCTAGGAGGGGTAATGACACGTCAGCGAGCCGTTACATTGTATTGTCCGTTGAGACGTGTTTGTCTCTTGGGATAAATCATGGTGAACATGGATAAGCACTAACAAAATAAGAGTATTACAAATGAAAGTCGTTATTTTCTATTCGTTTTTCTTGTTTTTATCTAAGGGTAAGAACTACGCTAATAAATTATTTTTTCTATTTTACATTGATTAGTTTGGAGTAAAATATAGAATATAAAATTTATAACGTAAATTCATTTTACACTCTATTGAAAACATTTTCTCCTAAAATTGTAAGTAAAATAATTTTACATCCATTCACTCCAAAAAAAAATAACAACTAACAAACAACTCACGTATTACCATTTACCAGCTCACGCGTGCCCGTCATGGATCGTTTCAACTCGTGTCTGGTCTCTTGTCGTGTCGTGCCTAATTGTGGTCATGTCGTGTTGTGCCATGCTACCTTTCCCAAAAACTCGGTTCATAGCCTAGCACAACCCATGTGCTTTGTGTGTTGTGTCGTGCCTCGTGTTGGTCTACTTTTTTTAACAAAAAATAAAAATAAAGTATATAATAGAATTGGAAAAAATAATTTTAAATGATTTAAATTATAATATAAGGATATAATAATATTAAAAATAATAGTAGTATTAATTATAGTAGTTATAATAATATTATTAAATAATACTAAATAATAGCGTGTTTTGGGCGACGCCTCATGCCAAATTGGCATGCCGCTCGCATGCTCGTGCCTAAATTCTTTCTGGTAGAATTTAAAAATATAACAGTACAAACTATTGCATTACAACCAGATGATTAGTTTACGTATTTGATTGCGAATAGATTTACCTATTTGATTGGTTTACCTGTTTGATTGCGAATATATTTACCTTTTCTATTGATTCATTCTTAGTGGAATTTTTTTTGTTTTTTGGAGGCTTGAATGTTTAAAGAAGCTGTAAACCATCAAATATATACACCCACTTGTTACTTGTACCTTACAATGTTCAACCAGCGACTAATTAAGTAAGGATTACTACATCTATGTTCCATTAGAACTTTTATAAGCAATGATGAAGTGAAAAAAGATTTTTTTAAGGCAATATGTTTAGATCCGATTGTGAACAAGAAAGTTATAGGCTTTGTTTGGAAATTCGTTGTTAGCAGTTGGTAGGTGGCTGCTTCATTTAGCTTGTTTGAATGGTTATTTATATTGACTTGTTTGACTGATTGTTTGAAAACTAAATATTTATGAACATAGTTAGTAAACCTAGTTATTATCTGTTGACTTTTATTATGCAAAATAATATTTAAATACATGTATTATTTATCACAAATTATAATTATTATTATGGTTTATATCAATTAATCTATATTTTTAATTAATACTCTACAAAATATTATTAATTAATATTATTAGTAAATAAATAAATAATTATTACTAATCTTTAATTTTTATTATTAAAAAATTTCTCTTCATAAAAATAAATTACTTAATTACTACAAAATATTTTTAACTTAATTAATTAGTAAAAAGTTATTTACTATTTATTTGGTGTTAATTAATGATTATTTTTTATTTATTTATTAGCTTTTAATTATGAATAAATTATTACTAATAAAACTTAATTTTTAATATTAATGATAAATTATATTATTAAGAAATTACTCAAATATTATAAATATTTTAATTTATTATTAACTCTATTAATATTATTAAAAATATAATTAATTAATTAATTATATTAATAATTAAATATTCATTTATTAGTTGTTAATTATTAATAAATTATTAACTAATACTAATTATTAATTCTATAATATTAGTAATAGAATAATCGTCAATTTTATTAAGAATTACTTAAGTATTATTAAAAAATATTCACAAATTACTTATTGATTATTAAGAGTAAAATTATATTTTATCATAGTAAAGGCAAATGTCAAAAGCCAGTGAGAGTAACTTTTTCATTTTGGCTTATAAGCTCACTTTTTTAGCGTATTAAAAATCAGTTACTCAACATGATTGTTCGACCAAAGAAAAAGCTAGTTCAAAAGCCATATATATGTGAGTATGTGACAACTACTCAACGAGTTCTAAATAGATGTGAGTTTCCCATAACAATAACAATAACAATAACAATAGCTAGGCGAGACAAACTAACACTAGATAATTTTGCATAAAAATGTTTATGCGTGAGGCTGGCTGTACTCCGCACATCAGTGGAGTTATGTAGGAGTAGATTACTTTGATATTTTGTTCTCTTCTTTTGCAAATGATGATGCAATGATCTTAAAAGCCAAAAAGAGAAGACTATCAATCGTCTAGATAGCAGCTAGCTTATCATAAACAAGCCTTACAAATTATAACGTTCAACAAATATTATAAGTTTGATATTGAAAATGTTAATATATACTCCGTGGAATCTTGTAAGTAAAGATTTGATTTGATCCTTGTGTATAAATATGTGAGTGTTCTATAACAAAAGGAAAGAACATTTTGAAACTTCAAAATTATTTTGGGTCCAAGACTTATGTTCACTAATCAGTAATCACTATGGTTCATTGCTTATGTTCTCGTCCAAATTAACTATTTTAAAGATATATAGGGAGCAGGAGCATATTTCTATGATAGTGTTTAGAATTAAAAGACTTGGACTTTCTCACGTAACCGTAGACTCTTAGTAGCCTTTTTATTATTAGTGGCTAAGATCTCACAAAATAAACTTCTAACATAACATTTCATTTGACCATTTTGTTGTTAAAATAGGGCAATCTTTACGAGACAGAGTGATACGAAGTAGATAAAATTTGTTGCTAATGCAAAGCCGTCACATTTGGAACCGCGGATTAATTGAATAAAGAAAGTATGTTGATTAAATAACAAGTAGCTAGCAGAAAAAAAAAAAGACAAACAAGTAGAAAACCTATCCTTTATCTTTTGTAAGCAAGCCCATTTGTTTGGACTTTGGACAATGCTCTTTGTTATCTTTAATTTGACTGAGGCGTGGAGCTAAAATTACGTAAAATTTGTCTGTACCCTTTTTTCTTGGTATGTGAATACTGAATACATTATACATAGTATGTAATGTAATCAGTAGTAGTCCCAAAATAACAGTATCTTCTATTAAAGCTATGACAATTCGTAGGTTGCATACTTCATTGGACAATGGACGTATGTTTTTGGGGGATACCTTTCTTGCTTTTGGGATAACATTATAGCAATTAAGAAGACGTGAAAACTGTTAGTATGCAGCAACAGCAACAACAAAAGTGTAAAAGTGCAATAATTTAGACATTTTTTGAGCCCCCTCAAACTCAATGATCTTCAATCTCACCCACCAATTTAAGCAACTTTTCGGAGGCAAGATTATGTATGCTCCCACATGCATGCAACATTACTAGTGCCTTCCATCATTAACCCCATTTCATGCGTCTATCCCTCGTTGTGTGTTTTCTTTTTACTATTTTACCCTTTCATCTACTTTGAGGAATTCTTCACACCTGGTACGGTTGAAGAATGTGATTGAAAAAAAATACACTATGTAAGAGATAAAAGTTGATACCACTTATTTTACGAATGTTAAAATTATTCCATCCTTTTAGCATTTAAAAATTATTACCTAAGTTAAATGACCTCTAAAATCAAAATAAACTTAGACCTAATTATCATTAAACATTACCTTGAGTATATCATGTTATCTTAAGGATCCAATTGATGACGACGACAAATTTTAAGGGGATCAAATATGATTTGAATTAATCACACTCTATTCAAGCAAATTAGACATATGAATCAAACAACTCATTTGCCATAACTATCAAAGAAGAAAATAAAGTACGAATCAAGAAAAAAATTTCGCCTTACAACAAAATCATGATCTTCTACCAACGAAGTTATTGATTATCATGTGGACCAATCAATTTGCATTTCTTTACTGCCTTTTATTTTCTCCCTCTCTGGAAACCAATCTTGACCTTTAGCTACTTTATACAAGTAGCTAGCGCTCATCATTGAATGACAGAGATCGTTATACGTACTATTTTTTTTCTCTGTTGCTTTTGTAGGAAGTATCCTTACGTTGGAAGGCGAGTCATTGTGTGGAAGTACTATGTTGACACAAGTACCAGGAATACTTGGAATACAAAGTACAAGTATTCAGTATGCATATCATATCATAGTATCAAATATTTCTCTGACTTAACCAAGTTGGTGTGGAAATTCACACAAATTCGAGCTCTACCAACTGCAATTACTCTTGGAGGAAGGGATCTTACATTCTTACATACCAACCACCCAAACTCCTCAAAGGGGTGGTTAGTGGACTGAGTTAGAGTACCTTGGCAGTATGGCTCAGTTTAGAGGCCCCTTTCACTACCATTATTTTTTAAAAAAATACATTTATTTGATTTTTGTTTGAATTTTTGGAAGAACTAGGTTATTTTGCCGTGTGTTTTACTAAAATCAACCAGATAACATTGAGATTTTTAACAATAGATTATTATGATTTAATAGTCAACTATAACCAAATCTTAAAATACAAAATAATAGAAAAAAGAGTTATCAATATCTATCCAAGTGTAAATACATACACTTATGGCAAGGTCTATTTGATGTACAATTATGAGCCCTTGCTTTAAAAATTCCATGTAAGAAGTACTACATCGATCTTCGTGACATAATCAAAATAATTCTTACAAAAGTACTATATATTGTACATATAATTTGGATTAACCAGGCCATGTTATTATCTAAACTACATGCAATTAGGGATCATCTAATTACCCTTCTTTTGTAAAGTAGACATGGTCTCTGAGAAGACAACTACTGGAAAAGGTACATACAAAAAGCAGAATCACCCAAGAGCTAAAAATTAGTTAAACTAATTAACCCACAAGCTAGCTAGCAAGCAAGCTTAGAACTGTAAAAATTAATCATAACAACAAAGAATTATTGCGTCTAATGGAAGTTACTTTTAGTTAAGATAAAAAAATTCATGTTGGTTGGACGTAATTAGCATAATTACAGCAATTATAATAATGATGATGATGGGATTCTTCTTTGAGTAAAATCTAATGACATCCATAAGATATTTACTTTAGTAATTGGTAATGTTGACATATAGATTGTAGTAGCATAATATTTGGATTTAGGAGCTGCCGGTCCCACATAACTATAAACTAAATGAACCAACCGATTTGCTACCTTAACATACACGCCAGAAAGGAGGATGAGAGTGATGAAGCCATGAGAGACAACCGGACAACTACTACTTTTGTTGCACTTTTCACTCAATTGCATCTTTTACACAATTGAAAGCAAAAAGCAAGATTTCGTAGGCCAAATTTTATCTGCCTCCTCCAACCACATGCCTTCATTTTACGATGGACAAACTTATCGGTCATTTGTGATTTCGAATTTATGCTACTTTTTTATGTTTTGAATGAGGATAAGAAATAGTACTACATATCATATAGGTATACTCCCTATATAGTATGTCTAAAGAGGAAAAAATACGCTAACAAAGATATGACCGAATTAAAGACAGAGGAATGGAAGAAAATTTGGCTATTTTCGGCCTAAAAAACTTTGAGAATTATAAATTTTAAAGAAACAAAGAAAGAAGAGGAAGGGTTTTTTTTTTTATATAAAAATGACTTGATTTTCCTTTTGTAATTTTTCTATCCTTTACTCGAGTTATCCACACATTTAAAAATATAAGTAATAGAGTGCAAAAAAAAAAAAAAAAAAAACTTATGTAGCCACGATTGAATTAATGTCATACGCATTTATGTATATTGAACTCCGTAGTACTCCATGTAAAATTGGGAGTAGAACAATATGATTACGTAAAAATTGCATATTCGGCAATAGGCGCGACGCTTCACAGGACAAAAGATAGCACCACCTAAAATGATTGGCATAACAAAACACCAAAAATATACTCGTAATGGATATGTGGACTAGGTTCTGACTTGTGCGAATGTCTGTTTAATTTTTTGGCTTGGTCCAATGGTCATTGTGTTGGGCTAGCCAACCCCTAGACATATAAGCTTGGCGGTTGGCTTTGATTGCTATGATGAGATTAAAACCTTGAATATATACGAACAATGTATGCATTTATTTTAATTTGCAAATAATAATCACAGACCTCATATAATAGTTTCATAGGCAAAAAAATCCTCACCCATCATGCTAATTTCAATGGTAAAACAATCCTCACTCTTTTCTAGTCTAGGTTTGACTAGCTCTCTAAGATTTATTTTTGTGGCGTGGCTCGACTATGAGCAACTCACTCTATAATCTTGACTCTTTACGATCCATTTATGATCCTGCTATACTCAACACTAGACCACATAAATTACCTTCGTTTCAGGAAATTATGTCTTTTATATGTACTTTAAAATGAAAAGTTTGATATTCGATGGCATGGTTTTTAACTGATCTTGCTACTGATTCTCGGTATCACTCTAGAATCTGAATTTGAAAGGTATCAGGAAAAGCAGTACGATGGTCTGATGGGTGTGAGGAAAATTTCTAAAACCGTGTCCGTGTTGACAAATGACAAGCCCAGGTTAGCAGTTTGAAACTCTTTGATCAATATTCCCTAGGATGCCTTGAAATATTAGGGGTTTAATGGTTCCTCCACATGGATTAATAATAGCAAATCAAGCCAACTAATGGATTAAGTAGTCCCACCACCTATCACTAATCGCGAATGGGGTATGTGCGTACTTCATCCACATAATAGCAAATGGCCTGGTGAAGTAGTTCTTCCACATTTCTTTTCTCTTGACTCCAACTTATTAGGTAATTTTTTTTGGCAGAGTAACACGAAGGATTCCAACTCTAAAAGCAGTGACATTTTCAGACATCCTAGCATTCTTGGCTTTTAGTTTTTGATACCTCTCAGGCACACCAATTAGTCTGATGTCTGAAGCATTGTTCAATGCTGCGGACCTTCATCTTACATTGTTCACATATTGAGTCATTCCTGAATCTCTAGTTATCCTTTTTTATACTGAAAAAGTAGGCTTGTGAAACACCTTAGGAGCGGAACCAGTGCTTGAGTTAACATTCAAAGCACTCATCTCAACAGATCCTGGAGTGAGCAGACTAAGTTTGAACTGTTTGCTGCAATGTGTAACGTGCCTTATTCAAGGGGGTGTGGGGGTAGAGGATCAACACATAGTATATTGATCTAAACATTGTCATACTCTTTGTTCAATCCAGAAAGCAGCTGCATAACTATGCTTTTTTCTCTGATCCATTTCTAGAATCTTCTTTAGCAGACAACAGCTACACAGTTTACCTGCACCACATGTGCAATCTGGAAAACCTTCCAACACCCTGTAACTCATCCCAAAATCTCTTGAGCAATAGAATCAGTATTCTGAGAAGTATTGTTTAAGCTTTTGTGCAACCCAAACAATTGAGGAGCATTTGTATGACCAAAACGTTCGTTGTCTCCCACCATAGTTCTACAGAAGGATTCACAAACATAAAACTATCTGCCTAATGCTTCTCCATTGAATTAAAAATCCAAAACATGACCATATAGTCATTTCTAATCCACTTTTGATAATTTGTAGAGTCCAATGATAGCTGGAAGTGTTCCAAGCAGTGATGTCCTATTACTTCTGTGGTTACTATTTATTTAACGTTACATATGTCAATATTTATTTAAGTGGTTACTTCTGTGGTTTTCTCCGATTGGGGGTGTAAAAAGTTAAACCCAAGTAGTGATATGAGTTTGAGTGATTCGAAACCTACATATATTAGGCTTTAGATATATAAAATAAGAATTAGTGTTCCATGAAGGAGAAAGATTATCCTGATCAATAAAATGTTACTAAACTTATTTTATATTTTCAAAGCACTAAAGTAGCCGTGTCAGGTCCAACACAAGTTAATTTGGAGGACATGCGACCCTCAATGACATTGTACTTACCGGCTTACAGCGTGTCACACGAATATTCCCTCATGTAGTCAAACACTCCCCCATTCTAATCCCTTCTCTTCCAGCTATGCCGGACCACCTCCTTCATCTCTGCCTTTTCCGATAGCGGAGCAATACTGCCACCAGTCCACCACCGTGATGCTTACCCGGTTAACATTATCCTTCGAATCAGTGATATGGGTCTTCCTCAATTTGTTGATCATTTTTGGAGCAATGGGAGCTATACCCACTACTCTGGAAGGCCCCTTTGAGCCCAAAACCCGTCTTTTTGATCCCTTGTTGCGTCGTGGCAGCGATGATTTGCCAATGCATGATCCGAGATTGAGGAGAAATGTGACTGGGAATTTTCCTGAACAGATTTCACTTGCACTTTCTTCACCCACTTCTATGTGGCTCTCTTGGGTTACTGGTATTTATCCTATCTCTCTGGTTATTTAGTAATATGTGGTTCCAATACCAAGACTTTACCAATACTTTGTTTGTTTTGTCGTATTTACTTTATAATATTCCCTGTCTGTTTTTTTAATCTTCTTGTTTGAAATTTGTATATTTTAGAAGCTTTAACAATGAATTGTTTTAAAGGATTTTGATGTATATTTTTTAAATATATTTTTATAACTTTTGCAAACATATCGTTAAAGATAATTAAAATTTAAATTTGAATGGAAAAAATAAAAAGAAAAGGACGGAGACTAAAAATGCAAGTGGAAATGGATTCAATCTCTTTACTAGTTTCGAGTACTCTTATCTTGGGGTACTGCTCCCGTGACTTTACTAGTTTCAAGTACTTGTCTGTATTTTTGATCATTTGGTGATTGGTTTTTGTTGATTAATTTGGGATTTATGGGTTTGTTGATATAGGGGAAGCTCAGATTTGTAAAAATGTAACTGCATTGGATCCAACAAGTGTTGGAAGTGAAGTTTGGTGCGGAAAAGAGAGTGGGAATTATGCCATTAAGAAAATTGGGGTTTCTATGGTTTATAGTCAGCTCTATCCTTTTGAAGGTCTCTTGAATTATACTTCAGGCATCATTCATCATGTTAGACTTGAAGGTATGAAATTATAACCAATTCTTTAAAGTTTTTTGTGTTTTATTTGTTTGTTTGAGTCTTAATTTTTTGCTTTGTTGATGAATCAATGAGTTTGCTTGCTTTATGAAGTTGGTACCTCTGTTGGGATGGATTTCGTCAATCTAAGAAACATTTGGTAGATTGGCATGTTCTTTAGAATATTACGGATTTAGGGGCTTGGACTGAAGTTGATAGTTGGATGTGTCAAGCATTTTGATATCGAGGAGCGTACATGAAAACTCATATTTATTTAACGTTTTAGATACTTGTCAAGCATAAATAATAACCTAAAATACTATATCAACATTTAGAGGCAATTTACTGAGTTGATGCATGATGCTTCTTAGAATTTAGAAACCAACTCTAAGCCTATTACCCCTATGTCTTTTACCTGCCATAAGCTTTATGTGTCCATATCAAGAGATGGTTGACATTAGCTTGGTCAAAGCTTGGATTGAGTGAGTTTGAGCGATCATTTCAAGTTGGAAAAGCATTGGTGGACTTAGAACCTCACGAAGTTATGAGCAAGCTTGAGCATGAAGACTAATAGAATAAGTGTGTCATTTCTTATAAGGAACAATATTGATTTCACATAATTCTTGGAAGACCTCAAGATGTCAGCAAAAAAAAAAAGGATTATTGTAACTTGATGATCTGTCAGTTTGTTCGCTTTAGCTTGAGTTATTCTAGCTCAGCTCAAGCTCATGTATTATAAGCTGAGCTGAGAAACTCTCCAAGAGTCGCCTTAAGAACAAGGATTTGTAGGAATTAAAAACTTTACCTACCAAAGTTTGATTTCTTCCACTCTATAGTTGATGCAATTATTGCCCTTAGAATTTTGTCATGCTTTTAATTCCTTTCCTTGTGAAATTAAAACTAAATTACCTTGTAAGTGAAGCCAGAAAATGGACATGTATGGTGGGGCTGAGTTTTATAGTAAACTAGAATCTGTTTTATATAGTAAAGGTTTCAAGGTTAAATACATGTGCTACTCTTCCTTGGTCATCTCAAATGCCGACCTTACTAAACTTAACTAACTAAAATGATTTTCATAATTTCTAGAGTTGTGGCACCTCGATGAGACGTGCTTTGTTTTTGGAGCTTAGGGAGGGGATAATGAGGATGGTGTCTAGAAAGTCAATGGTAGCGTGGTGGTTTCTTTTTTTTTCTTTTTGTTGGGTAAACATAAGGATTATATTTCAAGAAAAAAAGATACAGGGCTAGGCATCAGATCAAACATGTGGCAACAGAAGTTTATGCTTCCAAAAGCAAACAAACAGACTTTAAAATATTAAAGGTCTCAAATGCTCAGGAGCTCTTGGATGCTTCATCAATTATCTCACTAAACAATTGATCTCCAGGTCTACAACTCTTTTTGAACACCTTCTCATTTCTCTGAACACAAGTGGCATAAACTGATTCTGCAAACAGCAATAAATACAGCTTATGATGCATATCTCCTTCCTTTTCACACCGCATTATAATTTATTTCTTATGTAAAACTTGTAGCACACCTTTGTAACCATAAAATGTTAAGTGTTCTTTCCCTCAAAATGCTAAAATTAAGACATTAGAAAATAAGCCATTCCATGTAGCAGCATCATACAGAACAAACACATTTAAGAGTCCCACTTGCAATTGAATAAAATCTATCTTGACTGCTAGCCATGTTATAAACAAACTCGTAGGTGTGGGTGTGTAGCTCCATTGTTTCAAGAGAGGTGCTGATACATCAGCACTTGATAAAAATTGATCCCTGCTTCTGCACATTGAAACAAGCACCGCCCCTAGAACCCCCCCCCCCCCCCCCCCCCCAAACCTGAACACTCTCTCAAGCAAACAAATTCTTGAAAATCCAAGGCAAGCTTGGACATGAAACTCTGATATACTTCTTCCTTGAATATAGTATCTATTGACCCATCTTACCCTCAGTTTTTTTTTTCGTATATGCTATGACCCTTATATGAGAGCATTAGTAACTACAGCCTTGTTCTAGATAAGCGTAACATTCAAATCTCCAGCTGACTTTGGAGAACAAACAGTTCCCTAAGCTACCAGACCTTTTTGTAAAGTAGTTGAACTATCAGTCCAGAAACTCAACCTACAGCTGCTCTAAACTTTCTTGATTATTTTCTTTGGGAACACAAAGTTTGGTTCAAAAAGGTTAGGGGAGTAAATTTCCAAACAATATCACATACACAAGGCGTAACCAGCGTGCCTGCATAAATTAGATGGTTTTCGTTCTTTCCAGAACTCACTCAAGTAAGGGTTTACATTGACCATAGGCTTATTTTCTGTTTGCAAAATGAGATTTTGATGCTTTTGAATTTGGATGAAGGATGTTTTTTGTGGTGTCAAAGATGTTAAGTTTTGAATAGTTGCTTTGGATTGGATTCAAGCTTGGGTTCCATTGTACAGAGTTGGTGAGTTGCTTTGATTTAAGTTTTGAACCATGCAAACCAGTTATGATTTCAAGGGAAATATTGCAAATTGTAGCCACTTAAAGTGATTGTTTTCATGCCACTTTGACGAGTAGAGTGTAACATGAAATCTGAGCTTAAGTTATGTCACAAAACTATGTACAATGACTGCTGTAGCGGGGAGGGGATATACAACTAGGATTTGGCTCTAAGTCTTTGGTAATATCCCTTCAAAAGTTTTTCCCTATTATCTAGTGAGCTAGCTGTAATGAACTCAGATATAGTGCATAAATTAAGAAAAGAAGAGGAAGATTTAAATTGATTATGAAACTGAAAAATACAGAAAATAGTTGCCGATATATAAGTTTTTGAGTGGCTTGTTCCACTCCCAAGGCTAAACTAATTCACTCAGCAATATCATATTTCAACATAACTTTTATCTCACTGATTTATAGCTAACTTGTGACCCCTCCGTAATTCTAAAGAATATTAAGCATTATGTAAAGTAACCCCCCCCCCCCCAACTAATCAGTTCACTAGCATCATAGAGTGGGGCAGAGAATGGACACTACAATGGTAGTTCTATTTACTTAAGAACAGAGTATCAGCTAGCACCAAGGATGTTTAAAGTGGGCTGTATCGCTAATAGAATGCCTTGCTGTCAAAAGTCGAAACACCCCTGCAGTGTCTCATACTTTTCCCTGCTCTTTGTAATTGTCCCTTATTTTGCCCCTCAAGACGCCAATCAAAACTCCTGATGGCTGTCATCTATTCCCCCCTCCTATACTAATTCACCTTTGCTAACCATTTTTAGCCATTATGATTCTTGAAAATCCAGGGAAAATTTTTGCCTACTTTTAATTCCCTTGGAACAAAAATTTCACTTTGTTCTCAAACTTGTACTCTATGTAGAACCTGCAGAACTTTTCTAATGGCTTGGAGAACACTCCTATCTTAGCATTAGGGACGTTTGGGAGCATTGGCTTTTGGAGAGCGCTCCACACTACTGGGGTACCACACTTGAATAGTAAATATCTCAGTAGTATTTTAGTTAATGATTAGTAGGTTGGAGTTGTTGATGAGAACACTCGGTGTCTAGCACTCTAGCTTGTGAGCAAATAATTTTAACTTCCTAGAATCTGTTAGTGTAGCTTCCCGTGTCACTTAGGGAGTTGAGAATTAGATTGGAAAGCCCAAATCATCCATGTGATTGTGCCCATCAATCTAATCAACTAAGGTTTGATCTTCCTTTGCCTATATTGGACCATGAAGTGTAGTAATGCTGACAAGATTTGGTCTCGAGTATTAATTACCACATTTCAAAGACTTTTACTAACTAGGCTAGCTGACATCTATGTCTTTTGTTTTTGACAATGTTCCATGCTTGTTTGTGCTTGTTATTATTGCTTTTCCTTGCCTATACTTTTTTCTTGTTATGTACATCAAGCTTAAGATAACTGCTAATTACCTTATGTTGCTTTATAGTAAATTTGAAGCTCCTCATAAGGATCGTTTTATTGTAAGACTGATTCTACTGCATGCCTTTTACCACCCAAATATTATTACGTTAAGAAGTTTGGCTTACACTGAGTGAATGCTTATAAAATCAAAAGCTGTCGTCATTTAAAAGTATGGAACTGCCATTCTAACTGATAGGATCCCTATTTTCGCCTCTTGAAGCATATAAGAGCTGTTTTTCTAACTGCTGACAAATAAAGTTCAAGCACGGCTTTATTTAATTGTTTCTTTGATAATCTTCAAGTATGTGCAGTTCAAAAATGGATTTCTAGTCCTGTTCTTTTATTACAATTACTGTTTTTCCAAACTTAAATCTGGCGGGGTGAACAAAATTGGTTTGAACTGTAAGCCTGCTAAGTATGGCTACAAACTTGATCTCTATTGTAGGTCTTGAACCTGGAACAAGGTATTACTACAAGTGTGGGGATAGTTCCATCCCTGCAATGAGTGAGGAGCATACCTTTGAAACTCTACCTTTACCAGGACCTAGTGCTTATCCCCGACGTATTGCTGTTGTTGGAGATTTGGGTCTGACTCACAATTCTACAACAACCATTGACCATTTAACCCTGAATGATCCATCACTAATACTGATGGTTGGTGACTTGACTTATGCAAATCAGTATCGTACAACAGGTGGGGAAGGAGCTTCATGCTTTTCCTGTGCATTCCCTGGTGCGCCCATCAGAGAGACATATCAACCACGATGGGATGGATGGGGAAGGTAATTTTTATCCATTATTTGAACTTGATTCTTGAAAGCTCTTTATCCTAATTTCTTTTAATTGAGATTGCAAAAATTACTCAACTTTTTTGGGAGACTTGTACCCATGATTCCCCTTTCTAGAGAAATTTTTAAAGCATTGATTGGACTGAAGGTGAATGAGGTTTGTATTCCCAGGTTTCAAGATATTTGATTCTGTAGAATTTACTTATGACGATATTAGATTGGCCTTTTCCTATGAAATGTATATTCTTCCATTATGTCATATATCTGTCTCTTTACAAGAGCGTAACTTCTGAATTTATTGGCTTGAGCTTTATGAAAGAAAAAGAATAGGCAATCTTGAATCCTTCGCTATTAGTCTGTTACCTATCAACTAGGACATTATTTATTACCATGATGACCTTAAGCTTGTAACAACCTGAATTTTATGTGAAAATGCATATCTGAATTTCTTTTTTCTTATTTTTAATATTATGGCATCATTCTTAATTGTTGATCTTGATATCAAGGTGATATTTAATGATATTAGTAGTGTAATAATGCTTCCAGTTTTATTTCTCAGTTTTCTTCTAGGGAATAATCAACTCTAAAGATAAGATCCATGGCACCCTTATATTTTCAAAAAATAATTAAACAATCAAGGCTTCTATATTGTAAACTTATGCTTCCTGATAAAGGTAGCAGCAGCAACAACAGTCTCTGGAGTAAAAGACTTCAACCTGCTTTGAAATTTTGGGGTAAAAAATGTGAAATTGTGGTCAGGTGTGTTGAAGTGGTATATAATGTAAATATTTCCTTGGGAAATGCAATAATGTTTACATTATTTGGCATACTGCTGGACTACGGAGTATTTTTTTTACTCATTTATCAGGGATATTAATAGTGTGCGACACTGTGACTGGCTTTGATTCCTTGGAATGCCTGGGCTTGAATGAAATCATGGATCAGGAATCTAGTTGGGCATTTGTATGGTCCACTGAAGAAGCCATATCGAGTCAGTCAACGCCAGTTATATTGTTTCCTATTTCCCTTAAAAACAAAAAACTTTTGTGCACAAGTTCCTAACTTCATAGAATTCTCCATCTAAAGTAATATCATGCATTTCTGCATCTATCCACACCATACAAAATATGATAGGATCAACAATTTTTAGCCAAATGCTTGTTAAAAATAAAACTAAGAGTGATTTTTCAGTTGATATGCTAAATAAATAGAGATTTTTTCTGTCATACCATTTAACGAATATGATTTGGAAATTTGAATATAGGTTTATGGAGCCTCTGATCTCTAGAGTCCCAATGATGGTTATTGAAGGCAATCATGAGATAGAGACTCAAGCTGCTGGGGTTACATTCAAATCATATCTCACAAGGTTTGCAGTTCCTTCAGAGGAAAGTGGCTCAAAATCTAATTTCTACTATTCGTTTGACGCTGGAGGTATACATATCATCATGTTAGGAGCTTATGTGGACTACAAGAAAACGAGTGAGTTTTGAGTATTTTATTACTATATTTTCCTTGATTGTTCCTCTTTTCTACTATCTGCAACTTTTGGCTCTTCATTAGATTGATGAGTTTAATGATTAGTCATGTTTCTCATTTTCATTGTAGGTGCTCAATATGCTTGGCTTGTGAAAGACTTAGAAAAAGTCGACCGAAGTGTAACTCCTTGGTTGGTTGCTGCATGGCATCCTCCTTGGTATAATAGCTATTCTTCACACTATCAGGAATTTGAGTGCATGAGACAAGAATTGGAAGCACTCCTCTACAAGTATAGCGTTGACATTATCCTTTCTGGTCATGTAAGTTTGGCAGTTTGGCACTTGGCATAAAAGTTTTTCTTAGAAGTAATTGAAAATGCTTGTTCTTATTTTTTGTTGGGGATTTTTGAGGAATATGGTTGTTAATGTCTGAAATTTGGAAAAAACTGGTATTAGAGATGCGTCTCAATTGCTTTGCATATTATGCTCTATATTCGACCTGGAATCGAATGTTGTTTACATCATTTTCCCTTATGACTCTCTTTACACCCAAAAAAAGTTATTATGATCTATATTTTCATGAAAAATTCCCTTATTCTACTGTCTTTTATTAATCTGGACCCATTGTGCTCAACTTTTTAGTATTTTTGCGTCTTTAATATGGTGCCAAAGTGAGACAGTAGATATTCCATAATAATTGTTTTTACTGACTGTAACTTGGTCATAGATAAAATAATATTGATGTGTCCTTTAATATGTGTTCTCTCTTGTATTTAAACGTGCACTATAATAATTCTAGATGACTACTGATGTGTAGTTAGGTTCTGATGGAACCAAGGAATAGATTCTAAAGAAACATGCTTTATTGTTTTATATTTTGATCGACTTGGGAAGACATCAATCAACATATTTTGAGGAACAAATTTTCAGTACAAGTAATAAAGATTTTGACTATTGACATCTTACCAAATCCACTCCCTTTTAGGTTCATGCATATGAGCGGATGAATCGCGTTTATAACTATGCATTGAATCCGTGTGGTCCTGTTTACATAACTGTTGGAGATGGTGGGAATATTGAGAAAGTTGATGTTGATCATGCTGATGACCCAGGGAAGTGCCCAAATCCTGGAGACAATGTGCCTGAAATTGGACCAGTGTGCCATTTAAATTTTTCTTCAGGTCCTGCAAAGGGTAAATTCTGCTGGGACAGACAGCCTGAGTGGAGTGCATTCAGGGAGAGCAGCTTTGGTCATGGAATACTTGAGGTTGGTCTGCAAGTCTATTTGGAAACCTCTTTAACTAGAATTGAATTTTGTTGGCTATTAAATCTTGTTATAGATATTGCAAATTAGTCTGGGATTTTCTCTTCTCATTTGTGCGCTGTTACCTGTGATTAATTATGCCTAAAGGTTAAACTCAACTATATCATCACTTGATGCAGGTTTTGAATTCTACGTACGCTTTATGGACTTGGCACAGAAACCAGGATGTCTTCAGGGATGACGTTAAAGGTGATCAAATATATGTTGTCCGACAACCAGAGCTGTGCAACCCCATCAGACAAGGAATTCCGTTAGACTAGGGTCATCTGTTCATACTGTATAACGTTAGAGGGATGCCAATTTATATGCACGTGTTTATTATTGACCAATCTCTAATTGGTCTTTTATCACTAGATAACCAAGCTTGCAAACATCAACCTTCAAGCATGTGTGATTTGTGAAGCCCCTTGTTACTACATGGTATATTCTTGTACACATTTCAGAATTTTTGTGTTTGAAGTAATCAGTAATGCCATTGTTTGGCTCTTCGTTGTGTCAGTTTTTTTGTTCTTTTCTTTATCAACTTACTAACATGCAAGACTATATAAAATAATGCCCGGCTCTTTGCTGAATCAGTTTCTTTTTGCTTTTCTTTAAAAAGTTTCTAACATGCAAGATTTTACTAAGTTATGTAGGAAGTGATGAAACGATCTCAGATTTTGAACTGCTAAACCATTTCCTCATCAATAAACTTGAAAATAGTTTTGTTGTTCGAGGTTCTCATCACTGTTATTTCCTAATGCTCTATAAGTCGTTGTACAAGGGGGAGGGTGGGCTACTAGGGTCACAATAGTAGTGGTGAGAATAAGGTTATTAGCCGTAATAGGGTGCTTGATAATGAGTCGTGGACTTTTGAGTGGTTAGTGGTGTGAGACTGTGAAGGATTGGTGATACGGTAAAGAAGGGAAGGATGGTGGGTGATGGATAATTAAGTAAACAGATACCTATTCATTTTCTCCTTCATCCTTAGTGCGTGTCTCCATTTGCTAGAATTGCAAGTCTAGCAATTATATTGAAACTAATGAAGTTCTACTTACTACTTCATGAGGTTGTTTCACCTATCAAAAATAAAAACCTAACAAATCATGGTGGTATAATTAAAGAGTATAAGCTGACATAGTTATAGACTTAAGAGTACCCAAAAGAAGATCTCATGTATTTTTTTTCATTAAAAATCATTTCAATACACCTTGAATCAAATTCCTCTAATCAACTTGTTGTCAAATAGGAGCTCTAATACCATATGATTCTGAAGTATATTTGATGCTTTGATAGAGTTGTTTAATAGAAAAAATTTAAAATTTTCTTGCTAGAATTAGTTAATACCTAGTGATCTGATGCCATCAAGAATCTAATTTGGTTGTGCAAGAAAAAGTTTTAAACACAACCTTCTGTGTTTAATGTGGAGGTTGTGATTGTGTGAAATCTCTTATAGATCTTAACCTAACTTATATGTAAAAATATATATACAATTAGTTAGCCAATCATGTAAGCACAAATGCTATTATGACAAGTATAAACCTTGATCATTACAAAACAAATAAATAGATAGAAAGTAGTAAAACATGAGATATAATTATACATAAGGCTAGGTTAGTACGTATAACCTAATATGATGTGGAGTTGTGCACCCTTTCTATGAGTTGAAATATGCACACTATTACGTCTTTTTTTTTTCTTCAACCCCGTTATTAAAACTACAACAAAATCTAACAAAAAAACTAACACCTTATTCAAGAGGGGAAGTAAAAGAATCCAAATAAGAGTAACTCTTTAGATTAAATGCAATAAGTTAACTCATAGGTTGCCACTATGGTGTTTTATACACCGTACATATAATTATTTATTCAAATTGCATAATAAACTTGTAAGTGTTTAAGAAGATACAACCAGGTGAAAACTCATTATAATTAATAATAATGCATCTCTATCATGACTTGAGTTTAAAATAATCATAAATCGAAATAGGAGAAGATGGTTAAAATATTATTTTCTTATAATGTACTTCAATAATTTTTTCAAAGTTTATAAGTAAAGCCAAAAAACACTATATCCTGTAAGTTTGTATCCTTAAACGACAATATCTAAATAATACGGAGTATTGGAGTAATAGTTAATAAAGAATGTCACCTGACATATAAATGTTCAGAAATGGAAACAAATTAGTCAATTACGAGTACAGAACATTCATTCAATATGATTTCTCCAAAAAGAAATCCAAAATCCCGACCGAAACAAGAAAAAAAATGAGCTTTTGAATGATAATCTGGCCTTTACAGTCCTAGTATGTGTATGTCTCTTCCCATTTTCCGATACCTTTCCTAGACTTTCGGCGTCGGTCACCCAACCGATACCTTTCCCACTCTCCGATCTCCGCATTGTTGTCTGCTCTTCACTTTTCTCTACGCTTCCCATCCCATCCCACATATCACAATTCACAATCATTCACCTCTTCCCCCCTCATTTTCCCAAACCTCCGTGGCTCGGTTTTCGTGGGTCCCTTCTTCTTCGTTTTCCTTAAAGTGCCAGCTTTTTCCCGGCGCTACTTTTTACGACAGATCTCTCGCTCTTCGACCTGATTCCCTCTCCATTTTCCAAAGCCCCGGAATCGGTGAAATCTTCGTCATCTTCTACATACCCTTTTCTCAGGTGGGGTTTCTCAGTTTTTCGACGATCTGAAAAAGCGTCGGTTTTTTATTTCATGGACTTTTCGGGGGGTTTCTTTTTTATAATTATTGATTTCTGGGTTTGATCTTGATGTATAGTTTTTGATTAATTTTGATGGGGTTTTGTTGAATGTATGATAATGATATAGCTACTGAGCAATGGCGGGGGAAACTGATAAGAATGTAGATGAGAAGTCAGCAATTGAGGAAAAGCCGAAAGATGAGACCAATTCGAAGGAGAAGGAGAAGGAGAAGGAGAAGAATAAGAAGAAGCAGAAGGGGGTTTTGGCTCGAATGTGGAATGGATTGTTCGGGTCTCGAAAAGACGATTTCGAGCAGAGGCTGGAGAAGATTTCCAAGGAGGAAAAGATTATTATTATTAGGATGAGGAAGAGAGCACAGAATTGGGGGACTATTAAGCGGAATATTATTCTGTTTTCGGTTGTTATGGAGGTATCACTTTGGCCCTCATGTTTGTTTTTGCCTGATCATGTTGTGCTAAATTGTCTGAACCACTCCCTAGTTCGTATTGTTGCGTAATTGATTCATTTTCTGGGTTGCTTTTGTATAGTTTGTAGTTGAATACCCTCCTTTCCCAAGCTTTTTATGTATGATGAATTCATGTTTCGATGCTCAAGTGTTGGAACGCTGTTGTTCGTATTGCTGGGTTATTTGTTTGTAGCTTAACATTCTACATGTCTTAAGCTTTGCTAGACTGGAGATTATAGAATTAATGTCTGCATTGCTTTAAGAGCTAATGGTATGATGCCTTATTCTATTATTTGCATTTTTTCGTATTCTTGATCATGGTTAGTTTGAGCATCTCATGACTTATTGTTTTTATTGTTTTGGCGGTTCAGCTTGTTGCTGTGGGTTATGCTATCATGACAGCAAGGACAGCAGAAAATTGGAAGGATCGGGCTCAACGGGTTCTGCCTATGTTTCTTTTGCCTGTTTTATCTACTATGGTATATTCTGGATTATCAAGCGTCAATGCCATGTGTAAGTTTCAGTTTTCGGTGTTAAGTGTGGTGCTATGATAGTTGGAGGAGGACCTTGTGGGTCCTTTTTCAATTCCATTAAAAGTTGGGAGCTCTAGTTGCCTTGATTGCCAAAATGTGGATCTGCATTTATTGTGCTATTTCATTTGATTTTCCTGGAAGCTGGGATTCTTGGTGATCCATGTGATTGTCTGATTTTACCCCTCCCCCCATTCTACTTTAGTTGTTGACAGATAGATGCATTTGTATCCAGGATAAGATATTCTATGTGACTACGTGTATTCAAATATTCTCTTAGGAAAGAAGGTTTAGTTGTAGCCATGTGTTACATCATCCCCCCCCTCCCCCCAAATTTTGGACTTCCACGAGTAACAAGTCAAAATATGGAGTACAGGGTAGATATTGAGGCATTGGGTGTAACCTCGTGTTCTTTCATTATGCGTTGAAATAAATCTGTCCCACCATTCACTCCACAGTACCAAGTTTGATAAGATAATTGTCTCCCACCATTGGAGGATTAACTTCTTTATTGTCTTAGTGCTTAAGACTTTGAGAAGCTACAAATATATCGGTTAGGATAATGACATGTTATTCATGAATGATGAGTTGATGCAAGATATGTGAACAATTGGATAGGCAAGCTTTACTATAGGCTCCTTTATCAAGAAAAAATGTGCTTGAAAAGACCTCAAGAAGTTGGTTAATATAAAGAATTTATGAGTTTTTTTTAGCATATAAAGGCCTCAAAACAGCTTTTGGAAATAACAAGGTCAAACTGTGTGTGCAAATACAATCGTGCTTGAAGACCATGTTAGATCGTTATCTTTTTGGAATGCCTGGACAACTTCTGAGAGTATTAAATCAACATGCTGGGTAAATTTATATGGTGACCTTGCATAAAGTATATGCTCAGGTTTGTGCCACTGCGTAACGTCTAGCAGCTACATGTCTATATCAAACAAAATTCCACTGCATTGCTTAAAGTATATTGATAAAACCATCTTATTTGAGTTATATCGAACAAAAATAATTACAAAGAAATTGAGCTATGTGACTCTTGTTTTGTGTACATATTAGAGGTGTCCTTGTTGGGAAAACTAAATGTAGTACTACAGCCGTTTTCTTGAGTTTACCCACTTACTATAGCAAAAGAAAATTAAGGAAAGTGAAAAGGGAAACCACACATGTGGGTAATTCACTTTTAGGAGAGGAGAGGAAGGGGGATCATTAAATATAACAGGGAGTCAGGGACCCATAAAGTGTGGTATGAATTGATAAAAATTGAATATAATGTTGTTATAAAAGGAATAAAGTAAAAGCAGGTAGAGTTTAGAAAAGCGGAATAAAACAGAAAGGTGTAGAACCAAGGAAAATGGAGGTAGTAATATTTCTATTCCTTTCTTTGTCCTTTTTTGCTTTATGTTATTTGGAAATTGTGTCAATGTGGTCATGGAGTTTAAGGTTATACGTTATATTTATTTTGGTTGTTGTCCCTCTTCATGAAGGTTGCTGTTTAGATTTCTTTATATTTTCTTGGAGCTCTCCTTTGCTGATTTCTATTCACTCTAATTGATTGTTGAATACTGCTATATATTATCACAGCAAGATTATTTCTTGATTTTTCATGTGCCTCTTTTACATATTACACCTTCCATCCCAATTAAGTTTTTGACTTTTGAAGGTATTAAATAATGTTTTGTTAAAAGTTATGTAACAAAAATAACATTGGCAGTTATTAAATTCATGGATCTTTAGAAGGTTTTAAGTTTAATGAAGGGCGTTGTGGGTTAATGGATGGTAAATCTTCCATTGGTGAATGCATAGGGACATTCGTTGGGAAACTTAAAGTAGAGAGTAGGATCATATTTATGAGACAAGGAGCTTTTTTTGGGTTATTTCTCAAGTTTTGTCCTTCATTTATCATTTGTGGGAATCACCAATCGGTGATGCTTCTCACTCATCAGCAGCCATAGTAGGAGGAACTAAAAGATTAGTTTGAGCCCCTTGAAGACAAACTAACCTCAAGATTTATACTTGCATATATATGAGTAAAAGTTGCTTTTCATTTAATTCTTGTTTTCCTCACAATTCAGTAGGGTTTAGCTCTTTCTGGGTGTCAGAACAAGGTGGACTGATTGTATCAAATTATATAAGCATTGCTGAGGGATTGGAAACTTTCCATTAGGGATAGTGAAGGAAACTAGTAAATGTCAAGCTTATGGTCATGTTTGTGTTTATACTCTACCAGACTGTTTTCTTCTCCTCTGTTTCTTTTTAGTTTCAAGCCTTTCAACACTTTGGCTTTCATGCTTGCTAACACACAATTTTGATCATTAGTTTATTTACTTATGTATGAAAGAAAGGAAATTGATAATTTAAACTACTTGTTGAGACTACTCCTGTAACATATTACGTTATAATTATTTTTTATATAGGTAGAAAAAAATATGATCAGAGTTAGCTTATGATTGATGAGTAAGTCAGAGTGTTGTAGTGAAAAAGAAGCAGGGGAAGTAGTTTGCAAATGATCTTTTGCCTTTCTAGAACTTGGCTTATCATCTTGAAGAATCTTGAAGCCTGTCACAAGCTAGATTTCTGAGAGCATCACATAGCACACCCTGTGAACTTTTTTTTTTTTTTGTCACTTGAGTTGCATTTCATATGATCATTGACATGTCATATAGCCAAATAGATATGGGAAGCCTCAAAGATCTTTATAGTCTTATAGCATACTTCTTTTCTTAGTTTATTCTTGCTGGTGACAATTTCGGATTGATATTTTGAAGTGTTGACCCAAGTTGCTATTTTGGAAAATTTTGATAGAAACAAGCAGCATTATGCTTTAAACTTTTGGCCCCTGCATCATTTAGTCTTGGTCAGTGTTTGATAGATTTTTATTGCTAGTATAACAAATACTGTATAAAAAATTTTTTGCTGCTCATAAAACCTGTTAGCTTATTGCTAATGACTATTCAGTAAGAAAATTGCTAATCAATGCATTTCTTGTTGTGATCTGTAACTGTAGATGTGATTTGGATGTATTGAGATGGTAATTTAGTGTAAGAATCAGATTCTTGAACCAAATACATCATATTTGGCAGCATTTTCATGTGCTTGGGTCTTGCTGGTGGTCCTCTGTTTTTTGTGCTTTAGTTAAGAGTCATTTCTTTCAAATGAACTTTGTAATGGTAATTTCTCAAATATTTGTTTCCTTGTGCAGGCGAACGTAAGGATCAGAAAACTTTGGAAAAGCTTCAGACTGAGAGGCAAAACAAAATCGATGAGCTTAAAGAGAGGACCAATTTTTACCTAACGCAACAGCTTATTCAGGTAGGATTGTTTGATAGAACTCTATTGTTGACTTGTCCAATACCTTGTTTGCTGACATGTATAACACTATGGCAGGCCTATATAATGGCTATTGCTTGCAAAAACTATATGTTTACCAGTGTGTACTTTAGTACTGACATAATGTGTTTCTTAAGGGACCATGAGTCTAACAAACAATTCAATGAATAAATTTGTAAAAGAAAGGGGTTTTTGATTTGGGATATTGATTCATGAGTTTCAAATTGCCTCCTTGAAACTCAAATGCTCTTTGAAATATCAGAAGTTGATGTGAGAGGATTAGGATGCATGTGATAGAATGGTAGATGAGCTTTGTTCCTATAGTATTTAGTCAAGGATGTATTGAAAGGCATTAGTTCAAGTATGTGCCTCACTTAAAAATTAGGCGAGGGGTTTTACAATGTATTCTGGGCCATGATTTGCAGTCTAGTGGTCTGATATGGTGTATTTATGGTTACTTTTGCAGGCAATGATGAGGATTTCACCCTTTTATTAGTTTTGATACACCGTATGAAATAGGTTAGGGGAAGACTGAATAGCAATTTCTTGGCTGAGATGATGGTGGTGGTCAAAAGGTTGTGGTGGGTAGGGTGACACTAATATAGATGGTGGGTGTTCTAGAGAGTTGAGTGCGAGGATGAAAGTTTGTTATCAATATTGTTGTATACCCAATGAAAATTAGTTCATAAATTTTCCAAGACTAGATGAAATGATACTGTTGTAGTGGTAAACTAAAAGGTATTTAGGAAAATGAGATTATAATACTGTAGTATTACATAACCTTTTTTAGTGTCATTACGATTTTTTTGATGCAACAACTTAGTAGCTGCTAGTACTTACAGAACTCATTGCTGAATTTAATACCAGGTATTTGATGGTTTTCAATTGAAAGTAGAAAAAAGAATATTTTTTTTTTTTGGAAAATCTGCTCATTGAAACTGTTGGCACTTAGAAGTCTTATAGGTCTCATAATATTTCTTCAAATTCTTTATCATATTGGGATCCATTAATGAACAAGGCGTGAGATGAAGTACATATCCCTTCATGTTCTGATCGGATAACATATATGAAGTTGTAGTGCCATTCGAAGATGAACTCTTGATATTAGCTGTGTTTTTTTCATGTTCTCTGATACTTTTCTTTAAGTAACCCCTATTTTCTTTCGGTGGCAGCGTTATGACACTGATCCTGCAGCTAAAGCAGCGGCAGCTGCTGTCTTGGCATCCAAATATACTGAAGGCACGGGATTGAAACTCTCTCTTCAGGGGGAGCATGAAGCAGAGGCTGGAAAAGGCCGTGATGTTGAAATGGTCCAATCTACTGGCCTTAGAAATAGGAGACAGCCACAAGGAAGAGCAACTAGCCCAGGAGGCACAATGATTCAGCATTCTGCTGAAACATCACCACAAGCAGGCAGTGAATATGACCAGCATAACCAGCAGCGTTTTGTTGATCATTTTCAAGGTGAAGAAGCCGCTTCATATAATAGTGGATGGTTGTCTCGAGTTGCAGCATTACTTGTCAGGGAGGATCCAACCCAATGCTATGCTCTTATATGTGGTAACTGCCGTATGCACAATGGTGAGTAGTCTATGCTGAAGTACATTTCTGTGAATTTCCCCTCCCTTCAGAATATGGAGAGACTGGTAGACTTAAACTTAAATATCTGGTTTTGTGTAGGGCTTGCTAGCAAGGAAGATTTTCCTTATGTGACCTATATTTGTCCACATTGCCATGCTGTAAATGGCCCAAAAATTCATGCTTCTACTACCGGTACTCCTAATATGGGTTCAGCAGTTTCAGTAGATCCTAGCCATACTACAAGTGGTGTTGTTGATTCTCCACATGAAAATATGGTTGACAACGCCATTGCTGAAGTTGCTCCTACACCTGCGCCTGCCAAAGTTAGCAACAAGACTGAATTAAGAGCTGAAAGTGATTAAAGTTGGAAGACATGGATTGCTTTTTTGTGAATGAGAAAATATCTGATTGTTTGAATCAGTTTGTTTTGTTCCCCAAGGCAGGAGCTGATAGGGATGCTGATCATGAATAGGTCTCTAGCTTGGGATTTTTGTGAAATCTGATTGTGGTTATACTACTTGTAAACGTGGAAAATATAGGATGTCTATGTCTGCAATCGACATTTATAGCCATTTCACTTGGCCAGTCACATTATATTGAATTTGAGGCCTGCAAACTGATGATTCAGTTTATCTAAGAGAATATATCGATTACATGGTGATAGTAATGAGGAATTTTCTGTACTGCGAAAGCTGTATCCTTACATTTTGGAAAGGCATCATGTATGATTTATCAAGGAGTTCAGTATTTAGTTCTTCATATCAAATGGCCCACATTGTTCTTATTATCTTGCTTTATGAAATGACTAAGATTGTCCTGGGCTGCTAGCTACCCATAGTCTAAAAGACACGATTTGATTCTATGGCCCTTTGTACCCTAATCGCCTTATGCTCTGATCAGACTGCACTGTGGCAACGGGGAAGTGAGACTACCTAGCTTGATGCGGATATGCCCCAACTTGAGGCTCTACTGAAGCACTTGCTATAGGCTAGTGCATACTGAAAAGAACACTTAAAATGTTGCTCATGAATTGGAAAATTCTCGAACTGAAGAGTGTAATAATTTAGAAAATATCGAGTTTAGAATTTTGTGAAATGAGATAAAAATTAACACTGAACATGCAATAATGTGCTATAAGAAGCGCTTGGAAACAGAAAATGAATCCATAGATATAGAGATAAATATACAACCAACATTGCATCATAGATTCACAGCAACGCATCCTACAGACGAACAAGAAATGCTTAACATTTCATTACAAAAAAAGTAGAAAATTGATAAGAAACACAGCAAAATTTGTTTAATCGTATTCTTCAATTCTCGACACTTGAATGGTTGTCCCATTTTTGCACAACCTACTCCGTATTTAAATAGCAACCTGTCAAAGCGTGTACAAAATTAACAACAATAAACATAATAACTCCCTATGTGGCTATGGATTTTGTCTGTTACGTTACCGCTACCAATTTACACTAATCCCACACGGAGACGGAGGCAGCAAATTCATTTTCTAACTGATAACACTACAACCAACTAACCAATCATCAGCATATAATTACAAAAATCTTTTGCAATTTGAGAACCAAGAAACGCCGGTGGGATCCGTCATAGCCCACAAAGTGGCTCAGATAGCGGCCAGTCTTCATCGCAGCACCTCAACCGTGAAGCTGACAATGTGGGCTCTAACCGTAACCGATGTAAAACCCCAATGTGCCGGGAGGTTGGGGTTTAATACCAATAACGATATGGAGATATTTAAGCAAAGAATTGAACGAAGAGCAGGCATTTATGAGACCAAAGGCAACTATGCTGGAGAAGGTTAACAAGATGAGGACCAGTTGGAGGATGACATGGAGATGGGGTCTTACCTTTCTACAAGCAACGAGAAGCAACCCCGCCCACTATTCCCAATTAACATTGGTGTTCCACTGATTTCCATACTTATACGGAGTATAACAAATCCCACTCTAATCTTTCATTCTTCCCCTTCGCCATATCGCTGGAGAAGTGGAGTTCGAAGAGAGATCAAGGATTTGAGAGAAGAGTATTGATGCTGCAGAACTGTACATCAGCAGAGAAGTTAAGGTTTAGGGATTTAGGTTTTTCTTCTTATTTATTTATTTTATTTTTTAGGTTAACCATTACAATAATTAAGCTACCGTTAACCGTCGTTAACCGTCACTTATGCACGGTGCTATATATTTTTCACACCCTAAAGTATTTGACTAATTGTGCTTTTGTTACAAAAATCATTATTTACTAATAACATGTTTGAGATGAGAGTAATATATTATTAGGATAACAAAAGTCAAACATAAGAAAATACATGTGAATACAAGGAAAAATGAGATAGTGGTGATGTGATTTGAAATATATTCTGTAGTGATAGTGTGTTGAGAAGTAAATAAATATGAATTATTACCCTTATTTTAGGGAAAATAATTATATTAGGGAGAAGGTGGGTAACTATTACCCCCAAAATGAGGGTTATAATTCTCCTTCTTCTATCTCCCACCACATCATTAATATTTGATCAACTTGCAAATACATTATCACTTTCTTATTTTTTCTTAGATTCACATTTATGTTTTTGAGTTTTTACTACCATAGTAATTCATTACCCTAATCCCAATCATGTCCAAAGTAAGTGACTATAAGATTGTAGCAATTAAACCAAATATAAGATTGTTTGAGGGCACATTAATGTGGCGAACACTTGTACACCTCCTGATTATATACTGACCCATTTTTCATAGTTTCAAACTCAGTTTATATAACATACTTACTATTGTGTCTGATTTTTTATATCTGGTCTTATTTTATTTAACCTTGATTAATGTTTAGTCTTAATTTGCTTATTTATTCGTATATAATGGCTATTTGAGTATTAGTTCGTGACTCTTATGCGCATTAGGCAATTTTCAATGTTTATCGTAGTGTAAGATCCCGTTAGGAAAGTGATTTGAACATATTTGTGTGTTACTACGTGTTAGGGAGATATAATATGATTGATAACATGTGATATTAGTTGGTATTATGTGTGACTTATCTCACCATCTCGCCAGTGAGACAACCACCCACAACACCACCATACCATCTCTTCCTCGTTCTCCTCCTTCACCGCCATCGCCACCACCCTCCTCACCACAATCGCGATCTCGCCACAACTCCTTCAGAAAGATTGGCGAAGATGCTTGGAGTGATGAAACCTATTTCAATGGTGGGCCCTACTTTTGCTGATTCCCTAAGGACTCGTGAATTGGAGAAGTATATGGTTGATTCTGATCTTTACGAAAGTGAAGACAAAGCGGTAAAGAGGGAAGCAGTTTTAGGTCGCCTGAGAGAGCTTGTTAAAGATTGGGTGAAACAACTTAATTGCTTATAAGAGTATACTGATCAAATGGTTGATGATGCTAATGCACTTAGGCAAAGTTCCTGATGACTTGGAGATTTTTTTCGGTGCTATATAATGTTGATGAAGCTCCTGGGCATACCAGTTATGATATCAGTTATAGTTATCAACATCTTAGATATAGAAATTAATATCTAGGTTATAGATATTCTGATCTTAGGAATAACTAAGTTATAGAAATTAACATCTAAGTTATAGATATTCTGATTTCGGTTATAGTAATTAACATCTTAGATATAGAAATTAATATCTAAGTTATAAAAATTAATATCTAAGATATAGATGTTTGATCTCAGTTATAGTAATTAAGATCTTAAATATAGAATTAATATCTCAATTATAAATTTTCTGATCTTAGGTATACCAGTTATGATCTCAGTTTTAGTAATTACTATCTAAGCTTTAGAAATTAATATCTTAGTTTTTGAAATTTTATCTTAGGAATGCAAATTATGATCTCAGTTATATTCTTACGTATAATATTTATTGTCTCGGGATAAGAAAATATTATCTTAGGTATATATGAGATAACAAATTCAATACGTGAGATATTAATTTGTATATATGAGATAATGAATTCAATACATGAGGCCTTTAATTTTATAACTGAAATTATAACTTGTATACGAAGGATCAGAATATAATTTAATACCTGAGATCTTTATTTGTATATATGAGATAATAAATTTAATACCTGAGACATTTATTTGTATATCTAATATAATAAATACAATACCTCAATTTTTTTATATACTTGAGATCTTTATTTATATATTTAAGATAATAAATTCAGACATTTATTTGTATATCTGAGATAATAAATTCAATACCTGAAACTTTTATTTTATAACCAAGATATATCTAATTTGAAATGAGCGCGAGATGACTTTTTATACTTTACTAGTGTCACATCACTTGGCTAATGTGACGGTCTCAACCAATATTTTCACCATGTGGTGTATGATTTTATGATAAATAGAACTATTTTTGCTATAATTATTTCAAGAAAATAATTATTTGGTATTGTCATATGATTATTGACATTGTTGCACTTGATTTTCAAAGTTTTCGAACAATGTGATTGTTATGATGGTCAAATAAGCCTTATAAAACTATTGAATAGATTGGACATTATGGTCATATGCGGACCTAAACTGTTATTGGATAAAGTTGAACTGTAATAATTAAGTTTGAGATTTCTCTTGCTATTTGTGTATTACATGTTGTTCAATTATTGTAAGCTACTAATAATGTGAAGTGAAAGTAATGAAGGGAAATGAAGCCTGAAAGAATAAAGAACAAGATGCCCTACGGGATGATCTTTTAATACACAATTGTGGAACCCAGCTGACTCCTAGTAGGTTACTATATGTCATATAGACTATTTTATTCTTTTATACTAATATGTCTTGCACACAATCTATTGCGGAAATGCATTAGTTCAGTAAGGGGCTATATGTTAGGGAAATTTCTATTACATATTTTATTGGTTATAGTTGGGTAATAACCCTTCGAGTCGTATTTAATTTATTTTAGCTGGTTTCAACTTGAATTTGATTTTGCGATTTGGTATAATAACATTTTGACTTCTTTTAGACCACTTAGATTTTTTATAAAGTTAATTTCTACTTTTAATTTCATATTTCATAGTAATAAACCAATGTTTGGGCATTAATTTTCCAATAAAATGTGTATATTTATTATTTTAATTGGTCTAAATTTTTGGGGTGTTATTTGGTAAGAGAACACATTATTTTACTTTTCACATGTCTTAATAAGGTTATAGTATGTTGAAATCATTTATTTTTTAGGGCTTTGAAGATCAAATATAAAATATCGAATAGTTTCAAACTTTCTCATATTACCCTATAAAGTATCTAGTATATTAAATTCAATTTTTTCAAATTTTTAAATGAATGTTTCTATAACTGATTTGCAAGGGTTATTTATAGGCAAACTCTACTTTTGGACTAACCTTATTTAACAAAATCCTAATGGTAGTAGAAGATCTTGACGTTTCTTTGGTGTGACATCTTCCAAGTGTGCTGCTTAACTTTCTAATATTTTAACAAGGTGCCACACAATGACACAATTGTCCTATGGTTAACCAACTCCTCTTGGCCCCTGCCGGCCACATGTCATGCTTTGATTAAACCTCCTTAAGGGTATCAAATCGTTGACATATCACACGTTAGAGATGCCTCGTGTAATGGTATTTAACCCCACATCAAAACTAGCCTAATCCAAATAACAGTAATATCAAACCTATAAATCCATATTCAAATCGTGTAATAAGTCAATAACCCAAATTAATCTAACCTGACCCTAAACCAAAAAGATTAAAAGTGATCAAAATGCCTCCACACTCGATGTCAAGCAGGGGAGGTAAAAACTGATCGACCCGAAAATAGCGGGTTAGAGTTGAGATTTTTGACACGAAAACTTAAATGGGTTGACACAAATTCGACCCGAAATTAAATGTGTTAGGTTAAAGTTGAAAATTCCAACCCGAAAATGACCACGTAACCCAAAATTATTTTCGGGTCAAAATCAGGTTGGGTCAACCCGAACCCGACCTTATAACCAAACTATATTAAGTAGATTAAAAAAAATTACTTGGCTAGTCACCCACTCAACCCAAAACCAAAGCCCAAATTAAAACCCTAAAAGACAATTAAATACTACTGTCAACTTATCAGTCGTTTTATTTCAACCCTAAAAATCTTCTTTTTCTTTAGCCACTCTATTGAATAGTCATATATCAGGGGTGACAAGAACTGACCCGACCCAACCCAACCCGAAAACCTGATATGAAAATAGCGGGTTAAAGTTGAAATTTTCGACACAAAAACTTAAATGAGTTGACACGAACCCCGTCCGAAATTAAATAGATTAAGTTCGGATTGAGGTTTTCAACTCGAAAACTTAAATAAATCAGGTTTAAATTGAAGGACAGCTGACCAAAAAATAGGTGATTCGAATACAAACCCGATCGGACCTCATTGCCACCCTAAATTGTCAAACCATCATATCCAAATTTTTAGTCGGACTTGTTATTGTCAAAGAGTATCAAGACTGTCAACTGTCAAGGAGCCAGGCCCGTGTGTCAACCCATACAGACGACTGAAACTCAAATTGATTTTATGCACCATTGATTCATTAAACCAACAACTACGCCGTCACCTAGTTCAACGATTCAACATAGCGTTTCTCCCAAATTCCCAAATCGGCGAAAAACCCTAGATTTTCGAACCCAAAATCGACGCTCAATTATTGGCAGAACCCTAAATTGGATGATAAACTCGTTAAATTCGCATCAATTTCATTCAATTTGACAGAATGGGAGCTAGTCGGAAGCTACAAGGTGAGATCGATCGAGTCTTGAAGAAGGTTCAAGAAGGTGTCGACGTTTTCGACAGCATCTGGAACAAGGTAATCCACTTTCTCTCTCCTCCGCTGGCATTGTTCTTGAACTTTCTAGAATAATCTAGAATACTATTGATTTGGTAAAAGTATATGTTATTCTGTCTTTTATATTGATTATTCGTTTCTTACACTAGAATTATGATTCAGGTTTACGATACCGATAATGCGAATCAAAAGGAGAAGTTTGAAGCGGATTTGAAGAAGGAGATTAAGAAATTGCAGCGGTATAGAGACCAGATTAAGACATGGATACAGTCTAGTGAAATTAAGGATAAAAAGGTTGGCTTATTTTTTTTCGCTTCTGTTTTACTCGTCTTTACAATTTTTTTTATGATGATGAGTGTGTAATATGTGATATAATTTGTTTTATCGTTCGCTATTTGAAGATGAATTATTTTGGAATTCGATTGTTTATTACTCGTTGTGGACACGGGTTGAGTTTGATTGTATGAGAATGCTTCTTTGGGTTGGTACGTTTTTTAGGGGAATTTAAGCTTACCGGAAACTTTATTTTGTAGTTAAGAAAGGATAGTGGCAGTCTACTTGATGCAATGTAGGGATTGAAAGAGGTCACCACGACACTCACAAAATCACAAACTCCCGACAACCAACCAAATATCCAAACCAATCTACCCAAATTGTCACACAACCATAATATCAAATATGGATAGCAATATTTGAGTAACGAAACAACAATAATAAGCGAATAAAATGTAAGCAACACACACAAATTATACGTGGAAAACCTCTTCAATGTGAAGAAAAAAAAACTATGGGACCTCTTAAGGAGTCCGTCCTTAATATTCTCTTATTGATAATTGAGGGTAAAAATAAACCCAAATCAATCTACCCAAGGTATATACACCTATCAACAATCACCAACCAATAAGAGAATACAATTGAAGAAACAAAGTGGAGAAAATCACCTAAATCAGCAATTCTGTCTGAAGACGACTGCGACCAAACTAGAGTTCAAACTGACAATCTAACCGTCCAAAATGAAGCCCTTGATGTAAGGAACAAGCGTCCAAAATTTGAGGACGATCCAACAGTGCAATTTTCGGCAACGGACAAATTACCGATGGTTGTCTTGAGAAATCCGAAATTGAACCCTAACTTCTCTCTATTTTTATGTCCCTTCCAATTCTAAAAAATATGTCCCCTCTCTGATTTTTCAGCCTAATAATATCTTATTTTCAGCCAAAAAATAATAAGCCCAATTAGATTTAAACACAATAAGTAAAATGCTAATAAAATTGGCTCATTAACAGTGACCAAAATAAAACACATTTTACCAACACTTGGGTTGGACCCGTAACATGGAATACATTTCTTTCTTTGTGTGTGCTTAATTCCAAAGTTGATTTTTGCCTTGTGTTTGCAGGGGGTTAGGAAAATTAGAATGAGTGAAGTGGATGATCATTATAGTTTTGAGGATAGTATTTTTTTAAACTTTTTTTTTTTTTTTTTAGCTTTTTTGGTGGGCGGTGTGGTGGGGGTTCCATATCAGATTTATAAGAAGGTAGTTTGGTGAATTTCTTTGTTCACTTTGATATGTGTTCCATAAAATTAGTATTTAAGCTTCATTCCCCTGGGTGAAGTTGGATGAATGGACTTGTTTTTATCATTGTGCTCTTAATTATCCGTGTTTTTCTAGGAACTTTGAAATGCTATTTCATATTTGATGAATTGTTTTCCTGGTCAATTGATCATTGTTTTAGGATGCTCTAAGTTGATAGTCGATACATAATGAATAGAGAGCTATACTGATTTCTATCCTTTTAAACCTCTAAATTAATAGAGGCCATTGATATTTGTAAAATGCTCAATTGTGAGATTTATGAAACTATTGTCTATATTAAATTAAAGTTATTGACGTTAGGGTAAAGACGAGCCCTTAGATTACTATTTTGGCAGAAAATCTGGACTGGATATTGTGCTTTGTCTCAATATCCTGCTCGCTAGATAGTGGCCATATTAAAATCAAATAAGGTGAAGTGGTGTCTTGGGAGTGGTAATCTTACTGTGTTAGTATGGAATCTTACTATGTGTCATTTCAAAGCCACATGCAATGGTCATACTCCATTTAGATTGGAATAGTTTCTACTGCTAGTATATTTTAGATTATTGTATTCCTGAATTTCCCAATTGGGATACTATACCTCTATTTCTCCTCTCTCAATTCATATAAAAGATTACGAGGACAACGTATCATCTAATCAACATCTAGGACTATCCTGTTTTTAAATTTTCTAGAGGCAACCATTTGTGTACTACTTATCTTATAAGGGTTAATGATGGAACTAGTAGTGAATTAAGTCTTTGCTTGGATAGCTGGGAATTAGGGTATTTTTTGGCAGAAACTGAACTCATAAGGTGGAATTCAGTTAGATGCATTCCCTTTGAAGGATGAATAATTGTATTGCCTATTAAGCTTCTGACCACGAGTGCTATTTAGGTGGGCATGACCTGGTAAACTGAAAGATACTTCTGCAAGCTTGGAAGCGGAGATTTGAGGTGTAGTTGAGTGTGGAACTGTGATATTTTTTATTTGGTGGTAGAGTATATCGAATGGTCAAAATCCACAGAATTTTGGGCAAAAGCCTTCCCCTTTAGGTTTTTATATTCTTTTATAATTGATTCTAGTACTTCATTTTCATTCCTTGATTTTGTATATAAGATCATATATGGTATTTTTTTGATTATGCTAGTGGGCTAGTGTTTGTCTATAGGCTTTTTGTCCATATATATGAGTCATATGACTTAGAATATTAGTGATTGAGGGTATGAAACTATGGATACTATTTCATTCCATAACCTGAGTTTTTGAA
Source organism: Dysphania ambrosioides (assembly GCA_026401315.1). NCBI lineage: Eukaryota > Viridiplantae > Streptophyta > Magnoliopsida > Caryophyllales > Amaranthaceae > Dysphania > Dysphania ambrosioides. The sequence continues at coordinate 10,269,633 of CM048661.1, forward strand.
AAGAAAAAAACCTTTATGAAGACTATTCAATCTGAAGAGTCTCTGCCTGCAGGATCATTGCCTTTTGGACTTTTTTCTGTAACTCCCTGTCCCCTTTCTATCATGGCATAAAGTGCACACATGAGGAGTTAAATCCTTAGTGGGTTATGATACTCATTTGTTAGAAAGCCATCCTAAACTTTTATTTTTCTCCTATTAGATTTTTAGATGTGCGCAAGACATCTTTAAAGATATTGTAATGCTTGGTAGTTTAGTTAAGAGGCTATTTTTAAGCCACCCTAGAGTTGTTTATTTCCCTCCAATTAGATATTTAGATGTGCGCAAGACATCTTTAAAGACATATAAATGCTTGCTATTTTATCTGAGAGGCTTTTTTTTTTATTAGGAGAAAGGTCATAAAGGCTGTATTCTTAGGAGGTTGCATGAAATGCTAGAAAAAAATATTGTGAAGAAGACATAGGACTGGTTTCCAATATTTTCTTTATTTACAGCAGTGAAATTTATCGCTTAGATCTTAGGGAATTGCTTTATTTCTGCACATAGGATTCTGCTCAAGGTTGGAAAGTCGAGTTTTGAGTGCCCTAGAATGGCTTTGTGTTCTCCCTGTTTTGTTCAAGGGTAGTTTTAGAAATATTCCACTTTCAATACTTCTTAACTGTGCACGTTATTAAAATTATGTTTTTATTTATTTGTTTATTTTTATACATATAATTGTATTTGCGTGAAATTTTCCCTAAATGAATAATTTTCCACGAATAAGCAAATTTTGTTCAGAAAGATGGTGATTCTTAGTATTCAATGAAAGAATTTTAGCCATAGATGATAAGCTATCTTAAGCGAGTGGCAAGTGTCACGCTACTTGAAATGATTTTTAATTACCACGATTCACACTTTCTTAATTGATGTCGATGATTGACAATGTGATATATGTTGACGTAGGTTAGTGCATCTTATGAGCAGGCTTTGGTGGATGCGCGTAAGCTTATAGAACGTGAAATGGAAAGGTTTAAGATTTGTGAGAAGGAGACGAAGACAAAAGCATTTTCAAAAGAAGGCCTAGGTCAACAGCCTAAGACTGTAAGAGTTGAAATTGTTCTAGAACTTTTATTATTTTTGCATTCTCGGATGCTGCATCTGGGCTCCTGTGCCTGGACTGATTTCACATTGATTTGACACTTTGGCTGCTGTACCTGTTTTGACATGACATGATACTGGTACAGTGGCAGCAAGTGGTTGATTTGGAAATTCATCATTTCATCAGGTGCGTCAAGAATCTGATTGAGATTGGAATCTTGAGGATGTAGATTGACTTCTTTTGCTGAGGGAGATAATCAATAATAAATGTTGGGGGATTTGTACCTTTGTTTTTGTGCAAAGGAGTAAAAGAGAGATGTCTCTGGTGATCTGCAATGCATTATTCTCTTCTTGGTTGACCTTTATCACTTCTTACTTGAAGGAGAAGAGAGTGCAAATACAAAAATCTGAGAGCTTGAGAGAGGGGATTGTGTGATTTTGTTTGAGAATTAAGGGCTGTGTAAATTTAGAGGCCCCTACATAAAATCTCAAATGTTTTTTTGTTATCAAATCAACTATGCCATATCATTAAATCGCCTTTGTTTCTCTGATTAACCTAACCCATAGGCAGGATAAGGGGAAGAGAATGAGGGAGGGGCAGATGTATGTGTTGATGAATTATTAACGCATGCAGTTTACTGAGTTTGCGGAGAAGAAAATGATGTACTATATGAGACAATTGATTTTGTGATATTGTCTGAAATATTGACAGGCAGTTAGCTATGCTGTAATTGCCAATGCCAACGCCAAAGGTTAAACAATTCATTTCCTAACATTTGACTTCTACTGCCGAGTTGTATAATTTATTAAATTAATCTTTAACTGAAGAGTTTGCAACTTGTTAAATTATTTGTAAGAGAAATTACATATTTGGAAAAAGTTATGTGCAAATGTTTAATTGTTTAAAAATATTTCTGTGGTTCATTCATCACACATTTTAAAATTCTGGAAGGTTTCATCCCTAAGGTAAAGCAGCTGTTTATCTGTGACACTTATTTGATTGCCATTAACATTGAGTTAGATACTGGTGTTTTTTTTTCTTCTGAATCAATCATGTGAAAGTGTGGAACTTGACCTTTATGGCTTTGTATGCCCCAGTTTCTTTCTCTTTTTATTTTGAGTATCGTTATGAAATTTGGATATCTGCTACTCTCAATATTCCTTAATCAGTTACATGTTCTCTGATATCTTTGATAGGACCCTAGGGAGAAAGCAAAATCTGAGACAAGAGATTGGCTGAATAATGTGGTATGAATTCTCTTGGTTTCCTATTGCTGATAAATTAAGTTGTAGTTTACAAGCTTAGAAGTTATTTATCAAGAATTCGTGCTTTTTCTTGGCAAATTTTGTTTGACGATGAAGTTGGATTAAGTTGTGATATCGTTTTCACTTTGAGCATGAGTATATCACAATTTAGATCTTTTGAGTATATGCAATGTTCTAATGGTCTTTTATGAATAGTTACTTTTTTTCCCGTTGCATATTATATGGAGATCTGTCCTACAATTTTATATTATACTTTGTATGACCTGTTATTGAATGTTCTCCAATATTTTATAGTTAAGGTAAATATTTCAAAATTTTGCCTTGTAAAACATAACGAAAACTGTTTTGGAATGATATTAAAATGATGTATTTATGATTGACAAATACATCTTTCTAATTGGAGTGGTTTAATGAATCATGTTTCTTTATCTTTTGCCTACTGCTAAGAAGCAGTTAACTTTGTGGGATGGTGCTTGTGACCCAAAGTCGTGTTTTCTAAATTGTGTTTCTTTTTCTTTCCTAATTCTGAATTCTGACTAACTTGTAGGGATAGAGTGTCTCAAAATTATCTTCATACCTATTAGTGGAGAAAAAAAAATCCCTTTCTTAAGGATTTCCCAAGTACTCATTTGTTTAAGGAGTATATATTCATTGGTATGTTTGTAGTGCTGATAATGTTATCATAGGCTCAGTCAGAGAACTAAATTCTTTGTAAATACGTAATTTAATAGGCTTTTTTTTTCTTCCCAAAAAGCAGTATAATATTATATTGAAAAATGTTTATGAAGATTCATTGACTTTTTCTATTGTAAGATATCCTTAACTGTTTGTATTATTTGTAAGGATATGATTTTTGTGAAATTGTAGTTTAAGAATGCTACTATGAAATGGATGAAGGCCCTGGCCCTCCAATAAGTTATCCTTAACTGTTTGTATTATTTGTAAGCAAATAAATATTTTTAAAATGTAGTTCTAAGAGTGCTACTATGAAATGGATGAAGGCCCTGGCATTCCAATAAGATTTAGACATTGAATGGGCATAGGAAACTGAGCTAGCACTCCAGAAAGATGTGATGCTAAAGAAAGCCTCTGAGACATGTGTCTGAAGAGAGGCCAAGTCCACAACTAACCCTGTGGAGGAACTAGTAGATTTTGAATTCTTTTTCAACCATGATATTGATCTGAGTCTTGGTCAACCACAACACCCATTCTATCATGAAGCTGATCACAAACATGTACCTTATATATACCTTTAGCAAAAAAAATGTAACTTGCAGATGCATCATGAGGAAACTTTGATGGTCCGTTTTACTTCCACTGATCAAGGAGTTAATAACATAAGAAATTTGTAGTCTATCAGAGTGTGAATCCTGGACTATATTATACTTTCTTGATTTTATCTGGTATTATGGTTTTTTTTTTTGTTGTTGATATGTGATCCAAAATGAGTATTTCAAATATTAAAAATAGTGTCTTGCTCAAACAAGATGCAAACTTTTGCATAGTTACCTTATTCTTGAACTCTATTACAGATTCCATTGTGCTACATACCATTCTCTCCAAAACACTTAGCTTGCTCCACATGATTGAAATACTTCCAAAACACATACCAGAACAAAGAGCTATTAGTATCAATCTTTTTAAACTTTTGGTCCAAATGAAGCCTTTTTCCTTATATACAATAATCATTACCATTTTTTTGTTGAAACATTGGATGAAGTTCTAGTTTTCACCAAAGAGAATGTTGATTATTGAGAATGTGAACTTTTCACTCACTCATCCCTTTTTATTAATTTAATCCCCTATCTCTCCATAAAGCAAACAATTTTCTAGTCAGTTTCACACCATTTTTAACTAAACCAATCCGAACTCCATAAAGCATTAACCTTTTGATTTGAGAATACTCCAGAGATCACAGTATGCATGTGAAAGAGTAGAACTTCTTTGCAGTATTTCTTTGACCTACTACGCTGTCTAGCCGGAAATTCATCTCCTTTCCTGCCTTTATCATATCTTTTTATCCTTTTCAAGTTTTGAGGTTTAAAGATCTACCTTCATAGTCTATAAAATTTTGCCTACTAGTTTTCTTCACTGTGGTGGTTGGTGGGAGATTTGTGGAAATATGTTAGATGTGAAACATTTGGAGGAGCTGGGAAAAACTGTTATTTTACTCTTAAGCATCTTATGTGATAGATAAATCTTGTTTCCCACTTTCATTTTTGTCTCATTCCTTCTTGGATGCTTGGTCATTTGATGATGCTCATAGTCATTTGGTGTCTTTATTTCTTGTGTATTCCTCATAGGCAAGTTGTTATGCACACCTTTTCCATCAGAGCTCAAGTTATTAAAGATCTAAATGGTTTCTGTATTAGTAATTATACAACTCTGGTTATATTTATTTCAAATGCTGAGAAATTCATTGGGCAATGTCTTTGCAGGTAGGAGAGTTAGAGTCTCAAATCGATAATTTTGAGGCTGAGATGGAGGGCTTATCTGTTAAGAAAGGAAAGACGAGACCTCCTAGACTGGTGAGATGATTTATGGCTGAAGATTTAATGATTTATCCTCTAAGGGAGTGATGATACAGGAGTATTTCTTACGATTTATGATGTGAGAAAAAAGTTAATTAAAAATTTATTTTCCCTTGCAGACGCACTTGGAGACTTCCATATCTCGTCACAAAGCTCATGTCATGAAATTAGAATTAATATTGAGGTTATTAGACAATGACGAATTGAGTCCTGAACATGTCAATGATGTTAAGGACTTTCTTGAAGATTATTTGGAACGTAATCAGGTCCATATATGTTTCTTTTAACACTTGTGAAATTTGTTGAGTACTATGGCTTTACATTTCATAAAAGTATCATTTTAGTTTTGATTGTGTTTGGCTTTTAGCAGATACTTTGTTTTACCCTTTTGCTTTCGAATATGATTTCCAGGAAGATTTTGATGAATTTAGTGATGTTGATGAGCTCTACAACACCTTACCATTGGACAAAGTAGAAGCTCTTGAAGATCTTGTGTCAATGGGTCAGCCTGGACTTGCTAAGGTGTGTATGGTGATCGAATATACATATACTCTATAACCATTTTTTTGTATATTCCTGGACTGTTGGGTATGACCTTATGGCATTAAATTATGCTAGCTGGCTGATTGATTTTGCCTTTTCATTCTTAATCTTCTGCGTGACCATGATATTTGAACTCCGGTTGCGGTAAATTTCGAATCTACCATTTTGAGATTAAGGGCATGAAGTCACAGGTTCGGATCTTTGTACTCTTTAGGTCCCATTTTCGAAAATTGTATATGTATTTTCTGTACTTACAGCTTTTATTGAAGATATCTGCTTCTTGACATTTATATTTGGATTTTGATGGACATGTCTAACATTGTGAATAGTTGTTGATGTCCTTGATAATGATAATTGATTTTGATTCAAAACCTTGTTGTTCAACTGCTTTTTACTTGTTATTTAACCTAAGTATTATTTTTTGTAATTTTTTTGTTGAAAAAATTAAAAACTTTACTCCGTATATGAGTGGTTCATATGGGGAGCTGTTTGGTTATATGTACTTGTCAGCTCCTACAAGAGGGGTAGTAAGGCTCATTTCATTTAGATGAAGAAAGAATAAAATTCTGTATCATCTATAAGAAAACTAGAGTAATCAGTGTGCTATGCTATTTGTCTGTTATCTATCATTGGTCTCCAGTAGAAATTTTTCTTTGGATTTCACTTTTGTGAATGACCTTGCTAGTGTTTGATGTAGCAAAGTCAATTTAGGATTTCTATGGGTACTAGTACCTTGACACTGTTGCAGGGAACCAGAGGTTGAACAGAGAATAAAGCAAGACAGAATTTTAGGATAATAAGCTATGTTGTATTGATTGGCAGAACTTGGTACAATTGTAACCTTTTTTTCCTGAGGAAGGAGCTCTCCAGTATTTCCTATTCAACTTTATGCATGCTCTCATACTCACATCCCCCCCTTTTTAATTACAAACATTCCCTCACCCCCCTTTTAACAGAAATAGATTCCCTGCCCTTCCCAAAATTAACCATCCCCCTCTATAAACCTAACCAACTGCTGGTGTGGCTGCTTTATTTCCTGAGCTTGCTTCCTTCCTTCTGGCATATGTCACGGTTATTGGAGGTCTGGCTGCGTTCCCTGCAACTGTTCTCATAGACTGGGTCTTTTTGTGATAGCGAATAGAAAAACTTATGGCTGGATGTTAGCGTTTATAATTTGTTTGAATTTGGTTCATATGGGAATTTCTGATGTAGTTGGGCACAGAGATAGAATTATAGCATCCAAAGAATTTGAGAGCAATTGGTAATATTTATGTGCTGTGGGCGAATTAAGCACATTGTTTAATTGCTATCCTCTACGTAATTCTGTCATTGGCTTTTTCAAGAAAAGTACCAAGTTCCGTGAGTATAACTCCTTTTCTCTTACTTTTTGACAGGGCGGTGGTGCTGGCAGCTCAGTTCTAAGTTTAAAGACATCATCGAATGCATCATCTTCTTTGGCTTCGGTATGTTATGATTACTTTTGCCAGTAGATTGTAGTTAACTTAATGATCATCATCAATATTTTTTCAGATTATTCTTTTGTAAACAATGTCATTATTGTTTTGACTGATGTTTGAGATTTTCTTTATACATTTCACTTGATAAATCATTGACAGACTTCCTGAAGTCTTCATATCCATATTACATAGATTCAGGTTTTAAACTGTATGCTATAAAATTTGATAATTTTAAAAACCTGAGTAGCAACGATCTCTAGATTTTTGTTGTCCTCTTTGCCTGATTCCCTCTCTATGTTATTTTACCTTCGTATTTTCTCACAATTCATTTTCAAGTTCATGGGCAAATATTTTCAATCCACATTTGATCTTTCTTTCATGTCTGATTTATATCCCGTCACGTCTTGCTACTCTTTGGCCACAACATCTGTTTAGCCTTTTTATGTTTTTCTAATTGAACTCTATAATGACAGGCCACTGTTACATCATCTCAACTGAGTGTTCCAGTTCAGGAGCAGGATGAAACAAACTCTCAGGACGGTAACTCTGATACTGTTCCAAAAACCCCACCTTCTAAGACTAGCATACTCAGTTCTTCCATTCCATCTAACCCACCTGCAATTCAGACAGCTGTAGCAAACTCTTCTTCTCATCTACCTGCTACTCCAAGTGCTACAATTTCTGTTCCTGGGTCAGTCTCAGGTCGAGGCATTCTGGAAGGTGCTGTCCCTTCCTCTCCTTTGAATCTCCCAAATGTTTCAAAAGAGGAGGATGGGGTGAATCTCCCTGGACGAAGATCATCACCTGCTCTCACAGACCCTGCAGCCTTAACTCGGGGCATCAGTCGGGGAAGCATGTCAAGCCAACCCGCTGTTAGTGTCCCTTTTAGTTCTGTTGGTACAGTTCCTAGCAGCGGCATGACTCTTGGCGGTGTTCCTCTGGCATCGGAAGTAGCGAAGAGAAATATTCTAGGATCAGATGAAAGGCTCACCAGTAGTGGTATGATGCAGCCTCTGACCTTTTTTTGAATCAGTTGGATGATCTTGCTACTGCATATCAATTTAATTCACTGATCTGACTTGCATGTGCTTTCAGTTGCTGCTAGAGCCTTTTCTTCTTCTGTGGTTCCTGGAATGCAGTGGGGACCTGCTAGCTCTTTCCAGGGTCAGATTGAAGTGGTAAGTGCCATTTTATTTGTCATTTGTTTGTCAGAGGAAGATTCATGAATTGAGCACTAAGTATATGTAGCTTGTAGAATGAAGTGCTAATAGTATGATACCTGCTGCTCTCCTGGGTTTTAAATGAGGGTTACTGTCTAAAAAGTACGTGAGTATGCTACTCTAAATTGATTAAGACTGTGCTTTGTAATAAAATGGAAGCATACTCTTGACATTATAGATATTTTTTTCTGTTCCTTCACATGCCTGAATCCTCAAGGAGTTTACTTGCAAGGTTAGACAACTTAGACTTTTCTATTTATCTGATAGTAAAAGAATGGCAATTTATGCAACTTATTGTAAAGTGGAGTAATTGGACTATGTTGGTTGTTTATCTGAAAAATGATCTACCCAACCCATTGATGTTTGTACTTTTTAAATTGAATTTGTATTTATGACCTATGAAATGCACATATTTTAATGTATTGGATTTCATAATAAACGAGTTTGAAGATTGCATTTTCTCGGGTGAAGGATGGTCTGTCTCTTCTGCTTATGTAGCACACTTCATATTGTTGTTAATTTAATGTGGATGTTAATTGTATTTTATTGAAGAGAACTTGTGCATATGCAGGGACAGTTTCGCGGAAGAACTGAAATTGCTCCTGATCAAAGGGAAAAGTTTCTCCAAAAGTTGCAGCAAGTACAGCAGCAAGGTCATAGTAATATTCTTGGAATGCCAAGTCTTGCAGGAGGAAATACTAAACCCTTCTCGGGACAGCAGCAAAATCCCCTTCTGCAGCAGGTAGGATATTTCTGTTTTACTTTATTCATAGTTTAGGGCTGACATCATAGCTTGAACTTTTAACTTAAAGTTCAGTTTTATATTTCTGAGTTACTATAATTGCATCAGGAGTGCGTATTATTAATTCCTTCCCAATATTAAAGTGGATCTTAGCAGAATTTTATGTGAAAAGATCTTGTACCGCTGGATTTTTCGTCTCATTGTGTCTCATCATTTTGTTGTTACTTGTGGTATTACACTAGTGTACATACTGTTGGTTACTGCTCTTATAGCTGTTAACCAATGTTCAGAAACTATGTTCATTGATCTCTTATCTAGTCTTGGTATGGGCCACATCTCATCTCTCTTTTTAGTGATATTGAACCTCTCCACAGCGATTCTCATGGGCCACAGTTTTCGAATAAGTATAATGCAAGAACCAATTATATGATTTTCAAGTGAACATTATAGTACCTTACCCAAGCAGGCGTAGAGAATCTATTTTAAGATTAAAATCTTGCAGCACCTTGTTTAAACCTTTTTTTTTTTTTTACATTTGAAAGTTTGTTCATTGGATCTCCCATTTCTTTCTCACTCCTAAACAGCTGACCCACTATCAATAGACCAGAGACCTTCAAAACTTTGATGCACATTGTTTTTGCTTACTCTTATGCATTTTAATGGCTCGTCATCTTTAATTTGAGCAAATATGTTGGCTCTGCTGAATTTGTATGTATGCATTTTGACTTATTTATTCTTTTGGTTGTTATATCACTTCTTCTGTTTCAAAATATTTTTCTTTGGAGACGTACCTTAAGGATAAGATAGACCCTGTCTTCTTTGGTTTCTTACTAATAAAGTTAGCATGAAAATTAGCTTTTTGGACTGCAGGGTTTGTCTGTGTTGGCTTTCTTTACACTTTGTATTTGATCTGCTACTGGTGTGCAATGGGAAGTGGACTACTCTCTTCAGCAATCTTCATCTCTGTTGTTTAGATGCCTTAGTTTCTCAGATTGGGAAGTTATAGGTGTACAAATTACTGATACATCCTCGTCTTTTCAGTTAAGTTCTCAAAGCTCGTCTATTTCCTCTAAAGTCAGTCTTGGGCTGGGATTGCAATCTCCTAGCCTGAGCACTGCTTCATCTGCATCTTCTGCTCAGCAGCAACCGATTCCAAACCATCAGCAGGCTGTCCAACAGGGATCTTTGGTTTCTCCAAAAGATTCAGGTAAAATAGTGTCACCGATATCCTTCTATCTATATACTTTAGTTTATAATCCATTGCAATTTGCTATGGCAGAATTCATGTTTGTATTTAATTGTGAGTGATTAAGATGATAACTTTGCAGTGAATGAAGATCAGCAACAGCAGAACTTATCAGAGGATTCAGCTGTTGAGATGTCTCCTGGTTCTGAGCTTTCCAAAAATCTGATGACAGATGATGATATCAAAGCTTCTTATGCTAAGGATGTCTCAGTACGTCTTTTGTTTTCAGTAGCTACTTTGTGTTCACTATTTATCTTGTGATATGAGGTTTCCGTTTACGTTTGAAGATGACTTCAGATTTAACAGAAAATTGACAATCTACTTATGGGAAGTAATGTTGTACTTGATAGGATTGGATTATAAATTAGATAGCTCTGCCTTCAGATTTGAGTGTTCAGGGAAGTATCATTATTTTGGAAATACTTTGTTCTAATTTCCAGTGGTAGTTCATCTCTTCTGAAATTAATACAATCAGGATTATCGATGCTTGTTTTACGCTTTATGTGTAGCACCTTAGTTTAATTTGCTAATATGGGTAGTATTTCAAGAAATAAACGGAGATGTAGGGTTGGAGTTTGAAGTCTCTGCTCAATATAATAATCAGTCTCAGTGATCCAAATGATTCATTTTTTTGAGTTTGTTAATTGACTATTGTTTTGCAGAATGGAGGTGCATCTGGTCCACTGGTAGAATCTGCTCAACTGTCACGAGATGCAGATCTTTCACCTGGCCAACCTTTGCAATCAAGTCAACCATCTGGTAGCCTTGGAGTTATTGGTAGGAGAGGTGTCTCAGACCTTGGGGCCATTGGTGATAACATTGGTGGAACAGCCAACTCTGGGGGAGGGCATGATCTTATGTACACTATGCAGATGCTTGAGGCTGCATACTACAAACTTCCTCAGCCAAGAGACTCAGAACGACCAAAGAACTATATGCCTGTATGATATTTTGCCATCTTGTTCTTAGTTTGGCCCAAGTTACTGCTTCTTGATAATGTAAGATAAATGTTTTCTTCATGCTTTGTACAGAGACATCCTGCAGCAACTCCTCCAAGCTATCCGCAAGTTCAGGCACCAATTGTAAACAATCCTGCTTTCTGGGAACGGTTGGGTCTTGATACCTTGGGGACAGACACCTTATTTTTTGCATTCTACTACCAACCAGTGGGTTATCTTATTTTCGAGAGTTCCCTGATATATTACTATGATTCCTGATATATTACTATGTGTTTAGTTGAATGTTCAGTTATATGAATCTTGAAGTACTGTCTGCAGAATTCATATCAACAATATCTGGCTGCAAAAGAGTTGAAGAAACAATCATGGAGATACCACAGGAAATATCACACATGGTTTCAGAGGCATGAAGAGCCTAAGATTGCCACTGATGAATATGAGAAAGGGACCTATGTCTACTTTGATTTCCATCTTGCCAATGATGACCCGAATCAAGGATGGTATGTATCCAGTATTTTTTGTGCTGATTAACATAAAAGATATCTGCCTGTTATTATGGTTCCTGATCTGTTAATAACTGGAACTGATGGTTGATCATGAGGAGTTTATAATTTGCGCTTTTCTAAACTATATATTTTAATGACACTGGTGAAGATGGTTTTAAAATTTCTTTAACTCTTGATACTTCTTTCTTAATGTTTTTTTGGCATCCATCAGCATTTGAAACTTTAACTCCTTATCATGTCTTGACGATCCTAATTGTTAGGGCTGTTTCTTGTTAGAGTTCTTTGGAGTTCCTATCTCGTTTTGCTAATTTTAATGATTTTGCTATTCTCAGGTGCCAGAGAATCAAAGCGGACTTCAAATTTGAGTACAGTTTTTTAGAAGACGAACTAATTGTATAGATGTAACCACCTTACTGTCCTTAATTCTGACTGACTCAAAATTCGGGGTTTCTCCTTTGACAGCTTAGTTATGGTTGCTTCATTTCAGGATAAATTTTCGGACTGCTATTCAGTCATATGCAATCCAGTGAAAAATTTGTCTGTGCACTGCTCCTGAATAATATGGTCGTTCTGTTTCTTGTCTTTGTACTCTTTCCAACAGTTAATGTGGTACATATTTCTGGTGGCCAGAAATGAGGAGTGGTCAACATGTAACAGCAATGGGCTTAAATGGCCAACACGAACGTACGAGTAATTTTAGAAGAATATAAAGTTATTTTTTCAGAAAATTTAACAAACCCAAAATTTTATCTCTTGAATAATTCTCCCACTCGTGTTTCTCTCTTCTACATATTGAGTTTTTCAAGTCTATTAATTTAATATTTTAATTTTATGTCCGTTTTCATCCTAAAAGTTAGAATGAATATTCATCCAGGTTCATCATAAACTTTGTGCACTTCTTCTAAGTTGCGATTTTCGAAGTACGAGTTAACTCGGTTAATTGGTTTCCCAATGGCCATGCTACGGAGTGCTGAGCATTAAGCCTGAATAACGGCCCACCATATAATAATTAGTTATTGGACACTGGGACCACTGCCACTGACCAGCTCAGGTGTGTTTAATACTAGTAATGGTAAGACCCCAGTGATATAGTGCTATGATTTCCTCCAAGTTAAGAGGTGATAAGGTAAACGTGAACCAATGGGCAATGGCCATGCTGTCTACTCTTTTTCAGGAAACGAGTTTTTTTAAGATTCCGTGGATAGCATGGCAATTGACAGGCATTGGTGTTGTATTGGTTCCCTTGATCAATTGGCAACCAATAACACTTGGACGAGTTTTTTTTTAGTAAATGTGAACATCATTACACATAATTATATATGTATTGGTAAACCCTAGACAAGGTTTCCAAACACTGGTTGGGAATGTTCATTTCAGCAGGCAAAATATGAAAATCACACATGTTAGAGAATGTTTTAACCCATAACATGTATTTTCAATACCAACTTTGAAGCTACCTACGTAACATCTTCGTTTTCCTAGTAGGAAGACCATTGGTCGTTGATTGGTTTTAGTCATGGTTGTATCACCCTCTCGCCATATTTGGGATGATCTCAATTCTCAAACAATTGGTGCTTAATCTTCTAAACTGCAATAAATTTGGACTTTCTTCAGTTTATGTGGGCTACTAAACGTTGAGCATTAGCTGAGTGCTGACCCAAGGTCGCAACTGATAGCCGATAAGAATTACCTTGAACTATAAATGATTGTGGAGCGTGGTCCAATGCCGATGTATGCCAACTTAGGAAAGCTGTCATTATCCTCTCGCATATTATTTGATTTTGGAGAATTCCTTTCTTGCTACTTTTGGCCAAAAGGCGTGGCAGATGCTGCCCGGTGTGACTTGATAACTATAGAGTGCTCTACTGTGATTGAAGAATGTGTCTTCCTTGGTGAAGAAATAAATACTCCGTATATGTTTTTAGGTGCATTTGTACACGAGGGAGGGAACAAAGTAGACATGATCAAGAATAACCCGGCCCGAAAAAATTCGGGTTTGGACACAAAAAACCAACCCGAAATTACGGTTTGGGCAAGTTAATTTTGGCCCGAAAACTTTTGAGATGAGTTTGGATAATAATGTATAGCCCGAAACCCAACCCGATTGGCAAAATAAAATTTGAGGCATGCGTATGTGCATTCTACGTAACGCAGAACACAATGATACACTCTTTCAAAGTTAGTGTGCATGTTTATTTTGTAAAGTGGCATGAGCCATTGCATATAAGTATCACTGTTACTTATGTTAGCATACATTTTTCTTAGATCCTAGCAATTAAGTTGTACTCACCAATCAGTCATTCAATCACTAATAAGTAAAGGTGTAAACTATTCAACTTCTTAAACAAACCGTCATTTATATATTAAAAAAATATAAGGTATTTTAGATCATGAGCCAAATCAACTGAGAAATTTTTAGAGAGTATCACTAATACAATACAGAGTAATATATCATAATTTGTAAAACTATAATGATGTTACTGTTTATAATAAAGTTGGTAAGCAAAACTAACATCAAATAGCAGTTGTCGGCATTCAAAATGGGTATATTGAAAGTTAATTAAATTCTCTATTGAAAAAAGTTTTCGGTTTTTAACTTCTTATCAATTGTGTTTATAATGTGGTTATCATAAAGGTTGGGTGTTCTTAGTAGGTGTTTTCATAATATATAGTTTGGTGAGAGTTTTTTATTTTTACATTTCTAAATCATTCTTTTAAAAAAATCTAAATAAGGCCCGCAAAGCCCAAAAAGCTCGCTTTTATATGGGATATGAATAACAACTTTAGGCCCGCAAATAATCCTGGCCCAAACCCACCCCTAAGAATGGATATAAAACAAACCTTCTGGCCCAAACCCGACTCGACCCGCAATTTGATCATCTCTAGAACAAAGGCATGGCTAAGCTACCAAATATTGGCTTGGGCTCACGAGAGCTCATTCTAAAACCCGATTTGCTTAATTCGACATTATTAAACAATATTTTTCTCTTATATTTTTTACTTAATTTTGTTCTCTTATATAAATAAATAAATTTTGATTAACCACTCATCCGTCTTCTTTATTTAAATGCACTATATATATTTATTAGGACCTAAATAATCAAATTGTCATAAATAGTTAATTAGTTATCCCATCTATTAAAAATATGCTCCACCAATTTATTGAAGTATATGCAACTTTAAGTAACACAAATTTATTGCTTACGTATTAAATTTTTTGTAGTTCTATATACTAACACTGACATAATATCGTATACATGAAAATATGAAATACATCTATCTTTAGGATTGTTTTGTTTTGATTTTAAAAAAAAGTATACATCTATAAGATAATAATCCAAAAATAAAAATCCTAAACGCGTCACGTAACAAAGCAAAACACCTTTTACAAACAGTAGTTAAGATTTACTCCACTTTAAAAATATTTCCAAGGTTTCCTTTCCTACCTCACAGTCTCACACTATTAGACACAGCACACACAAACTCCCCTTAATTCAAACTCTAAGCTGATAACTGATAAAAAGTGGCAAGCCATAACAGTCTCAATCCCAAATATTAATAGCCGTTGTACCCCTCCCTCTATTTAATCAACTTCTACATTTCTATTTTTTCGACCTAAACAATCTAATCAAGACAACATACCAACTATAAACCCCCCCCCCCCCCCCCCCCCCACTTTTCATTAGATTTGCTGAACGCTGCTTTTTTCCTCTCTCATTTCCATTTTTATACATTGAATTATTCAAAAACCCTCAGGTTTTCTTGTGTATTTCAAAAAAATTCCATTTTTAGGAGTATTTTTTAACCAGAACCCATTGTAATTTCTGGAAATTTTTGGATTCTCATACCCCCCAATCCAAATTTTTTATTTTCATATATATTTTTTAGTCGTTGAACAATTTATTAAAAACAAAATAACAGTATTGGATTCCATAAATTTGTGTAACTTAATTCGATAAGTTCTCCTTATTGTTCAACCCATCTTCTTCACGATCTCCATTTTCTTGGGGCACAACAAAGTTGGAGAGAGAATAATCCCAGAATTCTCTCTGACTCACCGACCGCCCCACCTTCTACATATAAACCGCCTTCCCATCATCACCTTCCTCATTTGCTCAGCTCCAAAAATCTCACATTCTTTCATACATTTTTCATTGATCCCCCCGCCCTTTATTTACTCCTTTTGTTGAATTTTGATATATTCAGCAAATACCCACCTCATTAAACCTACAAATTTTCATCCTTTTTCGTTGATTTCCACCTTTTTACTGCGTTTTGAGTGATTTCTGATAAATTTAACTAATACCCTTCTCATACAACCCATTAACTTTTCAGAATGTGGGTAATGTTTGCAACTTTTTTGATGATTTGGGTATTCTTTTTAGTGAGTGTTGTTAATGTGGAAGGGCTTGGAGTTAATTGGGGAACACAAGCAAATCACAAACTGCCCCCTAACACAGTGGTGCAAATGTTTAAGGATAATGGGATTCAGAAAGTGAAGCTGTTTGATGCTGATGAGTCCACTTTGAGTGCTTTTAGTGGTACTGATATTGAAGTTATGGTCGCTATTCCTAACGGGGAGTTGGTTAATATGCTTGACTATAAACGAGCTCAAAAATGGGTTGAGAAGAATGTCACCCGTTACCATTTTAAAGGTGGTGTTAATATCAAGTAAGTTTCTTTACTAGTCTCTTACCTTCGTAGCCAGTTAAGAGTATACACCATATCACTTCAAAAATTGAATGATTTGTGTTATTAACTTTTTATGTGGTTTGGGGTTACTAAAAATTTCTTTGATGTAATTCCAGTTACTATGGACAACATGCTTGGTTGTATTTAAAATTTAAAAAGTGAACTGTTATATACTTATATATGATTTGGCGTGACTAAAAATTTCTTTTTTATGTGCTATAACTTGTTGATCTTTACTTATTAGTATTAAGGTTTATGTACTTTATAGAATTTTTTTGGAAGTATTTTTCTTTGATCTGGAAAATGGAATAATGGGAAACTTTTACCTTCTGGGTTAACTTTGCATCTGTATATGTGATTTGATTCGCGATCCACTTGCTGTGATTCGTATTTATGAAGGTCCAATTTGAAGGAATATATTGGAAAAGTTGCATCTTCTTTTTCTCCTTATGATATGCTGATATATGTTCTGTAACAGACCATCATGTGGTTGTGATTTGGACCTTAGAGAGTTTATTGATGATAATATTATGATTAATTGAATTAGGATTCTTTAATCAATTAACTTGTATATAGTACAGTTTAGTGAACCAATGAATCTCAATTTTTTGTTGTTTGTGTACTTGCTTTGAGTAAGATTATGGGGACCATGGTTAATCTTGTCTTTGTTTGCTTTCTTTTGAAGTCTGTTTTTATTTGTTGAATACTTCGTATTTCTTTCAGAAGTATTCTTTGGTTCATTTTATTAGTAATTCTTAATGTTGATCAGATCTTCAAACATTAGAAGAATACTTCCCAGTTCCAATCAATCAAATTGTCCTGAATTTAGGATGCACTTTAAAGAATGAAAACTAAACTGTAGGGAAGGGTAAAGCTTGGATTTTTGCCTGTCTGATTGGATTTGTACTATACCCAAACCTCCCCTTCACTTTGCTGGAATTGGTACTTAAAGCTTGGCGTTTTGGTTTTCAGCGTCTCTTGAGGTGAATCTTGTACTTTTCTCTGCATGTGTGCTTTTCCTTACTGAGCCTTGTGGAAAGACATGTACATTCATTAGTTATGTACCGGTGTTGGGTTAAGTGAACTTCCAAGCAGTAGATTATTAGAGGATCCCGTTGGCGTGCATTTTGTTAGAACTGTTTAAAAATTTGACGATTATAGCAGCATTACTATAACCATTAGAAGCACAGTGTCTAGGGGGTTTAAGATATTTGCATTTTGTGGATGTGGTACACTAGGTGTCTGATGCTTCTATCATTTAAGTATCTAAAATACAATGCATCAAGGATTAGAGCCAGAGAATTGTGTAGATGCAAACTGTAGATCTCTGATATTATCTTTGTTAGAAATACTTACAAATGGTATTGAAGTTTTACTTTTGCCAATTTCTGTTGATTATTTACCAGTATACGACGGTACGACCTATTGGTGTTTGCTCAATTGTGATTTACTGCTGCTAATTAGCATTTAAATGTTATAATGTCGAAACTTCTGCCTATCTAAAACCTTTATTGTTTTGTTTTGTTGTAGGTATGTTGCTGTTGGGAATGAACCTTTTCTTAAATCATACAATGGCACATTTGAGAATGCTACTTTGCCAGCACTGAAAAATATACAAAATGCTCTCAATGAAGCTGGGGTAGGGGACATTGTAAAGGCAACTGTGCCCTTAAATGCTGATGTCTATGAGTCACCGCAAGACAATCCTGTACCTTCGGCTGGAAGATTCCGACCTGACGTTGCTGATCTTATGACCCAGATGGTGCAGTTCATGAGCCAAAACAATGCTCCTTTCTCCGTCAATATCTATCCCTTCCTTAGTCTGTACGGTAACATTGGTTTCCCAGTTGATTATGCTTTCTTTGATGGGGGAGCCGCTCCTATTGCAGATAATGGGATCCAATACACGAATGTTTTTGATGCCAACTATGACACGTTGGTTTCGGCCTTAAAAGCGGCAGGGTTTGGGGACATGCCGATAATTGTTGGGGAGGTAGGATGGCCCACGGATGGTGATATCAATGCCAATATTAACAACGCTGTCAGATTCTATCGAGGTCTCCTGCCTAGACTAGCAGCTAACACCGGTACTCCTTTGAGGCCCGGATATATCGAGATGTACTTGTTTGGGCTTCTTGATGAGGATGTCAAGACTGTTGCACCAGGGAACTTTGAGAGGCATTGGGGAATTTTCCGGTATGATGGACAGCCGAAATTCCCTCTGGATCTCACGGGCCAAAACAGGGATGTATATCTTGTTGGAGCAAAGAATGTCAAATATCTTGAGAACCAATGGTGTGAATTCAACCCAAATGCTAAGGATATGAGTAAGCTGGAAGATAACATTAATTTTGCATGCACTTTTGCTGATTGTACTCCTCTTGGGTATGGCTCCTCTTGCCAAGGCATGGACACCAATGGTAATATCTCGTATGCATTTAATGTGTACTTTCAAACCCAGAAACAAAGTCTTGAGGCCTGCAACTTCCAAGGCTTGGCCAGGCTAACTATGGAGAACATCTCTACTCCGACTTGCAATTTTACCATCCAGATAGCCTCCTCTGCTCTGAGAACTGCTGCTTTACCTGTGGCCTTCTCTTTGGTCACTGCACTAGTGTATCTATTACTGAGTTTGATCTAGTGGATATGTGATCCCGCCAGCTCTGCCTCTTTCTATATTCTGAGATTTTGATCATAGAACAGAACTTCATAGATTCATTTTTGATGATTTATATAAACAGATTATTATAACAATGATAGTTCGTTCAATTGGAGCTGACAATGTGGCAAGTTGATTACTAAACGCTGATGGCTGTATAGATTTTCTTTCGTATTTCGATTTGTCTTCAATTTAATTTCCGATGATTCAAAAGTGCCGATATTGCTCTAAAGTTGATTTCTATTACTTGTACTTTGATAAAATTGTTCATTAATGCCGAAAGTTACAGGAAAGGAAATGATTGAACAACAGGATAAGCCGACTTGAAAACGCAGAAAACGCCCCTCCCTTTAGTCTAACAGCAAAACACTTGAATCACAAGCTTTTGTAGTATTAATAGAATGGGGCACTTTCAATATATCTCCCCCAATACCAATATTATGGAGCAATATGACTGTCAAAATGCTGTACCTTGCAAATAGTTTTGTGACATAATTCAATTGATGCATTTGAGGGTCAAAAAATGAATTATGAGCTTGTCCCATGTATGAAAAATAAGATTATCTTTCATCAAAGAAAGCTAGCTGTGTTGGGTTAAGCTTGTTATGGCAAGTGGACCCCGGAAATATGGGTGGATCAAAGGTGTAGATGGGTCAAACAGTCCAAGAACGTGAGAGTCAAGGTGTCATTGTCTTGAAGCAACGACATTGGCACATTGCGGTTGAAACCTGCAGGCTGCAGACCTGCAGTTAAGGTACTTCGTGCTAGTTCTGTTTTTTTTTTTCCTGTTAGGTGGACTGGGTTTTTGTCTCGAGGCCATATGCTTAGTTAGCATTCCGTTGTCATCTAATATGTACCTGGATGTAGTATATCTAGTTTATGTGCACATGTTTTGCAAATGAGCATGTGAGAGGGTGCTCCATACCATGCACCCGTTACATATAAGAAATTCTAGTTTACTCAGTTTATGGTGGACTCGTGGGCCTTCCACAAGTGAATAGATTAATACTATTAGAACTGATGGTGTTGGTCAGGTTTTGATCGATTATTATCGAACAAAGTCATATTAGTTTGATCCAATAAGCTTATAAGATTTATGCAAATATAATGCTAATACTTGAGGTCTAACATCAAATCAGGTTGCGTCAAAAATGTCCATATATTGAGTTGAAGTGTTATTTCGATTTTTTAAAATTGTTAAAAGGATATCAAGGTCGAGGCAATGTTTTTTTGTAAAGAAAATCGCAAGTGATAAGGTAACAAATGACATGATTTGATATTAGATCATGATAACACCCTACTAATCCAACTAAAATAGTTAATATCCACAAGATTGGGACAATGTTGTATATAAAAATAATAATAAATATTTTGAATATTTGTGTTAATTTAGGCAAAAATAACTTTTTTTTTTTTACTCATTTCTATCTTTTACTATGGGTAATGTCTGAAATTTTATTTTTACTAGAGGATAAAAAGCAATAGAATTTGGAATTAGGAAAGATGCACATGCCCAAAATTAAGTCAGCCCATATCTAATGCTCAGTGAATTAGCAAAACTTCAGTCTTTCAATTTCGCGCTCTTCTCAGTCAATATACTACTATCTGCCCACTTGTTCTTCGTGCAAGAATGAGCACATCAATGATACTTCAGGTGAGTTTATCATCAAAGAAATTCATTTGTTTCATTTCTCCAGAGTTTCATTTTCAATGTTCTTCTTTCTTCATGAACTGTAAAATACAATAATCAATTTGATCAGTATTTTGTCCTCAGAGGCTCAGACTTTAGCCGTCTATTCATAACTTATCTTATTGATGACGACGTTTAATTATGGTCGGTAGGTTAGTTTTGGTTGACTATTAGATATAGCATGCAAATTAGTGCAATATTCCTGAAGTTAGGTGGTTGTTGGTTTATTATTTTTATAAGCTTAGTTGTAAGAATGTTCTTCATTTGCTCCATTACCATGTGTTAGTTGTCACTTTCTAAGGATTTACAATAAAGTGTTGTGGTGGCTTCAATATCCTTCCCTCCCCCGGGTTTGATCAGCCTATATAACTCAATTATACTGCTTTTCACACCGTGTATTTGTGCAGTTTTATTTGGGATTGTGTTGAGTGATTTAGAGTGGATCGCGTTTTCATTCTATGTGATATTGTTTGGGTTTATAGTATGCATTATTGAACTTCTTGTTACTATTGCTTGGCAATGTTGGCATTTTGTTTCTAGAGTATGTTGTTGTAATTGACAAGACTAGCTTAAAATCAAATAATGTCAACCAAGTTAGCTAACTACGTGAGTGGGATTGCTAGAGTAATTAATAAAACAATGA
The DNA here is from genome assembly GCA_026401315.1 of Dysphania ambrosioides. Lineage (NCBI taxonomy): Eukaryota > Viridiplantae > Streptophyta > Magnoliopsida > Caryophyllales > Amaranthaceae > Dysphania > Dysphania ambrosioides. The sequence continues at coordinate 10,290,861 of CM048661.1, forward strand.
TGATGCACTTTCATTTGTAGTCGGGATTTGATCAAATTTCACTGTTTTACTCCCAAGATTTTAACTAGTGGACCAAAGTTACTTGGAATCCATGTAAAACACTCACTGATCTTTGTTGATTGGGTAGGTAGCTGACTAGGCAAGTTCATCATCATACACTTTTATTATATGAAGTCCTATTCATTGCTTATAACATGGAGTCACACATGCTTGTCCTCTTCCATTTTCAGGAAGGTAGAAATGATCAAGTCATTGTCAAGTAATACTGTGGCTTTCTGTAACAATCATTCTTGTCCACACAACATGAATATTTTAAAAATTTCTCATTTTCTTCAGATTTGATAAATTTTGCACCTCCTTTATGGCTTTATGTGATTCATACATAAAAGTGAAAAGCTGAAAACCCACATCACCCTGCTGAAATTTCTTCACTTCCCTGCTTTTACGGTTGTCCTGCTACAATTTCATCATAGAAAACCTCTCTACTCTCTAGTTGATATATTCAGGGGTTGTTACCATTTCCTACCTGGCTATGTATTCTTACTTTTCTTCAAAATTCCTTAAAATTTTTATTAGTTTGCTTCCTTTCTGGCTTTCTGCTCACCAATATTCAAGCTGGGAGGTATCTGGGACTTTCTGATCATTTTCTGAGTCATCCCTCAGTTATCAGTGATTTCTGAATTGCTCAATTCCTGAAATTGGAGGTATACATCTCTTTGTACATCGCAGTACGCCACGCTACAGTTTTTCTTCGTGCCCGGCTTTGTATTCCATACCACAAAGCTTGCTGATCTCAGACTCCCAGTAAGCAAAGTCTGAAAACTGTTGGCAGTTGACTTTTTTTTTTTTGTGCCAGTCTAAAACTACATATGTGTAGATAACATTAGTTTCCGATGGAGTGGATGTTGTTCGTAAGTTGCTTGATGATTGGGCTATCATTAAGGAGTAACTATGTAGAAGGGCTTGGAGTCAACTGGGGAACACAAGCTAATCACAAACTGCCTCTTAGTACAGTTGTACAGATGTTAAAGGATAATGGTATTCAAAAAGTGAAGTTGTTTGATGCTGATGAGTCCACTTTGAGTGCTCTTAGTGGTACTAATATTGAAGTTATGGTTGCCATTCCTAATGTTGATTTGGTTGCGATGCTTGAATATAATAACGCTCAGAAGTGGGTTCGGAGAAATGTTGTGCGCTACAATTTCAAAGGAGGAGTGAATATCAAGTGAGTTGATGCAATCAAAACTTCAGATCCCTTGTTTTCACCCTTTGAAATATTTTTTTTGGTTGTGACAAAGTATCCATTTTCCTTGTGAATTGTGTTTCTACCGATAAATTTTACTCGTATTTTCTGATGCTGTCTTTATTTCCTGAAACAAACACCTCAGTTGATGATGAACATCAAAAAATTTTACATTACTATAGTCTATTTTCATTAACTAGTCCATTCCTAAACTAGATTAAATTATTACCATTTTAAAAAAATTTGAGATTGGCCAATTTTCTGGCAATTAGACCTCAGCCCGGTGAACTAAAGGAACCAAGAAAATTCCCCTAAAAGTTGGAATAGGAATGAGTTTAATTAATGGAGGTTCTGCTCAGCATAGTCTTCCCTGAGATTTGGCTATAATGTTTTGAACGCTGAGGGTACAGTACATATGCAGAGGCAATTAACCAAGTTGAAGCAGCAGTTGTGATGAAGCAGAGGATTATGACTCTCATGTTTTATGTGAAGAAAAAAAGACTAGAAAGAGGAAATGTTGGTTCTCAGTTGGAGGTTTCCTTATAGTATGCAACAATTTTTTTTGGGGATGTTTTGGGTAATGCTTATAGGTTTCCTTATAGTATGCAACATATAAAAGTAAGACTTGCTGAATATGATTGCTTTACATGGGGAGATAAATAAATTTCAGCATTAATTCTGGGTAATGCTAGTTCCTAGAGATTGAAAAGCTTATAGGAAAACTTTACCTTCCATGCAACTTGGTATTATGATTTTGATGGTTATATGGACCTTGGAGAAATCAGTGATGCTAGTATGATGATTAGTAAATAAGGGAACCAATTAGGTGTAGTTATTTGGTTGACCAATATACTCATTCGTCCAATGCCTTTTCATTGCCATCTTTGAGCTATACTCTATCCATTTATACATCTTAATGGTTTACCAACTTCTCGTAGTGGTTGACTGTGCAAGCTCTAACCACTAGATCTTGGGATCAAGCATTCGTATCTCCTCTCTTTCTCTCACTCGCTCCATCTTAATGGTTTAATACTTGTTTGATTTTATATGAAGTTGGTCTATGAAGCTAGTGACCAACTGTTCTATACTTTTATTGAAACAGCTCTAGTCCCAATTTACTAGTGAGTATTTCTATGTTTGTCTAGAAGATGAAGGACGCCATTCAAGGACCTCGAATTCTCCTCAAACTCCGACCAAACTGGTCTGGTTATAGTAACTGTGTTAGCAAAAAGATAGTGATGCCCTTTGTACATGTTCTTATAAGAATGAAGATGCATTCTATACAAGCATTGGGACTTTGGCATGTGATTGTGATTATGCAATTCTCGCAGTATGACTTTAGACTCCTTTTGTGAACAATGTTTGCTAGACTGTTGTAAACTATATCACCCAAGTATCAACGTTTGCAGTGATACAATAAGAACTAGAGTTAAAGATATTCTGAAGCTAACTTAGCAACTGAATTATGGTTAAGCTTATGATAGTGATTGGTTTTTTTGTCTACGTGCATTTGATGCATGCGAATTCATAAGACAGATGCTCAATAATCTTTGGATGTTAGCATTTCAATACTTCTGCAATAATAGAAATTTTACTGGTTGCAGATATGTGGCTGTTGGGAATGAACCTTTTCTCAAGACCTACAATGGTACATTTGAAAATATTACTTTGCCAGTCCTTACTAACATCCAGAACGCCCTCAATGAAGCTGGGATAGGAAACACGATAAAAGCAACTGTTCCCCTGAATGCAGATGTCTATGAATCTCCACCTGATAGAGCTGTACCTTCAGAAGGAAGATTTAGACCTAATATTGCTGGTCTCATGACCCAGATTGTCCAGTTTATGAGCCAAAACAATGCTCCATTCACCGTCAACATCTACCCTTTCCTCAGTCTTTATGAAAACCCGGATTTCCCAGTGAATTATGCATTCTTTGACGGGGGAGCGACTCCACTGAATGATAATGGGATTCAATACACTAATGTTTTTGATGCCAACTTTGACACATTGGTTTCCGCCTTAAATGCAGCAGGGTACGGGAACATGCCGATAATTGTTGGGGAGGTTGGATGGCCCACGGATGGTGATATTAATGCCAATATTAACAATGCAATCAGGTTCTATCGTGGCCTTCTGCCTAGACTTGCAGCTAACACTGGTACTCCTTTGAGGCCCGGATATATAGAGATGTATTTGTTCGGGCTCCTTGACGAGGATGCAAAAAGTATTGGACCTGGATCTTTCGAAAGGCATTGGGGAATATTCCGGTATGATGGGCAACCAAAATTCCCCATGTATCTTGCTAGCCAAAACCGGGAAATATATCTTGTTGGTGCAAGGAACGTGAAATATCTCGAGAATGAATGGTGTGAATTTAACCCGAATGCTAGGGATCTGAGCAAGCTAGGAGATAGCATTACTTTTGCATGCAGTAATGCTGATTGTACTCCTCTTGGATACGGATCGTCTTGTCAGGGCTTGGATGTTTATGGAAACGCCTCCTTTGCCTTTAATGTGTACTATCAGACCAAGTATCAGAACTTTGAGGCCTGCAACTTTGGAGGTTTGGCTAAGTTAACATCACAGAATATCTCGACAGGGACTTGCAATTTCACCATTCAGATAGCTTCCTCTGGTCTGAGGAACGCTGCACCTGTGGCTTTGTGTTTGATGACTGTGCTCGCATATCTATTCTATTGAGTTTGATCTTGTGGATAGTGTAGTTGTAAACCTTTACCATTCTTTTGTTTCTGTACATCTTCTGTCTCTACGTCCAGAGATTTTTGTGTTAGAACTTTGTAGATTCTTTTTCATGGGATTGATGTGTAGAATGTTGGCTGCAGAGTTGTTCATAACTATTCACTTGGGGCAAAGAAATAAAATAGTTTCCAGCCCCACCAGTAATCTTGTCATAAATCAGCTTTTAGCGCTAGGCGTACAGCTTATTCTGGCCGGATTCGTAATTCAGCTATCCAGAGAGATTCTGATTGTCTGATGACTGCTGCACCAGGGGGTTTCCTTTTAATACCCTTTGCAAACTTATGCTACAGCCACAGGGCATTGTCCGCAGCAGACATTTACAACATTAAAGCTTTAGAGCATGCACATCGGTGAGGAGCAACCCTCCTCGTAACTCTCTCTCTCTCCTCTTCTTAGCTAACTTACCATTGCAATGGGTGACTCATTACATACTTTCACTAAGAGGTAGCAACCTCTGAAGAGTCACTGATCAATTGTTGTGAGTTGCTGACTTCTTTAACAAAGGAGTCCGATTTTTTTTTTGAAGTCCAATTATCACATAACACTTGTCATGAATATGACAAGTTGTATTGCTATTTGCTTGAGTTGCTATAGAATGCAACAACTCTTTATTTCTTTTACACTCAATATTGCAATTATTGCTCTGACGGTAATTTTTCAATTCATTTAAACATATTTCGAAAAATTAATTTCACCAACGGTATGCTTATAATTTTATCTATAAATAGAGCCTAATATTGATATAGTTTTTCACCCTTAAAATTTCACCCTCCTATTTTTCATTATAAAAATATTTTGTGATTATAGATCTTAATAATCCTAATTACGGAAGTGGTTCCTCTCAAAATAATCCAAATAACCAATCTTCCAATTCTCCAAATTTCCAAAGTAATTTTCATTTTGATCCAAATAACCCTACTAATCCAAATGCTCAAAAAATGTTATTTTATAACATTCCTAACCAACCAATGCATCCAAACCAACAATTTCTACAACAATTTCCAAATCAATTTCCAAACCAAAATTACACACAACAATTCTCAAACCAATTTTCAAACCAAAATTTGCAACAAATTCCCCAAAATTATCCATCTGGTTTTATGTTCCCGATGTCACAACATTATAGTGTGAACCAAATAATTCAAAATAGTCCAACAACTCCTGAGGGAGAAAGAAGCAGTAACTTAACCCCACCCGATGATCCAAGGGTTCCACAACAAGGTAATGATGATGTTGACGGTGTAGGTTATGATGATGTTATTGAAGCTCCCCACGGGAGCAACACTGTTGTTAGGGCAGAAAAATGGGGTGCAAAAGAAGATGATGCGCTCGTTTCGGCTTGGGTAGAATGTTCAGTTGAAGATCCAGAGACGGCAATAGATCAAAGTTTGGCCGTAATATGGAGGAACATACAATCCCTTTATGATCAAGCCAGAGAAGAAAATCCATCCACCGTGCGCCCTAGAACTTTAAGATCTATGAAAAGTCGGTGGGCAAGAATAAATAAAGATGTGAGTACATGGGTTGGTTGCTATAGTGAAGCCAAAAAAAGGTATAGGAGTGGTACCAACACTCATGATGAAATAACCGAAGCTCATGAAATATATAGAGGGACGTTTAATGGTTCACGCTTTGGTTTAATTGGTTGTTGGGAGATGTTGAGAGAGTTAGACAAATGGAAGCCAATAGACCTGGATTTACCTTCTAGTGATGGTGGCAATTCGAAAAGATCAGAACTAGATACTCCAACTGATAAAGGTCTAAAAACTCATACTCGTCGCCGTCGTCCTGATAGGGTGAAAGCATCAAAAAGAAAAGGTAAATCTATTGTCAATTCTGGAAATCAAATAGGGGGTAGTTCTGAAATTAAAAATTTAGAGTCGTTTACTGAAGCCCTATTAGAGATGAATATGATGAAAGGTCAACACAAAGATGTTGATGAAAGGCGAATTGATGTAGCAGAACGTATGCTAGAGTATCAAAAGGAGCCAAATGCCATCAAAGCTTGGAAGAAACAAGAAGAAAAAAGGTTCAAGCTATTTAGTGTCCTTCTTGCAAAACCAATTCTATCTGAAGAAGAAAAGGAAATATATCTAAAATTAAAGCAAGAATTTGCACATCTTCTAGCCTAGTTTAAATATCAATTAAGGTAGTCAAACTACATGTGTATTATTCTAGTTTTAATTGATGTAATGTTACTTATGTTGTTTTAACAATTTCTGCTACAAGAAACATGCTGTGTAGCCACGGAATTTCCACTACGAAATATGCGTACTTTTTGACGGAAAATTTCCGTCGCTATACAACCAATTTCTTGTAGTGTTCCTTTGTAATATTTTAATATTTTATTGTTTTTTCTTAATGCATTATAGTTGAAGTTTTAAATATAAATGCTCTTTGTTTATTGCCCAATAAATTATTTCTTGTAAATAATAATAACATAAAATTAGCTCCATAATGAGAAATGTTGTAAAATATGACCGACATGCAATGCTACATTGAAATGTCACATGTTGACAGAAAATATGTAAGTAATATAAGAGAATCTCATCTTTTACTGTTATGTGTACCCATACATTGAATTGTCATACAAAAGAAATCTACAAACCTTATCAGAAATGTAATCTTTTTGAGTTGTTTATCCATTCAATGAATTACCAATGTAAAAAATCTGTAAACCTTATCAAAAATCATATCTCTTATACTTGTGCCTATATATCATAATAATTACTAGTTATTTGTTTTGAATAATTTTAAAAGTTATAAATAATGCGGCTACACTTCATATTTCAATACATAAATATAAGTATTATTTCTACACAAAAAAAAAAACCTCTCTCTTCCTCTCTACCGAAAAATATTACAAAATGAACTATGATTCAAATTCTTCTAGTTCATCTAGTTCAGGGTTATTTGATAACATGGTGAACGACTATGTAGAGTGGCATGAATCAATTACCCAAAGGCGAAAAGAAGATGAATTGATCAAGGAAGCGATCAATATAGCTATTGTTCCCTTTGTAACATCACCTTACCAGGTCCCCTTCACTCTTGAACCTACGTACCAAAGGTGGTATGTACCAAGAGATCGAGAATATGTTGATATTCAGTTATATAATGATTACTTTAGTCCCCAACCATTGTACCCTGATAATATGTTTTGTCGACGGTTTCACATGCGTAAGAATGTGTTCACACGCATTGTTAATAAACTAAGCGAAAGTGATGTTTACTTTCAACAAAGGTCGGATGCCACAGGAAGACTAGGTGCATCCCCCTTCCAAAAATGCACTACAGCAATTCGAATGTTAGCATACGGTACATCTGCCGATGCAGTTGACGAGTATCATAAAATTGCGTCAAGTACTACAAGAGAAGGTCTTGCTCACTTTGTTGAAGGGGTCGTAGCTCAATTTGGACCAGAGTACTTGAGGAGAGCGAGTACTATGGATACTGAACGACTCCTCTATGAAAGTTATGTTCGTGGATTTCCTAGTATGATGGGCAACATTGATTGCATGCATTGGGAGTGGAAAAATTGTTCACGTGCATGGAAAGGAATGTATCAAGGTAGAAGTAAAACAACAACGGTGATCTTGGAGGTTGTTGCTTCGTAAGACTTGTGGATATGGCATGCTTTTTTTGGCACCCCAGGTTCTTGTAATGATATAAATGTCCTCCAACGGTCGCCGGTGTTCTCTGATATATGTGAGGGAAAAGCTCCAGAGGTTACCTTCAATGTCAACGAAAATACATACAATATGGGTTATTATCTTACAGACGATAACTATCCGAAATGGGCAACATTTATCCCAGCAATCAAACATCCACAAACTGGTAAGCACAAATTATTTACCAAGAAGCAAGAGAGTTATCGAAAGGACGTTGAACGTGCTTTTGGAGTGTTACAAGCTCGATTTGCAATAATACGCCAACCAAGTCTAGCATGGTCGACCGAAATTTTATGGAAAATCGTAATGGCTTGTATTATCATGCACAATATGATTGTTGAAGATGAGCGAGATGGATATTTGCATTATGATGCAACTGAATTTATCAATGATCAACCGCAAAATGTAGCTGGATCATCAACTAGTAACAACAACCAACCATTTACCGTGAGAAGTGGACGATTGGATAGGCTCAATCTAAATGGTTATATGGAAAATAGAAATAATGTTCGTGATAGGGAGACCCATATTGCACTAAAAATGACTTGGTTGAGCATATATGGGGACGTTTCGGCAACGAATGAAGAGATGACCAAAGTCGTTGTTAATGAAGATTGTATTTTTAATTTTTAATGGATGTCTTTGCTATATAAGCTATGTTATTTAAATATTATATTATTTTTGTACTTTTCATTTCAAAAATTAGAAAAAAATTGAAACAACTTACATACATAAGTGATTATTAATATTGTTCTATTTAAAATGCTCTAATTAAAAAGAAAAAAATTAACAATGTCTAACTTTTTTTAATTAATTATGTAAGTTCAAAAATTATAAATAAATAATAGAGAGTAATACATGTTTTAAAAAATAAAAAATAAAACAAGAGTGAGAAAGAATAAATGATGGGATAGTATAAAAAAAATTAGGAGAGAAATGGTGAGTAACCTCATCATTGTAGATAAATAAATAAGGTGACTCATACTAGTAGCTTAAGATAGTGGAAAGTGAGGTGGAAGATGATTTGGAAAAGAGATAAATAAATAAGGTGATTTGCATATGTGTGAGTAACCTCACCAATGCTCATGCTCTTAGAGCATGTTAGCTCAAGGGCTTGACCAATTTAGCATCATGCAGGAAACTGTAAGATAATTTTTCAGGACCCTGAGAAATTTTCTGCTCCTTTCACTTCTGATATTTCGTCAACTCTTTTTAGCTCAGTTACCCATACTTGGATTATGGCATTTGTAATGGTCGTTTCATATGCCACATTATTTTAGAAGTTTCATCTTTTTTTTTCAATTTTTCACTGCGCGTGACATCAACTATGCAGTCACATATCTCATTCCGAGGTCATTGTGTAGCATTGTACTCCCTCCGCCCCTTAAAAATTGTCCCATTTGACTTTCCGTGATATTCAAGATACGACTTTAAACGTTTTTATTCTCAAATCCGTAAGGCAAAAAATTATGAAAACTTGATATTATAAAAATTTACATTGAATTATTCAACAAGATTTCACTTAAATATATCATTTCTTATAATAGGATGAAAATTTATGGTCAAAGTTTTTGAATTTGACTTTATAAATAGAAATGGGGGCGGGGATGGAGAGAGTAGCAAATACCAATCAAGAATAAACTCATGTTCCTTGGAGAATCTCAAAACGGTTATCAGGAGTTAGTTAAGGCTGTCAATTTGCGTGGAATGCTTGTTAAGCAGGTGGCCCCACTTCAATTGCCCTTTGAATTTTGTTTAACCTCTGACTACCTAAACTAACCTCTGGGCTCTGGCAGATATATCCTCTAAAATTGCGTGAATTAGCTGCTTTAATTTGTCATTTCTATTATTTTTGAAAAGTATAAGAAAAGTGTTAAGGCCTATTCACTTATGGCCTTATGGAATGCTAGTTTTATACAAGGATATGTTTAATTTGTGTATAATATACTTAATTTAGAGTTGAAACGTTACACGCCATAGTTAAATGGACATGGACTAACTAGTAAGGGGGAAGGAAGTGGGAAATTCGATCCCTAAAAAGCCTATAGTAGAGTTTGATCTCATAATATTTAAAGTCATGGTAGCACCTAGCTGCCTAGGTACCTACTACTCTACTCTTTCAACAAGGGAAAAACCACAAATTCGAAGGTGCAATTGGGTGCACCATGCTCCCGCTCCAAAAAAATGTACATCACGTACATGAAAAATGTACATAGTACACATGTGAGTTATGTGAAATATAAATCACGTATATGGAAAATGTGCATCACATACATGAAAAATGTACATCACGTACATAAAAATGTACACAGTACATATGTGAGTTATGTGGAATGTACATAACTCGCATGTGTACTATGTACATTTTTCATGTACGTAATATACATGAAAAAATGTACATTTTTCATGTACGTGATGTACATTTTTTTTAGAGCGGGTGCACCATGCCCGGATACACTGTCCACCCATTGGGGCAAAACTACCTACGAGACTAATTAAAGGCTCAAGTGAGCTCTACGACATACAGAAGATTATCTGTAGGCGAGTGGGTCGGGTCCCATCAGCAGAAGGAAGTGGCCCAGTGGGGAGTTGGGATAGAGGAGGAATCTCATCAACAAGTCTTAACAAGTAACAACTACTGAATACCAAGTAATGTTATTGTGAAACTAAACAAATACTAGAATTCACCACTAGAATGTGAATCGTTATATGTCTTATATAAACTTGTTATAACAAATTGTGAACCAAACATTTTTTAAATTTAATCTAATTTCAACTTATACAATCGAAAGTATTGCAAGGTGGATCGGATATCATTTCATTTTTCAAACCATACTTTATCTTTTTAATATCCGTATATTACCACTACTTTCCATCTACATTTATCCTTCTTCTCACTATTTTTGTATATAGTGCATGACATCCGGCAATTTTTCATGCTTCGGTAGGTTTTTAAAATTTCTTAAAGACCTTAAACTATTTAATCTAGGACACATGCTCAAACTGGAATACTATCGGAGTTAAGATGGAAATATTTGCTTAAATTCTGGAAATTTTAATTAGTCTGTAATATTTTAACCAACAAATCTAAATGGCATTTTTACGTCCATTATATTATAGCACTAATATAACAAAAAAAAAATTAAATAAATGCTAAGTAAAATAAATAAAAAGAAGAAATTAAATTTCTTAACCTTCCACAGCTTTTCAAGAATATAACCTTCAATTCCCCTTTATAATCCCTCATCATAGCACCAAGACCACCCCCTTCTCTATCCATCCCTCTTATATATGTTCATACCTTCATTTCTCTCATCATTCTTTCCTTGTTGTTTTATCTAAAAAATCCTCATAAACAAATCTATTTTCCTAAGAGAAAAAAGGTAAGCTCATTTTCAATCCAACTTTTTTGCATAAAATTCCCTAATCTTTATATTAGTATTTTAATCAATTTAGGAAGTCCTTCAACTTAGTTTTAAAAAAAACTTATTTATTATTGAATAATTTTTTTTTTGTTTTTGTGTAGGACAAAAAGGCCCCAAAAAAAAGGAATCAGACAAAGGAGAGTGGAAATGTATGATCAGACAGAGACTGTTGCTGCTTGCTTTGACCCCAACATCTCTGAACAACAACCTCCTCCTGCTGCTGCTAATATTACTGGGTTTTCATCCCATGACACAAAGACTACAATAACACTCTTGCAGCATCAGCAGCAGCAGGAATCTGATTCCTGCTCTATGGATTTCCAAAACCCTAATCTCAGTAATCATTACCCTCATCATGATCCCAATACATGGGACCCCACTAAGGTGAGCCTTACCCATGTTTCTGAAATGAGTTTTACCCATTTTGTTGAAAACTTCCAGCAGCAACATCAACAGCAGCCTCCTGCTGATTTTCTTACACTTCTCCACTTACCCAGATGCACTTTTCCATCCTCCTCATCTCCACCACCGCCTTCGGCTTCCGCTTTCGGGTTTCTTGGGGAGTTTAACCCGGCTATGATGCTGGATTATCCATTACCTGGGTCTGGATCTTGTGATCCTACTTTGTTTCATCAAGCTACTCATCAGTCCTCCCCACCTTTGAGAGACCTTATGTTTCATCAGTCACTGATTACTGAGTATACTACTGAAAGAGGGAATGGGAATGGGATTGATGGGTTTAGCCAAGAAGGGGATACCCAGTTTTATGAGAATGGGTTGTTTGAGATGAGTGCAGGGAAAGGGAATGGAAAAGGGAAAGGGAAAGGGAAAGGGAATGTGAATAAGTGCCCTAAGAATTCTGTCACTGAGAAGCAAAGGAGGAAAAACTTCCATGACAAGTATGACTATCTCAGTAAACTCATTCCCAACCAAACTAAGGTATACTTTTCATTACAATAATTTTGAAATTATTACTATATAATCAATGGTCACTTTAAATTTGTTGTCACGTCAACACGTTTAAGTTACTCTCCTATCATGACTAGTATTTTTCATGTACTGGAATCATTTCTTTTTATGGGAATTATTATTATCCGCGGAGATATGTTATTTTCACCTTAAGACTTTTTTAATTTCAGATGAAGGGAGTCATTTAGTTTAATGTGGGATTACTAAATACCCGATACTTTACTAATTCATATCCGATATATTTTATATCAAAATAGAGAGATATCGGATATAAGTATTATTATATCAAATATAGATATTTTTATATTAGATATAGGTATTATTATATCAGATATATAAATACAAAATATATAAAAATACAGAAAAAATATATATTAGATAGGCATTGTAATCGCAGTTATAAAAATAAAATTACAAAAATACTCCCAAATACATTTGGTATAAATTAGGAATTTCTCCTAAATACTCTAACCTTATGGAATTTATAGTTTGGTTATGGGTGCAAATCAAATCATCAACGTAGCTATTAATAATTAGGACAAAGGGAGTTGTTTATTCTAATATGGGTGGTTTTGTGAAATTTGCACAAAAATCGGTTGTTGTGATGCATGAAATTAGAATGACAGAGCATCAATAGTACTGGATGCTATCAACCACATCAATGAGCTGAGGAGGACAGTGGGAGAGCTTAAAATCTTGGTTGATAAGAAGAGGATGGCCAAGGAAAGGATGATGAAGAGGCACAAGGCTCATGATAAGGATATGGATATCCCTGATAGTACTAGTGCTGGGGATCACCACTCTGACGGCCTCGTTGTGGTAAAGCCCGAACCAGCCGAGGACTTCAATGGCTCAACGGCTTACCAGCTTCGAAGCTCGTGGATCCAGAGGAAGTGGAAGGACACCGAAGTCGATGTTCGAATCGTGGATGATGATGTGACCATTAAGCTAGTGCAGCGCAAAAAGATCAACTGCTTACTATCTGTGTCTAGGACTCTTGATGAGCTGCTGTTGGACTTGTGTCATGTTGCTGGAGGCCAAGTTGGGGACTATTGCAGTTATCTTTTCAGCTCTAAGGTGATTAGGCCAACAACTTGAAACTTAACTATGGGTTTAATTCATTTGATTATGTGTTACATTGTGTGTTTGTTGGTTAATGTGGTGGCAGATATGTGAAGGGTCATCAGTGTATGCAAGTGCTATAGCAAACAAGCTGATTGAAGTGGTAGAGAAAGATCATGCTGCTACGACTTCTGTTGCACCAACCAACAGCTTTTAAGCTAGCTAATGATTACTTAGTGATCTGTTAATCACGAACGACAATTACTATATGTCTTAGTACTGATATCTTTGCTTTCTTGACATGATCACTAATTATTGATCATAACAGTTTATGTTAGCTTAGTTACTAATTACTCTGGTATTTTCTTAATCTTTATAGATGCTACGTTACATTGCTTTATGATAATATATGTGACATCAAGTGCTTGACAGTTTAATTCGGATTTTCTATCTTTATCTAAGTACTCGTGAAGAATCAATATGAGATAGGATAGGATCAATATACTCTAGAGGGGGGGTGAATAGAGTATGGTCGTTTTTTGAATTAGGCTTTCAAGGCTTTGAAACAGGTTTTGAGATGCGGAAAATAAAAAAAATAGGTTTCAAGGGCTTGAAGTATGTTTCAGGCTTTTGATCTGAATAGGCTATTACGAGATAAATGAATTGAGTAAAGCAAAACGATATGTAAATGCAAATTTAAAGTAGACGAGTATTTGTTACGAAGTTCGGCAATATGCCTACGTCTCCGCCTAGGGTTTCCTACCCGTAGGATTTAACGATCTTTATTTCCTCATTTAGAGACCTAAAGCCACCTTCGAAGATTATCACCCAATCTTCTATACCGTAGCTTTCGTTAGCTACACTCTAGCATCTCAATTCCTAGAAATAAAAATCTCCTTTCTTTTTCTGAACCTTTGAGTATTATAGTTACTACTCAAGGTATATCTCTCTTTTGATAATTCTTTTTCAACGCACAAGATATACTTAGTAATCTTTTCTCTCAATTCTAAATTACAATAAAGAGTAAGTACTAGAGAAGAAAGTAATTTGTTGTAGCTTGAATATGTATTTCGTTGGAAGTCTCTTTTTCTTCAATGATTCAGCTTCACTCTATTTATAGAGTCATATGAGCAACGGATAGGCTTCATAACAAAATATTCAAAATGTCGTTGCTTCAAGGTCTTGACTGACCATGTCAAAGCAGTTCCACATTTTTCTCTTTTGAAGACCAATTTGACGTTTTGAAATGTAACAGAACGTCCTTATTATTTGAATTTCGGTTTTTGACTGAAGTTCTTCCATATAGGCACGTCCAACAACTTGTTCAACTCAGCATATTTTTTATTCAACTCCATAAACTTAGGAAGACCAATTTGTTCAAACTTATCTTGATAGAGTTTTGAATCTATTCAAATACTTCAAAGTCCATGGCATAACAAACTCCTTTATTTAAGGAACCATTTTAAATTTGAATTGTTATACCTAAAAATTATTTAAACGTAATCCACTAACAACAAACTTATTAGATAACACGTTAGGAGTACAAAATTTGATAAGCATAAGTATAGGAACGTTTTTATACGGTTAACATCAATAGCATACGTACACACTCATGGTTTATACGATTTGACACATTTGTTCACATAGGGTTTTTGACTTCCATCATACATACATATATAAATAAGAATGAATAAGACTAGATGCATCAAGGTGGAGTCTTCAACTCGCATGCAATGTTATGTTCATATATGTATATACCTAAACTCGAAAGTAAGCTCTTGTACAGATCAAAAGCTTTAGTAAATACCATTGGATCTTGGTTGATAACAACGATGGCAATTCATTAGGTCTTTGGGTATCAACTCAAGATTTCTATTTTTCTTTTCTTTTTATATTGTAGGTATCACGTTGAGGTATGAAGGCATTAACTTGATATATGTACTCTGATAGTGATGTGTTAGCCCTTATGGGACCCATTCAGATATACACTTTTCTTCTAACTCAAAAACAAATAATGTGCCCAGCCATACAAACCAATCCACACTCACATTTTTCTTCTTTTTCCTATACTTCCTCTCTCCATGAGTCAACCGAAATCCTCAACCAATCAATGAAACCTAATAATGTAACTCAATCCAAGGTTTATTTCTATTGCATAACATAAACCATAACTACTCTCATCAATCTCATACCCAATCATATATCATTCATCATTCATTTTTCATCCTTCACCATTCACCACTACTCAATTTGTTAAATGTTCTCCGCTTTCTTTTTCATTTATATTCTATCTCCATAATCCTATGCATACATAGATGTATAAGTTGTATAGATGAAAACTATTAATAGATAAAAACCCACATGTGAGTTGGGACCAATTATTCTACATTGATTAAACGAGTGAAAGTTAAATACTTTATAAGGCTAAAGAACAACTTCTCCTATAACCATATGGTTTTAGGATGAAACCCTCTTGGACTCTCTCTCTTGGTGACGGGTGCGGCCCAAACCCATATTTAACAAAAATTTTGGTGTTCTTATTTTTAGTAATATTTGGACAACATTTTATACTGCATTAGTAGTGTTATCATGGACTCATGGTTAAGTTATATTTGGATTACAGATATGGCTAATATGATAACTAAGGTCGAAAAAAGAGTTGGATTCATTGAAACATGTAGAACAGATAAGATTAATTTGATCCTACAATTAGGATCAGATAAAATAACATAGTAGAATTTCAGTACAATACAAACTAGCAAAAAGATATTATTAGGTAGAGTTGTAGGAGAAAGCAAACTGATCATCTTATTAGTATATAGGTCCTGTACAACCAAACAAAAAATAAATGAGAAATAAGTTTATTGATAATTCAATCTGATTATCAATCAAACACAAGAGAGTTTTGCTTTTCTTGGTATTAGAGTCGACACTATTTTGTGGTGGTTTCTAGCCAATTTTCATCACTTACGAAGAAACTTACCTGACAATGAGTGAACCACCCAAAAACCAGACGAACACCCATA
The DNA here is from genome assembly GCA_026401315.1 of Dysphania ambrosioides. Lineage (NCBI taxonomy): Eukaryota > Viridiplantae > Streptophyta > Magnoliopsida > Caryophyllales > Amaranthaceae > Dysphania > Dysphania ambrosioides. Next base: position 10,307,020 of record CM048661.1, read on the forward strand.
AAACCATAGCTCAACTATTGCAAATTCTAGATAAACTGAATAGTAATAGGAGCCAAGAGAGTCACGGGTTAGCCGTCTTGCATGTTTTAGAGAAATTGAGCCATCATAATTATGCCAAATGGTCCAAACTCATGCTAATAGCGATTGAAGGGATGGGGAGGCTCACACACATCACAACCTTAACCCCCCCCCACCCCCCCCCCCCCCCCCCACTAACACCGAAAAGATGAGTCAATGGAGCCAAACAAATAGAGTTGTTCAGACTTGGATCATAGACAATATTGACCCAGAATTGGTGAACCAATTTATGGATTTCACAATTGCAAGGGACCACTGGAAAGGAATTGAGGTTGTGTACAATGGGAGCAAGGATGGCCTAAAGATTTTCGACATGGCCACAAGAGCAAATACCATCAAGCAAGGTAACAATTCCATAGAAGCATTATAGAAAACTAATTATTGTATGGAAGGAAATAGATAGACTTATGCCTAATCCCATAACATGTCCAATCAACATCACCACGTATAACAAATTTCAACAACAAACGAGGCTATACTAGTGTCTAGAGAGGCTAGACGATTCATTTGACAAATATTAAAAGGACCTCGTCAACCAAGACACCTTACCCACCATGGAGAAGGTGTACAACACAATAAGGAGGGAGTTGACGAGAAGGGGAGTTATGAAGTCAGAGAACTCACCTCACTTACCTGGAGAAGACGCAGTGGGAAGCGGGCTGACCACGAGATCCTGGTCAAAAAGGACATCATCATGGCGTAGTGGTGATGTAGATAAGTCAAAATTGAAGTTTTCTCACTGTGGGGGAACAAGACACACCCGAGAAAGGTGCTTCAAACTAATCGGTTACCCGAAATGGTGGTCGAAGAAAGGAGCAAGCAAGGGAGAGGAGACAAGAAGATCTGGCAAAGTGTGCATGGCTACAGACCCAGACTCGAAGGAAGTAAGGGAGGAAGGAGAGAGAGGAGTCAGGTCTGTTAGACTTAGGGATCGTATTTTGCTAAAAACTTGCCTTTACATACCCGATCTTTCTTATGAACTATTGTCTGTCAGACATATAACGAAAGAATTGGGATGCACTGATTTACTTACATCTGATTCTTATATCGTGTAGGACACTCAAACAGGGAGGATCATTGGGCATGATAATGAAAAGGATGGAATGTATTACATAGACAAGGAATCTAAAACATATGGCATAGCTGGCATTACAAAATCAGTTGAAGATCAACTAAAACTATGGCATCGTTGTCTTGGTCATTCGTCATAAGGGTACTTGGAACGTATTTTTTCTCTTTTTAGTAGATTAAAATTGACTCTTGATTATGATGCGTGTTATCGTGCTAAGACTCATAAACATTGTTATTCAATTAGTAGGAGTCATAGTGATAAGCCCTTTTACGTAATTCATTTAGATGTTTGGGGACCTCTTCTTGTTTCTGATAAACATGGTTTTGCGCATTATGTTTGTTTATTAACGATTGCACTCATATGAGTTGGATTTACTTTACAAAATAGAAATCTAAGGTTTTTAGCATATTTTTCACCTTTTATCAAATGATCTTAAATCATTTTCAATCTAACTTAGGTCTTACAATAGAAGAGAATATGTTAATCATGACATGCAAAACTTTTTATATACTCATGGTCTATTACATCAGACTACTTACCCAGATACTCCCTAGAAAAATGGAATAGAAGAATGAAAAAATAGAACCCTTCTTGAGATAACTCGTGCTATGTTGATTGAATCTTGTGTGCCTAGTTATTTTTTGCCTGAGGCAATTCCTACAGAAAATTATCTCAGTAATCGCCTCCCTACCAAAAAGCTTAAATACAATACTCCTCTGGGTACCTTTCGTAGCCTTAACCTTAGTTCCTCGGCACACTCCTCCTTGAGTTTTTGGTTGTGTAGTCTAGGTTCACCTTCCAAAGAGGAATTGTCACAAACTTGAACCTAGGGTTGTAAAATGTGTCTTTCTAGGATATGGGGTGTCCTAGAAAGGGTATAGATGTCTCAACCCAGTCTCAAACCACTTGTATTCTATGATGAATTGTGACTTTGTTGAGGAAAATTACTTCTATCCTAACCTTCGATGTCAGGGGGAGACTTCAGGAGATGATCTCATATGGTTGTCTGGTCATGGGAATGATACCAGGGAGGATGATTATGCTCCACCAGATAATATAGTACAGTCTGCACCAATCCCAGTACCATCCTCAATGACCACCATAAATGAGTGTCTCATACAAGAATCTGAGGTAAGTAATGATCCTTCTTCTCCAATGCTTATTGTTGGGACTGCTAATGATGAAACAAACAAAATTGTTGAAGAAGTACAGGAAGGTGCAGGAGAATAAATGAGGTATGAGCTACCTCTCATAAGTACAAGGGGGATACCTCCTAGGAGGTATGATCCTCCTTATGAAGTGCAGAAGGTGAGATCCCTTATGCCGAACATAGCTATAGGAAATCTATCCCAAGTAGCTATGGCTTTTAATGCATCAGTGTAATTAGAGAAGATCCCAGTGACTATTGAAGAAGCTCTTAGAAATGAGCACTAGAAGAAAGCAATGGAAATGGAGATTGATGTTTTGTCCCATAATGAAACTTGGGAGAAATGCCTTGTTCATGAAGACAAGAGAGCAGTTGGGTGCAGATGGGTCTTTACGTTTAAGTATAATGATGATGGAAGCATTGAGAGATATAAAACAAGGTTAGTCGCCAAGGGATATACCTAGGTATATGAGATTGACTACTCAAAAACATTCTCACTAGTAGCAAAAATTGATACTATAAGAGTTCTTTTCTCAGTAGATGTTAACAGAGAATGGAAGTTGCATCAATTTGATGTAAAAAATGCATTTCTTTATGGAGAAATTTCCAAAAAGGTGTATATAAAAGCTCCTTCAGGCTTCTCCCATAATTTCTAGCCAGGGGAAGGATGTAGGTTGAAAAAGGTTGTATATGGTCTGAAACAGTCTCTACGAGCTTGGTTTGGAAGATTCATAGTAGCAATGAAGAGCTTTGGTTATCGCCAGAGTAATTTTGATCATACGCTCTTTTTAAAAAAGAGAGGAGATTTGACCACATATTTCATCATATATGTAGACGATATGATTATCACTAGAGACGATGAAGAAGAAATCAAAATTCTAAAAAAGAAACTTTTTCAAGAATTTGAAATGAAGGATCTCGGGAGATTAAAATATTTTCTAGGTTTCGAAGTACTCAGATCTAAAAAGGGTATGTTCATCTCCCAAAGGAAATATATTCTCGACCTATTGACCAAGACTAGAATGCCGAATTGCAAGTCCGCAAACACTTCGATAGTGGTGAATCATGGACTACAGATTGAAGAAGATGGATAAGCTACAGATTAGACCTAGTATTAAAAAATGGAAGGAAAACCAATCTATTTGTCACATACTTGTCCTGATATTGCTTATGCTGTCGAAGTAGTAAGCAGATTCATGCATAAACCACAAGTCTCACATCTAGAAGCAGTCTTTAGGATATTGAGATATCTAAAGAAGACATCTGGTCGAGGAGTAATGTTTGAGAAGAATGGGCACTTGTGACTATAGGCTTATACTGATGTAGATTGGGCAGGAGATTGAGATAGCAAAAAGTCTACTTCTGGTTATTTTACTATTGTTTGAGGGAACTTGGTGACCTGGAAAAGTAAAAAGCAAAAGGTTGTGGCTACATCAAGTGCAGAAGCAAAATTTCGGGGAATTGATAAGGGAGTAACAGAGATTCTATGGCTTCGAAAGCTTTTATCAAAACTTGGTTTTTCCTCTGAAGAGAGTTGTGAGTTGTACAGTGACAACAAAGCTGCAATAAGTGTTTCTGAGAATCCTATCCAACATAACATAACGAAACATGTAGAAATTGACCGACACTTCATAAAAGATAACTTAGAGGCAAAAGTTATCAGTCTTATGTTTTGCCAATCAGAAAATCAGATGGTCGACATTCTTACAAAAGCAGTAGGAGTTGAGTCTTTGAAGATGTTTTGAGCAAGTTAGGTGTTGGTTTGCTTATGACCTAACTTGAGGGGGAGTTTAGAACAGATAAGATTAATCTGATCCTACAATTTAGGATCAGATAAATAACATAATAGAATTTGCAGTGCAATACAAACTAGCAAAAAGATATTGTTAGGTAGTGTTGTAGGAGGAAGCACACTGATCATCTTGTTAGTATACAAGTCTTGTACAATCAAACAGAAAATAAATGAGAAACAAGTTTACCGATAATTCAATCTGATTATCAATCAAACACGAGAGATTTTTTTTCTAAACCTATGTCACTTTTATCCTCTCTTTTTCAAAAAAAATATTTGCATTTATTTATTTATTTTCTTGTTTAATTAATTCCTTATCAAAATGGCTAAATGAATGCAATACAATTTTGGAGGAAGATATGATCTGGTCATGTTCTTCTCAAATTTTTGGATCGCGATATTTACGAACATCTGAAATGATATAGTCCCCGTGAGGATTTACATATCACTAACCCTACACAAGATCTATAACTCCTTTGTACGAACTATGAAGTATAGAGTATGGTAAGTACTAAGTAGTTTATTGAGTAGGCGATCTCTATGCAGTTTGACTACTATTTTATAGTTGCGAACTTGTCAATACAATTTAATAAAGTTTGTCCTCATGATTATCTTCTAACTTTATAGGAAATATGGTTATTTTAGTATAATTTTTTTTCCTAAAGTTTATGTTTCATCGATATTTCCATCTCCTTAAAAAATAACTCCTCATAAATTCAAGAGATTAAAAAAATATACATTTTTTCATATTTTTCCCTTTTTTTATATTTTCTTATATTGTAAAGAAAAGGATAGATTTTTACCGGGAGAAAACAAAAACATAACAAACAAATGAGAGTTGAAAAGAAATATAACTCTCATTTATTGGATGCATAAGAGTGGGTCACGTGGCACAACTAGCAAGAACGTTTTTAAATATATTATAAAGATTTCTTAAAAGAAAATAAAGTAAGAGTCGAACGTGACATCTATTTCATGTTTAGACATTTTTTTTCAAAATTCATCCACGTTATATATTGTGCAAAACTAAAACATGTCGAGTAGTTCTAAAACTGGTAGGCAAGGAATTATTTTTGCTTCTGCAATTTTGAAAATGGGTTGAAGAAAAATTATGGGTCATCTATGGGCAATGGGCAAGCATCATGATGTGCTGACACAACGACGTGTTGGTATAGATTTTACTGATTATCCTGCAAGTAGTCCGTCCGTATGTCTATACATAGTTATTGCGGTAATGTGATTAGAGGACGTCCAAAAACAAGGAAACAGAGGTTGATGTCAAAATATTGCATGCAACTAATGTGTTTCACAATTTATAATTGTGGATCATTTCATTAAGGCCACAATGATACAGTGCGTTCTCGCAAATGTTTCTAAGCTATGGACTTCAGCACAGGAGTTGCACAGCGTATTTCATATGTAAGACTTTCTCATAAAGCGTTTAAAGATCATTTCATTTGCTTCTGCTTTTATAAAACGAACTTTAAAAATTTATAAGCATCCCAAAATCACATCATAAAACGTATCATAAACATGTAAATCTTGCTTGTAAAACATTGTATCAATATACTTTGTAAACCATTTTCCATACACATTTCCGAAAGGGGATTGTCAGTGTTAGCAATGGGCGGTGAAGCTAGGATTTTGCGCCACTTATAAATCCCAAATCCCTGTTTTTGTTGATGATTTGACAGTTCTACAGCTTGAATTTCTGTGAAGAAGAACCAATATGAGACCATTCATAATTCATCAATGACGTAGCGCGGGCAGTTCCTTGCCATGGTATTCGATCTTATATTGAAGAGATTAAATGATTAGTTGGTAAGCCATGGGAGCCCGAAGAGATCGCTCCTAAATCCACAATTTACAGTGTTACGAGTCTCTTCCCATGGCCACAGATGCAACATCAGATACCCAGTAACACTTGACCAGTAACTAGGATATCGGAAGTGTACATTAAGGACTTACAGTTATATACAACCACCTACATGTTCAGGCAATGCCACTAATCAAACCCTTCAACTTGGCAGGTATTGACGCCACTCCTGAGGAGTTCCCTTTTTAATTCTCAGCATCCTTACGGCAGCACTGGTCAAGGGTATGGCAAGTATGTCGTATTCTTTCGGTGTCTGTATTTTACAAATCAGGTGGTCAGATTTTAGTGAAAGAATAGATAGTTATAATACAGCTCAACGTCATTCTCCTTATTTTGGCCTGAACAAATACAATCATTAAGCATATATACACCCCCTATTATTCCCCATTACCTGTGTGGCAATGTTACTGAGGTGGCGATGTCATCATTCAACAACTTTTCCCACACCAAATTACCATACACTTCATGGCAATGTTACTAATGTCCTTCAAAACTAGTGTAATATTTCTAGTCTGTTTTGAATATTAATGCAATAACTAACAATCCCTTCATTTGTGTGCCTAACCTTAAGGACACCTATTAGAAAAAGAAGAGAGTATCATCTGATTGGTTTGAAACTATAGCCTCTAGGTAATTTGGGTGAAGCAAAATTGCACTAGTTGATTTCACAACATATCACAGTTTGTCAAGTGATTTACCAATCATGTGGAAAAAAATGACATACCTTTGGGGATTTAACAAGGGTCATATTTGCTTCTTCCAGAGTTTTGTGACCCTTCTTAGAGTTACACTTAATACAAGCTGTCACCTGTTTCAAACATTTAGGCAACCAAGAAAAGAATCAGCAACTACTTTCCGGTAGAAAGATCCTTTGGCAAGAAGCCAAGCACAACAACCCTTAGGCCTAACCACTTCATCACCACCAGGTTAGCATATTATGTTTTTTGAAGCCACCCCTATAAGAATTTAAATATGATTACACAGGTACGAAGCACAGATACTGTCTTAAGTTTATATTAGAAGTGACCAGTCAAGCTCTTTTAAGATATGAATTTTTTTAAGGTTTGAATCTATCAGCTTTAATTTAGGTTTGTATATATAAGCCTTAATTACAAGTAGAAGGGTCCAAGAAGAAAATTGTAGAACTATCGTGTAAATTTTTATTTTTCAATAAACGAAACTATGTTAAAAGTACAGGAAGATCAAGAACAAAAAGAGGGAAGCAGTTTGTATTAAAAGCGTTGGTATGGGGTAAATATATAAACCTAAATAAGAAGGAAGCATGTGTAAACATGTTGGTCTTTTACATGACAGTGAACCACAGCTATGGTTTCTGAATTTCTCAGGTAATCGACCCTATGATCCAGAAGAAGTGGCCAGATATAGGTATCCTAATATTCCATTGCAACAAAGAAGAGGCTAAAAATACATTTCATCACCTCATGGCTTAAACTATTTCCAATCCCATGGTTTTCTAGATGATACTAACCAGTATACGCGGAATTTCTGTTCATGTTCTCTCTATTCACTCCCTTGTATCAAACTAATAATAGAAGTACTAAACAATTAATTAAAAGGGTGAACTTATTTCTTTTTTCTTCACCAAGATCTATACAATCCTAACATTCCTATGAACAGTGACACTCACAAACTTTTATGTTAATACATTTTTAAGGACCCAGGGAAGGGAATGCAGTGTCCTAGACTCCTAGGACACCAATCTTCTTCTAGTTATCCTACCCTTATCTCATGGCATTTTCCTCTTGTTTCCAGTAAATCTTGCACATTAAATAACCCGTAACCCTGTAGGTATATACGCAAGTTCAGAGGAGGATACAATCTATAGTTTCCTAAACTACAGAGTACACAAGAGACAAATTTGCATAACATAAATAATATGCACATAGTCTAACACATATATAGACCAGATTTCTGCAGGCACTGAACAAGAAAGCAATTGGAACTTTGCAACCAATCTATCAAAGGGAAATATTAATATTCTCTAAGATTTTGAGCCACAAGACTCATAACTGATTAACTCAAACAATTAAATTCAGAGAATCCAATGACACCCTAGCCCATTCCCATTTTGGCAGAACAGCAGGTTTATGCACTGTATTAGAGTGAAACATGAAATTACATAGATAAAAATGCACAGAAGTCAAGTACAAGCCCATAAAATTCAACTTTCTTCTAATTAACCCAGTCAAAGAAAAATTTGAAACATTGTGCCGAGTCATGACTGAGATAACTATAACCTACATCCAGTATCCCATCAGGAGAACATTCTTGGGGGTTTAAGGAAAAAAAAATCAAATAACTGAATTAGTTTTTATAATACTAAAACAACAGAGCAAAGGATGCATGTATTACATACAAGGCTCTAACAAGGTAAATTTTAACTCATTCACAACATGAAAAAGATGAAGAAAGTCATTAATGAAGTACCACTCTCCAGGGCACTTACCAGGTTTTCCCATTCCCAATTTCCACCTTGTGATACTGGAATCACATGGTCTATAGTCAAGTCACTCATCGTTTTACAGTACCTAGGGAGAATAAGAAATCCCTTGGTAAGTAATTTGTAGCAAAATAACTAACAACCAAGACTAGTTCATAACAGTCATAAGTGATCACACAGATTGCTTTTTTCAATGGCAGTGCAGTACAATGCAAATTGTCAAAAGAAATGCAAAACATGTATATATTACAATTGTGCTACTTTAAATATTAAAAAAGGGGAGCTTACCAAATCACATGGATTCCACTAACACAGTCAAAAAGTGAAAGTTTAAGCTACAAGCCCAAGATATTCCACTCAAATAAAGTAGGAGAGCAGATCTAATTTGTACATGCAATTATGCAAGAACTTGGAACTAGATTTTGGAGATTTGGGTGGGGGGGGGGGGGGGGATTGGGGGGGGGAGAAGAGGTAAAATACAAGAACATCACTCTAAATAAAGAAGAAATTTTGCTCAACAAAAAACTTACTGACACATGTAATCATCTCGATAGAAGATGTTTTTGCGGCTTAGGGTGTTTTTGACTCGTTTTCTCTTCATTACCTGAAGTAAATGTGGAACCTGAAAAAAACAAATAACAATATACGCTTAGATAATTTGACAAATTGAATGTAAAGCAAGCAGAAAGCGCACATCATTCACTATGTACCCTTAACACAGCTGGTATGTTAAAATATCCTTGAGGTGAATTCACTGTCTGCTCATAATATTCCAGAACATCAGCCTGCAGACAAAGTTTAAAACATACTTTATAGAATTAAGTCAGGGAAATCACTAGAATGATATGACTCTTATGAGCATGAACAAGATAAGAGGCCATTATTGAAACAATGTAAGAGATGCACCTCAAAAAGGACTACATTCATTTAAATGAAAGTACTTCAAGTCTTTGAATAACAAAAATATTAGGAAAAGATGGAAAAGCTGACAACATGCTACAGATATCCTTAACAGAAATATTAACAAAAATGAGCTCTCCTTGCACAAAGTAAGGTGATTTCCTGTACTTAAATCCTTTCTTCATTGACCCTCCTAAGTCCTAACACCTCCTCCTTTCCTGCCCCCTCTCCTCTTCCTCTCCAACAAATGATAAAATGTAATAAAGCCCTTAGAAAATCTAGAGCAAGAACCCCCATCCAAAGTGCATTTTATATGCAAAATCTTCGATATTTTTCTGCTTCAGTCTCATCAACAAATCTTTTATATTCATTCAGCACATCTTTGACATCAAGTTTATGGCATTCTGCACATATTCAACCTTCAATTCAAGTGTGAGTTGTGTAATGATAATAACATAACACTACTCCTTCCATCTCAAAATAAACATACCATCGGAATTTATCATGACAGTCAGTAACAGTTGTTAAAATTTGGATAAATAATTGAGAATAAACAAAGAGATTAACTTTATGCAGAAAAATAAAGTAATTTAAATTTTGAAAGGAAATGGAAAAATTATTTTGAGACGTTCAAAGAATTGGAATATGAAGTTGAATATTGGTCAAAGGGAGTAAAAATAAAACTCCACATTTAAAAAGTTCCATATGGAATATTTGAGTAGTTGTATTCATTGCTATCGCGATTGTTGGAAAAAGATGTTGTAACCCAAACAAGAGTGTAGTAGCAGAAGTAGTAGCTGTCCACATTAGTCTAACCTTCTCCATGAACTCCAGACAAATAGCACGCTTCCAGCAGACAACATTGACTGGTCTGGCAAGGACAAGCAGAGCTTCTCTAAGTAAGCCTTTTTTTTAATAAAAATCATATTAGAAATTAAATCATAATTCATAGGTGCTAAAGCAAATCTTGCTAATCAAAATATAAGAGTAAGAAATGGCCAAAGTAGATTAAAAAAAGTACTGATTAAAACCCCAACATACTTCTTCTAATATAATGGCATAGGAGGAATTCATACTAGAGACCTAATCTACCTTAGATAACTTGGCTTCAATAACTAATTTAGGGCTTACTAGTAGCTATTATATATATATATATATATATATATATATATATATATATATATATATATATATATATATATATATATATATATATATATATATATATATATATATATATATATAGGGGCGGGTTCTGGTGAGAACCCCTTAATATATAAGAACTCCTCATATATAAGAACCCATCTTCGGCCTTTAAAATAATAAATCTAACGGCTTAGATGCATTGATCTTCAAATGGAGTAATGTAATTATTGGTCAATTATTAATATATACAACCCGTATTAAATGCAACTTCAATCTATTTTTTTAAACTTCCCTTCATTTCCGTTATTCAGGTCAAATCGAATTTTGGAATTTATATTTTTGTATTTTTTTTCTAAAAACTGCCATATTCTTAATATAGGTCATACAATAAACAAGTTATAGGTAATTGTTCTAAATATAAACCCCTTGTTCTAAATATAAAGCCCTTTCTTTGGTGGATAATATTATTTAAATTTATTATAGTTAATTTGGTTATTGTTCTATATTTATGTGCAATTGTTCGTATTTCGTATCCTATTGTTTAAATATCATAACTACTTGTTCTAAACTTTTGATATTATACATGTTATAAATGTAATATGCTTATTAACAGATGTAATGTTCTAAATTCATAGGTAGTTGTTCTACTTATTAAACCAATTGTTCGGTATACTATTGTACAACATATTTATTTACTTGTTGATGTACTATTGTTCAAAATATTTATTTATTTGTTATAAAATTATAATTCGTTCATCTGAATGTTGTAACAAGCCTAATATACTGGTCTACAGTTCGAAATACGTATGAAGTTGTTCGATATGCTGGTTTGAATATGCTGTTTCAAATATCCATAGTTATTATTATCTTCAGTTATTCTTATTAACAGATCTAATGTTCTAGATGTATATGCAATTGTCCGTATTTTGTGTCTTATTGTTCAACAATATGTTATTGTATGATTCTATATTAATGTAATAAATTTTTATTATATTGTTCTATTTTATTTACGTCATTGTTCTAAATACTCATATTAGTGTTCAGACCATTGAATATAAACGAATATTCAGAACATGTGTGAATATAAATGAATATTAAGAACATTGAATATAAAAGAATATTCAGAACATGTGACTTGTTTTTTGGTTTACTCATCATATGACAGTAGTAATAATATTTAGAATATTGGTTATATTATTAGGCCACATAAATAAACTAAGAACATTAGTAATAATATTTGGAACATTAATGCTTGAAAAATAGATCCATCGTTATCAAATAAGAATTTAGAACAATATGTGTATTATTTAGAACATTGAGTCTTTCAAATATAACCCCTCATATAAATCATGTTCTACACAATATCAAAAGTGTTCTAATTCTATATTGATGTTCCATATACACTATACTGATGTTCTAAAAATATACAAATATGTTCAAGTGATCAATTGTATTGTATACTATTGTTCTAAGTGAGCTATATAATGCTCTAAACATATAAACTATTGTACTATGCTATCTATTCTAATGTTCTAAATCATAAATATATTGCTTTGATTTAGAATTCTATTGTTTTTAGTGAGCTATATAATGCTCTAACATATAAACTATTGTACTCAGCTATCTATACTAATGTTCTAAATCATAACTCTATTGTTATAAGTTAGAATTCTATTGTTCTAATGTGATTCAGAACTTTATACGCTGAAAATGACTTTTACGATGAGTCAGTTTTAGCTATTGTTCTGAATCAGAACTATATTGTTCTGATTAAGAAATTTATTGTTCTAAAGTTATATACATTAATGTTCAAAGAATATATATTAATGCTCTAAAAATATTAAGCTATCTATTCTAATGTTCTAAATCATAAATCTATTGTTCTTATTTATAATTCTATTGTTCTTAGTGAGCTATATTAATGCTCTAAACATAAAAACTATTGTACTAAGCTATCTTAACTAATGTTCTAAATCAGAACTCTATTGAACTGATTTAGAATTCTATTGTTCTAATGTGATATACATTAATGTTCTAAGAATATATATTAAACTATTGTGCTCAGCTATATATACTAATGTTCTAAATCATAACTCTATTGTTATAACTTAGAATTCTATTGTTCTAATGCGATTCAGAACTTTATACATTGAAGATGACTTTTACAATGAGTCAGTTTTAGATATTGTTCTGAATCAGAACTCTATTGTTCTGATAAAGATATCTATTGTTCTAATGCTATATACATTAATGTTCAAAGAATATATATTAATGCTCTAAAAATATTAAGCTATCTATTCTAATGTTCTGAATCATAAATCTATTATTCTGATTTATAATTCTATTGTTATTAGTGAGTTATATTAATGTTCTAAACATAAAAACTATTGTACTAAGCTATCTATACTAATCTTCTAAATCAAAATTCTATTGTTCTAATTTAGAATTCTATTGTTCTAATGCGATATACATTAATGTTCTAAGAATATATATTAATGCTCTACAAAAATTAAGCTATCTATACTAATGTTCTAAATCATAAATCTATTGTTCGGATTTAGAATTCTATTGTTCGGATTTAGAATTCTATTGTTCTAATGCATTTCTCGTTTTGATCTATATGTTTCTTATTGTCTCAAAGTATAATTCTAATGCTCTAAAAATGTATACTATTGTTCTTAGTGAGCTATATTAATGCTCTAAACATATAAACTATTGTTCAAATGTTATATACATTAATGTTCTAAGAATATATATATCTGCTTTGTGTAGTACCCATTGTATATGTACTCTAAAATTAATGTTCTAAATACGAAATCGTAACTTGTTGCCATTAAAACAATCGAAAATCTCATAATCATGCATTTTACTAATAATCCATACGGTATTCTATATGGTATTCTATACGGTATTCTATATGGTATTCTATACGGTATTCTATATCGTAACACAATCCATACGGTATTCTATATGAATTATAACATTAAATGAATTACGAAAAAAAAAATTATTGAATCATTACCTTATTTTTTAACCCCAACACAGCAAAGATATCAATTGAAAATGAAATATAGCAAAAGAAGAATTTGAATTTTCGTATTTGAATATAGAGTAAAATGAAGAGTAGGAAAATTACTGATTTTTAGGAATATAAACGGACATATAGGAAACTACCCAATAATCATGGAAAAAAAAAACTTCCTTAACTCCCAAATTTGACTTTAATAAATTACATCTTTGCCATAATGTAGATTGAATCACAGCCATTTAAATACACTAGATTAATGGTATTAGATGAGTTCTTATATAACAAAGGTTCTTATATAACTAAGGGGTTCTCACATGATCCCATTTCTATATATATATATATATATATATATATATATATATATATATATTGAAACAAATACCGATTATATATAATTCTTTCTTTGCCTTTGGGACAGAGAGTAGCGTGTATCCTAAACTGTTTTCAAAAGACATTTGGTTGATTCTTAGGGTTCCCAAATCTCATGGAAGACTATGAATAATTGTCCACATTTCTTGCATTCCCTCTATGCCATGCCATAAGCAACACCTTTGAGCATGCACCTAGGAGTTCTCCTTAACAGACTGTAATAATACCCCCACCATGTTTTTCTCAAACAAATGCATTCAATAACGTTACACAATTGATATTGAAATTCTTCAAAAATGTCGATTCTTCTTCCCTTCAGAAAAATGCATTAATTTTTTAGATAACCTTGCATATTTAAAGAAATTGACAAAGACATTCATCATCAGCCTCGACAAAGAACACTTAAACATCGTAGATTTGCAGTCTTCTAGCACACAATGACACAAATTTTGAAAATAGCTATCCTACAGTACCATAACAAGCATTTAATTACCATACTAAACAAAATCCATCAAATATTTCAAGAAACTCTGATTCATCTACATTGCAATCCCAAGCAACAAATCACATACTTATAAACCATGTTACTCAGACTATGCATTTCACCTCAAATACCTAAGTTGAATTCTCAATACTCGACATGGGTACACAATTTAACACTTCATTTCGGGCTATAATCATTGTAAATGTTTACATAATAGCCAAGTCCAATACTTGGACCCGTACTCAAGTCCAACACAAGTACTAACAATAACAACATAGTTAACTAAACTCAGGTAAAATTCATCAAAAATAAGGGAACAGAACTGACCTATAAGAAATGTCAAGAACTAAACCCCTGAAACAAGAAAGATCATCATTATCGCCATCATCTTCTTCATCATCGAACTCATCAAAACCTCCATTAACACTCCAATTCACAGAATTCTGGGAATTACCCTTTGCAACTGAGGCAATAATCCTCATTTTTTTCGAAACTCCATTTCTCTCAACACTGTAATCATTCAAATTAACTGGAAAAATCGAGCAAAAATATCCAAATCCAAACACCCCACAACTTCTGCCACCCCTAATGAGCTTGCATTGAACTGGGTTTTCACTGTTTAGTAAATGTTTCAATCTTCCTTGCAATATGAACTGTGCCATTGACGGAAGCTCAAATTGATATGTAAAAGATGAATGGAGTTGGGGAAGTTAAAGCGACGGAAGAGAAGAGTGATAAATTTTTGGGTGAAGTTGTTCACGGAAGAAGCGGCCACCACACGTTGGGTTGAGTTTGGTGCAAATATCTTGTTTGCTCGAGACTCGAGAGGATCCAGTGTCTTCTTTTCATGATTCTCATTTTGTAAGATTGATTAGGGTTTAATCAAT
The DNA here is from genome assembly GCA_026401315.1 of Dysphania ambrosioides. NCBI lineage: Eukaryota > Viridiplantae > Streptophyta > Magnoliopsida > Caryophyllales > Amaranthaceae > Dysphania > Dysphania ambrosioides. The sequence continues at coordinate 10,322,260 of CM048661.1, forward strand.
GATTTATATGGAGATCACAGATATAAATTGGTAAGGTTTTCATTCTAGCTTAAATAAAAATCTACTAAAAGTCTACTAAAATTATCTTTTATATTTTGTACTTTTTTGTTGAAACTAACAAGATTAATTAACTAATAAATAATCATGCCATCTACAAAAAAACAGAAATTTGATAAATACAAATCTATCGAATATGTACACTTTTCTTATACCAAAATACTCCGTAGTTGCTAATATGAGAGGTTTCAAAACGCTATAACAATAGCTAAGTACTTCTCTAGTTATCAATATTGTCTTGTTTATGGGGCACATTTCGATGTACATGAGATTTTTTTATGATACATTGATACAATTGAGTTTGAGTCCATATTGAATTTGATTTTAGATTATAGAGCTTTAACTTAGGTCGGATTGGGTCAAGTTAAATTTTATAATAACTAAAATTCAATATAAAAAAATGAATACTAATTTTAAATTCATATCTTGAAAAAATTTACATCAAAAGATACTCATAATTGATCACTTAAAAATATGATCATTATAAAATTAAATTGTAGGGTTGCCTATGATTATCATAAGTAGATTTTTCAGATCATGTAATAAGCATATAAGGGAGTACTTGTTCGGTTATCTTGACCATTATTCGACCGGTGTTTCATCCAAAAAAAAAAAATAAAGTCCATATAAAGAAATACTGAGCAAATAAATAACACTCTTTGTCAAAAAAGAAAAAAACTTTTAAGTAGTTTCTTGAAAAGTACCAAAGCCCAGCTTGCCCCTGACATTGAATTTATGCGAACACCGACATCAAAGATAAACGAAGCAACTACTCACCGTCTTATAGAATAAGCAATACCAGATTACCAGTGCACTACTAAACAATTTCCTATAAGGATAGAGGCAACGCAAGACAAGATCTCCAATCACATACAAATCACCATTTACACAACACACTGTCAAACACACACAACCTCCAAAAGCTGTTAGAATGGCAGCAGAATCCAACACTCAGCACAAGAAGTGGTATTCCAGATCAACTCTCATGGGTCAGAAACCAGGGCTGTTGCAATCCAAACAGATGTGTCTGATCCTGCCCAAGTCGAGGCACTTTTCAAAGCTGCAGAAGAAGCATTCCATGCCTCACCCCACATTGTTGTCACCACAGCAAGCATCCTTGACCACAAGTACGCCTCCATTGCAGATACCACAGTCAAAGATTTTGGTAATGCCTTTAGTGTGAATACCAGGGGAACATTTTCGTACAGCAAGGAGGTGGCCAAGAGGGTGAAGCATACGGGTAGACGGCAGATACTTACATTCTCCTCTTCTCTAGCAGCAGTATTCCAGCCAAGGCATGGAGCATACACAGCATCCAAGGCAGCAGTTGAGGCAATGACCAAGATTTTGGCGAAGGAGCTCAAGGGGACCAGCATTACAGCTAACTGTGTCGTACCAGGTCCCATTGTAACTGATTTGTTCTTTGCTGGTGTCACAGACGAGCATATCCAGGGATTGATGTTTCACCAATGCAATGTCTAGGTAAGCCTAAGGATATGGCACCTCTTATAGCATTCTTGGCTGGTGATAGTAGTGAGTGGGTGAATGGACAGATCATTGAAGCCAATGGTGGATTTGTATAAAGAGAAGCTTCAGATGCCTGCTTACCCTGGTATGTTCTGTGTTATCTTATGACGTCCTCTGCTTCAGGATTTCTATGAGTAATACTATCTTGTACTGGAACTTTATATGTTGATTATATCTGAACGTTCACGACAATTGGCAATGTTCATGAATGGCCAATTTCAGAGCAAGTTGAACTTCGACTCGAACTCAAAATACAAATAACTCAACTACCTTGAATTAAAACTAAATCAATATGCTCAATATAAAATTAGCTTATTGCTAGCTGGTGGATCTGACCTTAGAGATTTAAGGAAGGCTGGAACAAACTCATTTTGAAACATGTTTATGACACAAAAATGAAATGACTTGGATTGAAACTCACATAACATATAAAGTTATAAACTTGTAATAGATAGGACATGTTGGTGCAAGGAAAAACCACAAATTGTGATGACCACACAATGAAAAAACTCGTTAGCATTTTGGGTTGACAATCAACAAAAGATTTACTCACACGCATACTTCATACACTGAATTTATCCCAGCATTTTAAGCTTCTGCAATGTTGTATACCAAATTGGGAACTTCATAGCAACAAAACATAGGTGACGCTGCCTCTAATTCTAAAAACATGATAACAACATGACTATAGACATTGTTCGTTCATTAAAAATGAAAACAACTTCAAAAAGAAGCAATGTAACTACCTTTGCTGAGACGCTTGAACCACCTTTTTTGCAGCTCTACAACAAAATCAACTATTCTTTCTTCTTTTCAACATCAGCCTTTAGATGATCAGGTATAAAAAACGACCAAAAGAGAGGTATGATTGTGCAAGCCGCTTGTATCAAAAGGCCAAGGGGCAGGCCAGAGAAATCAGTTCCAGTGACACCAACATAAGATGCAAGTGCAACACCAAGATACCCACCAACAATCATTGCAAGTGCAACGGCAGACATCACAAATGCCATCAGAGAACCTTCACATCCAGGTGGACAAAGCTGTGCAATCAAAACGCTGAAAGGTAGAATCTTAAAGAAAAAAAGAACCTCCAGTAGACCAGAAAAAACAACAACATACATGGAATCAGGGATTCCCATTTGTTGGTAAAACTTGTTCACAAACAACGCATCAGAAACCATGAAGACAGCCATTGTGGCCTGAATTGCAGAAATTACTCTCCTTGGAGAAGCTGATTTCAAGATTCTGTTGTAAACAAAACTCCACAGAAGCATTCCTACTTGGCCAAACACTTTGGAAATCCCCAACACCGATGAATTGATGGCCAAAGCCTGAGTTTGATAATAGAACATAGTTCCAAAAAGGGCAGGTATCATGGCATAAGAGGCCACAAGCCAAGCAATAGGGTAAGCTATCTCAGGTTTGCACAGAGCACTTGCAAGCTGCACGAGTTGTACTTTAATCCCGCCAGCAGATTGATTTTTGGGAAGGTTAAGAGACTCCTCATTAACAAAGATAGTTATTAAGAATTGGATAATGAGGATTGCACCATAAGTTAAGAACATAAACCATGGGCTAAACTTTTCAATGGCCACCCCTGCTGCTAAATTCCCAATAACTCCCCCAAGTGAAGAAGCCATCCAAACAAATGACTGGAGTTCCCCTAAGGAAGATGATTCCCCTTTCTTCAAAGAAACTGGTTGCTTGCTAATCTCGGCTACAATAGCATCATTAGCAACCTCAGCTATAGAGGCACCTAAGTTGCCCAGAAGGAGATAAAAGGTAATAGTGGAGACTGAGATGCTTGACGATGAAAATATCGCCACTGCTAACCATGAAAGAGCTTGCAGCATAGCTGCACCATAAACGTACACAATCTAGAAATTTACAATATTAACAACACAAGCTAACAGTGCTAGCACAAAACGGTAAAAAGCTGCAATCAGATGCTAAAAATAAAAATTCAACCTGTTCTTTTTAGGACTCAAAGAGTCTTAGATCATGCACATTTATAACAACCTCTAGGCTTTGTTCTTATCACCAATAATTTTCGGGGCTCCAGTAAGTTCAGATAATTGCCCTGGAGTCACAACCAAAGTACATTGTAATGCTTTCAGAAAGGTTCCGATAAGTTTAATAAGTTCGGAAACCGTAAGTGAAACAATTCCGTAGTCCATAGTCCATACCCGAACTCTCTTCTGAAAGGCTACTATTATGAATACCAACATCAGTTTTTCCTTCAAACTGATTTCGATAATTTGATTATACGAGCATCAAACACTATGTACAATGATTTCTGAATATTCAGACCAAATATACAAGCTACCCTATCATACAAATTCAGCTAAAACCGTCTTTATAGTTAACTTCTACTGATTTTTATGAATCTCATACATATTTCGCTAAAAAACTCAAAACTAATGATCATGTAGAATTTTTTATCAAAGAGTCAACCTTGAGAAAGTAGACTAAGTACACTACACATTCAACACGCCAAAGTGCCTGAAATTACTTTGCTTACACTATAATCAAAATCCTACTAGAAAATTCCAATAAAAGTACGGGTACAGATACGGGTATCAGTTAGTTTACTCGGTAAGGTTATGAGGTGGTAATGATAACATCCCATCAAATCCAGTCTACATTAATTAATACTGTATTAAGTAACTAATCAGGAAAAAAGAGGGAGCTAGAAAGGCGAACCTCCAAGAGAAATGTAAGGGAGACGGTGTTGGCCATAAAAGTAGACGGAGTCGGAGACGACGCCGTAAAGGGGTTTTCCAACCATAGGAAGATTAGCAGAATTGAGGAGAATTTGAAGCGTAGAAGGGTCAATTCGAAGGCCATCTTTAAGGAAGAATATAACAGCAAACCAAGGAAAACACCGGAATCCTTGCACCCAGTATCCCATTCCTAGTAACCACTTCATCATTCCCATTCCCTTTCCTTTTCCCCCCATTTTTATGTTCGAATGGTATAGAATGAGGGGGATTTCCGATCCCGGCGATTTCTGATCGGCGATTTGATTGTGTGTGTTGTTGGAGAAGAAGAGGGAAGGTTCGGAAATGAGAAGACTTGAGAGGGAAGGATATAACGTGGCGCAGTGGCGCTTATTTGTTCAATAGAACCAATGATAAAGTAAGTTGGTCGTTATTTTTTACATAGGTGAGCAGTGACCACAGTCCACATTGATCAGATCTCCTAAAACTAATTTATAATGCCTCAGTTCTTTTAGTAAATTTTTTTTTATTCAAGTCATATCTAGTAAATTGTGAAATGAAAAGTTAAATAGAACATAAAATTAGAAATAAAGGAATACTCGATATTTCAAATTATTACTTGACCCGATTTCAACTACGAAATTGTTTGTATCTATATGTAATCATTATTTTTTAAACCTACTAGAATAGATAAGAAAAATATCTTTATAGTCTAAATAACATTAATGTTGGCTCGTTTTTGACATTTTAGACACCTATGGTGAACTAAGAAATTTGAGCTCTAAAATTTTATAGTATACTTTGTATTATTTTATTTTCTTATTTTACAAATAAAAAAAATTAAGTAGTGGTTTTACAAAATAAAAAACTATTGAAAAATTTGATTAAAAATAATACTATTCATTATAATCAAATTAATAATGTTAAAAAATAAAAATCATTTAAATAATATCATGAGCAAATCATTTCATAAAAGTTTATATTTACCAAGTTATCTTATTATTATGATAATTTATCTTTATAATATTATGAATAGTTTTCTTCACAAATTAATAAATATAGTCCACATTCTAAATACAATGAATTAATTAGATGTCATTGCATTAACAAAATAAGAAATAATGATAACTGTGTACAACTACTATACAAAATAATTGGTTGAATTTCTTACATTTCTTTTTGGTGACATAAGTAGCTATTGTAGGTAAAGATTAATAAGTAAATAAGTATAATGGCAATAATATTTTGTATATCGTATTTAGTTTTAGTAGGTTGTTACTTTTATGTGAAGTATGTATATGGCATTGAGTTAGAAATAAGGAGTTGAACTATGTATTCGGACAAAATTGTCTTAGAAAAAGAGGAATAATCATTCTTTGGGGAAAAAAACAATAACCAAATTAAAGGGAATCGAACCCATACCAAATTACATTTAAAATGTTATACAAATAAGGGTCTTTACCATTGAGCTACTTCAATTAATATGATAAAATTTGTACATATTACATTTATATCCCTTTTATTTTTATCTAAATATTAATAAAAATGAAACCTTTTTCGACGAGCCATGGGCGACGGCCCTACTCGCCACACCCTAGGGACGGGCCTGCCTTAATGTTCTTTAGCCCTATCCAAACCCCATTTCAACAAGTTGATTGCCTTCTCTACATAAGAAATCTAAGTAAGATTCAGAAATACTAGAAACATAATAGTTAGTAAAAATCAATGACTTTAATTTATTCAATAAAAATACTAAAAACATATTAAAAAGTCAATTACAAAATTTGGTTTCAACATTAAAAATAAGCTTTATTTAGTAAAAGTAAGTTTTAATCTGAAAAAATAATTTACATAAAAAAAAACACTAGTAAACTAAGCAGAGACATAGTAAATTGAAAAAACAGCGAACTTCTATGCCTCCTCTCTCTCTTATGGGTTCTCATTATAAAGTATTAGGATTTCTTACTTCAGATTTTATCTAAAAATTTGGATATTTTTTACTCCTTTTCATTTTAAATAGTCAAATAATGGGTAAGTTGGGTTTCATTTAGATCTCCTCTCCTTTTTTTTTTAAGTAATGTTATTGTTTAGCGTCAACTAGAGGTGTGAATGTGATTATGGCAAAAAGCATCTAAAGTCTATGATGGATGTACATTGTTCAAAAAATTATCTCAAATATGAATAAATTTATGATATTAATTAAAATAGCTATATCCGCTAATTATTGGTTCCTTTTGTTCAATTGAAGAACAATTTTACATCAAATGGTAAGTTTCATAGTAATATATTTCCCAATTAAAGAGGAAAGGGATGATAAGTTACATGGAGAACCCGTATGCGGCTTATGATCTTTTTTTTTTAATGTTCATTGATAAAAAAAAAATAGTATTTTGTATTAGAAAAATAATTAATACTCGAGTTTAAAATCTTTGTATTTTGTAATTAGTAATTATTATTTATACATGTAACATGTTTATTTTCATTTCTTAACATATTTATTTAGGAATTAGTAATTATTATTGATACATGTTTGTTTAGGAATTAATGATTATTATTGTAACACTACTTGCATTGAGATTATTCGTGATTCGTCAAAGTATATGATATGAATTTCTAGTAAAATATTATATTTATGATATGAATAACTAACTTACAAATGCAAATGAATTAGGTACCCGAAAGGTATGGTGAAGAAGGTTCTGGTTCGAGTTAAAATAGTATGAAACACTAATTAGTATGTAAAATTGAAAAAATTCACAATTTTCATTCTATAGGCTTTTTCTTTGGCAAAACTAGCAGGGCTACGTGGATTTGGGGTGTCATAGGTCTCAAAAAGTTACATAGTTCAAAAAAATTTGCGTTGTTCGGAGCCTGTATCTCAAGTTACGACCCCTCAAAGTTTGTTTGGTTGATCTCTTAATTTGCAAATCAAACAACTTAGCAGGTTTTACGGGTGTGTACAGGAGCCTAAACTAAGGAATTTTAAAAAAGCATAAATCCCACGCCCGAATTAGGGGTTACATCCTTTCGTACTTTTCGAAATCCTCAAAATATTATACGATTCCCCTCTGAGAACCAATCCAAAAACCATTATACCAAGGTAGAACCATATACATCAAGGGGTTGTACCATGGTTGAACCGTCTAAAATACACGACTATTATTTTTAACCCATAAATTCAATTAACGAGTAAAAAAAATACGGTAGTTAAGTAAAAAATTAAGTTCAAAATTAATTAAATACGTAATACTAGAAAATTAAGTACCAAAAACAACCTTCATTATGTTAAATATATAGTTAGTGTCAATGTGAAAAGATGTGTTCACCTCGTTCTACACTAAAATTTGTTGTGTTTTATTATGTTAAATTAATAAAATAAATAAATGTTACTATGTATATACTATAGTGCAAATGAGGTAAAATACTTATAAAATACAAAAGATGTTTAATAATCCTATATTATTATTTATGAGCATGAATGAATGTGAGGCTTTCAAATTGCAATATGAGCCTTTACATTGCTTCAGATGAAAAAATTAAAAAATGTTGCTTCAGGTACTAATTAATTGTAGGTTCGGATACAAAAATTTCAAAATTGTAGTTTCGAGATTAAAAAAAAAGAAGATAAACATGTATAACTGTTTAGAAAACTTCAACACCCACGTTATATGGCTCTTTATGGAATAACCAAAGCGGAGACGGCTCAAAACAAAATCGATGGATAACCGTTTGTTGTCATCTCTAAATGTATCTAATTGTCCTGCCCTTCACCGTATAAGTATCACTTCAAATGCACGGAAATCTTTCTGAATCCAAAATTTGTGAAGATATCCTTTTTCATTTGATGAAACGGAGGCTTGATTAAATAGTGATTTTTTATATTAATGACAGTTATGTCTAATCATGCAGAGACTAACATTGTATAAACTAGAAAGCTTGAACTATCTTTCCTTGCATTGCCCATACTTAAAAGAAGTGGATCTTCATGATTGTGAAGGTTTGACAAATTCAGTGTGTGATGTCTTCAGTGATGGTGGTGGATGCCCAACATTAAAATCCCTAGTCCTTGATAATTGAGAGGTCTGTATTTAAATTCTATGATATTATAAATTTTGTCCCTTTTATGTTATTAAAGACATTGATCTATACAACTGTTGATTTTCTACTAAGTTTAGTTTAGTTTTTCTAGCTCTACCTAAAATTTGTAAGTTACAATCAACTTTTGGATATAATAAAATATAGTGATTTGAAGAGAATTATTGCTTCTTAGTGGATACCGTTGAGGATAAAAAATAGAAGGAAATATTTGTGGAAGTCCCGTGACTATTCCCATCATCCTTGTGTATTGTGTGTTTGAATTTATGGTGGGTAAAGCTCTATTTTGGTTATGCTATGTAACAAATCCCATTTACTTTACAACTTTCAAGTTAATGTGTATACACTACTTCATTTGTATAGTGTCCTTGAATATGTATTGAATTCACAATTATTCTACATGTGCGACGGAAGGGAACAATTTCTTTTGTTTGAAGTAGTTGTATTCTGCATCTAGTATAAATTTTTGTCATCTTAGAAAATTTTTACAATCTAAGATATCTTTAAGCTAGAGGTAGATATACAAGTTGAATAAACATTATTGTAGTGTTGATGCTGACAATACCATCATCCTTGTTTAGTTATTTAAGTCATATTTTCGAGCTTACCAAACGATGACTATTCTGAAAACGGAAAATTTTGATATATCATTGCCAGTATGCGAACCTTATATGTGTTTTATGATTTTTTTTAAACAAAAAATGTGTGTGCTTGTGTTGTACTTGTGCTTTTGCGTGTGTGAGGACTTTTTATATTAGTGATCTTTTTACAAATTAAGATAAATACAAAAATTAACAAAACTTTATTCTCCCACAATTCCTTAGAAAAAATGAAAGGAAGAAACATTAACCAGAGATATGAACAACTTGAATTCATTAAATTAAAGATTTGTCGTGTTTTAAATTTAGCCTATACTCTATGTTAATAATTCAACATCTTTACGTTTAGTTACTAAATTTAATACCGTGATATGACACTATTTTCTAAAGAGGCGTATCTGAGAAAGTGAGAAGTATCACCATTCACCATCTCATTTCACCGCACCACCGTATCAGAAGCATGGCGATTGCGCGAACCGGTGTTTACGTCGACGATTACCTAGAATGTTAGGGTTCATCCTTCTCTAATCATATCCAAATCATTATCTTTGATCAAATTCTCTCTTCTCGTTTAAAACTTTGATACTAATATTTTACGAATCAACAGATGCTAGCACCTTGCCAGCCGAACTTCAGAGGCTTCTCAACACCATCCGCGAGTTGGATGAGCGCTCTCAAGGTACGTAATTTCTCAAATTCGACGTTTATTTTTGAAAATTAGGGTTTTGGTTTTTCACTGTGATATTTGTTGACTGTTGAATTTTCTGAAATTATTGTGTGATTGAAGGAATGATTAACCAGACGAGGCAGCAAACGAAGTATTGCTTAGGGATTTCGAGCCAGGGGTCGAAAAAGGGGCAGCATGGTGAGGATGACTATGGTGGAGTTGAAAAAATGTGTAAGGAGATTGAAGCAACTCAGGACAATGCGTTGAGTCTTTGTACTGAGAAGGTTTTACTTGCTCGACAAGCTCATGATCTTGTAAGCGCCTTCTTTGTGTTCACCTTGTTGTCTTATTGTTCGAGTGTTGGAGCTTTAATTGCTTACATTCTCTTTTTATTGCTACTTACTGGACTTGTTCTTAGGCAGCTTTAGTAAGGTGCTATCGGCAACCGCTAGTCTTAACATAAACCTGACAAGTGACAAGTTATACATGTGTAAATTGTTGCCAAACAATAAAGTAGCGAACTGGACTAGCAGAATGATCATATAGGGTTCACATTATATGAAGTAATGTAACTATGGTCGAATAGTATTGTACTTGGAAGAGTTTTCCTTTTTTCTAAGAAATTGATTAGTTTCTTTGGGTGTTACTATGTTAGATGATTATATTACAAGAATGTGGCCGCAAATCTGCTTTCCAATGGAGCAATCGAAGGTATCTTTATCATTCGTGTTTGCTCTTGGATGTCATTATTAAAGTTTCTTTAGACTCAAATCTCCTTTCCTAGAAAAAGCAAAAGGAAAAAAGTCATGAGTTTGGGAGCATATTAAAATTGTCTGGATTCTTGATTTGAGCGCTTGGTCAAATCTTGTTTCGTATGTTCAAATGTGGCATGCTTGAGAAATGATGTATTATTAGGCCCTAATAACATTTCAAGCCAATAGTGGAGGTCCACAACTTTTCTTCGATTTAATATATAATCCCTCGTATGGAAAATGTAGGGGACATACAAAATCTAGTAGGCTTAAATCGCCATTAGATTCCTGTTGTGGCATGACCATCCGGATGGACTTGATGGAGTTGTTTGATGTTATGCTATGAAAGAATTACACTCTGCAGAACATGCTCGATTTAATGGACTTGGTGAAGTCGAGAAACCCCCCCTTTAAAGGTCAAGTTAGTCCGAGTTTATGAGCTGAACCAGAAGGGTGGTAAAGAAGTTTAGAGTTGGAGGTATAGTTTTGGAGAGAGATGCGCTTACAAGTTATGTGTTTGATGAAAATGATATGACTCTAATTTTATGTGTCCCATGTTAACTATTCATAACCTCATGGGGGCTTTTATAGGCTTCCAAAAGTATATACCATTTGGAAAATTACATCCTAGGTAGTCAACTTGCATGACATGGGCTTAGGTCCCCATGAAAATAGGCTTGGACTTGGGCCTAAAAATGGGCTTAGGCTTGAAAATGGGCTTTGGCCTACATGGGCTTACTTGGGCATGAACTTTGACCCATTGACTTGGCTTGGTCAAAGATGGACTTGGGCTAGATTTTGACTTCCATGGACTTGGGCTTGAACTTGACTTCTATGGACTTGGACTTTGACTTTGAAGATGGGCAACATAATGGACCAAGGACATAGATGGCTAAGCATGGAGTCAAAGATGGACCAAGGAAGCAAAGCTTATGGGCTGGTCCAGTGGTCTGTGGCACAAGTGGCAAGACAAAGCAAGACAACAAAGGCTCAAATTGAAGATGACATGGGCTTTGAAGGATCCAAGAGTTGGCGAGAGTTGAAATTCAAAATGGCATGGATCCAAGGCTGAAAGTGGCTTGGATCAAGAGCCCAATTCGTGGGTTTTGGTGGCTGTCCATAGGCTTCCTAGGATTATAAAGACTCCAAGTGCATCGAGACTTCTTTTTATTTCTGATTTTTATTAGCTTTAATAAGAGTTTTAATTTACTCAACTTCCTTTGTAGTTGGACAAGTTTGGAATGTTTTTAGCTAGTTTATCTTTAGCTTAAATTCTGGTCAGATTTTTAAACTTCAAGTCTTTTAGTTAATTAGGGTTCTTTTAGGCGTATTTTTTTCTTATGGTTGCTGCACTTCTTAGGCACGTGTATTAGGTCTATTTTTGGGTGTTTGCTTTAGTTTAAACTATTGTATTAAGCCTTATTTAATGGGGCATAACAATAGCTAGAAATCAGTCGATGAAGTTGAAAAAACGTGTCTCTTGCTTAGGGTTTAGCACAAACTTTGTGTGAGGCTTTGCATGTCCATTGTTAGTCCTTCTTTGGCAAGTTGGATGGTGTTCTTGGGAACCTTAAAGATTTTAAGTGGTGTTTTTGTATCTCAAAGGAATTAAGGGTGCCCAAACGTAAGATTATTTAGTGATTTCTGTAGAATAATCAAACCTTTGATCTATCCGGTTACTTGTGTTCATCTTGGTTCGAATATTGCTTTATTTGATCTGCTGGTTGTTTGCCATAGCCACGAAATAAGACATTATGTAAGCTAATAATTCCTTTGCATGAAATCTGATATATTATCTTGGAAATTCGTGGGTTTTTGATTAGAAAGATATTGGCTTATTCTGGAACAAATTCGGTTCATTGGAGCACTTAGAATTTGCGTGGTTAAGTGTGCTGGCTGGGCAAGTGTTGTTGTATGTGTTTAAGCTATGGTTTGTTGTTGGATTATTGTTGTTTCATGATTAATAAGCTTTGAATATCCTTAGAATTTGTGGTAGATAAATTTGAATTCATAGCCTTGCATTGAATCACATAAATCTGGAAAACAAAATTTGTACAAAAGAACAAGCTGGTCAGTTTTGAGCATTTGCATGTTTGATTTGTTTGGGGCCTCATTTGAGCAAGTGAACTCACACCTCCCTTAGATTAGGCTTCCTTGTGTTGTGGATGATTGTGGGAGAGGCAAGTGAGTCATTTTGGTGGCACATGGTGTGCTGGGTTTGCGTGATAATTGCTGTTGCTCTGCGTGGTTTGCTGTGAAACTGCTAGGTGTTTGGGCTTTAATCTTTGATCTGAAACAACCCCAATAGCTAGAATGCCCACCGGGAAAAATTCTGCTAACACAAATTTGTAATTCCAGACTGGGTCGTAGTTTTGTTGGGTCTTGGATTACTAAGACACATGGTTTTCATTTAAGATGATTCACATAATTTCACTAAGAATTTGTACGGGGAGCTCATAATCATCTGAGAATATGAAGAGCCAAGTATAATAATGTGCAGCTGTAAACCATGTGAACAGAAACCAGCGCATACTCTCAAGTATTGTGATATTTCTCTGTGCCTTAACCATCTTTATTTCCATATTTGTTCCACGGCAAAAACGCGTAAAACATACCCAGACCAAGCTGCTAATGACAACCGTCTGATGATACTGACTAGGCAAAGACATACTAGACCTTTACTTAACTAATTAGTTATGATAACAAACAACGTAATAAAGGAAACTTACTATTTCAACCATTAAACTACACATGTTGTGCTAAGGTTATATTAGCCCAAGTAATTAAGCAAAATAACCAGTCCCACAGCTTGAGACCAGGTTGAAGCCCACATGCATTTTAAAATCTTCTCTGAACTAGACCCCCTTACTATGTATCACTTCCAAAAGTAGATATTCACATAAAGAGATAATGCTTGGTGATTTAGTCTTGTGGACTACTGGTTGAATGGCAAGACAGTGACCTATATTTGGGAAAGCTTGCAAGACTGAATGAGGTGAAATGTTATATTTTTATCCAAGACCTTTATAATAGAACTTTGACTTTTCTAATATGGTTTCGTACCTAAATTTTATTCTTATATTTTTGTTATCTCCTGTCCTCGACTTAAGTTAATCTAATTGTGAAGAAAAAGGTAGAATCAAGGTGAATAAAGTGTAGCAACGTTGATTGTATTTCAAAGAGTGAGCCTGTGATGTGACTATACTAATACTGGTAATGTTGGTAGTTGTAAATGGTGATAGCTTCCTTTCATTATTTGTTTAATAGCTCTTTATACAATTGAAAGATATGTCCAGGAATTTTAGTGATTGAGCTGAATATGGACAAATCACATGAAATAGACTTTCGGTTCATGCAAGCAACACCATCTTTTTGGGATTAGGGTTGCCTTTATTGTTGTTGCTGTTGTAGCGGAATATGAACAGATGAAGCCTCATACTTAGTTTGATGCATAGTCTGATTGTTTCATATTCATCATGTAGTTATTCGAAGATATGATATCAACACTTCTTTGTGAGACTTCTTCTATTCAAGTTTACTGCATTTCCTTTTTGGGTGCCTACAAGTGGGAGGATTTGGTTGCTTCTGTGTTCTGGTAGAAGGTCAAGATGATATGCTTTCTTGTCATGACTTGACTCCTAAATGCAAAGAGTGAATTTTTAACTTTTTCACATATGCAGCTTGTATCAAGAATTTTGCACAGCTTAGTGAAGTATGGCAGTTATTGGTATAGCAATGCTTCTCTGGCATTTTTAAGCGCCTGTCGTAATGTAGTTCATTGGAGACTTTAGGTGCTAATATTTTCCTTACAAATTATCTGTAAGTTAAGTCTTCGAGTACTTTTTAGTAAGTGGCTAGTGTTTTGGCAATCAGAAACTATTTTGAGTCCAAAGCTTGGGCTTATACATTTAGGAAGTACTCTGTTTGAGTTTTTATTGTTCCAAATATAAAACATTTGACCAGAAAAGGTAATACCGAACAATACATCATACAATCCATATATGTTAGTTTGCATGCTTTCTGTACAGTTCTTGACAAACGGCTGAAGCAGTGCACTTCCTTGCAGATAGATAGTCATATAAAGCGTCTAGACGAAGACCTGAACTACTTTGCTGAAGATCTAAAGCAAGGTATTTTCTTAGTTGAATGCTTCAAATGCTAACATACTGTATCTCTCTTGTAATGGTGCTTGCAATTAAATACTTGGTTTCCATGGTTCGGTTTATAACAGTATTGATATTTTTTCTTCTAGTGTTCTTCCAATTCACATCCAAAGAATGGCTCTTTTAACTCTTTTTTCTTAATCCTTGGAGGTTGTAGACCTTGGACATCTATTTGTTGCACTTCTAATAGGGAAATGTAAGGAAATTGGGAGAGGGGTTATTTCTCTTCTAGGGATATAAACTGATAATTTTTTTAGTTGTTAGCTCATCATGTCCTCAAAGAATAGTGGCCCACATCCTTTTTCAGGGGTGGGGGTGTTGGCAGTAGGACTGTAGAGTTACGATTGTTCACATTTTTCTCCCTTTGAAATGTAGAGGGTAAGTTGCCACCAGATGAACCTTCCATTCTTCCTCCCCTTCCCATACTTACAGCACCAAAACCTGAAAAGCAGCGGAGCGCATATGGAACGCCTCAATCAAGGCGTTTTAGTTTTAGAGACAGGGACTGGGACCGTGAGCGAGATAAAGATTCAGAGCTAATGCCACCACCTGGTAGCCACAAAAAGGAATTTCCTGTCCTTGTTGATACTGATCAGCCTATTGATCCCAATGAGCCAATCTACTGTGTTTGTCATCAGGTGCATTCTAAAACTTAACATTGAACTCTTTGGTTTTCTGTCAAGTCCTATATATATGCATATAATTTTGCCCAAATATTTTAAATGTTACGTGTTCAATATTGCAGGTTTCATTTGGAGATATGATAGCATGTGACAATGACACTGTAAGTTCTTGCCTTTATCTACTTCTCATTATATCTGTCTATTTATGGTCCTTGAAAGGCACTGGAGTTTTGACTTTAGTCTGCTTCAATGGTGTACCTAAAAATACTTGCTAACTTGCTCTCTTCCTTAATGATGTTGCTATAACTATAAACTTCAATTAATGTGTTGAGTTGTTGACTACTTGGTTTTTGTATGTGTATATCTGCAAACTGTAAAGTGCTAGTACATGAACAGGGATGCTCTGATTATGGGAGTTTGATAACAAAGTATGTTGTAGCCTGGTAGGGATCCAGGATTTTTAGAACAAGCTGAAGATTGATCTTTTACCCAGATACTGCTCCATCATGCTTCTCTTGATCAGGAACCTATCTTCTGTTGTGTCCATTTGTCTGATTAACTACTTTTTTTGTTCTCATGGTGAATTTGTTCGAGAAAAGTTCCATACTTAAGATAGAAAGTTTCACCACTTCCTCTGGTTGGGATAAAAGAGGAGGTGGAGATTGAGAATTTAGAAAAATGTTAAAGTCAACAAAATCTAGTCTGTTTCCTTTTGCCTTTGTTACCCTACCAAAATAAATTCATGTATCATTAGCCGTTGGTCCTGTGCTTAAAGCTCTTGCATGTGGTTTGAGTGTAGAAAGGGTTAGACTTCTGCAGCTTTAATCCTGCAGAATTGTTTGTCATAATTCTCTCTTGTTTCACTTGTTTTTGGAAGATATTATGTCTACTGGCTTAATATTACACAAAAAAAATCTAAGCACGATCTAGTATGGCATATTTTGGGTAAAATTTTCATTCCAATCTGGAAAACTGCTTATTGGTTAATTTTCTAGTTTTGCTGCGAAGGTTTAGCATTTTTCTACTAATTTTTATGATGACATCAATATGATTACAAGCTACGAACTTGGTCCATGCACATCATTTCCAAAGAACTGCAAGAGCCAAGTTTTCTCCTGTTTATTTGTTTTTCTTCCTTGAGCTAATTAATTAAGTCACTCATCCTTGACCTGAATTTGGAGTTTCGGACCTTAATATCCTTATAGCTATATTTCATAGTTTTTTTTTTCTATGGCAGAGCATTAGTTGTTTTGGCCTTTTTAGAAAGAAGTTAACTTCTGTTTGTTTCTTAGTGCCAAGGAGGAGAATGGTTCCATTATGCCTGTGTTGGACTGACACCTGAAACAAGATTCAAAGGGAAGTGGTATTGTCCAACTTGCAAAGATCTCCCTCAGTTTCGATCTTGAATGACTTTTATGTTCTGGCCAACTCAAATGCCAAGGTGATTAGCTAAACAATATCCAGCGCAAAAGTTATTGCAATCTGGGATAATGCATCTTTTAAGGCCGCATAGTGTATGATTGGAAGGGGAAACAAGCTTTGAGATGGTGGGACTTGTGGCTTTTACTGTTATTATGGGCAGTTATAATCATCAGGAGTTATGACAAATGTGTTTAGAGGCAATAGTCGAAACCCAGGCTATATCGTCCTACCACTGAGCCAGACTTAAGAGAATGTAATGTATTTGATTTTCAAAATACGTTGTAGGGGCATGGAGTCACCCTTCGTCGTTATCTTCGACAATGAACATGAGGCCACTGGTTCATATATCACACATTTGTGTAATTTCGCGAGGTTATGATATTGTTCTACGTGTGCATATTGCATGGTATCTTGTAATATGTCAAATTACGGTAAGACGTGACAAGATAATATGTATTTTTCTTATATATTAATAATAGTAGACCTTGGTGTTTTTGAGTCTCGAGTATAGCTATTCAAATCCACTTCATTTATCCTAGCACTCCTTGTACCAAGAAATTGTTTCTTGAATCCCCCTCCTCCAAAGTTGGAGAAAACAGAGTTTTTTTTGTAATAATAATAATAATAATAATAATAATAATAATTATTATTATTATTATTATTATTATTATTATTATTATTATTATTATTACTATTTTCATCTATAGTTTTGAAGTGGAGACCAAAATGATATTTGTTGGCCTTTGCAAACAATAGAGGGTTTTTGTATGTATTATTTATCTTACGGTTGCCAAATTTCATACCAATATATTTAATACTATAGGCTTTCAAGTACGGAGTATATAATAACCATAGCATTTGTTGGCATTACAATACAATCTTTAAGTTACGTAATCATTTTATGTTACTAGGCATACTAGCTAAAATCTTCAATCTCACACTAAATGTTATACTCCCTTTTTTTTCTTCCCTTTTTTTTATTTAGAAATTTTAAAATATTATTCTCATTTGAAATTCTTCTATTTGTCTAATATTGTGATTAGATTGGAAAAGTTTGGCTGAGATTACTATCTGTGTGATATATAATTCATTGGTTGATTTTTTAATTGTTTAATGTCATAGACTTTGGAATGCTCAATGCACTTGCATTATTTTTTTAATAGATTTGATCGTATTTTCACATTAATTTAAATTGTTTTTATAAATCTTAATGATATTTAATATTGTATTGATTTCTTTTCGGTTTCTATATAAGTAAAAAAAGGAACGGATAGAGTAGTTATCATATTACCATGGATATACAATCAAAACTATGATAACTGTGACATAATTCGTTCGTTGCCAAATTATTACATCATTGCTTTTAATATTATATATATTCAAAACGGATTTTAAATTAACATAAAGTGTTCATACCCCTTCAAAGACCTAAAATCTTTCACCCAAATTTTTATCTCTAACTTCATTTCCAAAATAGCATGGAACGTAAATAGATTCGGGTGGATGAATAATATGGTGAATTGGTGATGACTTCAAACAAGTTGCACCCAACACTATGCGTTACTTTCTTTAAGTGATAAGAGGATCGAATGAAATGAGGACCTAAGTACTAGGGATGGAAAAAGATATTGGACCCGACCGGGATACGTGGATCCATATATGTTTTTGCGGATACGGGTTTTCAAAATTTAGACCTGACAAATGCGAGTCGGATCTGGGTCCTATGACTGAAAAATGGATCCGGGTACGGGTCTAACCATAATACCTGGACCCGGATCCATTACCCGTTTTTTCATTTCGTCATTTGTACTTGTTTGTATTGTTATTCAAAAGGCATGTATAAATTTGATTTTGATTATTTGTACTTTGTTGTTTTGTAATATTTGAGTAGTTATATGAATTGTATTCAAGTGTTGAACTTACATCATTCGTTGAACTGTTGTCGTAGATGTAAAATACAGATTTATAAATTTAAAACTTATTATTGTCGTAAAAAAATAGGCAAAATATGAATGATCCGTTTTGGACCGTTTGAACCCGAATCTGGATATGGATCCTTACCTTCCATACCCCCGCGGGTTTAGATCTGGATCTAGATCCATCCTTGAAAAACGTATGGATCTGGATCCATAAGGATCTGGTCCGTTGACATCCCTAGACTTAACCTTCTCCTTATTCGACAAATGTATCAAAATGCTAATGAGGAATTATGATGGTAATCTAAGTTGCACCGATAAGAATTCGAATACGAATACCGATACAGTTACATATATTGAAACAACAAAATAATTTAATTGCTAGTGAAATGTTGCACCGATACAAATTCAGATTCGGACTGTATTCGGGTACGGACAAGGAAAACAATAGGCCATACGAGATAATATATGTCTTGACAATGAGTACAGGGGTCAGGGGGATTACCTCTACAATGAGTTAGGCATAGGCATATGACAAATGACAGTAGGATGCCAAGGGACCGTTAAATCACCAAAGATATTTATTTATATCAAAACGTCTACAAGACACAAAAGCGGCAACAGTTCCAACTACAAATATTAGTGAAGTAAAGCTAAACAATCTTGCGAAGAAGCATAACTTTAATTTCTAACAGAAGACTTAATTGTGAGATAAAGATTAAGAATTAGGTGTGTGCCATTCCAACGTAAAAGTCGTCCATTGCTATTTGTGAACTTTCTTTGGGTGATGGTATTGTAAATACTAAATAGGCTAAGAGCTTTCCAACACCAAATTAGAGTGAGTTATTAATTAAGGAGGGCGACATTGAAATTAGCAATCTCCTAATTCTGATCTGATTTACACGGTTAGATCTAATCAGTCTTTTAGGTCACTGATGTTGTTATGGATAAGACTTCCATTTCATTCATATTTGGAGGCATAATGCTCATCTCATTATCTCTTTTAGATTAAATAAGCTTTTTTAGGTGGTGTAGCTCTAAGTCCACACACATTATTTCATGTATTGCTTGTTGTTAGTGTCTTTTGTCGTACCTCAAGATAAACAATAATCTATGTACTACATAGTACATATCTTACACCTTCAAACTCATGTTATTATATTATATGATAATTAATTGAATAGGTCTATGGAGCCAAATAATAATGCTTCAAAGAATGATGTTGTTAGTATCTTACACTAATAGATTCGTATTTAAAAATACTTTAAAATAATATATATTTATAATATGTTTTGACTGATTTTTTATTATGGCGCTGAGATATTTATTTTGATAGATAAAATACATTTAATATCAATGCTTTTGGAATAATATATATATATATATATATATATATAATATATCATGGTTTAAGTTTCTTACTTTTCAAATGAAATATTATAAATTTACAAGCAAAAGGGAACATAGGGAGTACATACTAATTCATAAATCATACTTATATATATACATTATCCAATTTAATTCCTAGCTACTAGTATACATACTAATCCATATATTCATACACATTCTCTGATTCAATTCCAACTAATACACATACCTATTCTTATTCCAACGTAATCCAATTCCTATTAATATACTAATTCAAATAATATGCTAATTCAATTCCTAATAAAATACATACTACTCATATGCTAACATAATTTCCTACTAATCCATTTACTAATTCAATTCCAACTAATACACATACCAATTCATATTCTAACACAATTCAATTCCTATTTATATACTAATTCAAATAACATACTAATTCAATTCCTTATAAAATACACACTAAATCATATTCTAACATTATCAGTTTTCTACTAATCCATATAATAATTCATATACATTCTCTAATTCAAATCCAACTAATACACATATCAACTCATATTTTAACATAATCCAATTCCTATTAATATACTAATTCAATTCCTAATAATTTACCTACTAAATCATATACTAGCATAGTCCAATTCCTACTAATATACATATTAATTCAAACACATTATCTAATTCATATACACTACAATTTCATTCCAAAAAATTACGAAAAGTACAAAATCATGGGGAAAACTTGGGTTATATTCTCTAAAAAACGCAAGTTTTTGGCTCGGAAACTTATCGAAAGCAATGAGTAAGGAAAATGGGAAGAAAATTATAAGGATGAGGAATTGAGGAAGGGAAGCAAAAATTTTTGGAGAAAAAAGGGACTAAAGAAAACTGAAGTGGGAAATTGACAAGTACAGGTGACTTTATTTTGGGCCAAAACTCTGTCCAATTCCATTTTAAGTGGGAGCGCTTATACCCGAAATTAGTTGGAGGTTCGAAATAGTTTCGTGACGAGATTATTTTTTTAATTTTTTATAAAAAGGTAAAAAAAGAAAAGAAAGACTCACTCTTAACCTACAAATAGAATAGCTCTTCTTATTGTTTAAAAAACATGAGCACCAACATAACTTGAATTTTTGTAATTAGGCTAAGACGAGAGACAGACATAGGGAGCTGTTGTGAAAAGGACAGAAAGGTTTAGCGGCGTAATTACATAAAAAGATTCAAATTGAAGAAATACTGTTTGTTGTACGGAGTATCGGAATTCAGAAGGCTTTGTCTTAAACGAAACGTCACACAAATGACACAAAGCGCGCAAAATGAGCCAACACTACAATTTCAAACACTCAAACCTGACCAAACCAAATCATCTGCGGATTATTATTCAAAATTGAATCATATGATATACAGTACACTGTACATCCTTATATGATAATTGCTTGAAACCCTATATTTTTTTAAAACCCAAATCTCCTGTTTTTGCATTACAGCTTCTCTCCTCTATTGACCATTTCTTGATTTCTTTCCAAATTTAATAAAGATAAATCTTTCACAATCTTCCCTTTTCTACTTTTTTTAATTGAATTCAATTTCATCGTTTGATTTGAGTTGAATAATAATTAAGGAGGACCCATCATTCTTCAACGGCAAAATCAATTATTTAATCCAGGTAATTTCCTTCTTTCACCTTCAAAACTATGAACTTTTTCTTGATTTTTGTTTCATTTGAGTTGAATTTTTGGGGTTTAAATGTAAAAATTTTGTGGGTTCCAAAAGTGTAAAGATTAGATGGGGTGTTAACATTTTGGCGAATTATGCATTAATAACTGAGATGAATTATTAGGTTCTCTATTAACTCTGTTCTTTGTTCTTGTTGTTGTTTTTTTTTTTTCAAATTTTGTTGCTGTTTTGAGTTATTTTAGGTATAGTTTTTGTGGGTTTTTCTTTAACTGTGTATTAGTGAAATGGGTTATATTCTAGCATTTGAAATTGATGTGCCCAAAGTTCAGTTCTTTGCTTTTACATTTCTTAATCAAATATGGTTGCAATCTTTAGTTCTCCAAAGTTCAATTTTTGTGGGTTTTTCTTTAATCATGCAATAGTGAAATGGATAATTTTTATTTTAGTTAACCTAGATTGCTGTGAATATACTGTTCATTATTTCGATTTTTTTTGAATTTGGAGATGTATTGAAGTGGGTTTTGTCTTATATTTGAATGAATTTTTTTTTGGACCAGGTTACAAATGGGTAGGAATTTGAGTCCTGCATTGCGCCAAGAGTTGGCGAAATTGGAGAAGGATGCAGACAGTAGAAGATCTGCAATGAAAGCTCTGAAATTGTATGTGAAAGACATGGACTCGAAGGCGATTCCAATCTTTCTTGCTCAAGTTTCCGAGACGAAGGATACCGGTTCGTCTCCGGGGGAGTACACCATTTCTATCTATGAAGTACTTGCTAGAGTCCATGGGCCTAACATTGTGCCACAAGTTGATAACATCATGTCTTCAATTATCAAGACTTTGACTGCTAGTGGAGGGTCATTCCCTCTTCAGCAGGCATGTTCTAAGGTGGTTCCTGCAATAGCTAGGTATGGGATTGAGCCCGCTACACCAGAGGACAAGAAAAGGCGAATCATAGATTTGCTTTGCAAGCCTCTTACTGATGCTCTTTTAGGGTCTCAAGAGAGCCTGTCTTGTGGTGCTGCCCTTTGTTTGAAAGCGCTTGTGGATTGTGATAACTGGAGGTTTGCTTCTCATGAAATGGTGAATGAAGTTTGTTTGAAGCTTGCTGGTGCTTTGGAGAATAAGGTGGCTCAGACAAATTCTCATATGGGGTTGGTTATGTCATTGGCCAAGAGGAATAATCTTACTGTCGAGGCTTATGCTAGACTGTTGATTCGGGCTGGGTTGAATATCTTGAACTGTGGCCTGTCTGAGAAGAATTCACAAAAGCGTTTGACTTCCATTCAGATGGTGCATTCTTTGATGAAGTGCTTGGATATCAGGAGCATTATTTCAGAGCTTGACTCGATCATTGAGGAGATGGAGAACTGCCAGTCTGATCCAATGCCATATGTTAAGGGAGCTGCATTTGAAGCATTGCAGACTGCTAAAAGACTATTAGTAGAGAAAGGGTCGAAGATTATTTGTGATGAGGTTTCAATGACGGGTTCCAACTTCAGTAGTAGTAATAGCCAGAGGAGAAACTTATCTAGTCCTGGAAGTCAGTCACCTTTATCTGTGTCACCTGAATCACAGACCCTTGACTTGTTTGCTGAGTCTTTCATGGAGTCGCCAATTTCTACGAGTCAAGCTTCGTGTAATATAGATCATGTTAGGAATAATATCAATAGGAAGCTACGGAATCAAGAAAACGGACATGTTAACGTATCCCTTAAGGATGGGCTTTTCTCGGAACTTGCTCAAGAAAGCTTTAGATCTCTTTCATCCTCAGAACTAGAAGAAAGTTCTGACAGTAGGAGAAGCTATGCTAATGGATTTCCAGGGTTTGTACCTGGAACTCCAGCAAATGGGCCACTTAGAAGTGAACCTCAAAGTTCATCAAATGGAGCATTCAGAAGGCGAGCTCAAAGTCCAGGTAATGGAACTTTGAGAAGCCGACCTCAAAGTCCATCATATGAAGGAACTCAGGTATATAAAATTCTCAGCCTTGACATCTACTTTTCTTATTTGATTGCAGCAAAGACTTCGGCTTCTCATTTTTCTCATCAATTACTTAATACTTGCTGCTACTTGCTAGGAAATATAACTTGATGTACAAGTTCTTATGGGCCTAGAAACATGCATAACATATTATTAAATACTGTAGTAACGTATTATGGTTTTAGTTTAACATAATTGCTGAAATAATTGCTGTTGTGTTACTCTGTATTATGTTGCTTTAGTGTTTTTATAAGTGAATTCTTGATATCAGTGGCTTTATTGAATATTGTAGTAGTAAAGTATTATGGTTTTAGTTACACATCTTCTTTCTCCCCCTAATGTTTATGTTTGTAGTGGGAAATTTATTTTCAGTTTGAAGTTTGGAGTTGATTAAAAAATTTGTAATGCCATACCATTTTCCTAAGACTGCATACTAGGGGTGTACGGGTGATTAATTAACTAGAATTTGGTTAGGCATTGAATCTAGTCCATGTAAGGAAGAAAAGCTTGAGGCCTTCATGTACTGTATTGAACTGTTGCTTGAATAATCATGGAGCTTAACTAAATTTCTCAACAACCCCTTTATTTTTGGTGTGTTCAGAGGGCGCACTCCTAGATTAATCTCGATAACTTTAAACTTTTCACAACTCTGAGGAAGCTTGTTCACTAACTACAGGATAATAGTGAGGACTCTAGCAACTTTGATAATCAATCTAGAAGACAGAGAAGTCCATACTCAGCCACATGTGAATGGAGCCAGGTGGACAACCAAGATGGTTGCTTAAATAAACATAAGCCTAATGATAGCCCTGACAACCTGACAGATGGATGTGAAGATCTTCAGTATTCTAATTCTGAATCAGTATCTTCAACTGAAGACGTTTTGGCCATCGCTAATGGCAATGTCTCTATTAAACTGATCCATAGAGATCGAAGTACAACTGAGAAGATTGTGAGAAAATCTGGGTGGAAAATTTCCACTTTTGTGTCGTTCATCTTCCTGGTGGTTTCTGTAAGGTTTGCGTCAGTTTTGTTGCTGGATGAGCAGGATGAAATGCTTAAAATGGTTCCAACTTAGGCTTTTTTTGGGTTTAATATAGCATGTGCAGTTGTAATGCAAGATCAGCATTTTCTGAGTAAGAAACTAGTTTGTATTAGTCTGTTAAGATGTAGTGTATCTGTACAAATGAGTACTAATGTCATTTTCTAAAACTTCATCTCTTTTGGTAATATCATAGATTTGTTCTGGCAGGTAAGAATTGATTTGTTAAACTCCATTCATTATGCACTGATACAATATCAAGAAACTCAGATGGAAGAAAAGTTAAGCCTACAGTTTGTGTTATAAACCAGAATACTCTATGCTATCATCCAGCATTGTATAACTGACCATAGGAATTGGTCACGAGTATTAAGATCTCTTTTCAGAGATATGTGAAGTTCTGGAGACTACCAAATTTTTTGTGGTCATTCCTCTTTCCATCGCTTTATGTTTTTCTGGAACAATAATTCTTCGAACTAATTGGGATTTATATACAAAAACCTGATCTACAACAAAAATAGGGGAGAAGATAATCCTGGGAGTGTGGCGAGCAGCCAAGCAGTGTCAAATGCAGGGCTCTGAAGTATGCACTGTTCAGCACTTTGGTGGGACAGTAGTAATTGACATCAACACAGGAAAGCACAAGAAAATCTTATTCATGATATTCTATACTCCAAAGTATATTTCTGATGGATTCTTTTTACAAGATAGAAGTGTCTACTTGAATTTAAAGATTTGGATTGTGCAAGTGTTGCTCTCCTCTCCACAATTGCTCAGGACCTAACCTAATAGGTTTGAGAATAGCTGAGTGTCCAACACATATGTAAGCAAACTTACTGTAGTGTTCATGGCGTGAGCCTAGACTATACATATATAGCTCTTCAAAGCCCCTCCTTCCAACAATAACTGAATTCCTTTTTCCCTGTTTCAAAACAAATTTGATCAAGTTAATCCAGTAAAAATTTTACTTCATTTTAAAAAAAAACTAGTTAACGATGTGATAATAAGATTAAAAGCCAAATCTTGTCTATTATCGTGAACTTTCTAGGTGCACTTGCGTATATCTTGCTCATTTTTCCAGATAAATGCTTGTAGTTATCTACCTCTTCACTTCACCTGCCGTTTGCTCGTTGGTTACTTCAACATCCCTTTTCGCAGAAAACAACTCTTTAAGTGATGATAGAGGCCATGGCTGAGTTAGGCTAGTCTCTATGTTCTTTGCTAAGTTGGGAGGAATAATGAAGTCTGAGATGAGAGGTAGCTTGTTGACAAAATTTGAACCCTCTAGTCCATATGCATAATGGCCTCTGCTAAGCTCACGGTCAGATGGCTCAGCATGGAACCTGTTAATTCGATTTGCAAGGATCTCCAGTTTGAAACAGTAACCTTGGAAATCAAGGTATCATCTGTCAGAGTTATGTCGTATTTCACTTTAACGTATTTCCTAATTCACTGCTAACTATTTCCACCTGCATTTTTTTGACATACATTATGCTGTCAGAAAAGAAGTGGAGTGGATGAAAGGACAACTATAATGCACAAATTTTTCATTGCAATCTGGTTGATCAGTTTACTTCAAGTCTACAAGATGATACATCAAGTATACAGTTGGGACACAACTAAACATCAAGTATACTCCCTTCCTTGACTAAGATGGGGGTTCGATGTATGCTGCCTTATTCTGTGATTGCATGGAGACCTTCACTTATATTCTTGTGTTATAATTAAAAAGCAACTTTCGATGCATTTTGTTTGCTGTCTGCTGATCCAAATATGAAGCTTCTGACTCCAGAACAAATAATGCAGCAAAGGATATGCACTTTACTTGAAATGAAAATCACCTTCGGCAATAATGAATACATACCGTACTCAATGCTCGTTATGAATTTCTGATTTTTCATTTAAATCCAATTTTAATCGTATTGGAGCACATTTATTCAGAGTACAATACACACATGATGCTCAGGGGTGTCAGATATAATCTGATCAAAGCGGATAGCTCTCTCTTTTTCAAGTGTCATTAACTATTTCATCTAGTTTCCATTTGTGGACTCTCTGATTACGCTACTAGTCTAGTGATTATTTGCATCCACTAAGTCATATGGATGCATAATTCATGAAGTCATTTCATCCTCAACATTAGGAAATCAATAATATTACATGGACACATCTTTACAGTGGAAATAATTACACGTTATGTAAGATTATCATGCTCGATAACCTGAGCCCCTCTCCACTCTTCCTATGGATTAGTAGTAACTGGTACCAACATTGAAGCAGGCCCAGTGCAGATGAAGTAATCCCTGCCATATTTTTGAGATAAAGATCAAGGGCTTGATAAGTATATGTCATCATAACCCATTCTTATCACTCGAAACACTAGCTCCCTTCCCTGGAATAAAGAAAACATACGAATTTCAGAAGTAAAAATGGAAGCAACAAATTACAATTGTGTAATTTCAAGGCCTTGACACTGGAAAAATCTGACAGCTCCTACTTTTGGCAGGAAATATTACCAAGTCCGTTAGGAGCATGTGAGCCTGTAATGTGGCAACAATCCAGAGAACGTACCTAAGACTCCTCTTTGGATAGTTGCCACTGAACTTGAGCTCATGTATTTACCGTTGAATTTAGTTGGTTCTCTTTCAGAATTATTTTTGATTTGGTATCACAATGAAATCACAATGAGTACTAGATTTCTTATACCTGGGATATGGTGACCCATACTACAAACTGCAGAATCGGGGTTGTAAATGCCCCCGATTTAGTTTCCACATTTTACAAAAATACCAGCAAGGCAAAAAGTTTACTAGATGTGTTTTTATGTAAGCAAATTACCTGATCAATCGTTTCATATTTTGATGGAGTAGTTCTGTAGAATTTCTTGGATTTCTCTAAAGGAGGAGCTGTACAAACCCTGCTAACCTTGTTCTTCAAAATGGTAATAGGCACATATTGTGTTGTCCACTGACCAGGCTTGCTAGGAGACTCGGTACTGGTGAAAAAGCCCGGGTCATCAGCTTTCATGGCCTCAGAAGGATAAAGAATCTCAAAGGGAGAACATAATGGAGGTTGAGAACTATAATAGCAACCCTGCAGTCCTTGAATTCCTGAGCCCTCGCGTTTTTTGAATTGGATGTGGCTTAGTATTGCACTTGTAAGATTTACTGCCTTGCGACCCTTGTTCTCAACAAGAACTGCTGATTGCCATGCTTTCAGGATACAGGGAAACTACATATGTTATATTGAGGGTTCCTCTGGTGCAACTCAATTCAACCTGAGAGAAGATCAAGGGACAATGGAACAGGAATGAGTGTCAATATTGTTACTATATTGCAGAAATCAATATTTCTGAATGACTGATGGCTCAGAAACCTTTTTAGCCCGTGTTTCTATCCAATTAAACCTATGCTGAGATCATTCACAAATAACAAGTTTCTTTTAGGAAGTGAAGCAGGAAGAGCATACACCATACTTAACATTTTGAAAAATATTCATCATCAAGGATGAAGTACTTGAGTTTGGTAAACCTTCTGGAATCCATGCTCCTAAGTTTTTTTAGCTTAGAAAGTTTGGATGGTTCCGCGAACTTTAGGAGTATTCAGTTAGGTGCAATAATCTACTGATTCTGAACATTATAGCATTAGTTTATTCACTCAATGTTTGATAACACGGTTCCTGCTGTACAATACTCATAAATAATGCATTTAGCACTCCTCTAAGGACTGTCAAGGATTGTCACATTATACAATCCTCTTCATACTTCATATAAGTTTATGAACTCCTCCCTCTGCCAAGAAATGATGATCACGTCATTTCATCCACTTATAATTAGGGATATGACACATGGACAAGAATTTACAAAGAAACCCCTTATGTTTGTCGGGATTTTTCTATCCTCTCCTATCTCTCGATACTGAAAATTGTTATTTTGACTCAATGCTTCACTAGGAATTAAAACGACATTCTAAAATAGAATATGCATGTGATTATTTATTCTGACCAAATTGTTACTAGCTCGACAATTTAAAAAAGTGCTCGCTAGAAAATAAAATTCCAAACCAGTGTTACAGCCTCTTACACCCCCATTAGGTTGCACAATGCAACATTGTAGCAAAGTTTATCAAAGAGCTGACCAATCTTCATACCACGCCGTTCACAACAAGATAAGAGAATCAGGCACTTATCTATTGATTATACCTGGACAGCATCAAAAGAATCAGTATCAACATCTTTGACAGACCACTCTAGTCCTGCAAGAACTGACCCTTTAGCAGCAGCAGCAGGTTCAGACCTTCTGAAAGGGTCAGACTGTTTAGAAGCAGCAGCAACTGGTTGAGTTACATCATTAAGCACTAAGCCTATTCCACCTTTGGACTGTGGAAGGGTATACAAAACCTCTTCAAAACCATCGTCTTTCCAGTATACTTTAGGTTTATATGAGGTAACATGAGCATTGGATAGTTGCAGTTTCAATGAGCTCCCATTTCTAACACTAAGCTCAACTATGGGAGTGCCAGTACTGGCATTTGTATCAGTTGATTCTAAAAATTTTATGCCTTTCCTTCCAAACTGTTCATTGAGAGACTCGATTGCAGACGGTGAGGCGGTTGCTTGTGGGGCTGATGAGGTTTTACGTATTGTGGTCGGTTTGAGTAGGGAGAATGATAGTAGAGAGGCCATAGAAGATCAGTGGCAGTAGATTTTCTCATCCTCTTTTTTTTTGTTCGTCAAATGGTATTTTCTCATGTGAGAGTGGCCAAGTGGGACAAACTCCTCTAGTCCTCTTTTAGCTTCATATTTGTAGTTTGGGCACCTCTTGATTTATCACTTTATTTATTGTTTAATTTGGTTATTATTTTTGTGAAAGGAGGTCTATAGACTTGATTTTTAGATGGTGTATAAAGGATGTTTATTGCCTTTCCCTTTCTTGAAACCCCCCTACCAACCAATCCCTAAATTGTTCCTAAATGATATTAGCACTGCTAATCAAGCTCTCCCCTTTTGTATGGCAGATGCAGAAATGAGAGACCCAGATGACCCATCAAAACACCACGCCAAGGTTACTAGGACAGCCACTCTGATTTGATGCACCATCTGTATTCGGAACCACTCAAGCATACAGACTACCATCGATAGGGTTCAAGTTGTAAAAATCGATTTTCTTTTTTTTCCACACAAAACATAAGCAATATAAACTCACGGAACTAACCTACCACTTCTGCAGTTTTTCTGCTCTACATGTTTTTTCCTACAAGTTCAACAATCAAACAATATCCTTCATAGCAAAATTTTGTGTGGCAATCCATCTAATAACACGAGAATAAAAGGTATATTAAGCGACCAGGGAAAAAGTTTCAGGTGAACCAACAAAACTAAAAAAATTAGAAGAAAAAAAAAATCATGCACATCACTCAGTCCTCTTCCATTCCAGCACCAGCAGCGGCAGCGGCATCTCTCCTGGGTCCTCCAGCTTGTTTTGCCATTATGATCTGCAGATTAAATTACCAATATAAGTAAACTAGCAACCAAGGTTGATAATTCAAGAGGTTAATCAGGAGAGCACGAAATGTCAAGAAGTCTATAATAATGGATTCTGAACAAGGATTAATGTATGATTTACCATACTTCACTGAACAGGATCCCTGTTATCTAGGGTAAGACATCCTCCTGCCAGGGGAAGAGGGTTAAGAAGGGGAAACAAAAGGACAAGAATACCCCACTTGTGAGCCACATCCATTGGTTGAGGGGAGGAGGGAGTATGAATAGTACTGTCCTTCCTCTCCCAGACCTTGTCGTATCACAGGATTAGCAACACTTGTGGTTCACACTAAATCAGCGCGTTGCTTATACAACAAGGGCATCCCAACTCTTCAGTCTCCTATCCATATCCCATGTCTTTCCAGATTACAAACAAGCCATTGCAAAGTTTAGAATGTCGGTATATCTTGACAAATCACCACAAAAAGACCCGCTGAAAGTTCTAAGTTCAAGAGACATAAATACAGCCCCATAACAACAAATGAGCAGGGATGGTTCCCATATTGAAATGAGGTGAAAACAGAAAAGAAATAAATTTTCTTTAGTCCTAACTAAGGTTAGAAAAATCAAGTCAACAAAGTTATTCCATTTTGAGGTACTTGATGATAGGCAAGGTTCCACTATAGTGACCTCTGTTTTGGACACTCCCACAATTAGTACTTGAAATTTATACAGTGGTTTCATTTAAGGCATCAGAGACATCGACAAAACTATAAGGTAAGAAGGTTTGCAATCGTTAGGAAATAGTTAATTATACAAGGCCCAAATGTGTCATAAAAAACATAACCACTTCTTACAATTAAAGAGCTAGCAGCAGTTTAAAGTTAGTTAACATATGAAGATTAAGCCAAGTTAAACAAATGAAAATATAAAAAAAATCAATAAGCTATACACTTCATTTCTTTTTACTAGCAAGATTTACAGCATTTCTTAAAATAAATTTGCCAATACAAATTTTTAATTGATAATATCTCTAATTATACATAAGTAAAAATTATAAAAAGTTGATGCATTGAAACTATATATTGAGATGAATCATGCAAGATCTCATGGATTCCCAAATGACTATACTTTTTCGTAAGGGTATTCACAAAAAAGAGTCAAAGTAAAACTTGTGAATAGAGCAAAAGTCAAAATATTGCAAGTAAAAAGAAACGGAGGAAGTATTGGGTTCCTTAGCTTAGTACAAGAATAGTCCACCACAATTAAATCTATTTAGGTGGATATTACCTCCCAAAAAAAAAAAAAATTCCAAAGTTCCTAATCTGGGAATATCCAAAATAAAGTTCCTAAACTAGGAATAGCAAAAATAAAGGTATGTTCCATTTTAGACCTCAGTTCTCATCAATTTCACCACAGCCCTGGTTTAGAAAATGTAGAGTGACCCCTTTGCCCCCAGCTGTACAGTGAAATACTGATTTTCAACGCCTAGGGATGGGGTGCATTCCCCGCCAAAAAGAAAGGGCTGTATGGGTGTGTTTAAAGGTAATTTTTAGCAATAGAAAACCTTAAATAAGAGCATGAATTGCTTACTGACAAGCTAATGTGAGTAGACCATTAGAGAATTGAGATATATTGAGTTGACCCCCTCTTAATGTGCTTCTTAGCCAAGCATAATCAATAATAGGTTGGAATTAATAAACCCAAAAGATAGTAGAACAGGGTGACATAAGAAAACAACCATTTTCTTTACAACTGGATGTTCAAACTTGACAATTTTGGTTGACTAATTGGTTAACAGTTTAACACGAGACCACTAATCGCTTACCAACATCAACCATTCCAATCTACAAAGCAAGTTTATAATTTACCTGATCAACTCGTAGAACAGTGCAGACAGCATCAGCAGCATATTTAAGAGCAAAAAACCTGCACAGAATACAAATGAACAAGTCTCAAATGACTAGCTCGGATACTAAAATAACAAATAACTAAACTTCCGCTGAGGACATTGCCAGAATAAGTGCAATTGAAATTTAAAACAATATCTTATAAATAAAAATTAAATACCACACACAAATACAGCATGAAAAATCGACGCAAAACCAGGAAACAACTACACTAGAAAATAGAAAATATCTTACTTGGTGACATGGAGGTCCCAAATCTGCAAGGTTGAAACGTCCTTGCAGGAACCCTCCTCCAGATCAATGCCCACTCTTATATTCCCAGATGAATGTTCACTATATAATGATGCTATAATCTGCATGGCATCAAGGCCAGCATTCTCTGCTAGTGTTCTGGGGACCATCTCAAAACACTCTGCAAATTTTGCAACAGCATACTGATCTAATCTGTAGTAAAAAATCATTCAACATAAGCAATAATAACCTTTTCAAAGCAATTGGCTGATGATATTGTCCGAATCAAGATATTCAACAGCAAGACGTTAGAAGAAACATTAAGGAAAACTATCCAAAGAAATGAATGTATTGAAAACATGCAAACATTAGATCCAGCAATTTTAAAGTATTTAGAGGTAGTGAAGTTAATAACAAAGAAAAAGCATAGTGTATGAATGTTTATGCTCCAAATGTGTAATAATCACCTCTTTGACAAAAGACAAACATCCAAAAAAATACATAGGCAGGTAAGTAAAGAAGCAATAAATACTTCCCCAGCGGCTAAATTGGAAATTCTCGAAACCATGAGTGATCGAAGAACTAATTCCACATGGAGTCTTCAACAAAGTATTGATATAGGAAACAGAACAGACAAGACATTCCATGCATTTATAAACAGATCCTTTGAAAAAGAGAAGAAAACAGATAAACCCATTATAACCCTTCTGATAATTCAGAGAAATTGTTGTTATAATTAGCTGATCAGTGTCAATACCAAGAATAGAACTGACAACTCAATACATACATACATTAAGATTTCATGCATATAACTGCGGGAGAAAGAAACAGCCCAAAGAGATCAACCACAAACCAATCAAACCCTTATAATACTTCCCTACCAAGTTTGATCGAGTCAGATTATATCCTATTAGCATAAGTACATAACAAAGAGCATAAAGTCTAACTGAATGACCACGAAAGACAGCAGGAAACATCACATGAAAGTTATTTTATGAAAAAACGAAAACAGAAATGGGCACATGTCAAGTAATTTGATATATATAAGCACAAAGAAACCAAGACCAAAAGCTGGAAAAATAGGGACAGGGAGAAATGCAGATTAACTAATGTAACAATGATATGGCAACAAAAATGAACAGCTTGGTTCGAAACTAAATGGAAACGAGACAACCGATCAAGATGTGGATGTGGACTTCCTGAACAGTAATTAATGACATTTTACCTCCTAATTATATGCTAAAAGTACAAAAATCATAATTACCCTGTTTCTTTGAAGGAGAATTGCTTCAGTCTTCTAGCTAACTCAATCTCAGTAGCAGCTGCACCAGGGACAATACGACTATCCTTGCACATAGCCTGGATGCAAATGGAATAACTAGATATCATCATCTATATACTAACTCTGATATTATTGGGAGAGGGACTGCAACACAAAGTACACAAACTTACCTTGTAAGTATTTACTCCGTCATCAACAGCTCTTTCCAGATCATCCAATATACTCTCAGTACTTCCTCGTAGTACCACTGTTGTTATAGAGTTTCCACCTTCTTCATTTCTTACGACAGTAACCTGTTGAAGATAATTTTAAAAATAAATATAAGAACAAGTACTTACAGTCATCAGCTCTGGAGGGAACAAAACTACCAAAAGCAAATCATAAAACAGATGGACGTGACCCAGCTAATCAGCAAACATACCCTGGTACCACCAATTTCCTCAACGGAAACAGAATCAACATATCCCAAATCATCTGGGTTAGGCTGGCTGAGTTTCAACTGCAACACCGATAAACACCACACAAAAGTTAGAGAAACCAAAAAGACAACTTAGAGACAGCCACAATAGAATGGAATCTTACCAGTGCAACTGCCCCAGTTGTGCGACAAAATCTTCGCAACTCAAACTTTGAGCTGATCTTAAGGACCATAAGCCTAAAACCAAGAGAACAAGAATAAGCATCCCAAAAAAAACAAAGACTTTTGACCACCCTAGATTTTCTACTAAGCCTATAAGCTCAAGGCTTAATACCAACTTATCTTACCAGTTAGTACACTAGAACAAAGCACAATATTTAAGATGAAAATAACAATCCAATAATACCATAGCAACCAGAGTTAACATAGAAGAGAATACAAAGACTCTGCACTTCAACAAAATCATAGAGTCATCCTACCAATCACTCAATAAGGAAAATATAACAATCATGAAATATACCCAAGATAAGTTGAACAATTATTCAGTGAAACAAACTGTCTGCTAGTTACCATCCTGTACATAGAAGCTTACAATACCAAGACAGAACTATATGGTATGAGCAACAGGAAAATGAATCACAATTCTCAGATACCATTAGAATTAGTCACCTCGACAAAGACCAAAAATGGAAACTAAAATATGTTTCCGTGAAGGCACAAAATGGAAATTTTCTATCAAAGCATCATATCATTAAAACAATTTTTAGTTACTGGATAGTTTGCCATGTCCAAAGGCAAGGCTTTATGCTTGTAAGCTTAATGATAGCTCATATCAAGAGACTAAATAATTAGGTGTTTAATCTCCAGATGAATTTTCTTTCACAAACTTATACCTTACCAGTTCACCAGACTTTAAAACAACAAGGCTTTGTCCAGCTCATAGCCAAAAACTAACAGAGACTAAACAAATACAAAGTATAAAGCTTTAGAAGCAGGCAGCACATACTTGTATCGTTCACAGAAGTGCAATGCCATATCTCCTACAGCTCCACCGCTCACAATAACTTTTGCACCAGACTTAGCAACTGCCTTAATGAGCTCCTCAACTCTTGCTTCTTCAGTTTTTGAATAATTCTCCAGCTGTAAGGTACAGAAGATGCTATGAAACTTACCCTAATATTACAATTTTACCATATTCTAATATGACCTCCATCTCACAAATTGAAAATAGCTGCATCCCACTCAAAAATAAAGTATTTGTATCAGACTACAAGTGTCCAATACACCTATGCATAAAGACTAAAGCTATTTCTTGAAAAGAGACTTTTCAAGGTCAATGCTTATGTCGGAGTGTTGAATACCTGACATAGGTACTTGAAATAACTTTTGAAAAAAATAAAGGCCAAACAGCATATGTATTGGAAACTACATTTCATCAGATCATCAAAGTAAGCTGTAAATCACCAGTATACCTGTTCAGCACTGTGAATGAGAACAGTTCCTTTTGTTTCAGTAGCTGCAGTATCTACACCTTGTACAAACACAGCAACCTGCAGATGCACCGACAATCAAGAACAGATCATTTTCCCACATTGGGCACATACAAGGAGCTTATGATACAGAAAAGACAAATCGTACACAGATTAATTCATCAAAACTCTCTAGATCATTGTTTCAGTCCAGGTTGTATGAAAGAGTACTATTCAAGAAAGTATTAGATAAGATATCATTGATTGTAGGAGTTGCAGGTCTAAGAAGGTCAAGACAAACATATACGTTCTCCTGGGTAGTCAATGCATATGGGAAAGGTTGTTTTTGAAAGTAGCATACAAAAAAAATAAAAAAAAAATTCCAATAAAATTAAATTAGTAAAAGAGTACATGCAGCCATATGAAGTGGTAGTTAAATAGTTGGAAAGAATAATTAGTACTACATAGTAGTGAAGGGAGTAGCAGTTCCACAAGAAAAATGTGTAAAAAAGGTAAAAGAAAACCTTATAATAAAAGCTAAATATAAAAGTACCGGCTAGTAATAATTTAAAAGGGATCAAAAGTAGAAAGGACATAGGAAAAGAATTTGAGGCCCAAGGCCAAAGTTTCAAAAAGATATATGCACACAAACAAATGACAAAGGGGACTAGGAATGCTAGAGAACTTAAAAAAGTAGAAGGGCACCTCCTATTGGGTTTAAACCTCAATTATATGAACACTATGATTTTCCTAGAAAGGCACGTGTATTTGATGAGCTTTAAATCACCCAATTGCTCCCCACTTTGATTTCCAAATCTTAAGATATTCTCATGCAAATCTTAAGCACGATCACCCCACACATATATCCATCTATCAAATGACACCAGTACCCAAGTCTGAAGCAGCAACTAATAAAAGAAACTAGCCAATAAGAGAAATTGCTATAAACAAGAAGAGACAAACTACAATTATCCAGGATGACCGTCTTAAGTCCTTGACTTTTGATAAGAATATAATAAGGAATAGCACAAATAGAATATGAAAATATCTATAAAACAAGAAGGCATGTTAAAGTAACATATACAGCCAACTTTTCCTTATTGACCAGTATGTATGCCAAAAAAAGACAATGTAAGAGAACAAGAGCAAAAAAGGGTGACACAACCACCTCATGAAGAGGCAGAGGAAACAAGAAGAATCACTTGCCTTGGCTTTCTCCACTCGCTTTATGCTGCCAACAGCATCACTCTTCAACACCATGCCTTGGACAACAGAAGAGTTATTCAAACCTCCTCCCACAAGTTTCGCAACACGGACATTATCAACATTAAAATTTGCAGGGTTCTTTGGACACACTTGGATGCATGCCTAAGGAACAGCAAAAGTGGAAACAAATCAAGAAATGATACTTGAAAACTGATAAAGTAAACACAGATAAGCAAAGGCCATTTACATCTGCAATAAGATTGCACAGCATATCTTCCTGACCAAATTGCTTGCTAGCAACAGCAGCTTTCATCCTAGTTATAACCTCATCCTTGTTCCTCACATCCATTTTGTCAGAACCTTCCTCGACCAACTCATTTAAAATCTTAATTGTCTAAAGGAAGTATCAAAACATAAATGATGAGATTAATCAAACAAGAATGATTGGGTATACAAGTAAACTAAACACAACAAGCATGATTAGATATGACAAACCTCATTAATTCCTTTGATATATCCTATAATTATTTCACTGGGGTGCAATCCCATTCTTATTAGCTCTTCTGCACCACGAAGAAGCTCTCCCGCAAAAGAGATTGTCAAGTTTGCTCCATCACCGATCTCCTCTTGCTGAGCCTTCCCTGCTAAAACCAAGATTTTAGCAGCAGGGTGCTGTATCTCAAGCTCAGTCACAATAGTACCAGCATCGTTTGTAATGAATTGCTTGTCCAAGTGATTAATGACCAACTTGTTCCTTCCTACACATCAAACAAAAACATCTCACAAATCCACCTTATGATGAGATCCCTAAACTAGGCCAAAAAATATTAATCAGCAACCCTTGAAGCTACTTCAGGAGCTCCAAATCGTGCTTCCCTTGCCAATACGACTGAGACTCATTTGAAATGACCAATAATTCAGTGGATTCAAGGGTATGGTCCAGATAATATTGGGAGTTGGGTGATTGGGTCCTTTTTAGGGTTCTTAAATACAAAAATTATATGACAATAATTAATTATTGAAAGTTTCTGATACAATACGCTAAAGTAAAGGATCCAATAACATGCTTTATTGTTAGATAACAGCTATGAGGCAGAAAAAACAACTTAATAAACAAAAATAGCCTGAAGAGTTACACCAACTTGCTATTTCCTAAAAATACCTCATATATACAACTGAGAAATGTCAAATTGTATGAGGTTCCTTGATGATTCCAAAAACAATAATTCAACAACCCTTTAAGTAACTTCAAAAGCTTCAAATCATGTTTCCTTGGCCATTCAACTGAGACTCATTCGTAAAGATACCAATGACCAATGACACAGTTGCATCTAAGAGTACGGCGTTTTGTGTCCATTGGGGTCCTAACTAATACAGTACACAATCATGATAAAAATCCATTCTTTGCAAGTATTGATATTATGCGCTGGAGTAAAGGATCCAACAGAAACGACAACAGCCTGAATTCAACTCATTCTCAAATCCAAACTCATTTAAGTAAATCAAACCAACCCATTTAACCATAACCCTTAAAACCTTAAACCTTAAACCTTAGACCTGAAACCTAAACCTCCGCAAACCCAACAAAAGCCAGAGTCATAGACCTCAAAAACAAGAAGAAGAAGCGAAAATACAGCAGAAAGATAAAGGGGTCTTCCCAATTAAACTGAACAAAGCAAGGAAAACCCCAGTTCAAAAAAACCATAAATCAGTGACCTGGGAGAGGAGAGAGAAAGGGATACCATTAGGGCCAAGAGAAGTGCGAGTGATATCGGAGAGTTCTTTACCAGCCTCGATATTCTTAAGGACGGCTTCCTCGAGGCCAGAGAAATGGCGATGCCCTTCCTTAAGCAATGACTGTATACTCATTATTGCAGTGACAAGAGAAGAGGGAAATGTGAAAAAGGTAGTAGGAGAGCTTTGGAGAATAGGAGTGAAGCCCAATGAATACCTAAGAAGCCTACTACTATGCTCAGCACTTGCACTTTCCCCCGCTTTTCTCTTCCGTCTTTTATTTATGCCCCAAAACGGGCATAAACCAACCAAAGAAGCCCGGGTTACTATTTATAGTGAACTGCAAATTTTTGTATACAAAAGATTAGGAAAGAAAAGTAAGCATTATATTATGGATGAAACATAACATTTTAAACACATAATATTATTATTTGTAAACATCTGAATACAGTGTGGGATCCTCCTTTCAATATAAATTATACAATTGAAATTTATAACAACCAAAAAGGTTTAAGCTTTGGGGGGTAGTTTGTTTCTTTTTAGCATGGTATATCCCATAATTCTATCATCATACTCATCTGTATAAGCTAAATGAATGAGTTGTTCATTACTCTTACTTTCTTCACTTGTTGCACTAACTCTTAGGGAATTCAAAAATACGTACCTTTCTCTGGAATTTGACAAATACATACGCTTTGTTTGGATGATCAGGGCTTTAGGTATTTATAACCTAACTACCGACTTATGAGTTTTGATAGAAGGAATAAGATTAAAAAAAACATTTTGTATTTATTCAATATGGAAATAAAAGGTGCCAACCGCCAAGTATTATTGTGAACTAAAAATTCTAAGCTCTTCAAAAGAAAGGAAAAAAGTTGTTTGGTATTAAATGTATTTTCTAAGGTGAATTTGTAGTGTAAATTATATTAAAATATTTTGTATCTAGTATTGTGTCAGAACATATATATTAGATTTGGCTTTCTTTTTACAATAGTAAGGTGCACAGAAAAACTTATCTACCATTCTTAGCTGAAGTTGCAAGCTCATGCGCATTTGCAACTGTTAATCTATCTACTTTAATGCAAAATATAAAATAGAAACTTTTAGAGAGTAAAAGGATATCTTCTGCAAGGACTTGAACCTCATTCGGAGCTGAGCTCGATGATTTCAATGCTAAAATGGTAGACAAGTGGTCAGTTCTGACAACCCAGGCAGGAGCAAATTTAATTGCCTAACATAAAGCCTTCCACATGGCTAGCAATTCCGCATGAAGAGGCGAGGAGACAAAGACTTTTTTCCCCGATTGATGAAAGATTTAACTATTCTTATAAAGCACAAACCCAATCCCTGCATCAGCGACAATCCTATCATTATTCATGCTTCGTTTTTTCCATGCTCCATCAAATTCGAGAAAACAGCTCGTTCCCTGTAATGTCCGCATGGACCAGAAATTGAAGCTTCTCTTCTGAAAATGCAGGCTCTCATTTTCAATGAAATCTTTTTAAGTTTCCGCTCGTATAGTTCTGACTCTCCACTGTTCCAACAATTTCATACTCTACTGGGGTCTGGGCGAACGTCAGAGAAGATAATTTCATTTCTACGATTCCAAACACACCAAAGAATTCAAATAAACTCGATCTCGCGATTTGTATGAAGCTGCTAGTAATTGTCCTTGAAGAACAAAATCATGTTGGGTTAAATGGAACAAGAGAATACATAAAGGGAGTTTCGAACATAGTTTGGGCCGGGAGATTCATGCCATCAACCTTTAAACTTCCGTGTTATTAATTATTTCCTTAGATTCAAAGAGATGTCAATAGTGCATTCTTTTCAAATATATATATATATAGATAGATAGAATTTTAATCATTTTTTACAGATAAAATAATTAAAATATACTGTAGTCAGTACTAAACTTTGGTCACCTGATTAGTAACCTGAGAAAAGACGAATGGAACATTATTATAGATGACACCATTTCCACTACTCAACAAAACAAAAACTCAATTTCATTAAAGCTACACATACTTAGGTCTCAGAAATGTCTTCCTATGCAGCTAAGCTACTGGTATCCCAAGCCACACAGCCCTTCACTTCAAAAAAAAAAAAAAGCTCAAAATAATCTGCCCTGAAAGGCTACATTCAAGAAGAAAATTAACACAGCCATATTATGCATATCAACCCCCATCCCCCAATAAAAAATGTAAAAAAGAGGTTGCAATAACAGAGAAGATAACCTATACTAACTAAATTGTAGATCAAAACTAGTAAAACTATGCTGGATTCTCACTCTGCCTTCAAAAACCCAGTGAAGTGCCAGCCATGATGAAAACTTGACTCACATTCAAGCTGATGCAACATCGGCAGCAGCACCGGTTTTTTCTCCTTTGAAACCTTTGGTGACATCAGCAAAAGATTGAGGTCTGGCTGCAGATTCTTGTTGTGTCTTGGGCTGGCTGTTAGGTACGGCACCAGTTGATAGTCCGTTAGTTGTAACATCTGCATCTTCAGGGCTGTTCTCATTTTTTGCCTGCAATTCAGTGCAGCATGTTTAGATAAACTTGAATAAATTAAAACAAATCAATACCATGAACTACAAAATTCAGTCATTACAACTCAAACATGAAACAATGATCAGTAACAAGCTGTCCCAGAAAAGCGCAAAAAGCACCTCCTTCCCCCCAAATGCAACAGCATATATAAATGTGAGAGTACTGATCACAAAAGAAGTAGGAACATGGCAGAAGGACCCTACACAAATACTATCTCAGTTTGCTTCAGAAAGCCAAGGTATTCTGACCTGTTTCTGGTATTGAAGTCTTTTGGCCTTCTTGTCCTGCAAAGCTTTTTGCCGTGCCTCGTAAAACTCGAAGTCATCCAAGATACTAGTCTTGGTCAGATGAGTCTTGAAAATTTTAAGCACTTGAACACCCTGCTCAAGTTTAACCTGCAGCATCAGGAATTAAATCAGCAAACAAATGTACTTAGAAGGGAAATTGTATCAACAGTTAACATAATAAACCACGGTGGAAAACAAGAGATAGGGAAGAAAATAAGTACAGAATCAAATCTCTGAGGTATGGCTTACCTCTTGGGTGTCTCTGCTATTCGTAACAGGCTTGTTATCATTGTTTTCAAGAGTGATGTGCTTCAACAAACTGTTGGGAACATCCTTAACTATGTGCCACTTCACAGGAAAGCAA
This sequence comes from Dysphania ambrosioides, assembly GCA_026401315.1. Classification (NCBI taxonomy): domain Eukaryota; kingdom Viridiplantae; phylum Streptophyta; class Magnoliopsida; order Caryophyllales; family Amaranthaceae; genus Dysphania; species Dysphania ambrosioides. The sequence continues at coordinate 10,363,808 of CM048661.1, forward strand.
CCTGTCCACTTGTCCTGTTGCCAGAAGTCCATGCTCTTGTTGAAATCAACAGGGCCAACCATCTCTGCCAGGCCAACAAATTGCCCACTAGCATTCACCTACATGGCACAAGATACAATGAAAACACCAATCCAAGAACAAATAACCACCAATAAACAAAAGGAAAATCCCATGTTTTTACTTGCAGCACTTACCGAAAACAACAAAAATAAAGGGCAGCTGTCAGTCTTTGCTTTGGCTTCCTGAAATGCAGCATCCAGCTTTTTGTTTCCATTGGGGGTACTGGCCCAGACATTATACTTTATACTTTTGTGGACATCATCCTCACTATACGATTTGATAATAAAAAATTTGGCATCTGAGTAAGTTTCAAGAAAATCTTCCTTGTTGTACTGCTCTTTGTCAGGAACTTCAGAGATAGTTTCTTCTTTGATATTTACTTTTGATGTCAGATCCTGACCCTTCACAGCCAATTTAACTGATCCAAAACCTAGCTGGTTTTTCAGATCCTTTGCCCTTGGTCCCTTGCTGAGCTCATTCAAAGTATCCTTATTTTCATTTCCATAGCCATAGAACCCATTGTTGCGCCCTTTAGTTGCATACTTGCTATCAACTGTTCGCCAAGAATTCCATGCTGTTTTGGGATTGTAAACGTTCAATCCAAATCCTGAGCCACCACGATAACCGTTCCCAAATTGACCGTACATTTGATCATTAACATTCGACCTACCCATGTATCCAGTAGATTGACCCATCCCTGAAGCTAGCCTTCGCTGTTGCAGGCCCTGCAAATATTGCCCAAATGAACTCATTTCCACAAAAACATATACTACCTATATGAGAGATATTACAGACCACCCAGATTGAACAATGACATAATATAAAAATACAGGATCAGCAACCACACAATAAAATAAATAATAGCATAAGATTATAGGTTCGACTCAAAGCAAGAAACATCCATAAAAATGTCTAAAATCTAGAAACAAAAATTAAAATTAAAATACCAGGAAAGTAGACAATCAGCAAACAGGAAATGCAGTTATAAGCTTGAGACTAACAAAACCACTCCTACTTCTTTCCAGAGACTGATTGAACTGAGATATATTTATCTAGAAAGCATATACCTCAGCTTTATACTTCATAGAAACCTCTACAATCAACATAATATGAAGAATTACCGTCAAAACAAACATCAATATTCCTCAGTAGCAGTGGAACACACACAACATTTGGCTAAAACAAGCTCATTCAGCATCAATTGATGTCAAGCCATTGTGTTCCACCTCAAACTCAATCATTATATGGACACTAGTGATATATAAAGAGAGGACAACAGAGATTTAGTAGAAGTAGCCTTGCAAGCAGTTCAAAATTTGGACATTATATACAGTAGCTAAGATATACAGTTATACACGGAGGGTAGAACTGCTAGATTGATTGGGTTACAGGGGCAGAAGATGGCAAGATAATATTCTAATCAGGTCAATGATCAGACAATTCAGCAGTAAGCAGTAGAAAGCTGTGAGGGTGAGCCTTTCCGGTGATCCCATTCCAATTATTTAATTTACTAGAGAAGCTCTAAGGGAAGAAAGAGCTATCTCCCTAATAAAATATCTCACCACCCTTGCATCTAATTCGAAGTTCCTGTACTCAAGCACAATCGCACAATCCTTCAGTCCTATTCATTACAGGTCTACCCCCAACATGCTATTAATTTTCAAAGGTGGGAAAAACAAATTTTGATATCCATACTATCAATTAAAACAGTAGTTCAACTAGTAGCAGAAAAATCAATAGAACCACCAAGATGGCAAGTGTACCAACGCTTGAACAATGGCAATTAACCTATGGAGGTAAAGCTACAACCATCAAGCCATTGGACGTACTGGAGCGGAAAAAACAATATTCTCATTCGAGGATCCATTTGAAGTGGGCTATTATTCTCATTACAGGATCCAAATGAAGTCGTTTATATCTAAATGTAAAACAAAATTTCTGAAAATTAAGAGGACTGTGTGGAAGCTATTCCCAATTGCTACATGCTACAAATCTATGAACATGTTCCATAGTAATTGAGGACCTCTTCAATCAGAAATTGGCATATAGAAGAAAACAAACATGACTTGTCTCCAACAACCCCCAATAAGAAACAGCATTTTGTGAAAGGACATAGATATACAGACTAGAAGATCCAATATCAGAAATAACTATTATAAATCCAGGACAAGTTCAAGAATTAGGAAACAAACCAGATAATTTTCAAAATTTCAGGAACAGCAAACAGAAAACAAGATCAAATCATCAACTTTTACTTTAAATACTCAAAAACCAATCTACATCAAGCTGAAGAGCTAGTCTTATAACCACATAATATATGACAATAATTCCTCCCTCTATCAACCAAAGATGCCACGTAATAACCACTAAATTCATAAAAAAAACATAGAGTGTATAGTTAATTATTGCAAAACTATTGAAGCCTACTACCATTGATTCTTAACCCGCAAGCATTGAGACAAGCTTGGGTTTTCAACATCAACAAACAAAGAACCAACAAGAATAGAGAGGGTATCTCTTACTGAGTGCATATCAACTCCATCATGATTCATGTATCTATAAGATTCATTCCACACATTAAGTGGATCATCAAAACCTGCACAAAAAAAAGACTTTAGCTCCAAGATTTGATATGTGAACTATTATCAGCACGCAATGACATCTCTACACTTCTAAAAAATATAGCCAATTAGCATCTTATTCCAGCAATGACACAGACATTTTTAGTCAGCTATATGCACCATAGTAACATTACCAATGCATGTAAAAAGTTGACACGACAGATATGCAAGGATTATCATTTGCATGCTGATATCAAGAATGATGCAGATAAATATTTATATCCAGCTTTAAAGGAAGCGTACAATTAACATAAATCAGTAACTTGGCATTCTCCATGAAAACAGTTGGACCTAGGATGTACAATCTACATGAACAGTTAAGCTGAAAAAATATAATAGAGCTCTTTTGTCATCATTGTCAACAAAGTTTTGGCATTTACAGACTATCAAAAAATTCTTGAACATAAAAAAAAATCAGAAAGAACCTTATACCATAGTAATACGGAGCTGAAGGGTAACCATTAGGTTGATAATACATGTTCAGATTGGTATAATCCTGGATGGGCACTGTAGAACGCTCATATGGCTTAGCCAAACTATTAATCACATTGCGGGAACCGATTGAACCAAACTGCAAAGGAAGTCCGCATCCATTAATGAGCTCAGTTGCTAAGATATGATAATTAAAAAATCAGATAAACAAAATACATAAAGATGAACTGCCACCTTTTTTGGAGGCTCGTGAGCTTCAATAGATTTGGTCTGAGATTCCAGAGATAGCTTCTGCAACAAATCTGCCGCATCTATGTCAATAAAAAAAAAAAAAAAGGAACCAGAGTAAGCAATGAGAAAAATAGTTATAAAACAACATCTAGACTGAATTGAACAATGAATACAAACAAAATATTACACATAACCCATTAATGAAACTGGTTATAATAGATAGAATAATAGGAAAAAAAATGGTCTTCCAAAGAAATAGACAAAAGGAAAGTAGACAAACAATTAAACTTGGCAGTTTTCTTGTATGAAGAATACAAAGACTCCAAAGAATCAGTAAGAGGACGTAACTCAACAGGCCCCAAGTAACATCAGGAAAAAAGAACTTGTAAAATAAACAAGATGTTGTAAGAGTTTTGAGAATACCACTTGAAGGTGTACCAATAGCTGCCATTGTTAAGATAGGTAAGGTAGGCAGGTCAAATAATGATCTGGCACCTCTTCAAAATATGCACACAGGGACTGCACAGGAAAAGCTGGTCAGTATAATTTAAATTTGGAGGAAAAAAAAAAAGACAAGCTCCAACTTTGCAAACCATAAAACACACATTTCAATAATTTGCAGGAATATGTAAGCAATGATTGTCTTCAAAGGTAAGCAACAGAAATAAAGCACCACAGTATAATACTTCCATATCAGAATTGTCCGAACACAATTTTCCAGTTCCAAGCAGCGCAAGAGAAATGCAATTCCAAGTCCAATGAAGCAATTAAATTCACCGCAGCACATTAATGAAGGAAGCATCAACCCAAAAGCCAAAGATATCAATGGGAGAACAGAAATTAATAGGCCCAAGCAACTAAAAATTTTACACACGTTCCATATCTGGAGATATCCAGTACTGCTCATCAAAACCAATTAGTAGATGATGCTACACAAGACTGAAATTCAGGTATAAAGAAGCAAGTAACCAATCTTATACACACATGACAAAAAAATCTAAAGCAATACATAATATGCACCGAAAATCCAAGAACTTCAATTGCTTACTCAAACCTTATTTCTACTATAACATGACACTGAATCATACAAACGTCCATAACGGAGCACTTCAAATCACACAGTAAACCCTCAACTCAAGATCACTCAGTCATCTATACTTCAAACTACACACAATACACAGAAACACCGAGACAACTGCAGACAATTGACCTAGCTAATCATAAATTCATACAAAATACAAATACTTAATCACATGGAGACGCCTTAACTCAAGATTACTAAGCATGAAAACAAACAACAAACGCTTAAACTACACACGGTAGTCAATACACAGTCATGAGCAAACACTAAACCTAAAAATAACCAAACAGAAAAATATTTCAATCATACAGTGAAACCCCAATTCAAGATCACCCAACATGAAACACTATCAACATACGTTTACACTACCCACACCGGGACAACTGCAAACACTCACCCTACCATAATCATACAAATCACATATACTTCAAGATCACTCTACAATTCAATATGTAATACTAACAACATACTTATTACGACACACTCGAAGTCGAATAGCAACAACCAATCACAAGCACAGCCACGAATATCATACAACATCTGAGCAAATAACGTTCCAAATCAATCATAAACATCACGAATCCAAAAATAATCAAGAAAAACAACAAAAGTTGACCCAAAACCCTCAAACCCTAACACAAATCAAACACGAAAACATAAAAAGGCCAACAACTTCAACTATCAATCAACACAACGCCAATAAGAGCAAGACTCGATCAAAATATAAACAAAATAAAGCCCCAATTATTGCACAAAACCCTAGTCCGAGCTAAAACCCTAAAACTCGGAAATCACAAAACCCGAAAAGTAGATCGAAGTAATCAGGATAAAACGGAGAAAAAACAACTCGGAAAGGTGGAGAACGGACCTGAGGATGGAGATCCGGCGAAGAGAGGGGAGATCTCGGAGCCTCTCGGATAGGCGGTTGGGTTAGGGAGGAGAGAGAGAGGGAGTGAGAGGCTTCGAGAAGAAGGAAGGGAGGCTGGCCGCCAAGAAAAAAATTGGGTTTTTAGACAAAAAGGAATGAAACGAAGGACGGCATCCAAATTATAAAGCCCACACATCAACCCCTAGTTTTGATTTTTATTTTTGATTTTCTCAACTCCTCATTTTGCCGACGAGGACTTTTCCTTTTCCCCTCCTCCTAAGTTATTGGATTATGGATTGAATTTCATGGTCGTATATTCTCTTTTTCGTTTTTTTTTTCTTCATATTTTTCTCATCTAGAAATTTTAAAATATTTTTATTTAAAATTTTTCTTTTTTAATTTAATATTATGATTTGATGAAAAGGTTTGGATATAATTACTTTCCATATAATATGTAACTCATTGATTGATTTTTTAATTGTTTAATGGCATGAACTTTATAAATTACATTGTTTATTTATAGATCAATCCACTTACATAATTTTTTAATAGAATCTATTCTTATTTTTAGATAAATTTAAATTATTTTGTAAAATTTTAATGATATTTAATATTGTGTTGATTTCTTCCCTAATTCCAAATGAAAAGGGAAAAAAAACGAATAAAGTATTATACTATACAATTAAGAAATTTGGGAAAAAATATAAAAAAAATTTATAGGAAATGCTTTGTGTAAATATGATTAAACATCCATGAAAAGGATTGAAATTTGACAAAAAAAAATTGACATTACAAAATTTCAAGATATTTGAAAAAAATATGTATTTCAAAATCTAGTCTCATTTAGTTAATTTTTCTTTAAAACAAAAAACTAATTCATTGATGTATAAGGTCGTGTGACATTTGTAAAAGACAATTAATCCGACAAACATAACAATTCCATCGGTTAAATAAGTATTACCAAAATTACGTTTGTTTCGTATTTGCATTCTTCATCTGCACAAAAGAAAGCACATTATTCATGCCCTTCTTATTGAACTCCTTGATACAGGAAGAAAAGGAGCATACAAGTAGCATGGACTTCAGTGTACAGAATAATAACTTCACAAAGGTTGTTAAAGTTTGTTATATACAGGTTAACAAGTAGTTACAGAATATCGATCAATGTATTACAATTAAGAGCAACATATAAATTAAGCTGACATTGTATTAATAATAATCAGTATCATTAAAACTCTCTCTATATATATATATTCTGCCCCCTTTCTCTCTCTATATATATCCAGCCATTTATATCTGTAGTTCATGTAGTTAGCTTCAATGTCATCAATGGAGGCTGATCATCAAGCTGAACTGCACGAACTTTGACACTTCTCCATATTGTTGACTTTGACAACGAAAAATGACAAAGGTGTCCAATAAATATACTAAAGGGTAACTGCCAAGATGCATGGTTTGTGGTGAAGTGTAAGAATTTGCTGACCATAAATTACATAAATGTTGATCAGCTCTAGCAGTATGGCAAAAGTTGGGATGGAATGGTGATTATATTAGAGCTTGTTGGATCGGCCTTAGCGTATTCGTTCTAAAATAGATCCTAGTTCGACTGGTAAAAATGGAGATTCGCAAATGGTTTTTGCTATAAATTGTTGATGATTACGAATATAGAGCAGTGAGAGGTTCTTTCTAAATGAGCTTTGGAATTAAGCTTTTCATTCTATTATTTTTGGTGTAAAGCCAGCTGTAAGGATATGCGAGGATATGTGCTGCAATAACGAGGACGTAGACTTCGAGAGTATTTTCAAGTTTCGGATTAATGTTCTAATAACAGCAAAGGAAGCATGGGTAATTTGGGATGGGAGTGATTAAGGTTCTAATAACAGCAAATCCCCTATTTGATTATTCTCAAAGTCTATTCAAATGGGAGGGCCTATTAAGGCCCTTGACTAACCCATTTATAAAATAATTTAATCAATTATTGGCTTAATTAGTTCGATTTTTTAAAGAGTCATGTTTTATTAGGTTTTTAATAGGTCAAGTTAGGTCAATGAATGCTTTCCACTTGCTTGTCAATGGCCAAAGATTGGAGGTGATATGTGCAAACTATAACCCTCTATAGATAGAACTATAGTCTCTTTGTACCGGTCCGACCCGACTCGACCCATTTTTCATCTTTTTTTAGTCCGGCCCATTGTACATGTGACTCATTTCGGCCTTAACTCGACCCAGTGCACAGGTCTACTATTATCACATGGATTGATGGATAGGCGCTTGGTTGAGGACTATGGCAAATTGGCAAGTGACATTAATCTTTTTCTTCAGATATTATTCAGTTAACTTCTGATGCCTCTTTGTTTTCAAGTATGGTTGGGTTGGACTTGGCTTGCTATGAGGGACTCTAGTGGAGGTGTCATGTTTGTGGAGATGAAGAGGATGTGGGGCTATTAGGCAGACAAGGTGCTAGAATGTCTCGTGCTCTTTTTGTTGTGAAGTTTGCTATGAGAGTATGAGACATGGAATGAAAAATATAATTATGGAGGGAGATTGTCAGGTATGACTGTATGAATCAAAAGTCTCTAAAGGTGAAACCTCGTTCAATTCATGAGCACAACTCAATTATTGACGACATTATGTGTTTAGTTCTAAATTTGATTTTATATTTTGGTTGTATGTTAGAGATATGAGAATTATGCCGCTCAACGTTAGCAAAGTTAGCGCCTTTGGTTTGATTTGAGATGAACAGTATTGTTTGGCTCTATGATGTCCCAAGTTGATATTTTGAATATTTCTTATATTATAACATGTATATGCCTAAGGAAATTGGACATTTGTTTAGGTACATAATCATCTTATACACCTCCATTAAATAAAATAATTTTTCCTTCCATTTATTATCACCTAGTGTCCCTTAAAAAGGACAATAAACACTCACCTATTTTAGCGTAACAATTTCCATAAAAGATTTTTTTTTTGTAAAAAGAGCTTCAAACGATAAGACAACTGATATAAACAAGATTCGATCTCAGGTCTTGAATATCATTCTCTAAAACTTAGTTATCATCCACCCAAAAAGAGTTAATAGTACATTTAGTTGAGAATATGGATGTAATCCTCACATGAAAAAAAAATAACGAAGATAATAATACTTTTATCTTATTTATTGAAGGTCTCAAGTTCAAATCTAATTGTAAGCATTTTTAAATTGGCAAATACACTATATGTTTTCATTGAGTGACGTGACATATTTTCCGTGCAAGAGAAGGGTGACATGTTGAGCATCTACTTACGATTGTTACGAAGAATTATATGATCAACTTAAATCTGATCCGCTAGTCCAACAAAAAAAAAACGTGCCAAGAAGCTGAAATAAGCAAGATTCATATGAATGAACAAATAGACTCTTCCATTTTTTTTCATTATTTTCAATAATTTAAGGGACAAGATTTGTTGGGATTTCTTTCAAGTTTTTGTATAGAGAGTTATCTTTTGGATTTGAATACTTACTTTGGTGTTGGGTAATGGGTAATACTCGTACGCCTATTTATAGGTTCATTTCATTTATGTAGGACAAATGTGTTATACAGTATCTTCGTATGATTTTATTAATGGTCGCCCCTTCCCCCTTCGTATATGAATGACTAGCCTTTTTGTTTTTGAAACTGTACCAATTTAACTTTGTGATGTGTTCTACTGTCTTTATAATTTCATTATTTCAGTTTACAAAAATTAGGCAAGTTGGAAAAGGGACCCGAAGAATACGGTAATATGGAGTAGGAACTTATGAAGTATAGCCCGACCCTCACGGCCCGTATAACATTTCTGGTCCGTTTCAATCCGGCCTGACATTTAGGAATGCTTTTTAATAATAAATCTTACTATGTATTGTACTATTGGTCGGATCGGTCAATGCTCTATCAACTACTCGAATTTATTTTTTCCTCATTATTATATGATAAATAACAGTGTATTGTATAGTTTCCATGTACTATTTTCAGTTCAGGTAATAATTATGTTTAAGGTCTATATAGTTTGACTTGGTGGGTTAATATATAAGTTACATTAATTTTTTTTATGATGAACATGCGAGGATGATGGGCAGATATAATGGTAAAATAAATTATTTCTATTTATTTGGTTCCGTCCAAGCCTAAAATAATAATATCATATAATAAATGATTTACAACATATAGTTTTTGATATTTATAAACACATTTATGTGCCATGACACTCTTTTCTATTGCAAATGTTTGATTTTCATGTAAAATTTCCAATAAAAACTAGTGTTCGTTAATGTTTTAATACATAGACCATTGAATTGATTGTGATATGGAACTTAACCACCAATCAATTATAATATTTTTGCTTAATGATATAAAATTAGAGATAATAAGGTATTCACTACCTCTACATAACAACTTATATATATATATATATATAAAACATATTTAGAGAGAAGAGAATATGTTAACAATCTCATCTCACACTATATTACGTAAAAATATAAACTTAATTCATCATAACAAATTATTACAATAATTTCAATTCGGGGTATCACTTGAGACTCCAACTAGTTTTTGACTCACAAAACAAACGTTATATTAACCAACTTAATTAATAGACTACAAAATATCTTATACAGGGGAAAAATGCACTATGTGCACGTGCATGCTTTCAAGAATACGAAGAACAATTTAAGTATACAAAATATCGCCAAGTAATTTATTTAGGAAGAAAAATGCATTGCAAGCCTAAACAATTCCAACCAGATCATAACATTCCTTTTACAAAACAAAATATTGTACGTGCTTACAATATTTGATAAACCCAACATACGAAGTCTTTGACTAGAACGACTCCGAACTCAACAATTCCAACCAACGTAGGGGCAAAAGTGGAAAACCAATAATCTTTTCTAATGTCATTGGATATTGTTGAACGGTGGAGATGACATCTTCTAACTTTTTATTTATTTATTTACTTATTTATTGGATTAGATACATCTTTTTAGGTTATGAGCAAACAAACAGCTACAATGCTAATGTCAATAACTTAGTAGAGAAAGTACCCATATGCATTTGCTTTGTCGTTTTAAGTTTTAACGTCTATATTTTACTTTTTTCCCTCTATGTATGGACTATTTTTAACGTAACATTTATTCTTCCTAGGTCGTTAATCATGTAAATCGCACACAAATGGAAATAAATCAGTGTACTAGTAAATTTTGTGCAACATAATTGTACCCCTCACATAACCTACCTTTCTACTCAATTTTTTTTTTACTCGTTGTAGCTCCCATGAGAGTACTAACGTATTAAAAATTGCCTTGATTGTTTAGTATAGTAAGATTGCCCAAAGCTACATGGTTATCCATGGCTGACTTTTATTAAAATAAGAAAATGTAACAATTTCATATTATAGGCCCCGACAGTAATTAAGAAATGATATAACTATTTTTTTTTTGTTTTGCAGTATGACACCCTGTTATATTATAGAGTTTGACTATTGACTAGGGACAAAATTTAAATCCAAAGCTGTCAAAGCATATATGGAATACATTAATTTCACTGTTTGAGATTACCCATATACGACATAGTTTTCATGTTATCATTCCGTAACATGAAAACCTGTACAATGTCTCATTATAGTTTTTTGACGATCTTTAATAAAAGATGTTACAATTTACCATTCTATTGTATGAGACCGTGTAACAATATAAGGAAAGGTATTAAAACACGATATATATACTTTTTAGTTTCTTGGTTTGATATCGTGGTCCATTATAGGATGTAACTATTAAAAGACAACCCAAAATTCGAAATATTTTTAATTTTACAGTACGAGAAACCTAGCTATGTCACATATAAGACTAAGATTACCACTATTCACTCAGAGATGAAGTCACAACGCTATTTTTTTCGGATTCATGATATAAGACTTTGTCACGTAAGACTAAAAAACTTGAGGAAAGGAATAGAAAGGGTATGTGCCAATGTGGGGGTGAGGAATTTAGCATCGCTTGGTTGATCATAAGGCCACATTGCATAATGCATGCTCCATGTTTTATCAATTTTTGATATAAAAACACAATTGAAAAATAGCAACACCAAATTGAAAAAATAGTTCGCCAAAAAATATAAAATTTCCCCAAAAATAATACTCTGTAGAGGAGAGAGAGACAGAAAGATAAGCGTTTAACGAAGCAAAGCATTGGCATTGTAAAGACAGACAGACGCCCTCTTTCTCGTCTTCCACCTACAACTTTATCTCATCAATTCATCGATATAACTATTCATATTCTTTCATTTTTTCTGCCCATTTGTTTTCAATCCACCACTGTTTATTCTGTGTTTTCAACCTTATTTGATCAATAAAGGTTGGATTTTTTTGGCTATTTTTCTGGGTTATTTTTGTTGCAGATGTAAGCCAGTGAAGATCTGAATCCCCGATCTTTCTACTGTCTAGTATAATTTTGTTGGTTTTTGTGCCCGATCCTTGGTGGGTTTGTTGAATTAAGGAAGGATCTGTAAGTGTTTAAATTTGTTTTGTTTGATTTAATGGAGTTTTTGTTGTGTTTGGTTTGATTGTTCTTTATGATCAAGTTTGAATTTTTTTGGTATTTATTGTTTACATTTTTGATTTGTTGATGTTTGAATTTGTTGTATTTGGACTGCTTATGTTGTTTTGATTGTTGGGTTTGTCCGAGTTTGATGTTTTGTAGCATAGTTTAGACATGGATGAGTAGTTGTAACTTCAGAAGTACATAAAATTTGAAGAGATGAAGTGGTTAGTTTGTCACATTTTTTATGGGGCTTAAATTAATTAGTGTGGTAATTAATTTGAGAAAATTCACCTCTTTTTTTTGAAATGTATGTTTTTTGTTTTTAAGAAAAAATGGTGAGAAGTTATCTAAGTTGTTGAAGTGCGTGTTTGTGAACTTTGTGTAGTAGTTTGCATAGATTAGGTATAATACTGAGATGGGTGTGTTTTGTAAGATACCTGTTGTTTTGTGATTGAATTGGATTGTTGTTTGGTGTTGATGGACAGGAAAGCTGAAAGGGATTATGTTGTAATCTCCAGGGAGGTAATTTGTATGGGTGGACGATGCCAGAGCTGCGAAGTGGAGCACGAAGATCGAAGAGGCTTGGTGATCTCCAGCAGCCTGCCCCTGAATTGAATGACCAGGGTGAGAATTTTCTTCCGCCTACGCAAATCAAAACGAGGGGGCGAAGAGGAGGTGGTAGAGGAAGAGGAGCGAATGCCACAGCTGGTGTAGCTGTAGCTAAAGGGGCCCAAGCAGCAGTAGGAGCTAGGCAAACTGGTGGTGCTGGTCGAGGTCGAGGTGTCAGAGTGATAGATTTAGACCCTGAAGTTCCTGGTGAAGCCGTTCCTCAAGTCGCGCCTGTGGGAGCTGCTCAAAATCGAGTGGAGGGTGCCGCTGATAAAGATATAGCAATGGAGGGTGGTAGCGCAGATAAATTAGTTGCTGCTGAGGAGGATACTAACCTAACACCTGTTCCTGACAAGGTATATTTTCTTTTCCTTTTTATGTGTTTATTTGTTTTATGCTTGTAATCTATGTGCTGCATTGTTCCCTTGTTACTCTTTTATTGTTATATTTGTTGTATTTATTAAATTTGTAATAGTTGTTTTTCGTTAAATTGTACGTTTATCACAAGTTGATGTCATGTCATTTTGATAATGCTCAGTGTGTAACTTGCATTACCCATTCTGTCTATTCTTGTTTTTCAAGAAAAGATTCATTTACCTTGTTTGGCTGTTTTGTATCATGTTGTTCTCTTTCAGGTTCAAGTGGGCACTTCACCTATGTATAAGATCGAGCGGAAGTTGGGTAAGGGTGGGTTTGGCCAGGTTTATGTTGGCAGAAGAATGGGTGGTGGTACTGACAGGATAGGACCAGATGCAATTGAGGTAATTTATGTTCTCATAATGTGGTAGAATATCATTGCATTATGAGGACTTAATGTTTTATATATTTTGGACGTAGGTTGCTGTAAAATTCGAACACCGCAACAGTAAAGGTTGCAATTATGGCCCTCCTTATGAGTGGCAGGTTTATAAGTAAGTATTGGATAGAGGTTTTTTAGCTTTTTGGTAATTTATTTGTCTTTGTATGTGTAACTAATGTCTCAAATGTTATTATATAGTTCCTTGAATGGATGTTATGGTGTTCCTTCAGTTCATTTCAAAGGGCGCCAATCAGAATATTACATTTTGGTATGTTGTTGCCGCTATGACTTTTTTAGATGAATGTATATGGAACTTCATGTTCAATAATGGTACCCTTTTCTGTCCCAGATCATGGACATGCTTGGACCGAGTCTGTGGGATGTTTGGAACTCTTTAGGACAATCGTAAGCATATGTTTCTCTCTTTAACCCCCCTCCCCCCTATTGATCATATAATTTTTTTGTGTTTGTGCGTGATACCCTCTCCCAGTCTTCCCCACTGTATGCAATTAAAAGTTTTCTCGATATTGTGATTCACAAATGACTGCCTTGAACAGGATGTCGCCTAGTATGGTAGCATGCATCGCGGTGGAGGCAATTTCAATCTTAGAAAAGCTTCATTCAAAAGGGTAAGATACTTTTTACATGTTTGGTAATCTCATATTTATCCTACCTAGTCCCTTACCTTCTTTATTTTTTTAAATGGTCTTATGATGTTGGGCTTGCATTATCTTTTGTTGAAGTTTTGTGCATGGGGATGTCAAGCCTGAAAATTTTCTTCTTGGTCAACCTGGAACCGCAGATGAGAAGAAGCTATATTTAATAGATCTTGGTCTAGGTATGTATTTTAAAGTTCAAACTGGCTAGCTTTTCTTTGAATAGAATCGGACAAGCTTATTGGTTTCCCCTCCTCCCAATTAAAAAAAATGATTACAAAAAGTGTTAACATATTGCTGGGTTCAAGATCCCGATCTCCTTGTTATTCTTTTTAACTTCTAGTTGTTGGCCATAGGCAGCTATGCTCAATTTGATAGCGGGTTGTGGCTGTAATACTGTTATTTATTTATTGACTTGTATAAGTATGATGGTAGGGTTATTCTTTACTTCCTTCTGTGTCACTTGATATCTAAACCATTTAATATTCTCATTCCTTTTTAACTTTGTAATTTGCCTCTTTGTGGTTCAGCATCTAGATGGAAAGATTCGTCATCTGGTCAACATGTTGATTATGATCAGAGGCCTGATGTTTTCAGGTTTGAAAATTGCTTTTATGATTTTCATCTGCAGAAGATTCGAATTTCATGTACAAGGGTTTGACTGAGAATTGTGGCGTTCTTTGGCAGGGGAACGATTAGATATGCAAGTGTCCATGCGCACTTGGGTCGAACAGGGAGTCGAAGGGATGATCTTGAATCATTGGCATATACTTTAATCTTTCTTATCAAAGGAAGGCTACCATGGCAGGGTTATCAAGTGAGTTTATGCTTATGATTTTGAGTTATTATGGGTAATGTAGTAACTTTTCTGACCTTTTTCTTCTACTTGGGTAGGGAGACAACAAGAGTTTTCTTGTCTGTAAGAAAAAAATGGGCACTTCTCCGGAGTTGATGTGCTGCTTCTGCCCTGCCCCATTCAAACAGTTCCTTGAAGCTGTGACTGTCATGAAATTTGATGAGGAGCCAAATTATGCGAAACTTATTTCGCATTTTGATAGCCTGATTGAACCTTGCCCGCCACTTAGACCTATCAGAATTGATGGAGCCCTAAAGGTTAGTAAAATTTTTTTGTATTTCTTATGCGTTCTTATATATGCTTACTCACTAGGAAGTCTTCTCACTTCTATTAGGTGGGCGTAAAACGGGGACGGATGCTCCTTAATAATCCAGAGGAAGATGAGCAGCCGAAGAAAAAAATAAGATTAGGTAGTCCGGCGACTCAGTGGATTTCAGTTTACAATGCTCGTCGTCCTATGAAGCAAAGGTATATTGAAGAAAATTCTATTGTGAGTAGATGGTCTTATGCCTATTTTGATGTCAGGTTACCTTTGTCAGAAGCATTGAATTGTGTATAACATAGGAATATGGGTTAAATTGTAGTGTCAAATTGGAATAGGTTACAGAATTTGTCATTGTTTAGGGGTTCTATATTGACTTTGTTGTATCATATGCTATAATCTCTTTTCTGCATATAGTTAAGAAGCCAATCTTTATGAATTTTGCTTATTTCGAATTAGCAACTATGTAAATTGACACTGGCATCTTTGATAAAGAAGTTGTTTCTTTATTTTATGGATAAGAATTATTTGGTTGGCAGTGCTAATTTCATAACCTTTGAATATCTATAGGCAGTTAATTATCTTAGGTTATGTTCTGAAAACTTAGTTTTTCATGTATTAATTATCTGTTATACTTATACTGGCTGTTTGTGGATATATTAGTTTGTGGTTATATTAGTTTGTGGTTTGATTCCAGTAGATTCAAAATTTGGCCCATATCACATTTTTGGCTGTCCCAATGTTTATCCCATACCCCATTTGGTATGTTTGGACCACTTGCTAACCCATGTGACCCTACTGATTTACGTAGAATCAAGACACTTAAATGTTATAACTCCCTAATTTGCGCCCCTAATTCCTTTCTTCTCTCTCCTCGTTCCCTCATTATCATCTCTCTCTCTCTCTCACTGGATACAGCAATCATCAATTCCATTATTGCTGCCTTAGAGCTCACTATTCGCTCTCTTTTTTCCTCTCCTCAGCTCGCTCTACTTTAACACCTCTTCTCAATTTTCATATATTTTAGATCTTTTTTCTCCATCTCTTTCCATGTCTATTCAATTGTTTTTGCTGGCTTTGGGGAAAACCGCCAATTTTTTAAAGTCAAACTCTGTTGTAGGTTTGGATTGTTTTGTTATTTGCAATTTAATTTGGGTTTCTTTTTTATTAAGATTTTTCGATCAAATTTTTTTTTTTTTTTTTTTATCACTGCTTATGCAAGAGCTTTTTCACTGCTTTCCCGTTTCAGTTTTGCTTCCCCACGTGAATGTATGACAGAGATACAAAGTGGCCCACTTTAGCGTTCTAAATTGCTAGTTGAAGTAGCAAAAGGCAAAAAAACCCCATTTGCACAACACTTGCCTTCTAAATAAGTGAAAGATGGGGTATGGGTTAAATCTATTGGGATGGAGAGAATATATACTTTCTGTTCCACATATGTTGCAAGAGTAGGGGGAGTGCACTGTGAGGAGAGAGAGAGAGATTGAAATCAATATATGGATCTATGTGATGAGGGCAGAGAGAGAAGAGAGGGGGGGGGGGGGGTGGCGGCGGGATTGTACAAATAAGTTAACATTGTTATATATGTGGAATTACCTTGAGAGATCAATGTTGAGAGGCCTCTAACAATATCTCAGCTGCTTTGGGGGATTTCACTGTTTCATAGCTGTTCATGATTTTGAGGATAATGTTTGAGGCTTGAGAGCAGGAAAGGAGGTACATTGAATGGATACTGATTTTAAGGACAACTAGACAAACTATAGTTAATTTTTTTTTTGGAAATGTAAATTGGAGAAATTTTATCACCAAAAGGAACAAAAACATTAGGTTAATGTGTTCCTTATTAACTTCAAACTTGTGTATGTGCTAGTGATTCTTCATATCTTTTTTTGTTTAATTATATGTAATGGTGAGGGAGCATTAGCAATTGTTATTCTTTTCCCGCATCATCCCAAAATTGGCATTTGTGCACTATTGAATAATAAGCTTTCTGTATTTTATTTTTCTCTCTCTATCTATGGATAATTGGATATTAGTTCGTGATATACCATGTTGCCGATGTACAACGCTTTTCTTGCTGACGTTGAACTTCCTATTCTTCCAGATATCATTACAATGTTGCCGATGCTAGGCTTAAGCAACACATAGACAAGGGAAATGAAGATGGATTGTATATAAGCTGTGTGGCTTCATCTACTAACCTATGGGCCCTGATTATGGATGCGGGAACTGGTTTTAATTCACAAGTGTGGGAACTCTCAAACGTCTTCTTGCATAAGGTTTGAAACAAAGGATTCTTGTTGTGCAGATTTTTTCTGTTTTTGAAATTTACTCGCTTTCTGCTTTTGTATTGGATATTACTAGGACTGGATCATGGAACAATGGGAGAAGAATTTCTACATCAGCTCAATAGCTGGCGCATCTAATGGAAGTTCCTTGGTGGTAATGTCTAAAGGTAAGTTACAATTGTCATAATGTTACCTGACACTCCCCCCTCAGCTACAACCCTTGAAAGAAATTGAAAAATACTTAAGGGTAAGTGTTTTCTGTTATGATAGCATTTGAGACATGTTTTCACTTTTTTCTTTTCTTAACTCAGGAACTTCTTACACACAACAGTCATATAAAGTGAGCGATTCATTCCCATTTAAGTGGATTAATAAAAAGTGGAAAGAGGGATTTCATGTAACTTCCATGACAACAGCTGGTAGTCGATGGGGAGTAGTAATGTCTCGAAATGCAGGATTTACCGATCAGGTAGACCGTAAGCTTCATATACTGATTTGTTGACGTTTGAGAACTTTTAATGCAGTTGACCTTACTAATTACGTTCTCCCTTATTCCTATGATAAGGTTGTCGAGCTAGATTTCCTGTACCCAAGTGAGGGTATACACAGGAGATGGGAGAGTGGCTACAGAATTACTTCAATGGCTGCAACTCCAGATCAAGCAGCTTTTGTGTTGAGCATTCCAAAGCGTAAAACAATGGATGAAACACAAGAAACTTTAAGAACTTCTGCCTTTCCCAGTACTCATGTAAAGGTGCCTGCCTCTTCTGTTTTTAATTTTTTTGCCATTGCCTTATTTTTTATGAAATATTATAGAGTATGAATTAGATTAATGAGCTTGAACTTGTGATGATTAAGATGCTTATTTCATTTATATTTGTTTTATTCACTTTGCTAGGAAAAGTGGGCAAAAAATCTCTATATTGCTTCAATATGCTATGGCCGGACCGTATGCTGATTTGCGGCATGTACATATATTGCTGGAGAGTTTAAAGTGTGCTCTCGAAGGCTGGAATGAGCGCTAACAGCCGCTATTTTGCGTGTTACTGGGTGAGCCTCTACACAACTTCCCGGGGGGTATTCAGGCTTCCATTCAACCCTCGTGTATTTTGTAAAAGGTATATACTATTTGAGAGTTAGGGTAACCAAACAAGGCTAAAAAAGCGTTCGGAAGAATTCAACCCGGAAGCCTAGATGTGAGTTTAGAGGATGTAAAATTCTGCCTGAAAATAGACATACTGGTAACCAACATGGAAATGGTGGTATTTGATGTTTCATATAAATGAGAATATTTCAGCAGAGATTATTTCCGTAATTCCTAATCTGCCGGAATATATTTGGTAATGAAATATCTTCCTTGAAGTGAAATTTCTTACCTCGGTTTACTTACACAGTAGATTATTATTTTGATTTCACTGTAGTATTCATCTGTTCTGTGGTCTTGAAAAAGCTGATCCGACCCAAATTGTACCCAAATATAGACTGATCCAACTCGATCTAAAAACAAATATAGTGCAATGGATGTATTTTACATAATTAGGCAACCTGACTTGTACAAAAAACTGATTATTATTTTGATTTCACTGTACTCTAGATGGACCTGACCTGTATCCAAATCTAACGATCCAATTTCCACTTGTCTTTTTTTGTAAATTTCCACTCCATCTATTTTGGTATGCTCGTATTGACCTTTCAAGATTTAGGCCATGAGAAGACTTTAGCTTTGATTTTGAATTACAAATGTTTATTATCTGGACATGCATGAAATTGGGGTTAAGAAAAAGATAAGCCTAAACAAAGCTCAAGTAAAAGAGTGTCTCACCAATGTATGATTCAGGTTAATGACTTAATGGGATTGTATTCTTAGCATTTCATGCAATCACTTCTCTGTGTTAGCCGTTGAACCCAAAAACAAAGCTCTTCTCCCCCTGTAGAAACAAGTAATGCTTCGGTGGGTGTTGTTTCTTCACATTTTTTAACTCCACTCTTTAGCATAACTAGTTTGTTGTCTGCTACATTACCGTAGAATCTCATCATAGGTGGTGAAATTTCCGCTCCCGGTTTCGAAACTTGTCTAAGCTCTCTCATTTAGACCTCAGAAGTAATCTTTTTACTGGGTCAATTTCCGAGGAGTTGTTTCACAGTACCTTAATATGAGTAGTAACTCTCTTGTGGGTACACTGAGTTCTGCAGTAGGAGGTTTGAGAAATTTGAAGTTTCTAAACTTGATGAGAATTCCCTGCTTGGAGATTTCCACTAGAGATTGGATATCTTACTAAACTACAAGTTATCACGGTTGACAAAACTAATTCTCAGGAGGGATTTCATCCGTGTTGCTGAATTTCATAGAGTTGCAGGTCCTACAAGTATGAAGCAATCTTTCGGCAAAGATTAAGATACTAAACCCTCTTTTGGAGAAATAATAACCTAGTATTACCGGTACAAGTGGTATAATAAAAATAACCACAATACAATGTTTCTTTCCCTAAAACTAGCAGGATTAAATAATTACCGAATAGTTGGTTAAAATTTTGGCGTAATCTAAAACTACCAAATCCTGTGTACATCATTTTCTCTTGTGCATCTATTAAAAATAAACCTTATTCTTTTTTGGCAATAAGAACTAACTAATTAATAGTCTTAATATTGCGTAATTTTGATACCCCAAATGGATTAAAATTCTCAAAAATTAGGACTAAATAATTTTTTTGAGTTAATTTTAACTTCTTACATTTTGTAGTATTGATTTCAAATAATTTCAAGGCTAGTAAGAGTTTTAACATATTATTTTAAACTTAAAATTTACAAAGTTTTCTTTATATGTTTGGAAGTGGATAACATATCCCACAATAGAGACTAAAAATGAATAAAAAACGTTGATGTTAATAGGAGTTACAGTGGATGAAGGTATAATCATCTGCTTAATAATAACTTTTGAAGATAATTGTTGTGTATAATCAACAATACATTAAAATATACTCCGTAAAATTGGTGAATGAAATAATCTAATCCACCAATACCATGCTCATGAGTCATGATGACATGACTGATATGACTACTAGACCACGAATCAATTTTGGGCCAACGGGGAGTACAATACACCCAACCACATTTACAGTTCAGCCCAACAATAACCAATACCATAAAATAAAACCCCTTCATTTCCAACCCTCCCTCTGTTAAACCCTGAACCCTAATCCCCGCCCCTTCCAGTCCATACCAATCTCTCTCCTCAAATCTCACCCAACAATGAGACCCCCAAGAGGCGGCGGTAGTTTCAGAGGACGCGGAGACCGCGGCGGAGGTCGTGGAGGACGAGGAGGATTTGGTCGCGGCGGTGGAGGATTCGGCCGCGGCGGTGGCGGGTTTCGCGATGAAGGTCCCCCTTCGGAAGTCATCGGTAATCTCTCCCATTCTCTGTCTGTGGCATTTTTGTAGCTAAACAGTGACGAGATTTTGATATAGCGTCGGTTTGTGAGCAGAGATATCGACGTTTGTGCACGCGTGCGAGGGAGAAGCAGTGACGAAGCTGACGAATGAGAAGATACCGTACTTTAATGCTCCAATTTACTTACAAAACAAGACTCAGATTGGCAAAGTTGAAGAGATTTTTGGGCCAATCAATGAATCCGTAATGTTCCTGAATTTTTCATTTTTATTTTTTGGGTTTTTTTGACGTTTGAATTTGGGAATGTTGCAGTTTTTCTCAGTGAAGATGATGGAAGGTATCGTTGCGACGTCGTATTCGCCTGGGGATAAATTCTACATAGATCCTGCTAAGCTCTTGCCTTTGGCTAGATTTCTTCCACAGCCTAAGTAAGTTTGGATTTTGTTTTATTCTTTTATTATGCTTTCATTTTGTGTTTCGTATGTTTTACTTTAGCCCATCCATAGTAATTCCGGTAGTAGCTGAATGTACAGTGACATATATAGGTTAGTTCCCCGGCTTCGTTTTCTTGGTTACGTATGGAAATTTGCATCGGATAGTATTATGAATCTACTTTTAAACAGAGACTTTTGAGCAATAACCTTCAACATTGTCGATGCTTGTGTGGTGTGAACACTAGCTTATACACTTATATCCTGAATGTGGACCTTCCGTTTTGATTAACCATAGAAGGTGGCGTTATGTTGTGTATGCTTAGTATTGTGCCCACAATTTTTTCTCTGTCCTTGGGTTTGACACGGACTCTTAGTCATCATCGTAAGTCATGTTACTCATTCGCACTTTCTGAAACACGTTTTGATTTCGAGTCAATTGTTTACAGGCATAGAGCTGAATGTTTAAGTTGTATAAAAAAGGGTATCTTTATGTTTGTTAGTACAAGCTGGAATTGGAACTGATCCTAGGTTTAAGCTGAGTGTATCCAGTTTATGGTTTATATTGTATGCTTTATTTTGCTGAATGCCCATGTAGAATTGGAAGTGAGAATTTCTTGGTCCAAAGCATATGTTGTATAGACTGGAGCAAATGCTTGATTCCTTGTGTATTATGGACAATAGTTCTGTGCAGCAGCTGCCTTTATTTCTAAAATTGGATGTCCAGAAGGTGCCATAAATCTTGAGTACTGCATTTGTTAATTTCAGAGCTTGTTCATAAATAATTTTGTATAGATGCCATTTATGAGAAGCTTATCTGGTTGTTTGATTACTTTCCCAGAGGACAGGCTTCAAGAGGAGGTGGTCGTGGTGGCGGTTTTGGAGGCAGGGGTGGCCGCGGTGGAGGTCGTGGCAGTCGTGGTGGTGGCTTTGGAGGAAGGGGCCCAAGCCGTGGAAGAGGCGGTCCTCCAAGAGGCCGTGGTGGATTTAGAGGGGGAAGAGGAGGAAGGTTTTAGACTCTTGCTTGTCGTAAAATTCCAGGATTTTTGTCCTTCTTGTCAATGTATTTGGTAGTAGTAAAAGCATTGAATGCTGGTATGTAACAGAGTTTTGGTTTAGTGGATTCCCTGAATTTCTCTCTTTTTTTTCTTCTTCAAGAAACTACCCTGAAAACAAGATTAAATTGAACCTATCCTGTCTTGCATAGCTAAAACATGAGCTATCTAAACAAAGGCCCTAGAAACTTTAAAGCAAGTAAAAAAAGAAAACCTAGCCCTAATATAATGAACAAGCTGTTTTAATTCCTTAGGTGTTAGTGATCACATTCTGTAACTTTTTAGTAGTCCTAATAATATACTTTGATGTTTAAGGCTGCTTTTTATGTTTGTGATTAGATTATAATGGACCATGCTCAAATTTTCAATAACAAAAGAATCTAACCGTTAAACTACAACATTAGGAGCTTGGAACTTGGAACTTGGAACTTCTGATTTATATCAGTTGTGTAATTATGTTCGTAATCATCTCGTTCGAATGAATTTGAGTGAATGTGATTGAGAAGCAGTGCAGTAAGATCCAACCAAATGAACAATCATGAGTGTCAGTGTGTGACAATTATTAGGAATTGATAATACTCTGTCTCCCAAATATAACCTAAGATAAAAAAATATATATAAAACTTATGTTCTAAACATTTATATTAAGATGTAATTTTATTAAAATTTGACTCTATAGATTAATCTTTAGGCCAACAATTATTCATTTAGAAAAGTATGAAGAATAAATGTCAATAATAGAACCTGGTAGATTCTTGATAGACCAATCCACAATAAACTTTTTCTTCTTTTTGGTACGTATCTTTTCCATTGTTTAGGCCAATTGTAAAAAAAAAAAAATGGTATCTGGAACTATTATCCTTGATATCGTCTGCACGACCAAAAGAAACCAAGTTGTAACTGATATATTTTCCTTTGAATAACAACTCCATACGAAGCTGAACCAAATAAAACCTAGTAGTGGACTTGTGCTCCTCTTTGTTGGACGCACGTCTATCACACTCTTCACTTACGTGCACCCCTCTTCATAATAAAATATTTACTTGGCAAATGCTTTATTTAATTGAGCTTAAGGCACATAACTCTGCTATAAATTCTACAGAATTCAGCGTTCATCTTCACAAAGCTAAAATATATTAAAAAAAAAACATATCTTAGCAATAATATTACGCCGCTGGGAGCATAACATGGCAAGAGCAAAATCATCGACAGCGGCACTTGCCCTTGGGCTCGTGTTGATGACCCTTGTTGGGGAGTGCTATGCATATGGCAGTGCCAATTTTGGAGTTGGTTACTACAACGGTAAGTGTGGCAAAGTCAATGTTGAGGCTATTGTTTTTGACATCGTCAAGAAGCACTATTTGGCAGAGAAAGATACTGTTTCTGATCTCATTCGATTGCAGTTCCATGATTGCTTCGTTAGGGTATGTACCCAACCAGTTTAGTCTACATTATTCTCCCTTATCTCCTGAAATTCTAAGTTTTCATAGTTTTCTAACATCTTCTACGTCACTGTGATTTTTACGTGAAAAGGGATGTGACGCCTCGATTTTACTTGAGGGCCAAAACACCGAGAAAAAGAATCCAAACAATCTTAGTGTTTCTGGCTTTGACATTATTGAAGAAGTAAAAGTTGTTCTGGATAAATATTGCCCAGGAATCGTCTCTTGTGCTGACATAATTGTCCTAGCGGCTCGATCTGCTACCTTCTTGGTAAGTCTTCAGAGAAAAGCTTTATCTTGATTTACCAAACCAATATCTTCCTTCATTTTGCTAGATATTATCATCACTTTTCCACTATATATATATATGTGCATCTATGTAGGGTGGAGCATATTGGTACGACGTGGAAACTGGAAGAAAAGACGGGCGCATTTCAATAGCTAGTGACGCCAACAAGCTTCCGCCCCGGTATATTCCAATCCCTGATGCTGTTAAGTTGTTTGCTAGTCATGGATTGGACACCAGTGATTTTGTGTATCTACTAGGTAATTCTTCTTCTTTTTTTTTTTTTGGTGGCTTATACATGAAAATGGTACAATCAATCTGATCAAAATGCATGAATATTTGAACTTGTTGGTGATTATATATATGTAGGTTGCCACACAGTTGGAACTGCACACTGCGCCAATATAGTGGACCGTCTATACAACTTCCACAACACAGGTAAACCAGACCCTACCATGAACAAATACTTGCTCTATTCCCTACAGAAGAAATGTCCTCGCAACGTACCCTCTACCAATGAAGCCTTCCTCGACCAAACACCAGGAAGCGAATTCGTGATGGACAATGGTTTCTTTAAGGCAATATTGAAGGGCTATGGTATTCTTGAGGTTGATCAGAATTTGGCTCTCCATCCTTTGACTAAGGACATCGTCGTCCGTGCAGCCAACGACGGGAATATCTTCAAGGCCAGGATCGGTCCTGCTATGCGCAAACTGGGCTTAGTTGGAGTTCTTACTACTGGTGAGGTTAGACTTGGAACTTGCAAGAAGGTTCGCTACTGAAGTTTCTCACAGTTCCCCCAGAGTTTCTTACTTTTTCTTTTACAGTCATTTAATCCATATCTTAATTACTTCATTACCAACTTTTATTCATGAG
This sequence comes from Dysphania ambrosioides, assembly GCA_026401315.1. Classification (NCBI taxonomy): domain Eukaryota; kingdom Viridiplantae; phylum Streptophyta; class Magnoliopsida; order Caryophyllales; family Amaranthaceae; genus Dysphania; species Dysphania ambrosioides. The sequence continues at coordinate 10,388,608 of CM048661.1, forward strand.
AGTTTATTGTATTTTCTTCAAGTTTTATTTTCTTTGATTATCTTTTCCCATTGATGTTTGTACTATTTATTTATTTTAATCCTTTTACTAGCTTCTTATGTTTTTATTCATTTTTCATTTTAGTGTGTAAGAAGAACTATAATATAAAATTTTATTATTATATTAAAAGTCATTCGAAGTATTTAATTTTGTCCCAATACAAACATTTTGGCATAGTGATGATGTTTTTTAATTGGTAAATGATAAATATAACATTTAAGGTTGTATAAGAAGTAAAAAAAAAAAAGGAGAGTTCCAAGAATCCTAAATATTAATTATACTAGTCTATGCATGATTTTCTAAACTTTTACCATTTAGGATTATATCTAATGCTTAAATACACCCCTAAAGGATGTATATAGTATTAACCTTTTAATTCACTAGTAGAAAATCATTTAACTGCTACGATACAAATGCTGTGATTATATACAATTTGAAGCACTTAATGGTTTGAAATATACCGTAATACCAAGTGCTGCGGCTTTTAAAAAAATGGAACACTTGAAACCACAAATGCTGCGGTTATTTGAAAAACCACAGCAATAGTACTAAATACTGCGGTTTTTCAAATAACTGCAACACTTGCGAATTAAATGTGATGCGGTTATTTGAAAAAACGCAGCACTTGTGAGTTACAAGTAATGCGGTTATTTAAAAACCACAACACTTGTGACTCATTATATATATACTATTTTTCCAGTGCTTCCAGTATTATTTAAAATGCAAAAAACACGCATTTTCCTCTTCTTTAACCCTCAACTTTCCTAACCCTAAATACACATAGCACTTAGATCTCCCACTCCTAATTCCTCATACTTCCTACCTATGACCCTTACTTCTTTCTAAAGTCCCCATAAATCATTTTTCCTCACGCATTTCAAAGCATACTCCTCTCTCCCACTCGTGGCTCCATGGATATGGCGTAGTGAAGCGTTTTGAAGGCTACTTATCTCTTCCATTTTGAAAAAGTCTACATACTTCAAAGTTCGGAATCTAAAGGTTTGCATATGCTTTGATCTCTATTATATGTTTTTTTTAAAATTTTGTTTTTCGTAATTTGTTATATATTAATGTAAAGATAAAAAACTCTTGTGTGTTAAGATTTACATGCTATATGTTGTGTTTATAAAAGAATTGACCCTTGAAAATCAAATTTCATAGATTGTATGGTGTTAGAGACTTTTTTTTGGAGAAAATAAGTGGACATATTATAAGCCCCTTTCGGAGTCTCGTAGCCAATTATATGACTTGTCAAAGATTTTTTCAATATCTCAAATAAGACACTACTAAGGCCAACAAGGGGAAATATGGTTGTGTAGTACCTTCAAAATTAGGGGGTTTCAAAAAAAAAATTACGCCGTTCAGCCAACTGGGTTGAGAGACATGCCTCCCCGAAATTTCTAAAACCTCGGAATGCACCCAAAATCTATGAAGAATGAATTGATTGTTTTTTTAGTGTAAAATCTTATAGATCACGATTTTGCGTGCCAAAACGAGTGGTCATAATAGAATTGTGTATTTATATACTTTACGATTGATCATTTCTTATCTTTTATGACACATTATTTCTAACACATTATGCATGATAGACTTAACTTAGATTAGATTATGTTCTTGATTGAATATGGTGTAATAATATATAACAATTAGATTTCCAAATATAACAATTTTGAGAGATATTATTTATTAATAATATACTTTAATATGTAATTAGCACATAAAATGACCCATTAATTTTTTTGATCTGGTAACCATCAATTGTTGCGGTATTCTAATATAAATACAACATTTAATATATATGTGTTGTGGTTATATTAGAAAACCGCAATACATTAAATTTTAGAATTAAAAAATAAAACAAATCGAATAACCCATTAAATGCTGCGTTTTTTTGAAAAATCGCAGCATATATATCTAATAATTTCTATGGTTTTTAATGATAAAAAACCATTTTTTAAAATTTTTAAATAAATATTTGCTATAATTTTTTGGGAAAACCGCAATATTTATTAGATATATAGGCTACGGTTTTTTCAAAAACCCGCAATATTTGATGTTTTTATTGTTGCGTCTAAAAATCTGCAGCATTTGTTGTTTTTCCATGTGATTTGCCTATATATGGTTAGTATCAATAACCACAACATTTAAAACTAGCTAGAAAATTGCAGCATATAGATATTTCTCTACTAGTGATTGCTTCATCTTTGTTGTAAAAATTAAAATGTTAAAAATCAAAATGTACGTGACATTATAATTACAATTGTTAACTTGCCAACAAAAAAATATATATATTTACATTTTGAAATATCCTTAAGTATTGATTTATTAATAAAATACGATGGTAAAAGTTGAAAGTTATAATATGCTTTAAAAAAAAATTGTGATATCAACTAATTAAAAAAGATTCTCATAATATGATTTGGATTCTATATATATAACATGTAAATATAATTTGGTAAAATTGGATATGTAATGACAATTATAAGTTCCATCGTAGTAGTATGATATAGAATTAGTTAACTTATTTCCTAATTTAATGTGAATTGCGTGTTTAAATTAAGGCAATCAAAAGAATCTACAACTCGAATTCCTACACGTAACTTAGCCAAGGACTACACCATCTGTATCCGTTATGTAACTAACATTTGATTTGTCCGATGGTCGAAGCTATTTTATAATAAAGGGTGCTTCCTGATATGATGTGTTCAAGGTTGATAGTATTTGACGTTCAAGGCAAATTAAATGACTCGGAATTGATCTCTTTCAAGCACTAGAAGGCTTGAACATATCATTGATCCCGATTTACTTGAGATATTCTCACATCAAATACCATCGTCAACCTACTTTTAAAGTAGCTTTTCTTATATTTGCGGGATTATACATATGGGTGTTTATGAGTCGAGTCAAACTCGAGCTTGGCGGAGCTTGAAAGTTCGTGAGCTAAAACACCGAAACTTGAGCTTGACTCGATAACTCAATTCTCGAGTTTGACTCGAACTCGAGTTCGATTAAAGCTCGTTTCGAGCTTGACCTAGATTAAACTAAAGCTCGTTTCAGGCTCGAACTCTTTTTCACCTCGTTTAAAAACTCAATAAGCGCAAGTACTTATACACAAATTGAGCCAACAAGAAGGCCAAATTTTAGCATGACTTATCCATAATATATACTAGTTGCTTTAAACCATAATATTGTATGAATATTTTTTAAATAATTTGAAAATATGGAGTATTACATTAGGATTAGACTAACTTTTTAACATATGTGTACTCAGATTTATTAATTTTTTGTATCTTTGTTATTTGGTCATGCATGACTTATCCCTTATTGACGTTGTGACGACCTAATTCCTTATTGACTTTTTTAGGTGAAGTTATTAAAGCATATATTAAAGTCAAATTTATAAGGGAATTGATGAAACACAATTTTTATAGAGTTTTAAGGCATTTTTAGGTTGCATTATTAAAGCATATTAGTTCATATAATTGTATTTTAGGTATCATTTGCATATATTATTCATTTTGTGCTGGTTTTCCTAATATTTTAGGTAGTTTTATAGCTATTTGAATGCTTTCGAAGCAATTTTGGATGAGTAGGATAATTGTTGCAAAGGTAGTTGACAAATTGAGGATTTCGATTGATGAATTCTTGCTCGTGGATGATTTCATTGATATTCATATTCATATGAAGTTATATTAGTTCCCCAAAGCTAAGGGTACAAAAAATTGCTGATAAGGTCGAATTTGAGTTGAAAACAATGAAATTTAAGAGTTGAAGAGGAAAAAATTTGACAAATGTTTACACTTTTGATCGTAACTCAAGTTCTATAGATTGAATTTATGCGATTTTAATTGGGTTGGAAAGCTATGGAAGTTCCTATAACAAAAGATGCAGCCCTACAAAGTTGACGACCCTGAAAGCCTGACTGTGAAAAAGAGTTTTGGACCTGAGTTTTAATTGGATTAAACCACTAATTCGTTCATAATACTTGGTTTTGTCCCCTCAATCTTATCTTTCTGTTAAAGAATAGATTAGAAAAATATAAATACTGAAGGGGTTTATTTTTTTCTCATGCATTATTTTTTTAGACTTTATCTCCTCTAAAAACTATTGTGTTTTTTCTCTCATCTCTTATTCATGGAAATTAAAAACCCTAGTTTTAATAATTTTCTTTATTTATCAAAATTTATAGAGGTACTTATATTGCTTTCTTCTCTATTTATTTTGTTTATTGCCTTGTCTTATATTGTCATTAATTATTAGTATTATCTTTATTATTTCTCATTCATGAATTTCTTTACTATTCTCATTATTTTTATCAATTTAATCATGAATAATGAGTATATTTCTTTCTAGGGGTTGGGGAAATGAAATAGTTTTATTCTAGTTAATTAGTTTTAAGTTTATAATTGAATTTATTCCTATTATTGGTTTATCATTGCTAACAATTGAATTGTGGCCAAGTTAATTGTATATTGGGTAATTGTTTAATTTGATGTCGAGAGGTAAAATACCACAATAAGACCATATAATGAGCTTGTCAAATCTAGGCAAGAGCAAGAGCCGCTACAATAGTCTTGAGGGAGTGTAAGTTTAAGAGAATTAGTGAGCCTTCATTTGATGAATTCACAAAACACGTTATTTATCATTTCTTAATTGATTTGTTTGTTCATGGTGAACCATTACCCTAGGCTTTAGCTAATTTGAATAAAGTCTTCACTAAATTTCATCATTAGTTTCTTAGTTAATAGCTTCCAACCAAGTCCCTTTCATACAATTTAAAATTTTAAGAAGAATTGCATCGCTTCCCAATGGATTCGATCCTTACTTCCCTAACTATATTAGTTAATGTTGTCAGTTTATTTTTGAGAGATGTATGGTAATCTGTTCAAATTTTGGTGCCATTGTCGGGGAGACAATTGTTAATTCTAGTAGTCAGGTTTAAATTTTTTTATTTTAGTTTTGTTTTATTGGTCTCAAAGAATTGGTTCATTGAGACAGTTTCTCACAATTGTTTGCAGTTTCTCTATTTTTTCAACTTTGAGTTCGTATGCAATATTGTTACGATCTAGAATATGAAAGGAGACTTCGGATATGTCGGAAACGGTTAAGTAAATGAGAGCAAAGCATTTGTTTAGGGGAACTCACTATATCAGATTTGTCAACTTTCTTTGAATGTAATATTTCATTGTTCAAAGGGATGGCGGGACAACAATATTCCTTGAAGGATTATTCCCAACCCAATTCGACACAGTTACCAGAAGGCTTTCCTATGCCTTAGATGGACGCACCGAACTTTGAACTCAAACTGGCTTTGGTGAAAATCGTTGAAAGAAATCAGTTTGCAGGAACTTAAACCGGCTTGGGTGCAAGGACAAATCTTATTAGGTGTACTCCATTGGTTTGCTTCTTACTCAAGTCCTTCTTAGGTGTACTCCATAGGTTTGCTTCTTACTCAAGTCGATGAGATCTAAAATTGGTCCATTCTATTTTTATTTAGAATACAAAATGAAACTAGAAATTTACAACAAAAGTAATATTAGATATTAAAATTTATGGGCTAAATACAGCTCATTTTTGTTCTGAGTTAGGCCATAAAAGTGGGGTTTTGTGTTCATGTTAGGCGATATAAATTTTATTTTTAATAATCTAATACCTAAATTTTTTATAAAAATCGATCAGCTTTGATTGGCCTAGAATATCCTAAATTTTCTATCATGCTCACTTTTTCAAATCGGATTGGATTCAACTTGCATTAAGAAAATGATCTAACCGTTAAACTAAAACATTTGGAGCTAGGAACCTTTTCTTGTTGTTTCGTGGTGGTATCTTCTGATAGTGATTCGTATACCAGCTGTGTAATTATGTTCGTAAAAACGATGTATCATCATATTGTTCGAATGGATTTGAGTGAATGTGATTGGGAAGCAGTGCAGTAATTTCCAACCAAATGAACAATCATGAGCGTCAGTGTGTGACAATTATTAGGATCTGAAAATTTATGAAAACTTTATATTTTCAAAATTTACATATGACATACATTTCATTTTTTTGAAGCAGGGAGTACAACAATTATTCATTTGAAAAAGTATGAAGAAGAAATGTCAATTACGACCCAGTAGATTCTGGAATGACCAATTCACAATCTGCTTTTTCTTCTTATTTGGTGCATAACTTTTCAACTGTATAGTCCAATTGTCAAAAAAAAAAAAAAAAAAATGGAACTTGGAACTATTATCCTTGATATCGTCAGCACGACCAAAAGAAACCAAGTTGTAACTGAAATTTTTTCCTTTGAATAACAACTTGATACGAAGCCGAACCAAATAAAACCTAGTAGTGGACGTGTGCTCCCCTTCGTTGGACGCACGTCCATCACACTCTTCACTTACGTGCGCTCCTCTTCATAACAAAATATTTACTTGGCAAATGCTTTATTTAATTGAGCTTAAGGCACATAACTCTGCTATAAATTCTACAGAATTCAGCGTTCATCTTCACAAAGCTAAAACATATTAAAAAAAAAACATATCTTAGCAATAATATTACGCCGCTGGGAGCATAACATGGCAAGAGCAAAATCATCGACAGCGGCACTTGCCCTTGGGCTCGTGTTGATGACCCTTGTTGGGGAGTGCTATGCATATGGCAGTGCCAATTTTGGAGTTGGTTACTACAACGGTAAGTGTGGCAAAGTCAATGTTGAGGCTATTGTTTTTTACATCGTCAAGAAGCATTATTTGGCAGAGAAAGATACTGTTTCTGATCTCATTCGATTGCAGTTCCATGATTGCTTCGTTAGGGTATGTACCCAACCAGTTTAGTCTACATTATTCACCTTTATCTCCTGAAATTCCAAGTATTCATAGTTTTCTAACATCTTCTACGTCACTGTGATTTTTACGTGAAAAGGGATGTGACGCCTCGATTTTACTTGAGGGCCAAAACACCGAGAAAAAGAATCCAAACAATCTTAGTGTTTCTGGCTTTGAAATCATTGAAGAAGTAAAAGTTGTTCTGGATAAATCTTGCCCAGGAATCGTCTCTTGTGCTGACATAATTGTCCTAGCGGCTCGATCTGCTACCTTCTTGGTAAGTCTATGAGAAAAACTTTATCTTGATTTACCAAACAAATATCTTCCTTCATTTTGCTAGATATTATTATCACTTTTCCACTATATATATGTGCATCTATGTAGGGTGGAGCATATTGGTACGACGTGGAAACTGGAAGAAAAGACGGGCGCATTTCAATAGCTAGTGACGCCAATAAGCTTCCGCCCCGGTATATTCCAATCCCTGATGCTGTTAAGTTGTTTGCTAGTCATGGATTGGACACCAGTGATTTTGTGTATCTACTAGGTAATTCTTCTTCTTTTTTTTTTTTTTTTTTTTTTGGTGGCTTATACATGAAAATGGTACAATCAATCTGATCAAAATGCATGAATATTTGAACTTGTTGGCGATTATATATATGTAGGTTGCCACACAGTTGGAACTGCACACTGCGCCAATATAGTGGACCGTCTATACAACTTCCGCAACACTGGTAAACCAGACCCTACCATGAACAAATACTTGCTCTATTCCCTACAGAAGAAATGTCCTCGCAACGTACCCTCTACCAATGAAGCCTTCCTCGACCAAACTCCAGGAAGCGAATTCGTGATGGACAATGGTTTCTTTAAGGCAATATTGAAGGGCTATGGTATTCTTGAGGTTGATCAGAATTTGGCTCTCCATCCTTTGACTAAGGACATCGTCGTCCGTGCAGCCAACGACGGGAATATCTTCAAGGCCAGGATCGGTCCTGCTATGCGCAAACTGGGCTTAGTTGGAGTTCTTACTACTGGTGAGGTTAGACTTGGAACTTGCAAGAAGGTTCGCTACTGAAGTTTCTCACAGTTCCCCCAGAGTTTCTTACTTTTTCTTTTTACAGTCATTTAATCCATATCTAAATTACTTCATTACCAACTTTAATTCACGAGAGTTTATTGTATTTTCGTCAAGTTTCATTTTCTTTGATTATCTTTTCCCATTGATGGGAGTTGTTGTATATGCTTGTCTGGCAACATGGAAATGTATGTCAAAGACACTGCTCATGCTAACAAACTACATATGGTTTGAATTTTAATTATCTTGATTTGCTATCGGATCATGTCCTAAAAAGTTTTAATATTATTTATTTATTTTAATCTTTTTACTAGCTTCTTATGTTATTATTTATTTTTCATTTTAGTGTGTAAGAAGAACTATAAAATAAAATTTTATTATTATATTGAAAGTCATAAGAAGTATTTAATTTTGTACCGATTCAACCATTTTGACATATTGAAAGTCATATTAGGAGAGAGTTCTCACATGATTTGCCCTTATATATATATATATATATATATATATATATATATATATATAATATAAGGTTATATAAGAAGTCAAAAAAGGAGATTTCAATGAATCATGAACATTAATATACTATTTTATGCATGATTTTATCATGAATTCCTAAACTTTTATCATTTTACCTTAGGATTATATCTATCTAATGCTTAAATACATCCCTAAAAAATCAAAATATATGTGACATTATAAATACAATTATTACCTTGCCCACTAAAAAAAATATATTTACATATTGAAATATCCTTGAAGTATTGATTTATTATTAAAATACGATGGTACGTAAAAGTTTAAAGTTATAATATGATTTGAAAATAAAACTGTGATATCAACTTATTAAAAAAATTCTCATAATATGATTTGGACTAATCTATGGATGACATGTAAATATAATTCGGTAGAATTGGATATGTAATGGCAATTATAAGTTCCATCGTAGTATGAAATAAAATTGGTTGACTTATTTCCTAATTTAATGTGAAATATGTTGGCGTGTTTAAATTAAGGCAATCACAGGAATCTGCAACTTGAAATCCTACACGGCTACACGTACTAAGGACTACATACACTATACCCGTTATGTTACTAAAATTTAATTTGTCCGATGATCGAAAAAGAAAGGGTGGTTCCAGATATGATGTGTTCAAGGTTGATGGTATTAATTGATGTTCAATGCAAATTAAATGACACGGAATTTATCTCTTTCAAGCTACTTTTTTAATGTAGCTTTTCTCATATTTGTTGGATTACATACATGGGACAGCTTAACGATTGTTTTCTTATTCATGGGGTAAATTTAGTGATTATTGTTGTCTTGGCTCCAAATTGGCTAAAAAAAGAACTTTTCATGTTTCATATGCATGTTCATACGATACTTAACGTTGCATAAGATATTTTTTTTTTAACTTTTTTACATATCAAGAATGAGCTTAATAATACAGAGACTAACTATCTAAGCAAAATTTGAAATTATGTTAATATGCTACACAAGTAGTTCTACAGTAAGCTTTATTAACTCTGTTTTTACTTACCTTATGAATATTACAAAGTTTAAAAGACCCCCCTAAACTCTTAATCCTTAATATAGTATATTCTAAATTAATGATTGGAGGGTCTTGCTGGCGTAGGTACGAGATTAATAGAGCCGAGCCTAATATAATACATACTCTATTCCAGTTCCTACTCTTTGCACTATTGTAGAGCCTTTTGCATTGCAAGGGCTTCTGCCATAGTAGCCGATGATGCAAATCCTCATGAAGAGATACCTTCTCCTACATGGTCCAAATTTCTAGCTGAGTCCACTTTGCATCCGAAACCTGCATATCCACCTTGTTGTTTCTAGGCTCCATCTACTTGTATGATGACTTCCTTTTCCCGTTCCAATTTGGATTTGCCTATGGACACTATGTCAAAACCCGGGGATTTAGACAAAATTTCCTCTAGAGGATGTAAAAAGCATAGGGTTTTAGATTTTTCTTTAAGAAAGAGTCATAATATGCCATGTAGCTTGCAATTCGATCCATTCACTCTTGTTCATTCATTCTAGGCTCATTGTACACTTGTTTATTTCTAGAGGTCCATAGGGCCCAAATAATTGTGGTGAAGAGGACTAAGCTTGAGCTCTGAAGACCATTCATGTTATAGTATAGTTGGATATGGAATGAGAGCCAATCTTGAAATGACTAATTCGCATTAGAATTTGAGCAGATTCCTAATGAGTTGCTCCACCAAATACGTCTTGCATATGGGAATTTTCGGAATAAATGATTTTCATCCTTGTTTTCCATCCCACATTCCGAACATAGGGGTTGAATTTTTGGAATGCCTCTTATACTGAGTTGTTGTAGAAATAGGATTCCCTCATACGAAAGTTTCCACAAAAAATTATTCAGCCAGTTGTTGTAGAAGTCTTAACTAGGATACTTATTAGATCTTTGAAAGTAGTCGACTTCATGTTTTGGAGGAATGTAGAGCGAGATTTTGATGTGAGTTTACCTGATTTATGATGTAACCAATACATGAAATTGTCTTTTTGGGACAAAGGAGTTTCCATATTCAGGATGTTTTGTACTATACTCCTCTCAAAAACTTTAAAAAGTTTACATATCTTTCATTCCCCAGAACTTTCGTCTAGGAAGTTGTTGACCCTAAGATTGCAAGCTTCGGAGTGGGATATGTTAGAACGACAACTCCGAAGATCCCTATTGACCCATTTGTCAAGGCATGCACGAACTCTATGCCCTTTTCTAATTTTCCAAGCGCTTTCCTCTAGTATAAGGTTTTCCATTTTCTGTAAACTAGAGAGGACCCAAGATCCTATTTGCCTTTTTATACGATGTTTTTTACCCAAATGCTGAGCAAAGTCTGTTATGACATTAAAAGCTCTAGAAACTAGGATGTGTAGATTACACGACATTCGAGCAACTTGTATTGTAAATCATGTTAAGAATAGTCACTTTGCGAATTCCTAGTCCTCCCATTCCTTTTGGGAGGGTGCACAAGATTTGACTCCTAAATAGCTAGCTCTTTGTTTAAGTTTACAAGTTGCTGATGTTTGCATTTGAATTTTTTTTTCCTTTCTTGATTGAATCGTTGATGGCAGTGGCAATATTTAATTTTCTTATACATGGTCTCGAATTCATCATGTCATTTTAATCATTAATAATATAGTTATCAACTAGATACTCATCCTTTCATATATAACATACTTTGTGTTATAAATCATGTTTGTTGCATAAATTCTTTTATAATTTCAAGAATGAATAATGTCTGTATTAAAAGACAAAAACAAATAATGTGGTGAATAAGTTGGATTGGTGTGTATGTTGCATGAAAGTATTGTTGGTGGGCCACTAGTAAATCTTGCTTTTAAGCTACTTAGTGATCTACCAACCTACAAAAGAGATAAGTTAATTGGCCTCGGGGAGATGTTCAGAGGAAATTAATTTTTAATTATCTAATACCTAATTTTTTTTATAAAAATCGATCAACTTTGATTGGATTCAACTTACTTGCCTTAAGAAAATCTAACCCTTATAAAGCCAATTTGATCCCTTTGTGTTGAGGAATCTTGTATCCCTTTACAACTCACTTATGCAGTTCTACTTTTACTCTTATTTGTACACTTCCAACTCCCTTATACCGTTACACGTCCTTCAATTCTTTGACTAATTTAAGATGGAGAGTTGATTCAAGAAGCTTTCCTTATTTCTTTCACTCTCAAGTTGAGTCTAGACATATTAGTTTCATGATCTATCAAATTATTTTAACAGTTCCTTTAATTAAATATACTTTAAGCTAATGAAGTCACTTATAACTTTATCTTGTACTTGTAATTTGAACTAGTAATGAAGTAAAAAAAAAGCAGTTTAAATCATGATTTTAGTAAAATTTATTATTACCAAACCAATTGGACCTTCAACAAGATTAAAAAAAGAAAAAATTGAAATGAAAAATACCACCTTTGACCCATATTGTCCATAAAGGGCAACCTTTATTTTATTTTTGAAAAATCCCACCTTTGCATGTTTTGTATTTTAAAGAATTTAATAAAAATACGACCAGTTGGGCAACAAGTCATTGTGATAAGCTGGAGGTTTTTTCTTCTAATTTTCAAAGCATACAAATCACCTTCTTCTTCAAAGCACCATCCCCTACTCCAACAATCCTCAAAGGATCATCTTCTGCTTTGCATTTTAAAACAGTTCAACAATCCAAATTTTGCCTACATATTCATCCTCAACCTTTAGTTGATAACCACACCATTTACTTATTAGTTAGATTACTAAATAATGAATCACGAACAATTTTCCATGTCTTTAAGTCACTCCCTTTTACCTTTCTCTTTGCATAAAATGAAGAAAATTCAATGCTTTTTTTAAAAAAAAACTATGGAAATTTTCCATTTTTTCATTAGTTTGAACTTCAAATCCTTATTTTTTCTTGCTAATTTGTGGAATTTGTGCTCAAAAACATGTTGCCTATTGGAAATTCTAGCTGGGTTTTTCTTTGGAGATTAATTGTACATCTTTTTGTACTCCATTTTCCAGTTTTTTGGAGGTATGTCTATTGAATTTTCATGAATTTAGTCCAAATTCTTAATGATTTTTTATTGATTTTTATTTGGGGCTTTGAATTACAGGTTTTTGGATGAAAAATATGTGGAAAGCATATTAGTTTTGGATGAATTTGGTGGAAATTATGATGTGGGTGCTGTCCAAAATTGTGAAGAAATGGAAGTTGAGAGTGAGATTCATAAGAAGGGATTGATATTGTTGATCAAATGGAGGAAATTGGAGAAAAGAATGAAATTCAAGACGAAATTGGTATTTAGGAATTAGCAATAAGAGATTTGATTATGAATGCGATGACTTGGTGTGTGATAAAAGTTATGTTGAGGCATTGGACCCTAAAACTTCTGCTGGTGTAGGCAATAGAAGGGTGGATTATTTCATGTGTATTATTTCCGAATATGATTATGCTATCTTAATTAACATATTTCATGGTTATCAAATTGCTAAAATAAATTCATGCTTATAGGAAATCTAACATCATTTGGATTAGGAAGGTCTATCGAATCTCCCTTCTCAAGGCTAGCTATGTCGCGTTTGAAATTGCTTATTGTTTCTTCAAAGCTCCAACCCCTACTCCAACAATGCTTATTGTATGTGAGGAAGATGAAGAAATAAAGTGGAGTGACTAGTTTAATATGTAACCAGCCAAGAGTATCTTTATAATACAAATATGCAAAGGTGAGATTTTTCATAAATAAAATAAAGGTTGACCTTGCATTTATTAACAATATGGATCAAATATTGTATTATTCATTTCAATTTTTCCAAAAAAAATAAGGAAACCCAACATATAAACTTGCTACTCTGTAGAATTTATCAGAATATTTTCAGCAATATATTAATTTTAATACATCTTATTTTTTCTAAACCTATCTTATACCTAAACTTTGAAGCTTATGGTTAATAGGGGAGCAACTTGAGTGAAGATGAAAATTGAAGCTTTTGTTTATTAGTTGACAGGGTAATTTCAAGCATCTTGCTAATTAAAAGACACAAAATATATCAATTCCTTAGTACATACGAGTAAATGAGGCACATCTAATTGACATTTATAGTTTATTACAAGGGACTTGGTCAAGAGGAATTGACATTGACAAACTTGTGACATATTATTACCCCAATCCGATCGCAAATTCGAAAGTGTATCTGGGTGCACCATGCACCCGCTCCAAAAAAATGTACATCACGTACATGAAAAATATACATAGTACACATGTGATTTATGTGGAATATACATCACGTATATGAAAAATGTACATCACGTTTATAGAAAATGTACATCACATACATGAAAAATATACATTACGTACATGAAAAATATACGTGAAAAATGTACATTACGTACATGAAAAATGTACATTACGTACATTCGACATAACTCACATGTGTACTATGTACATTTTCCATGTACGTGATGTACATTTTTTTGGAGCGGTGCACCCAGTTACACTGTCCATCGATTGCAACCCGACGACTAACATTAGATTTGCCCACTTGGAATTGGATATTCACTTACTTTGAATAATAAAATCCTAATTATCCGAATTTTTTTTATTTTAAGCCTTTTTAAAAAAAATGAAAAATAAGCTACTGTTCAAACTATTTTAAAAAATAAGTCGAATTTAGGGTCGGACTAAAAACGCTGCCTCGGGCAGCGTTATACCTAATAAAAAAACGCTGCCCTGGGCAGCGTTTTGCATGGGGCTGAATTTGGATGGAAATTTTGGGTCATATGAAAACGCTGCCTGGCAGCGTTATAGGTCAGAAAAAAAAGCTGTCCTGGGCAGCGTTTTTCATTAGAATAATTCTGGATGTAGCAGGGTAATCTGGGTCAGGGGAAAACGCTAGCCAGGGCAGCGTTTTTTTTTTTAAAAAATCTGGGCCTCAGTAAAAACGCTGCCCTAGGCAGCGTTTTCCCATGACCCAAAATTCACCCTAAAACCCAACCCCATACAAAACGCTACCCTGGGTAGCATTTTTTTTTCAAGTTAAAACGGTATCTTGGGTAGCGTTTTATTTCTGAACCTAAATTGGGTTATTTTTGAAATTATTTTAAACAGTAGCTTATTTTTCGAATTTTTTAATTTTTTTGGCTCAAAAATAAAAAAAAATTCTAATTATCCTCCCAAGTTCTTTCGTTTGACTTGCACAAAAAAAAAAAAAAAATTCTGTCATTTGAGTTCTCATTTTCAGAAACTATAACACCGAGTTTTATAGAAATTTTAAATTTTTTACTCCTCTTTAAATTTGTCCTTTTTTTTCATGGATCTTAGCTATAATTAAACACTCAACACCATAGAGGTTCATTTTAAATATCTGACAAATTATTTCATAGTATGATATTTTAGGTTAAATTGAATTAAAAAAGGGTTTAATGGTAATTGTGAAAGTGAATATTTAATGGTGATTTCAACGAACAAATTGGGTTTAAATCTCTTACTCCCTTTGTTCTTCTTTTTTTCCTTTATGTATTTTTCATTAGGAAATTTTGAAAAGTTCTTCCCATTTAGAATAATTTCTTCTTTATATGATATTTTATAACGTAAATAACCTTAGTTCACTATTCACCCAGTGGGCAATATTTTAGAAATGTACATATATATTTTACATTATACAAACAAACTAAATGTACATAAATATGTAAATCTTATACAATGTCAAAATCTTGTACGAAAAGCACCCAAGATTTATATTTAAATATTTATATACATTTAGTTTGTTTGCATAATATATATATATATATATATATTTAAAAATGATATTATTTAAATTGTGAGTATGTATTATACATTGTGACTAATTTGGAAACATAAAAGAATTGCCAGTATTGTATTTTTGCATACTGAATTCATAATGAAGATGATATACATTGCATATATATGTCATGAATATACTTCTGATGAGGTATGTACATACTCCATATCGTATAATGTATATAATAAAATGATATCCGAGGACCATTGTTTAGGCATATTGATTTCACAATGTACATAACGTATATTTATAATGGGTATATAAGTTAAATTCAATGCACATGTTAATATCATGTAATGGGACACTAAAATAAAACAAATAGAATGTCAAATGTCTCTTATTCTTATTTTCCCAACGAAAAGCGGCTTCATCATTTATTTTTGTATGCTGCCAGTTTAGAAAATGGTGCGCTCGGGTGAATAATCTAATTTGCCTCCTTATCCCAAAATACTTGATACACTTTGGTTGAACACACATGCTAATGTACAATTTAAACCTTTATTATTTCGATTATATATCAGTAAAATATTACAATAAGTTAATATTAGAAAACGCAAATTTAAGTTAAACTCAATAACATTCTAAATATTAAAATTTGTTTTATATATTAGCAAATTAAATATAGTCAATATATGTAGAATTTATAAGTAGTGTAAAAAATCAAAGTGTGTCAAACAATTAGGATGAAGAGAGTAACTAAACTTCTAAGTTAGTTTATACTCATGATTGTGGCCACATCCTTCAATCTTTCACTTGTCCTAAAAGAAATCTACATCAATAATCCTTTACATGTAAAGTCTGAATATGAGCATAGGTAAGATATGACATCCTAATTCGACAAGTACTCAACAAAAACCCTATCTATAATACCAACATATGTTTTATCAAATAGAGCGTAGGTAAAATGTTTATTCGCCTAACCTCTTAGGTTTCCAGTTTTGTCTATTAACCACATGTAAATGTCTTAAGAAAGAGTTCTAACATTTATATTTATTTCTACGACAATAGCTTAAAAGGATGGTAACACTGTAAGAATCTACGTCGTAATAGGGGGCAAAAATGAAAAATGTAATACGAAGTAAAGAAAAACATTAAAAACTACACCCACTATAGAAGGTAAGCACTAAGCAGGAGGACTTGGATCCAAAACCAACTCATATTTAACCTAGCTATTTAAATTAGAACTCCAAAAAATTCAACGATGAACCCCTTTCTTTGCTCTTGTTTAATCATAAAGTTACAATCCGGTCGAAAGCCGGATCAATTACACATAATTCAAAAAAACCAAAATTCTCCTCTAAATCAACAAGGGTGTAAATTAGTACCCATGTTTTTTGGTAATGTCATGTATAAAACTATAAAGACATCACAAAACAGAACTTTCAAAGCAGTAATGCGCAGGCCAACTGACCTAAGAGCAAAGAGGCCTCTTATTAAACCACAATCACAAGTTTATGAACGAGCTCAGGCTTCCCAACCTCTAAGAACAGTGGCACGCGAGACTCGATTCAGTCCCAGGGTGAAGGCTCCCATACGAAGATCACAGTTATGCGTCTTGCACATTTCTTTCACACTCTTCAATCCCCTAGTCATGTATGTCTTGAGCTCATTGTTCACCCTCTCTTCATCCCACATGAATCCTTGGATGTTCTGCATCAATTAAAAGTACACTTGAATAAGATTATGTTTTGCTTCATGGTATGTTTGTGCTCTAGGTACCCTGTTGCATTGTTCAGAATGGATTCCACCCTCTTATGTGAAATGGAAAATTTCCACCAATTTTGTATCTTTCACAATTCCTACATTTTCTCTTTCTGCTTTTTCGTTCTCTATCCATCCACTTTCAGTTAATTTTATCTATCCACTTTTCAGCCCACCCTTTCCTTTTACTAGCTTTCTGAACTTCGAGTCAGAGGAAGTAAATGTCATTTTAACGGTACAGCACACAAATCTCGAAGGGCCATCAAGTGCCTCATGTATTATTATTAAAAACTCCAATACTCGGAAATAAAGGGTTTCAGGGCCCATACGCTTCACCTTAGTTTTCTTTTTTTCCAAGATGTTCAGGTAAATTTAGGACAACTTAAAAACACAGGTCACATAACTTCAGACCAGTTCAATAAAATTTCATTAAACTAGTTAAGAGTATTTTCCAAGAACAGACAACAGACTAGACCCTTCAAGAGAAAATTCAGGAAAACAATGCAAATTTCACAAAGTAAATTGAAAATAATGGTTATATTGAAAGTTTGATACGCAAAATTAGTAAAAGAAAAAGTAGCTGGAGCTAATGGAAGCTAAAGGCATGAGCTATGTTTAAGCGTGGGTGAGGAGAATAATCCAAATCAGAAACAGCTTGAAGAGGAGAATTCCATACCTGAACCCATTCAAAGTAACTAACGGTAACACCACCAGAGTTGGCATAGATGTCGGGAAGGATGACAACACCTTTCTGTTTCAATATCTGGAAAACACAACTCTTGTTATAATTACTCAACCCAGTCAACTTTGACATCATAATACTATGTTTAATCCACATATAAACTAACCTCGTCTGCTTCTGGATCAGTAGGATGGTTTGCTGCCTCCACAATAAATTTTGCCTTGATTTCATTAGCATTTTCCCTTCAATAATAGCAAAGTAACAAAATTTTGATTTAGCAATCTACCTAACTTGAAATAACACAGGAACCAAAAGAATTTCCAAGAAGAATCTTGTTATGAGAATTGAGATAATGGATTGACCAGGCAGTAGATAATTCAAGAAGATATAAATTTTGTTATGCGTATCATAAAACTACCCATTAGTCTGCATTCAAAATGGTTCACAAAACTACACAGAAACTCTGAAAGTCATGGGAAAGAAAATGAAAATCCCCTAACGTATAAAAATTTGAAGGAGATTTACAGTTGACAGAAACTCAGGTCATAATGATGTGAAGGAGATTTTCAATCGACTGAAATTCAGGTCATAATTATATGTCCGTTTACACAATCATAAACCATTTTCAATGCTAGAATCTGAAATAAAATGTTTTCTCACAATGTGAAAACTACGAATAATTCATTTTTTTAGGCAACGAGATGGAAATTCATTGTCCTCTGCACCATTGTGGTTTAGATACCAAGAGTTCAGATTCTTGTCATTTCATTTTTCAACATATAGATCTGTTATTTACAATACAAGGAGAAGAGCAAAAGGTACGTTTAAATGTTTAATAGACCTGTTAATGACGCCACCGAGGGCGGCAGGAATTAGCACATCACAATCTTCAACCAATATTGAATTGAAGTCTATTGCATCTGCACCATGAAAACCTTTCACTCCGCGATTCTGTTGTACATGTTTGAGTAAGCTGTCAATGTCAATTCCGTTCTTGTTTTTTATTGCTCCACTGATATCACTTATAGCAACAACCTTCCCTCCTAATTCACTGATGAGTCGTGCTGCCCATGAACCCACATTACCAAATCCCTGAGAGTGGAGAAGATAAGATTAATTGTGATAAACAGTACTGTCATATAAATGTTCTCTTATCATTTCTAGTAATAAGCGGAAGTAGGGAACCATCATACACAGGAACTCAATCAGGGGTTTAAAATAGTCATGTGCCTAAAATCACATAAAAGTATACCTGTATCACAAATGTTTGACCAGATATTGTCTTTCCATACTCATTAAGAAGGGCTTCTGTAGCAAAAAGGACCCCTCTTCCTGTAGCTGCATCTCTACCAAGTGATCCACCAAGGTCCTAACCATACACCAAAGTAATGTTATTAATTTTAAAACTCAATATAGAAGCCAGGAGTTCCAAGTAAATTTCTTTTATCGCTTAAATTAACAAGTACTTTAGTGGAAAAGCTGATTTTATGATTGCCGGTCTATGTATTATGTATCTAGATTTGTAAAAAACAAGGACAGCTGAGGCATATTATGAGGGTTGTACAAATATGTACTATCACAATTAAATTTTCAACATACTTACAATTGGTTTTCCAGTGACAACTGCAGGTGAATGGCCATGAAATTTTGAGTACTCATCCAATATCCAAGCCATCGTCTGTTCAAAGAAATTGAGATTAACAATTTAGTCTACAGTCATATTAGTCAATACTATTACAGACCTTTTATATCTTTGAGGAACAAAAATGGCTATAACTTCACCTGTGAATTGGTCCCCATATCAGGAGCAGGTACATCAGTGTGGATTCCAATGAGATCATGAATCCGCTGGGTAAAAACTCGAGTCAAACGTTCAAGTTCAGAAGCACTCAATTCTGATGGGTTACATCCTATGCCACCCTTGGCACCACCATAAGGGATATTAGCCACTGCTGTCTTCCATGTCATTAATTGTGCTAATGCATTAACCTCATCAGGATCAACCTGAAGTGAAAATTAACAACCATAATGGAAGTTATCAACATTGTCAGAAATTTTATATCGATGGTAAAAATAATAACCAAAAGGGGGGGGGGGGGGGGGGAATGGGATGTAATTGTCCAGAAATATAATTACTAATCAACCTTTCTTTCCCAACAAGTGGAGCTAAAAAGAACTAAACTTACAAGCAAAAACTGAACTAACCTCTGGGTGGTATCTGATTCCACCCTTCATGGGGCCCCTGGCATTGTCATGCTGAACTCTGAATCCAATAAAAGAAGCTAGAGTACCATCATCTTTGGGTATTGTACACTCAACCTGCAATATTTTTGGTGAAAATTGAATCGGCAAAGGGAAAAACACTAAATGGTTGTACTATAGTAAATAATGACCCTGTTCCACACACAAACACAAAGATATAAAAAAGAAAAAAGAAAAGAAAAGAAAAGAAGTGACGAAAAAGTATTGATAAGTTAGTGCGAGAGACAAAATAAAAAACAAATGCAAAGTTTTTATTCTATAGAAAATGAGCTTGCTTTATGAGCATGTAGGTTTGGCCAATTACACTATTTTGAATAAAATTACCAAAAGTAATCTGGTTCTGCTTAGTACTGCTTGGAAAAAGACTAAAAGGTATGTTGAAGCTACATTTGCATACAATTTTTAACCCAATGCAAAGATATGACTATGAGAAAATACACCGTTATCCCGGAAAATAGAGTTTATACAACTTTCAAGTCAAAACACTGGCAAGTGATCCACAAGAAGATGGTCTTTATTTTCAAATATTAGGGGAAGATGTGCCCAGTAAACATAATTGATAACGATAAGTTGAGCTATATAACAGCATGTGATGTATACAGTACACAACATCTAATTAGAGTTCAAGAGACTAAAGATCAATAACAGACATGAAGTTCACTCATTTAGCATTAGAATATTCAACTAGCTACAGAATAAAGCCAGAAACATAATTTTAAGATGATCCAGTGATAAAAGAAAAGCATTAAGCACCTTGATCTCCCTAAATGGGATGAGAAGACTCTTTTCAAGTTTAGCATCCAATCCCAAAAGTCGGGATGCACGCTGAAAGTTTCTATTAGTAGCTGCAAGTGCGTTCATGATTTAACAGCTACAAAGTATGCTGAAATTTGATATACAGGATATTAGAGATATAAAAAGATCCAATGTAAAATAATATTTCAATTAAAAAAAGACATCGAATGGGAAGGACAGAAAGATGAGCTGAGCTGAGCTAAGCAACTACTCAACCTAACAAAAAGTTAAATAAAATAAACAAAAATTAACAGTAATGATGCAAGTCAAAGTCAAGCAGATTAAGCAAAAATATTACTCCATAAAACAGCTCAAGATAACACACAGCCTTAAACAACTGTTAATAGTTTTACGTATCAAATTTCTAAGCATTGCCATATGCAATGCATGATCCAATTGCCCGGAGAACACGGATGCGATGACTTCTATGCTACATAAAAAATCAGGCTGCAGTTTCAAACAAGATAGAGGATGATCAATACGCATAAAACTCCTATGAATTTAAAGCACAGAGCAACTCAAGTATAATTCACAAGCCTTGTTTACTCCATCGACCAACACCTGTGTCTCAATCTACATAAGATTTGGACTCATCTACATAAGAAAGCGACAACAACTATTCTCATCGGATTCAAACAAAGAAACGCAACATGTGCACAAACGTAAGGCTACAGACTAAAGTATAGAGCATATAATATATCTTGAAAATGTTGGGGATCATTCCTATAACCTCTTACTTCATTGATCATATTCTTAGCAAAAGGTTAATTGATAACCTTCTATACCATCCAACCCAATCAAATTAACCAAAACATGGTAAGACATACTCAAAAACTATACAATCAAATATTAGAAAACATCGAAAGAATGACTCATTAACGTCACACTCAAAGTCGTACACTTTTTACCAAGCAGCTACAAGTACTAGATTAGAATTCTTGGCCAAACATAACAAAGTGAAGCAATGCCAGCATTACCCTTTTGGCCTCATCTATTTTTCCAAATTACACTTCATCCTATTTTACAAGTATTGAGTAAATTAAAAGCAATACAGACTACAATTTTTATATCTGAAATCGAACAAAACCCCAGTACTTTGGATAAGAGTTTCAGCATAAAAACAATTCATTGAAAATGACGATACATCATGCATTAAATCCAGTGAAAAATGGTAAATTAATAAACTTTGGAATATACAATGGTAAAAGAAACCCAATTAAATACTACAATCAAACAGTAAAACAGACAAAAAATAATTCAATCAAAAGCCTTGATCTTGCAGCAAAACCCATGAGAGTTTGATCGACCAAACACAAAAAAAAATCCAATCAAAACCCCAAAAAAAGAGCAGTAATAAAAAAAATTACCCAGATGACTGAAAACTCAAGAATCACACACTAATAAAAACAATCAAAACCCATTAATCATCAAAAAATAATCATACCCGTCTCACACAAACCGAAAAGGGCAAAAAAATTGAAGAAATGTGGAGTAAATATACTAACGAGATGAGAGCAGGAGCGTTTGAATTGGAGGAGAGAGAGCAGAGTAAAGGGTGAAATGTTAGTATGCTGAGTTAGAGTTAGAGTTAGAGTTTGAGAAATGGATATATAGGGAAGGAAATCTCAAATCTAGGCATCAATGGGAAGGGAAATTTCCACTCCAATTAATTAATTTAATAAATTATTTATTTTTTAAAATAAATTTTTAAGGTAATTAATATGAATTTTGATTATGATTTTGAATTTGGGTTCACCGGTTCAGCTTACACGTCAAGCATACACGTCAATTATATCCTGGGTCATTTTATTGGTCATATATGTCATGGTTAATATTTAAGACATGCAATGTCTAATTTGAACAAAATAATATCATAGGGGACCCACTAAAAATATTAGTTTCTTTGTAGCACGCATACCACGAGTGAATTAAATTATGTGTAACAATTCTCGAAAACAATTGGGTCGTAAATAAAAGTGATAATATTATTGATGATTTTATATGTTGTACATGTATGGAATATTTAAATATTTCAATGCCAAGTAAATATAATTTTTATGTAAAAAATGTATCTATGTTATGAGTATTAGAGATCATGTCTGATTTGCCTCGTTATTTAGTTTTTAAATGATATTTTTTTACAACACGTATTTATAAATATTTGACTTAAATGTTATGCTGAAAATTGTGTAAAAGTAAAATAAGAAAAATTTAAAAGGATTAAACATTTAATAATAAATGTGAAAAATAGACAATGTGTACATGCTTTGTGGTGCAATAGTGTGGGATGATCCTCTATTCTACTATGCTGAATCTTCGGGACTTTCACAGGAAAAAGAAATGAGACAAAATAAAGCTAAAAATGTTATCAATTCGGATTGAATTTCTCAAATAACATGTTTGGTGAGAATTATATAAGGTGTTGTTTGGTATCATCAATTGAGAGAGGTTTGCTACTTTAGTTTAGGAGCAGCTCACTTGTTTGGTTTTAGAAAATCATGAAATTATTACTAGTGAGAATGGCAATTTATGGAATTTTTAATTTTCTGCCTTTGGAGAAGCCAACCTAGTTAATTACTTATATGTATCGAGATTTTTAGATTTTTCACGTCACCGATTTGGTATTTCGTTTATTTAATGTTCGCAATTCTATTTACCTGCTATTTAATTAGTTGTTGTATTCTAATTTTAGTTAGCGTTAATCGTCTATTTTGAAGGTAAACAAAAAGTATATATGATATTTACGATTTACAAAACCGACCCTCTTCAACAAAAATGCATTGTCAAAAGACAGACAATCATGGACGAAATAGACATTTATTTTTATAGCTACAGGTCAAAATATCCATTATGCAATGTTATTAGCAATCATACATCAAAGTATATAGGAATGCAGCTTACAAATTCTGAAGAACATTTCTTTATAATCTTTTAGAATATCATACTCCGTATTTGACAATGTTCCTCGAGATCCATTTCCCAAAACTTCGCAGGGATTCATACTTTCTTCTAAATCCAATGTATTCAAATATTTAACCATAGAAGCAGAACAAACAAGCACTGAAATCATGTTAATCAACTCATCAACAAATTGTGAAGAAAAAAAAAAGAAGGAAGATTTATGAATAATATTAGCATTTTCTTTTTGTTGGTTATTCATACATTAAACCGAATATATACTTTCTATTTTATTAAGGAATAGACTCAGTATCCGATTATCACAGAAGATTTGCAGTCCCTTTTCTTTATGTGGTTAGGAAAGAATCTCTAACTAATGATACTTTAGTTATAGAATCTGTCTTAGAATCTACAATAGTACAAGAATCCAATATTCCTCCTCATCATCATCATCTAGATCATTACTTAAGCAAAAGAATCAAGGAATAGTGTACATATTAATGCTTGTGCCTAACCTTGTTAATCCATATCTTCTTCGTTATCAGAACATAATAATATTCCATCCCTGTATAATTTTATGATTGCCAAACGAATGGAGAGGCATCAAAATTCAAAAGCATGATGCTAATGAATCTCAGTGAGTAAACATGTATAGCACAGTATACTTGTTTTCTAGACGGTTGTTTTTATTACTCCTCTTACAATAATAATAATAATAATAATAATAATAATAATAACAGTAAAAGTGACTCTTTAATATAACAAAAGGTACCCCTCAGAGTTGATAAAGATTGACATATATTATGTTAAGGGATAACTTTTGTTATATCGAGAAGGACACTTTACTTTGTGTTCCGTGAAGAAGGTGACTTTTCTTACACAAATCAAATGTTACGAAGAAGTAGTTGGTATTTGACTTCCAAACCAACCAAAACTCGTATGAAGGGACTAACTTTTTAAGGAGGCTAATCCATTAGGAAAAGTGGATGACCCTTCAGCAACGCAATTTGCAAGCACCGAAAATGATGGTGAAAGTGGCTCACCCTTCGATTGCGGGAAAGGGCTAGAAATATAACAGAACCATTCCGTCCAAGAACGTCTTTTTATGTAACCCTCCTCACATACGGACTAACACAAAATATAGGAAAGCCTTACTTAGATAACACCTGCTTAAGAAGGAGCTAATCTGGTGAGTCATTTGCCTTTATATTGAAGGTTCTTATGCAGATGTAAGGGTGACCCCTCCCAAAAATACCCTTTTAGTTAATTCATGATTGTTTCTCCATTTATTACATGCAGCCTTTGGGGTTCAAACTTACAAATCCACGCATGTTTAGTTGCATCCTTCCTCAATTCTATAACATTCATAATTATAATTATAATGTAATTTCTCAGATCACTTTCTACATACGATGTAAATAATTGGTCCACATTTGGGCGGGTCTACTTTCAATCTCCGTCCCTTAAACAAAGCCTCAAGTACGATTTCTACTTTTCTAAAGTCTAAGGGAAGAATTGGGACTTTTTTTAAGTGACGAAGAGAGTATTATACAATTAAGCCTAAAATACGAAGAGAGTGTTATGTATAACTTCAAATGTCAAAGAATAGTACTAGTATTTAGAACTCAGTTCCTCAAATACGATCCCTTAACGAACTCTTAAAATTTGATAACACTTCGTATATGCTTAACCTCACCTAGTGCAAACGCAATAAAAAACTTTGATTCTGTTGTAAAAAGAGCAACTAAGGACAATGACGTAGAGATAGAATACTTGCAAGCAGATCTTTTGACACTACAAATTTGTGGATTGGAAAATTTGGACAAACTAACTCAGAGCCACCCTTTGTATCCCATCCAGCAACAAGATGAGCTACAAAGTTCCTACTGATTACGTATTTTCCCTCAAATAAGCACAAACACTAGTCTCTAAATACCTACTGTTGTGGAGTATTCTTACTCATTATTTATAATAAGATAACAAACACGATCAGTAAGTAATAGCTAAAGGGTGTTCCACTCGTATCTTTAAACTTGAAGGCTGCTAAGTGACATCCACTTTGGTTAGCACTCTGATAAAGGGTATTCTAATTTGGTTAGTGGTGCATTCATCAGCACAAAAGAAGGTGTGATTTCAGTCATTGATTCCTTGCATCAGCAGTTGGGAATCATATGAGAGGAATAGTGGCTAATTCTTTAGTGTATACAGCATAGATTGGAGGACTTTTTTAATCATTCCTTCTGCCTGGCAAGCCCGTCATTCCAAGGTTATAATCAAGCTACGACGTCCCGATATGTAAGTAGTTGTTCCACAATGTAAAAGAAGAGCAAGTTGATGTTAAACAACACACCTCGTAGTTAGCAGTGTGTGGTGACTGGTGACTGGTGACTGGTGAGGAAGCTAGAACCATCACCTTTGACACTAGTTTATTCCTGAATACAACCAAAAGTTACAGGCTCTGAGTTGTTGAGTGAGGGGTTACTTCAGAATGCTTATAGCCGATTTCTCAATTTCCAGGATCAACAAAGCAGTTCAACCTTGTTGATAGTGTACATTAAATTGGTGGTGAATGGCGCTCCACTATTCTTTTCGCTGATAATGAAATTTTGTGCACCACAAAAGAACCTTTGTGAAAACCAATTGTATACATTCCACAATACGATCCAAACTGGTATAAATCTCTCCCAAATAAATTAATAGTAGAATAGCAAAAGAACCTTAGTGAAAACCAATTGTATACATTCCCCTATGTACCACAAATCCACAATCTACTCGGCAAACACTAATTGTCATTCCCCTGCTAAGTCGGATGCCTAATAATTTGGATTTGATTCTTCAACGGATCTTCCGTATAACGTCAACTTGCTTTCTTTTGTTCCCTTAATGATGATGATTAGAAAGTTTTATGGCATAATAACTTTACTTTCCCTATAATTATATTTGCAAGCATAACATTACAAAACAGTATAGAAATTTGTAATCAAAAACATTGTAAAATTTGGAGCTCTAGCTTTTTTTTTTTTTTTTTGTCATAGTGCATGATCTCTCACTAGTCGTCATCCTTGAGGCATTATTCTATATCTATTTGGTCTCTCGTAATCTATTACATCCAATCCAAGCATGCCTATACGAAACTCGACTTAGCTCTCCATGATTGCTCATAAATTACATGCTACAGTTAACTAACAGGTTCCGAAGGATGGACACAAAAAGTTGACAAATTTTGGGCACAAATGCCAAATATAATAAGGTCCTCTATAAGATTAGTTTTCACATTATCCTAATTCCTCGCAATTGAGGATTCACCATAAATTTTTCTAGACTATCCTTAATAATAATTGTCACATTCCCATTGTTAATAATAGTATTTTCTACATTAGTTCCAGATTAACTACTCCTATAAAACTGAACTACATCTTGAAAAGAGGAGCCTGAATTTCCTAGCGCAAGAGACACGCATTACCTTTTAGCCAGAAAGAATGGAAATCATATGCAGACTCAACAGAGACATTCCTAGCATCTTTTGCACTTCAGCTAAATCAAACATCACAATCATACTTGGATCTTCCCTTGTGACCGAAGCCTCAATTCAGAAGCATATCTAAGTTAGTCGTCCGTATTCAGAGAAAACAAGAAAGATCCACAGTAAAGCTGATCATCATTCATGGTGCAAGAAGCCCTTCTCTCCCAAGTATGATGCTACTTGCCCGGCCATATCCAATGGCGTGGGGCATATACCGTCCACCATTTTCAATTCTATCTGTCAAAAGTGAAGACCACATTAAAACATTCATTAAAGCGTAGAGTTTTCAGGTAGGAGACCATAACTTCTGATAAATTTGGAAATCAGAGTCAATATGTATTGAACAAATGGAAAAGAAATCACTGGTGCGGTTTGGACATACCTCACAATTCAATGGTGGCTCATAGGGATCATCAATTCCAGTAAACCCTGCAGTTCAAGCACTATTTAGTAACAACATACAGAGTGGTTCTCAAATTAAAACAGCCACATCCTCATATCAAAAGACAAATAGCAGGCATAAAACCTCAAGTATATACAGAGGTAACCTGTGAGATCAAAAGGCACAATAGTTTTTCTCAAATAAAAGCTAATTATGAAATAAAAAAAACAAGAACAGGAACCTTTGATCTTCCCAGCACGCGCAAGCTTATACAAGCCTTTGGCATCTCTTTCTTCACAAACTTCCAAGGGCATGTTCATGAAGATCTGGGGACATTAACATGTTAGAAGGCAGCTCATCATGAGAGATACATAACCAACTTAGATATAAAAAGATACTCATAGAAGCTTTGCCTCAACGAATCTTTCATCTGACAACATCGCACGACAAGCATCACGATCTTTTTTGTAGGGGGATATCAGACTTGCTATACAAATCAAGCCAGCATCTGCGAATAACTTCCCCACCTCCCCTGCAAAAGAAGATCAGAATCAGTAACATATACAGGCTTTTGAATTTATCCTCCTACATACTGATGATGTAGAACAGGCTCACATAAATCAAAATCCAAATGGGCAAAATGTCAAAACTCATGAAATTCATCAATTTCTCTTATGCCAGTGCTCTACACTGCTCCTTATTCTTAAGAGAACACCAACAAACTTCCAGATTATATTTTTAAGTTTCATCACAAGAAATAATTCTTATTATCTTTGCTTGAGATTGGAGTAATATTTCTTTATCCTCCTTTCGTGCACCATATGCTGGGAACAAACATCAAAGTGTGTGCATAACTGTCCAATCTGAGTTCTTGAATCTCAACACTCTACAAATATGTTATATGAGAGGATGATTCAAAGGAAGATGTGAAAGAAACAGTTCATTAAGCAGGAGCAGAAGCAGAAGCAGAAGCAAAAACCAGAAATCCCTAGTTCTCAATTATCTATTGTATCAAACAGGAAGGACTTAAAAGAAATTTGAGTCCTCCTGCCATGGCCATCTGTAAAATCTGTTCCTTTAATTCTAATCTTCCCTTGGTTAACACTTACACCATCCTTTCCTCCAGTAACATAATACCAACTGGTAGTAAAATGATTCAGCTAAAGCCCAATAGGATCAAGTAATATGATTGCTTACAATGTAACTAATAACTTCATGGATGGACCATAGAAACAAAAGAATGAATCAACTAACTTGAACTTACAGGAAAAACCTTCAGCTAATGAGGAAAAAAAAAAAAAACTTACCAACCCTGCGTATGTTTTCAGCTCTGTCCTCCGCAGAAAAGCCAAGATTCTTGTTTAAACCATGCCTAAGATTGTCTCCATCAAGTACATAAGATAACTTTCCCCTGGAATGCAATTCTCTACCTAATGTGCAAGCTAGTGTGCTTTTCCCTGCACATGTACAAGAAAAGTTATTACTGTAGCATTATACAAAAGCGGTATACAGACATTATAACCAGATATTTTGCATGCACTACCAAGAACTCTGTATAGGAGTGAAGTCTCTTCTACGATACAAGTCGGTATATTACATACTTTAGAGGACTGTAATAAGTAGAGAAAGTATTCAAGGAAGCCAAAACTTGACTGAATGGGCCATTAGAGAAAGATACATTTGAAATCAGTAGGGAACCAAAATTACACACTTTAGGATCAAGCTCAAGCACCTAATTAATAAATTCAACACCTAATGTTATTTATAGAACGTTACTGTGGGCAATCTGGAGAATAGACGACTGCAGAGATGAATGGAAAGATCTATCACTGAACATTTCAAAACGCCGAACATAAACAAAACGAGAGGAGGCAAGAAATAACTAGAGGCAAACCTGATCCACTGAGACCAGTTATCCAAACAACACATCCCTTTTGATTAAGTACCTTTTGCCTATCAATATTTCCAACTGGACACTCATGCCAGAAAATATTGGTCGAGTTGCCCACAGTAGCCATGAGAAAATCACTTCCTCTCTGTTCATATTCAAAAGTAAATTAACGGTAAAATATGGAAAATTTCCACCATATCACAACATAACATTACAGGACTAGTACGCCAAGCTCGCAAAACAAGAACAAGACAAGAAATGTAACCAAAAAGTACGAGAACGAGACAAAAAATGTTATCAAAAATTTGACAATTAAAAAATTCTCTCTTTTGTGAAAGTTGAGAAGCATAATTATACAAAAGTCAATAAATTTATGGCCACAATCACGAATAGTACTTCCTAAACTAGATTGAATCACTCATCCGGCAAATCCTTCAACAGATTTATTTAGATCATTGGAAAACTCAGGCACTGCAAGCAGAAAATACACCTAGTACAAGAGGAAAAAGTCTTTTAAACAGGGCCTTAGAACTTTCTGCATAAATTCAAATTTGTTGTTATACACAAAAATCGACCGACCTCCTTAACTACACTAGTCGTCGACTAAATGCAGCAACAAGAATCCCTCTTCACAACAATGTCCCACCACCACCACCACCACTACCACCCACTCCGCCTCTTTGTGAAATTGTAAGGCACGCAATGGCCGATCGTTACAAATAGCGATAACTTTTGTCAGGGTACATTGACACTTACACTAGATAAAGTACAGTTGAATAAATAGCTGAGCATACAGCAATGCACGACAATCGAATACCTTAATGGGATTTCTCATGAAATGTATGAAAGCATTAACCCACATCCAACCCACCACAAGATTTAATCTTTACCAGTAATCAAAGAACCCCACTAATTAACAGATGCAATTCAATTTCTTGATTGCTCAAATATAACCAAAATCTGATTAAAATACAGAGCAATGAATGACATTGGAACACATAGCAATTAGTTATACATTATATGTGATGGCAAAAATCCCACAATCAACACAGAACACAAAGATTTGATCTTTACCAATAAAACCCATTAATTAATTCAATTAAATATCATGATTGCTTAAAAGTTAAATCAAAACCTGATAAATACCCATAAAAACAATCAATAATCAAAGGGATAAGCACAACCAATAATCATACCAATTAAGTCAACTAATCCAATCAGTGCAGACTAATTCAATAATAATTAATAACACAATTAAATTACATTAATTGAATAACAAGTGTATGAACAGAAAGAGTATAGAAAATTATGCGAATACCAAAGTTTTTATCTGCTAATGTGATTGAAAAGATTTCTAACAGAGGATGTGAAGAAGGGAAGAGGGGTAAGAATTTGAGGAAGAATCGCAAAATACTAGTAGTCCATGAAATAAACGAAATTCGAGGAGTAATTAGTACGTGGAGTGTGTTTGAATTCAATGCGCCAGACTCTGCGCTCCTGTTTAATTGGTATATATTTCCCAATTTTAAAAGTTCTCCTCTTACCATTCATACACAGTGTATTATGCATACGGACACAAGATACATCTACATTCGATATTTTCTGTATTGCGCAAAAGGCCACACCTTTAGATATATGAATAATATGATATGACACACGACGCATTCGCATTCTTTTTATTTTGCTTAGCAGCTTTCGAATGCAAAATATATCATCAGACATACGACACAGGATGCATGAAGACTTGTTACTTAGAGTCACCAAATATGATACACTTGAGAATGTATCCAATTATCCACTTTGTGTTTACTTGTTTGGGGTGTCCAATTTTGGACAATCTTAATCTATTCTTTTTGGAGTGCGACTTGATGCTCCGACAGCTTATGAGACTGTTTATACTATTATAGTAATAAATGCATAATAAAGTCTATTTAATGAAGATCTCTAATAAATGACATCATTCCAATATATATATAGATATATCGCTCTTTACACATAGTTTTTGTATTGATAACATTGTACTCTCTTTATATTAACATACTCGGGTTCACTCCTTGAATTCTTGGGTCCCACTGGTGATGGGGATCATACACAACTATTTCAAACCCATTCACTTTGTTCCTTTGGACGTTTGAGTGGCTTATCTATGATTATTTGGGATCTACGCGACTAGGGTCACTATACAATTGTCTAGGAGAAGATTAGCTCCAAGAAGCATTGACCTCAATAGATGATTAAAACAACATTAACCTCAATGCAGATTTATGGCAAGGAGTTGTAAATGATGAGATGGACTCTCTTGTATCCAACCGGACGTGACATTTAGTGGATTTACCACTAGGGTGTAAAACAATTGGTTGCAAGTGGATTCTAAAAAGGAAACTAAAGGTTAATGGCTCAATTGATAAGTACAAAGCTCGTCTTTTAGCTAACGGCTATAGACAAAAGCATAATATAAATTTCTTTGACACGTATTCACCTGAAACTAGAATAACATCTATAAGAGTACTAATATCTCTTGATATTGTTCATAATCTTTTAGTACACCAGATGGATATTAAAACAGTATTTCTAAGCGGTGAGTTGGAAGAGGAAATCTACATGGACCAACCAGATGGATTTGCGATCCCATGACAAGAACACAAGGTATGTAAGTTGGATAAATCTCTTTATGGCCTTAAACAAGCACCTAAAAAATGGCATGAAAGATTTGATAACTTAGTCATTTCACATGGTTTTAAGATCAATGGTAGTGACAAATGCATATATTTTGAATTTGAGAATGAAATTTATGCTATCATTTGTTTTTATGTTGATATCTTATTAATATTTGGTTCGAATATTCACGCTCTGAATAATGTGAAGTCATTGCTAAGTTCGGAGTTTGATATGAAAGACTTAGGGGAAGCAGTGTAATCCTTAGAGTTAAGATTACCAAGTTTGAAAATGGTATTTCTTTAGATCAATCTCATTATATTGAGAAAATTCTAAGGAAATATGGTTACTATGATTGTAAACCTGCATGTACTCCTTACTATCCTAGTGTAAAATTATTTAAGAACACTAGTGATGCAGTAAGGCAGTCAGAATATGCGGGCATCATTGGTAGTGTCTTCGATATGCCACTGATTGTACAAGACCTGACATTGCCTATGTCGTGGGATTACCTGGAAGGTTTACTAGTTGTCCTAGTATATCGCATTAGCACGCTATTGAGAGAGTCATGAGGTATCTAAAAAGAACCTTGAACCTAAGATTACATTATGAGAGGTTTCCAACTGTTCTCGAAGGGTATAGTGATGCCGACTGAAATACCTTATCAAATGACTCGAAAGCTACTAGTGGATACATCTTCACTATAGTTGATGGAGTTGTATCTTTGAAGTCTAAGAAATAGACTATTTTGGCTCAGTTCACCATGAAATCAAAAATTATAGTACTTGCTACAACAAGTGAAGAAGCATGTTGGTTAAGAGGCCTGCTATGTGAGATTCCCTTATGGGAAAAACCGTTGCCAACTATTTTGATCCATTGCAATAGTATCGCGGCTATTGCTAAAGTTGGGAACTATTATTACAACGGTAAGAGACGACAAATACGTCGTAAGCACAACACTATGAGAGAATACCTCACAATTGGAGTTGTTAGAGCTATTGGATCATGTACGAAATGAGAATAATCTAGCGAATTCTTTGATGAAAGGATTAGCTAGAGAGAAAGTCCATAATTCTTCTAAAAGAATGGGGCTATTACCACTAAGATGAGTCACACATAATGGTAACCCAACTTATAAACTGGAGATCCCAAGAAATATGTTCAACGGGTAATAACAAATTATGGAATGATATGCATAGATTATGTTATGGGATTAGTAGCATAAATTTCTAAAGCGAATAAAGATGAGTTAATAGAAACTCTTAATGAGATCTATACTCCATTTGGAGTAGAGTATCGAGCTACAAGAGTACTCTTGATAGACTCACCTATGTGAATGTGGGAGTTAGGTCGCTTCCTATGAAATGTTTTGTGGAAAACATTTCTAGAGCTTTCACTATACTAGGATAGATATACATGGTTGTAATTGCACGAGTCTAAAGACAAACCCAAAATAGATTGTGCGTGGTACATTGTTAGAGATAGGGTTATACCCTAATTGATTTTGAATTGTACACACTACGTAAAAGTTCAAGTCGAAAGATACTTTTGTTTATGCATAATCTATATATATATGTTAAGAAACTGCTCGATAATGTTTTTAAAAATTCAAAGTGGGGGATTATTGGAACATATATGTTGAAGTTTATAAAAACAAAGCTTATGAAAAGTAAGGAGTCCCACATTGGTGGGATAGAGGAAGTTGAACCTCTTTATAAAGAGGTATGTTCACTCACTTGAGTGTGATCCAAGGATTACCCACTTTTGTAAAAGTAAGAAGGGCTTAGGAATCCAACCAACACACGTGTGTGTCATGCCGTGCCGAGCCGGGCGGGGTTGGGTTGGGTGGGTTGGATCTTTAATGAGTGATCATGAGCTTCTATATTTTTGTAACTTTTTTATTTCAATTCTGTAACATCTGGTTTGAATTCTGGCTTAAATGCTTAAACGGATTTATGCTTGCTGACTTGGCTATATATACATCCCTTGCTTAGCATTTTTTCGGTACATAAAAATAACTCACTTTTCTTGTTTTTCTCTTCCTCTCACAAAATTCGAGCAGTATTTATAAGCACAATGGTTCTGTGCAAACCCACTGGTATTATAATAGAGAGACTATTTTATCTTGAGGAGCATCCGATGATTTCTGAGCTGCTTGCACAATATTAAGGCAGTATCGTGAATGTTCTAAAGAAAACAACATAGTACGCAACTCAGTCTATTCCCGATAACATTGTTCTTGTTATTTTTATAGTATTGTTTACAACATTAGCTACTATATTGAATAAATTAAATTAAATAAGGAGTATGACAAAGCACATAATCCAAA
This sequence comes from Dysphania ambrosioides, assembly GCA_026401315.1. NCBI lineage: Eukaryota > Viridiplantae > Streptophyta > Magnoliopsida > Caryophyllales > Amaranthaceae > Dysphania > Dysphania ambrosioides. Next base: position 10,422,989 of record CM048661.1, read on the forward strand.
GTACAAAATGTTATCTACAATACTTGAGTTTGTTAATAAAAATATAGAAGTGGAAAGATTATAGTCGAGCAATCTAACACCAATCAACAGATGCTTTGATATGCATTCACAATTTTATACCAACTTATGACTGCAAAATGACTCATTTCAATCCTTGTTCATGAGTTGTGAGCACGCTTATACACAAAATAGGGGATGAATATGGTCCTTATAGACTAATTGAAGTTGTGTGGCCAAAGCTAAAATAACCTTAAACATGTCAAATTTCCAATCGATTTAACCTATTTACACGTTATTTGACTTGGCCCTTCCAATGCAAGCCATAGTCATTTCAACATGACATTCTAACGTATAAGGTTATAAACCCATATCCATACTCATACCCATACCCATATAATTAATTTTTACCAACGCCTAATGTGGATTTTGGACCATTTGGTTAAGAATCCAAATGTTCTCTCCTCTGATACACTATCTCTAATTCTCTACCCCTAAAATTGCAAATCTCTCGACCACTGCAAACTCTGAAAGTCAAAATCATCTCTGCACTCCCTATTCTATCAATTCCTTAGACAAACCAAGATGCTAACACCACTTTGATGGAACAAACTCTGAAAGTACCCAACAACAAGAAGAAATGCTTACCGGGCAACTGGTTGTGAGACCCAAGTCAACCACCGTATTCGACGGCGGTGATGGGCTAATGATGTGCAGGCCAGTGGGACAGCGACGGAGGATTCGGAGGAGAGATATTTTCTGGGTTTCAGCGGTTGTTGATGGACACAACAATAAACAGCAGAATCACTACTCAGTTTTGGGGGTTTCTTTGTCTGCTTCCTCTTCTGATATCAAGAAGGCTTACCGTCTTCTTGCTCGAAAGGTCCTCTCCCTCCCACTTCTTTGATTTATGAGTTGATTATAGTCACATGATGTAGTAGTGATACTTGTTAATTTTGATTGGAAATGTAACCATGGATTTAGCCTATTAGTGTTCCTAATTGTTTATAATTTGAGTTCAACTATTTGGTAGAGGATGTTTATGCTGGGACGATCGTGGGACGAACATAACAATGAAATTGGATCGCTGAATATAACAAGTAGTCCTCTATATTATTAGTAATGATATTGTTTTTTATTTTTATGTTAATGGCAATGATATGGAAGAGTATGTGGAATTTCAGTGGCATTTAATACTAGTCTATGGTATTGTCATTGGTGGCAATAATGCAAAAAAGAAGGCTACATACCATCCTAGGAAGTCTTTAGAATCCTATAATCCAGTCAAATAATCATGTATGATGAACAACACTACTTTAAGTAGTACAGAGGCTAAAAAGGGAAAGTTTTAATCTTTCCAGTCTGTGCTTAGCAAACTCTTTATTGGTATTTTGTGATTTTTGATTCGACAAGCTAGATTTTTTTTAACCACCCGTTGGAGCTCATAAGCTAATGAAAACTCGTAGCTATTTATGTTTTCTAATTTTGATGCAAGCTCACCTGTTCTTTCCTCCATTCCCCAGAGTGTCTTCCCCAAGAGTCTAGTCTCCACGACCCCATCTTTTTGGGATTAAGGCTTGGCTTTGTTGTTATTATCCGATTTGTGCTTTGTAGAAAATTATCTGTGTTTTAGTTACCTAGTATTCATAGGACAGGTTTTGTGTCTCGAGTTGAGTCATTGCAAATAGATGTTCATTGACATGCCTGCTGATAAATTAATCAGATTCACTTATGTGTTCTTCAATTAATCCTTTTCCATTTATAAAACTAGACCAAATGAAGGCTAAACAAGATGTGTGAGATTAGTTATTTTCATATGGTATTTACCAATTGAGCTCAAGAGATGATTGTTATGGTTCAAGAAAAATATTGCTTCATCAGCTGAATCAAACTATGATGAGCTGAGAACTAATATGCTTCTATATGGCCATAAGTTTTACTTTCTATAAAGATTCTGGTGTTGCCGAAGTTCATTCATTTGCTTTCTGTTGGATGCTCACCTCGAAATATGCTTAGGAACAAGTGTCTTTAATGGTGTAACAAACTAACAATGCTGTAATTCTGTTTGTAATTATTCATTTGACTCTAAAGTTCTGTGACTTAAGGCTTGATGCTCATCAGCCTTATGAAAGTTTCACAAATACTTAGCTAAATGACCCTATTCAAGCATTCAGTTAAGCTTATATGGAATAATGCTCATTAATGCATGAAGAGTACTTGAATGAGCCCAAGTTAAAATCTTACCTGATTTAATGTTATTTTTGTTTTTTTTTTGGAATTTTTTCCTAAGTGACTATGTAAAGCATTTGTCTTAAACTCTTAATATGTGGATTCTCGAGGGAATTGGATAGTGAAAAATGTTGTATGTCTGCCTTGTCTATGGTTGCAGTGGCATCCCGATGTAAGCAAGGATTCAGGAGCTGGTGAAGTTTTCAAAAGTATTCATCTTGCCTACCAAGTGAGCAAGTCTTTTCCCCCCTTCAGATTGTATACTCTGCATTTATGTTCTTTTACATAGCCTGGTGATTTTTGACTTAAATCATCAGCCTTTTCTTCATTTTTGTATTGATTATTATATTTTGGTTTCTGTCAGTCATTTATTCTTATGACCAACTTTGTCTCTGTTTTCTCTCGTTAATAGGTGTTATCTAATAAAGCAACAAGGGTTCAATATGATAGAGTCCTCAAATCTGGCACGAACACCTCTGATCCTATTGGTAGAAATACCTACCACGATTTTGAGTTTGAAGATGAAATAATAATGAACAGATGGAATGAGCTTAGGCAAAAGATGCGAAATAAAAGTTATTATAGACGATATGAGTCAGATGATGAGGGAGGAGAAACTTTTTCTTCTCACTTTCATTCTGACAAAGAGCCTGAAGACAAGGCAGGGGAAGAAAGGGGTTCATTCCTTGAAATCCTCCAATCTGTTATCCTCTCTTTATTTTTGATGCAAACAGTTAGCTGCCAAATATCTCTTCTGTTTAGCAGCCTAACGGCATGGTTTGATGGAAAGTTAGATGCTGGTTATAAAATGGGCTACCTGATTGCTTGGGTACTGGGTGGTAGAGCTGGTGTTTGGCTTTCCTTGTGCCTCTCAGTTGCAAGCTGGGCGTGTGGCAAAAATAGCAGTAGCATTGTCACTCTAGTGGTCGTTGCAATGTGGGTTGGATCAAATATTTTGAGGTATGCACCACTTCCTCAGGGTGTACTCCTTGGGCTGCTGTACATATCTGTTAAAATACAGAGTGATCTAAGCTAGAAGTTGGCCATCTTTGTATCAACCTTTTCAAGTGTGCTGTACATATTTTGTGTTTGGAAACCAGTTTTGGTCCACTGATAAAATGTTTCTGGTTTGACCATTTGTAATCTCATGTAGCTGTTATGGCTTGTAAGCTGTAATTGTGGATAATTAAATAAGCTATTTCGGTTTCCAAGAAGCTCCAATCTCAATGACATTCCTTAATGATATTTGAGTGTATCTATTACGGAGTATTCTAGAAGCGTTCTGGGTTTTCTTGACTAAACTAGGGTAGTTAGAACAAAAACACTTCAGACTAATCAAAGAGTTCGGCATTGACTTTCTGACAAGAGCTTCTCGACGATAATCTAGCATATGCAAATAATAACACGTCCCTTTCGAGGTTTCGTGCTCGATTCTTTTGAAGAATTACATTAGCACTTTCAGCAAATTACAACTTACACATTACTGATTTACAGGATAGAGTAATATTCTGCGTCTCTGCTGTATATCTTCAAAAGGGTGAATAAATCTTCCCAAACTGCCGGCTGACTTAAATTCCAACCATTCATTGATACCAAAAACAACACAAGATACCCAGAAAATGCACATTTCTCAATGAAAACTTTAGTTGGGTTTAATCATGTCATAAGAAATTATGCTCATTTTGCAATTACAAAGTTTTCCAACTCGAGAAAATTCCCAGAATGTTAGAGTCAGAAGAGCAATATGTGAACCAATTTACACATTTGCCTTTTTTGTTTTTTGGCAACTTACATAGTACTAACTCATATTCATCAAGTGGTAAACAAAAATACAAGGATTAGAAACTAATCGGAATCTTTTTCAAGAGCTCTTAACTTTCTCAACTGTCTTCATTTCCTTCAAATTCCTCCACAAATACCTTCCACTAGCCATGTCAACAAATACCCAGAAACCATCTTGTATCATCTGACAAAACAACCAAAAAACTCCCAAATTTCAGGAAAAAAAATTCCCCCAAAAAATAGATTAATTACTCCAAAAAGAATATATATTAAAGAAGAGAACATTACCATTTTAAGGTTCCTTTCTTGATGATCATCCAATGATGAAGCTGGTTTGTCTGCCGCCAAATCTTCAGGAAAGGTGGCATCGAGTTCGAGCTCAGGTGCAGAACGAAATGATCTCCATGCCAAAAAACCTGCCAGGATTGCTGAGAAAAATACCAAGATAAATCGTAAAGGACACATCTTTGATGAATCTTCCTTATTTTTATCAAACAAAAATTCTGACTTTCTTTTTTTTTTTTTTTTTGAATATTTTCCCACCTCCTGCCTTAGTTTTTGGAGCAAGATCAAAGATGGAGAAAGATCATTGAAAAACCTTTGTAATTGCAGGAGGAGGAATATTGAAGAGAGGGATGTTTTTCTTAATAATATAATGTGTACTCCGTATAATTTTTTTTATAATATAGTTTTGCAACTCTGTAAGAACGAGACAATATCTTAGGGATAATCATTTAATAACAGAAGATTAGGTGACGCGGTAGGAGGCTGCACATTGTCGTCATTTGACTTGTTAATAATTTTACGAAGTCAAATTGTTACGCCACCCACTATTCATAATTTGATATCCTACGTGGTGTCCAACCACTTTTTTTTTTAGTTTGATTGTTACTGTTTGAATCTTTTCATGTGTTTGTTGTATTGGTTTCTAGAGGATGGATAATGCACACATTCTATCAACGCTCATTTTCAGCACTTTTGTAGCATTTTTAAAATGAATAAATGATTACATTAGTCATCATATTGTGAAAAAACTACCACTTAAAAATGTCTATCCTTAAAAAAAAATTAAAAATTATAAAAGTACGTAAAATTAAGCTTTGCAAAGACATGAGTTGTGTGCCTATTTGTCCTTCCTTTTTTTATCCTAAAAAGGAGAAAAACTCCGAAAATAAAAAGTTACACGACAATTGACCTAGGGAGGTTAACTCCCCTGATATTAGTCCTTCCAAATCCCTCATCTTTCTCCCAATCTTTCTCTTGGTTTGAGCCCCGGGTAAATCACTTGCCAAATTAAACCACATAATGCGCCCCCAACATTATTATTTTTGATTTTTCCATTATTAGTATTGCTCGTGAAACTGTTGTTCTTTCCTAGCCCCAAATTCAAGCTTTGATTATTATTATTATTATGATTAGTAGTAGTAGTAGTTAAGGTCTTCGTATTTGCAAAGATGGGGTGTGATTTGGCATGATGTCTAATAATGATTCTATCATTAGGAATGCATCTTTGTGTGATATCCATTCCAATTCTTCCTAGCAAAATCTTACTTTTCAACAAACCCAAAGCTCTTCAACATTAGATATTCCATTCTTGATGCCATAAATTTTGCAAAGTGTGGGAATCAGAGAAGAAGAAAAATATAGGCAAGAAGAGGGAAAGAAAGAAGGAAAATCGGGTTAAAAAGATAAAAACAAAAAAAAAATCCTATTTTTATGTAATAATTTTTCATAAGATGAAGCGTTTAAGTGGTAGTTTATAGCAATTTCTCGTATACATAATTTGGATAAGTGAGGAATGGGGAGCAGCTAATTAATCAGAATGCAAAAGTAGGCCACATGAATTTCCACAAATTAGAATTTGTTCCAAGTGATAAAGTAATAGGTCCAATTATATAGCATATAACTAAATCAATGGAAAATGAGAAAGTAGAACCACGACGTGATTGGTGGCCTTGAGGGTATGTATATAATGAATAAAAGGCATAGAAGTTGGATCCAAAACTAATTAAGATGTTTACTGAATCTGACATGACTTATCACAGTGAAGCCATCGCCATCTCCCCTTGCGAGCTCTGATTTGAGGATGCATGCTGGAAAGCAAAAGGTGGCAAAGTTCAAGACACCGTTTTCTAGAATCCGTATATTCTTTAAATGGTAATGCACTAATAAACTCGTCACAAACTCACAATTACTAGACAGAGTGAGTGACAGACAACTATCAAACTTGTCCTCCCTATTTTTCTTTTCTTATCACAAACTAACAACATAACCGAACAAACAAACAACCATCACCAGAGACTGAGAGAGCACTCTTGTTAACATATTCTGTATAAGGTATACCCATGAACGTACGTATAAAACAGGATCACAAGCTTTGCAATTTCACTCTTCTCACACATTAATGGTTGACCAACTGAACAAACTGTCAATTAGTCAGTCAGAATGTAATAATTGATCTACTTTGTCAGTCATGTTGGCTTCGTAATCTACTTTTGGAGTTACATTGTCCACTTCTTCGTGCTACCATGTTTATTGTGATATTGTCAACGCTATTTATTTGTCTCATAAACCAGTTCTACTTCAGCTACCAAACATTTTTGAGTTGAATATTCATTTTGTTTGGAAAAAAATTATTTTAATCGAGGTTTAGGTACATTCTACATGTTCTATCTAGGTATTAGTTCGCCGACATTTTCACAAAAGATCTTTCTCGAGAATTATTTTTTGATTTTAAATTTAGTCTTATTGTACGACCTCCTCCCGTAATAATTATGGGGTGTGGTAGATATTATATTTGTCATAAGTTTAGGATATCTTTATTGGAAATGTACCACTAGGTTTCCTAACACAGATCATTTTTTTTTAATGGTTGGATCAGGTAAACTGTCATAGCTAAACTCAAAAATTGGAAGCACGTTTTCACCCATACCTGAGAATTTTGGACCTGTGCAAACTCAGAGTATCTGAGTTTTCTAGAGAGAAGGAAGAGAGTATTTTGAGAGAGAGTAATTGGATTTTGTAAAATCTTGCTCAAATGAAAACCGGTGGTTCGATCTTACAGCTTATATATAAGCTCATTACATAAGCATGGCATCAGCTAAGCTACAACTAACTTCCTTAAAATGCAGAAAGTCTAACTCACTCCTAAGCATAAAGCATCTAGATACAAGATATTTGCATGATGATCACTCGGGCGAGAAAGACTGCTTCAATATTGAATTGGTGGTTGTGACACCATGTTGATCTGTTCCTAATGGCTTTGTTTTAATGTCAGTCAATTGCAATGCTGATTTAAAATGAACATGCTTCATAATTTCTTCTTGCACCTTTTCTCTGAAAATCTAAACATCAAGATTCTGGTGCTTAGACCTCATATGCTTAGTCTTTTCATGCAAGCAAGGAATTTCAGCAATATGTCAAGCTGTAAATCAAAGTGATAGGAGTAGGTTGTAGGAACTGAAATCTTTAAATCATCCAGTAAACCTTCCAGCCATAAATCTCAGTAGTAGTGTAACTTATACTTCTATATTCAGCCTCTGTTGATCTTTTAGAAACCACCTTATGTTTCTTAGTTTTCCAGGAAATCAAAGCTTTTTCAAAAAAGTACAACATCCACTTAAGGATCTGCCTGAATATGTACAAATACCCCAATCAGCATCACTCTAAGCAGACAAAATGAGATCAATCTGAGCTGGATAAACTAATCCCAAATTGAGAGTACCCTTCAATGACTTCAGAGCATGAATAAGAGCAGAAAAATGAGCATCTCTAGGATCATGTAAGAATTAAGCTGCTAAACTTCATAGCAGATGTCAGGTTTTGTAAGAACGAGGTCAAGAAGTTTACCAATAGTTTTTGCATTAAGTTATGGATTCTCAAGCTTATTATACCTTCTTCAGTAGTGAGATAAGCGCCCACTTGGTAAAGGAAAAGCAGAAGAATTACAAGATTCCGTGTGTGCATCTCTCAATACATCCTTAATATATTTCCTTTGATTGAGAATAAAGCCAGTAGATGATCTAGACACCTCAATGCCAAGAAAATAAACTTCCCAAGTCTTTGATAGTAAACACATTGTGTAAAGTCTTCTTAAAGCTATAACATAACAGGATAACAGGATTATTGCCTGTGATAAATCATCAACATATGTAACCACAGCTTCAAAACAACCTCAGAACCTCCATACTTTTTTGTGAACATAGAAAAGTCCTGTTTAAATTGTTCATAACCAAAGTTAATAAGAAACTTGCTCAGTTCCTTATTCCAATACCTAGAAGCCTTTTTATTCCCTATATGGACCTTTTAAGTCTACAAGCTTGGCCAGGAATTGCTCTAGAATAACCCTATGGAGGTGTCATGTACACTTCTTCATCCCAAACACCATGCAATAAAGCATTGTTGACATCTACTTGGTGAATATCCTTCCTATGAGTAGCTGCTAAAGCAATAAGTGTTCAAACAGTTGGAAATTTAGCCACAGGGCTAAAAGTGTGCTTGTAATCCTTTCCTTCAACTTGTTTGTCACCTCTTGCAACAGTTCTAGCCTTACTGCTCAATTTAGCCTGTTTTTCGATGAAACTTAGTCCTAAACCCATCTAGAACCATTAGCCTTTTTACCAGGCGGTAAAGTTGTCAATTCCTAAGTACTATTAGACTCCATAGATTTAATTTCATCATCCATATATAGCCTCAATCCACTCAGGATGATCCTTAGTATAACTGTAAGTAAAAAGGTTCAAATGCAACCAATATATTTGCGATACTTCTCAACTGATCTAGTTGTAAATACGTCAGAGATGGAGATGTCTCTGAATAGACATTGAATGAGAAGAAATACATAGTATCAGTAAGACAAGCCTGACTGAGATTTGTTTTGTACTAGGAAGATTCAAAACATAATCAGTACATTTGTTAAGCAACTGCCTAGCCCTAGTACTCTTGTAGATTGCCTTCAAAGAGGAAGATCAAGATTAGGGACAACAGATCAGAAGAAGAAGAAGATTGTTGAAAAGTACACTGAATAATACCATTAGAAATAAACAGTGAAAGAGACTTCACCATTTCAACATATTGAGTAGAATTATCCTCAACATGTGTTTGAATGGTAAAAGAAAGACCAGTATCCATCAAAGCCAGATTTATCAAAGGTAAAAAAGAAGTCATAGGAGTAGATTTGGAAGCATTACGCATATAAATCTTATAAGGAAATACCTCTTCCGGGAAATGAAAATCTTTGCTCACGATGACCTGATGAATATCAAGACCAAATGATTTGTAGCCTTTTTTTTTTACCAAAAGGATACCCTATGAACACACATTTCTTTGCTCTAGACTCAAATTTATCAGGTAACATTTGAGCAAAGTAACATAAACAACCAAATACCCTCAAATGTGAATAATCAATAGACTTATTCATCAACAATTCATAAGGTGATTCGGTGCAGGTTAGAAACTGGAAGCATGTCTATCAAACATGTAGAAATAAATAGGCATTCTCCCCAAAATATAAAAGGTAGATTAGCATGTAAACTGAGAGTTCTTTCTGTCTCAAGAATGTGTTTTCTCTTAACTCTACCATTCCGTTAAGGGTTGCTAGGAATAGTGTTCTGTTGAATTACTCCTATTTCAACAAATAATTGAGTACAAGAGTGTTGAATCATTTTTGTCCAGCTATCACTTCTTATAATCTTGACAGTCTTCGAAAACTGATGTTGCACCTAAACAAAAAATTCAGTAAGGACATAAAGAAATTGTGTTTTGTCAATATGTCCTTGTTGTCCATGTATTATCATCCAAGATTGTAATATCATTATGTACAATGTGCTTCGTACACTAATTGCCTAATCAGGAAACGAGCTGCATTAATAAAGTTCAGACTTCCTGGTGCCAACTGCTTGAACTTGCTTAGTTTTCCTACAGAGAAGTTTTCCTATAGACAAGAATTTTTCTTAAAATAGGCAATAAGATTGTGCTGATAGAGAAGTTTTCCTACAGAGAGCAAATCATGATTGAAACCAAGCGCATAAAAGACATCTCTGAGCACAGCAAGGTTAACATAGGTGAAAGAAGCATCAGGTAGACTCACTTTTAATGGGAATAAAAGCTTAGACAAAGAGGCAAATAAAGCCAGATTGCTAAGCAGCCTCAAAAGAGACATTAGATATACCTGCAAAATGCATTGCAGAGGACAACAGATTGTCATTTGAGTTTTGCTGCAGTATGATCTTCAAAATTTCATCCTACATTGCCTGCACCATTCAGGATTCAATGTAGCAGAAGCTGTGTCCATAGTTGAACTACCATTAAAACTACTATACCCACCATCTTCTCTCTTTTCACTTTACTTTTTACTGCTACTAATTTCAATGCAACACCTCTTGATTATTACTTTTTTGGTGTGCAGTGAATGAGAGAAAAGGTAAGGGAGCACTTGATGCCAGTATCTTCCTTCTTTAAACCGGCCAGCATGCAATTCCCAGTCAAAACTCAAAAGAGTACACTAAATTGGCAAGTTCAACCTCAAAGTTTCCCGCAAATCAGATGGTGCACCCGGGTGCACCATGCTTATGGTACACCCACTCCAAAAAAAGTACATTACGTACAAAAAAATGTATAATAGTACACATGTCAGTTATGTAGAATGTAATTTTTTTACAAATAACTTCGAGTATTGATAAGTAGACAAAACATATCATGAATACCATGCTATTCTAACTCCCTTTGAACCATTTTTGTGAATACCTTGCTTTGTCTCATTTTTGAATTGCTTTACATATCTGTTATGCTTGTTATAAGCCTAACATTTCAGTAGACGACAAAGAGTGATGTTGTAATTCAAGTATCTTATCATTTGGAAAGGCTTAAGTTAGCTAAGCGGTTAGATTAATGGATGAAGAAATGTTTAGAATGTTGAATTATAACGTTGATCAAGGCTAATTATCTATAGACATGGGTTTTATTTGTTTCAAGTGGATAATATTCGTCATTAGGGGAATCATTTAAGGTGTAAATCTATTATGGAGGGGGTATGCAAGAAGAAGTTGATTTTAGGTTTATTAATGATCATATTCCTCAAGTGTGTAATTCAATGACTAACATTGGCAAGGTCATAGTTTTCTATGGAAGTGGGTGATATAAGATTTATTGGCATGCGGGATCCTTTTCTTTAGGCAAGATGATCATTGTACTTGACTAGAGAAAATAGTATACCATAATAGTAGTGTTTTTTTTTATTATCTTTAGTTCTATTTAGCTATTGGAAAATGTTATGAAGATATTTATAGTGCTTTGCCTACTGAAATTGTTTTCAATGTGAATTTGGATAAAAAGTTCGTAGTTTATTTTTATAGGAACGGACAAAAGAACTATTCAAATAGAAAGACAATGTCTATCATATCTCAATAATGTCTCTCTTAAGATGATGATAATTCATGTTGTGTGTAAACCTTATTCCTCTTCATTTATAAATGTAGTTTTTTCGAAATATATTTACTTCCTAAATATGGCATAAGTCATAACATCATGTTCTTATCAATTACCAAACATTTTTCCATAACAATTGATACAAATTTATTATATTCATATCAGCACGAACTTTTCCCACATTAGATCAGACACATGCTAGTAACTTATTATTGATGTGACTATATGCTTAAGGTTATAATCACAATCACAAAATAATCACCCGCCTAACAAGTACTTTCTCTGTTCCATTGTAATTTTTTAGATAAAAGTTTAAAAAGTTTAAATATAATTTTTGATTACATTAAAAATAACATATTCTAATAAATTTTGTTAAATGTATTTCAATGTAATTTTTTATATTTTTAAAATTAAAACATTTGGAAAAAAGTTGGAAGCCCGATATAGTAACAAACTAAGAGGGTAATCTAGGTTTATCCCTTGAGAAAAACACGTCATATTGAAGAATCAAGAGCTAGGTAAGAGAGAGAGAGAGACAAACACGAACACAAAATAGTCGGATACGATCGACGATGGTGTTGAACAGTCGGGTGGTGGTAGCAGTGGCGACCGTATCCGCAAGCGTATGCCAATACATAGCCTGCAACCCAGAACACCTAAGCAGCGAGCAAGTGTTGGATCTCCTCTTCTGCTTCCCTTTCCAGCAGATTCGTCGCCTTTCTCTCTGCCTCTCCGCCTTCTTCTGCTTCCCTTATTCCTCAGATCCCCTTTTCTACCCGAACTATTCATCTTCCTCTTCTCGCGATTCCCTCGCGTCTTCTCCTTCCAGTTACGATTCTCACTCCGATTGATCCATCCATCGAACAAATCCCCTCTTTTTTGTATATTTTTAGTAAGTTGTAGAATTAATTGTAACTTTTACACAGGAAATGGAAACTGGAGTTATACTCACTGTTGTAATGACGAGTTTTGTACATCTTTTACTCTAATTCAATGAATCACATGAGTTGGGTTTTCTTGATTTGTTCTCGTTTTTAAACTATTTGATTTTTGTGTGATTTGGTTTGGATAGTCAACATGGTAATTGATGTGATATTGAAATGTTGTAGGCAATTTTGAACCGATTTTTGCATTGGTTACTACTTATTTTGTCATTTGATGGCGCCCCTGAACTAGCAATGTGACAGGGATTTCTATAACAAGCGGAATTGTGATTGTCGCTTTGTTTGTAGGAGTTGTTTGTGTTTGATCATGAAGCGCTGCACTTGTCATGGAATTCTCTTTAAACGACATTAAGAATGCATTCATATCTATGCTTATGTCTACCCTGTGATTTTCGGAATCTACTTCATTCTTCATTGTATTATGCACAGTACATTGTGTCCAGAATTCGCTACAGAAAGATCAGTATCATATTTATCACGCATCTTATACCTTGTACTTAATCCATACTTGTGTTCCGTTGATTTTGCTTCATCATCTACCTTGTATCTTGGAAGTTTTGCAAAAAAAAAAAAAAAAAAGTGTTCATTTACAACAGACCTTCAGGCTATCACATAACTTTAAAAAATTGTGACAACTTGAACTTGTAATGTTGAGAATGAGCAAATGTTGTTGAGACCTTCAGTGTTCCTGTAAAGTTACAGTGAGAATTATGCTTCAAATCTTCTCTAGTAGGGGACTGCTTGGAATTTGGAAATGGTCCCTGCCACTCAATCTCATGATGCTGACTGGAATGGTTGCTCAAATCGGCGATGTCATAACGTATAAATCTGAAAATTGGTTTAGTTGTGGTGTGCAGTTGCCGGAGTATTAAAATCTGAGCCTTGCAGTTGCCGGAGTATTAATCTTCTAGACATCAGTCAAGTTTTGGTCATATAACATTACTAAGTTGGGATGTTAAATTATAGAGCTCCCTCGGATTACTACGAGAGCCTCGAAAGCTGCCAAACAATCCGCCACTTAGGAGGAAAATGTAGTTACCACATATCACATGGTGGTGACATGTTTGAAGCGATTCGGCATTTACCCATCATTTTTCAGCACCTTTCGGATATTTATGTTCAATCTACCCACATTTGGTACTCCAATTTCCACAGCTTAAGTCTAACTCTTTGGACTATCTTATTGCATTAGATTACATACTAGTATTTCTTAGATGAAGACTGCCTCGATAAATTAATTCCACCAATTCCAATTAAATCGTACATTTCAAAATGTACAAAATTTTTAATCTTTGTCATTAACAGTCGTATCAAAATGGTTGAAATAATTACGGAGTACGGACGGAATAATCTTATCCCGTAGACGACAACTAATTGTACCGAATAAATTTGCCTTGACAGAAACTGAATGATCTCCCGCTAGACTTAAGCACTGGAACAAGAAAATATATTTGAGAAAAGGGAGTCACTAGGACACCAGCCGCACTAAAGGAAGTCAACTGCCAAACAACCAACCAAAAAAAAAAAAAAATTTATTCTCGAAGATGAGCAACATGACGATACTACCAACTACTCTCCGCTGCTCAATTATCCAATTTCACGCTTCCATTCTACCACCAACCCCCCCTAACTTTTCCTCTTCCCTTTCACCGCCATCTCCGCCGCTCCTTTTCTCTCTCCTCACAGCACCCGCACTCTCGTCTTCGCTTCATGGATTTCGCCTCTCAGGTGATCTTCTCGTCTTCCATTTTGCGTCGTTTAGGGTTTAATCTTCTCCCAATTTTTTTTTGTCATAATTTTTTTTGGTTTTCTAACTGGAAAGGTTGCTGATGATGTTGACATCTCTCAGCGCATTCAATCTCATCAGGTATATAAGCGAGAATGTTCGTCAATTTTGAATTGAGGTTTACTGAATTCTTATTCATAATTGATTGAATTTATGTTGTTTTTTGCTTTTCGTGATTGCAGGAGAAGTCAGCTAGGCTTCCACCGGTGGAAGAAATTCGAACTGTGCTGGCTAATTCTACTGACGCCGTGCTTTCTACCTTCTCTAAGGTTGATCGTTTATGGTTATTAAAGAAATAGCGTATGTTTGATAAGACATCGTCGTTATACGAGTTTGATCCCGTTGTTTATTGATATATACTGTGCCGGAGTGATGAGTGTTTGTTGTACATTTGATTCCACATTGTTGTCGTTGTATGAGTTTTATTGTGTCAATAGTGATGTGTATTAAGTTAGAGCAATGAGTGTTTGTTGAAGGTTTGATTAGACACGGTTATTGTTTTTATAATATGATTTATTGTGTTAATGGTTGTGTGTATTATGTCAAAGCAATGAGTGTTTGTTGAAGGTTTGTTTAGACATGGTACTTGTTTGTAGTATGGGTTTTACCGTGTAATAGTGGTGTGTATTATGTTAAAACGACGAGTATTTGCTGAAAGTATGATTATACATTGTTGTTATGTGAGTTTTACCATGTTAAGATTGATGTGCATTGAGTTGAAGTGATGAGTGTTAGTTGAGACTAATTGTGTATGTTATTAAACTTCAAAACTTGTTGTGTTCTTATGCCTTAGTTTGGGGGTTGTTGGATTTCAGCAATAGTCTTCCGAAATGTTTGCTTACTTTTATCATGTCTTTTGTAACATGCAGAAATATGATGGTTACCCTTCGGGGTCAATAGTAGATTTTGCTTGTGATGTGGATGGGTCTCCAATCTTGGCGGTCAGCTTCCTTGCTGATCATACACAGGTTAGTGTTGTATAGTAGTCATGGTGCTTCACATTTGAGACCCTAACCTCAGTTAGCCCTTTTTTCTCTATCCCTGTCTGAGTGAGTAATATAAAGCTGTCATTGAGGAAAATTGTGACAATACTACTGCTTTAAACTAACAAATGTTCTCAATGTTTAACTTAGATAAGCTTCTGGAGATATTTAATTTACCACTCCAGATTGACTTTGCATCAGGAAGAGAGTTATTATTTCATTACTTCTTCTGCTAAAACCTGTAAACTTTGGGCTCACTTGAGAGACATTGGATCTTGTTTTCCACCTCTCCTGCTAAATTTTATGACCGGATTTTTGCTGACCACCAAACAGGGTTTTCCCCCCTTCAAATTACATATGAAAGGCACAAATTCCTCTACAAGCCACCTTGGCTTTGATCTCTTATTACCTTTTCAGTATTTTATTATGGATGCAGTTGCATCCATAAAATAAATTCTGTGGGACAACTGATAGGAGCCAGGGGAAAGTGAGGTTCCGTACCAAAGCTAATTGGCAATAGGAGGAGGCACTCCGCAACTTGCTTAGGTCATTATTATCTATCCTCTCGATCAATGTGAACAACTCAAATGTACTCTCATATATGAGGTTCAATTCTCAATTGCTATATTGTAGTAGATCTTTGCATTAATCAGAGCTAAGATACATAAGCATGATAGCTTGATCGTTTGAAAGGGAAGACTTTTCAGTGTTGATCATGCAGCTAAAGTGTTCTTTCTCTTGTGAAGATCTGGCTGTACATCTGTGTGATTTTCCTCAAAGCAATTTCATGTCCTTTCTTTGTAACCCCCTTTGCTAGGTTTTTATTCTGTCTAACATAATATCAAGGAAAACGAGGATTTGGTAGTTTCTACGCCAGTAGCCATAATTATTCCTGTTCAGGAATGTGGAAGAATTAGAGAAGTCCTCTATTCTGCTGAATATGCTGAATATCTCTCTTGATTGAAGACTTCCGTTGCTATTGGTAAGCCTTACTGAGCTGAAAGCCTGATATGGCAAGGTATTTAAGAACTTACATGGTGTCTTGTGACCTTTTGGACCTCAGCAGCTCGATCAGTTTACTTGGAAGTTGCTTTTGACTATAATTTTATTTCTGATCCTCATCCCTGTGATTAACCTATTTGTTTCCAATCATGTTTGTTGCATGATACTTTTTCTGCCTTACATTTGGATTCTCTGTTTTCAACCTTTATTGTGTTCTTTGATCCACCAACTTACTGATGGTAATCGAGTATTGAAAAGCTGACTTTTGATCTTTGTTTCTCAGTCAATTATTAGCCTCTTTTCTGTATCTTGTATGTCCTGCTTACAACCTCACTTCTGGGTTTCCAGGACCTGTTGGCCAATCCACAGTGCTCACTGCTCGTGGCAAAAGATCCAGAAGACAGGACTGATTTAGTTATAACTCTGCATGGAAATGCAGTTGCTGTAAGTTTCCCTCTATTGTCCTTGTTTTTCAAATTCGTCTTACATATCTTACTCTCTTAATATAGGTCATGTTGGTGGAATTGTTTTTTTAGGTTAATGAAGAAAATAGAGAAGCTGCCCGTACTGCTTATTTGGCTAAGCACCCTTCTGCTTTTTGGGTATTGCTAATACACCTTTTGGGCACATTTTATTGGATATATCATTCATTAATGATGTTAAAATTCTGGGCTTTTGGATGTGAAGGTAGACTTTGGTGACTTTCAATTTATGAAGATCCAACCCAAAGTTGTTCGGTATGTATCTGGGGTGGCAACTGCCTTTTTGGGATCAGGAGGTATGTTTAGTTCTCTATTTTAATTCTGTAGTCTCTCATTTTAGACAGATAGTATCCTGATGCTCAAAGCTGAGCAAATGTATGCTAATTATGGCAATTATATAATTATATTGCTTTTGTCGCCTCAAAATTATTCTGGTTTGTATTTCCATCTTGCTTTTGGTCTTAATGAGTTGATTTTATCTGAACTCTTTCCTGTGCCAGAGTTCAGCAGGGAGGAATACAGTGCAGCCAAAGCAGATCCAATATATCAGTTCTCTAAGCCAATAGCGGTATTGACCTGATAAGGGGATTTTCCGTCGGTACTGTAATAAGCCTATGATATTTAATCTGATAACCCTTATTCTTGTCAGTCCCATATGAACAAGGATCATGAAGAAGACACAAGACTTATTGTGCAGCATTCAACTACCATATCGGTAATCTGATGTGTCTTTGTCGTTCTTACTTAAGCAATTACTTACTCACCCATGCGGAGCCCCCACTCAAGTAGATTTTGTATTAGGCTTTCTGTTGTATATGCCTTGGAAGTTCAGTTAATGCTACTATATACTTGTTCTCATATCAGAAAGAGTGTTTGAGTTATTCTATTTTAAATCTACCGGAAATTTTCTCATAACTACCAACGTAATTTTTAAGGCCTAAGGTTAGAGCGCTTCTCCTAAAATATCTTTTGAATTATAACATTTTTCTTTACCAGCATGTTAAATAAATAATTCTGACATGAAAAATGAATTCCTGATGTGTATCAAATGGTTGGGATTGAAGAAGAGAGAGTTAGGGGGTGATGAAGAGAGTGTCAGCATTCAAGCAGTACGAGAGTAAATGGATTGGCAAAAGAAATTTCTTTTGAGCGCTGTTTACTAAGCTTATATATTTTTGCAGGTGGAATCTGCTTATATGCTGGATGTAGACCATCTAGGTTTCAATGTCAAGGTGATCTACGTCTGACGTCAGCTTTGCTGTTTGGGTGGCTTGCTGTATAAAAGCTATTCGATTGATGAGTCTCTTCCAAATTGTGTCTAAAAGGGCTTTAGCTGTGTGGTGCTTGTTAACAGGTATTTGTCCGTTGTTTCAGGTTAGCTGTAAGGGGAAAACTTATAAGCTTCGAATTCCGTTCTCCAGACCAGCAGTTGATAGAAAGTAAGTAATTTTATTATTTTTAAATGCCTTCTTCCATGTACTCCATAATGGGTATACGTTCAATGTTAGTTACTCCGTACAATTTAGAAGAGATACCAGCTACCTTCAAAATATGACATGTTGACAATCACAAACTCACCCAAAAGGAACATATAGGTCACAAGAATGTTTACTAAATATTTCTTTCATCTGCTGAAAATAATCTAAGCTCAATTTGTAATTTCCTCTAATCCTTCGTCTATTAAGGATGAAATCAGTTTAAAAATTTGTTCATGCCAATGATACGGAATTCCCCTAGTCTTTTGTGAATATAACCAACGTAATGGCAGATAATAATTGCCCATATTTATTTTGTCAGGGATGTGAAGACACTCGTAATTGAAATGCTTCAAGCGGCCAAGTCAATGGCCAAATAAAACCTGCGTCTCTGCAGATAAATGTACGTGGTGTCCCTGATATGCAGGTATACTTAACAGACTGGTGACAATCTTGTTTCAAATTGAATTGGAGAAGGGTAACTTGTAGGAGCAAGGGATTAGAAAAACACAGCTGATTTCTGTGAACAATAGGGGGATATAAGGGAAAAAACATGCATACGTTCCTGAATATCAACTTCATGTAAATTAGCATTCAAATTAAATACTAGTTTTTCGTTGAAACTATATCATGATGGAATTATATCATCTTTTCTAACTTATTACTCGGTATATTTTTTTCGGCTTTACTTTTTTTTTTTTTTTTTTGAAGGCCTCTATTAATTTACTTAATTAGTTGGTTGCAAACTTGCAATGGTCTAAAAGTAAAATTTGAAAAGGGGGTGCTGTCTTCACTCTTCAGCAATGCCTGTTTAAGTTGTCGAAAATGTAAAACTTGTTTGGCAAGCCTTAATGGACAACTCCTTGACTTCTTTAGAGGCGAGTTTTTTTTTAAAAAAAAAAACAGAAACAGATTCGCTTCATTTTCAATGAAACAGTAATAAAGTAGTGTAGCATCCTAAACTTCAGATTATTGAATTTTTGCAAATAAGCGATCCTAAACTTCAGATTATTGAATTTTTGCAAATAAGCGATGAAACAGGAACATCAAAGCTTCGTAAAGACCGATTAGCTAAAACCTCAAATAAGTTAGAGATTTCATATACTACTTTCAGTAGTATAAGTTGTAACAAACACATAAAATACGAATTTCTAGGCGAAATTTGATAATGGAATTGAAATATGCATGTGATAAAGTAGATAAATAATATAAATAATTAAAAGTGGTGATTGACTTTATTTCAAAAAGTTACTAAAAGGGGTAAAAATAAAAATAAAAATAAAAATATGACATCTTATATTGAGTATACAAAAATAGGTAAATTTTTCAACTTTTAATAACTGAAAAAAAATAATTCTTAAAAGAAGAATAATCATTGATTCAATTAACAAAATTACAATTTGAGTAGAAGCAAAATAAGATGCAGACAGAATTGCAAAAGGACAAAAAGCTATCCAACCAAAGGAGGTGGCGTCACTCTGAGTCGCTGTCCAAAGTTCCCATACCCATAGCCTTCAATCCTCTTGGTCTCTGTTTCATTACAAAGCCACCAATCAGCATTAAGATAAGGAAGAGTACTCGGAACATTTATAGGATAACAACCAATCCAAACTACTAATAGAACTATGAATAACAACAAATGTAATTTCAGTGGCACTAGTCCAAGTGTTAGAACCCTTGTGTATTACAAAAAGTAGAGTAGCAAATCATAACGGTCAAGGTCCTCAACTGCTCAACATATTGTAGATATAAAATGGAGCTACTCATAAGACGATATTAATATGATCACAGTTATAAACTTGTAAACACAAGCGTTGATTTCAAAAATCCAATATTAGTTCAATCAGGTGCACAGAGTAGTGCACCCAAAAGTCCAAAACCTCCCGATTACAGGAATCTGCGAACTAATCAAAATGACCTTAACCAAACGGAATATGCTACAATACCTTCTTGGGAGCCTTCTTTTCTCGAACTTCATACCGCTCTTGGCACATATCAGACAGCCACGCTCCTGGACTCACCACCTGCCATTCCACATACCCACCCAATCATCCATACCAACTTCTTATCAGATCTTCACAAACCAACCATTCAACCAAACATCAAAAAATTCAAGACAATCATCGTCAACCATACCAAACCTATCAAACCCCATATCCACCAACTCAATTCAAAAACCATGTAAATCATATTCCGTCCCCAAATATTGTCCCATCTCACTTTTTGAGATCTTAAAGATCCCACTTGAATATGTTATTTGAATATTTGTTAAAAATAGAAATAGGACCTATCTTTGGAGACAGAAGATGAAGTGTATGTTAAGCTCAAAATCATACAACACCCAGTATCTCACAAATTAATCAAATTATAAATCTAACAAAAAGAAAAAGAATAAAGAAATTCTTAGATAGAACAGAGAATTTGAGGTAGAGAAACTAACAAGTAGAGTACGTTGAATGAACTTAGCCCTCTTTTTAGGTCTTTGAGGAAGTTTACAACCTTTCATAGCAAGAAAATCTTCTTCCTTCTCTTTACTAGACAAACTAATTAACAACTTCGGCAACATCAAACTCCCCTTGTCTTGCGACGCCAGCGCAAACCCATTCCCCTCCACCACTCCATACTTTCCACTTTCTTTCTCGTCCCCTACAGATGACCCTCTCGTCGCGTAATACCTCTCTTCTTTCTCCGGCGACTTCGCATTACAAGGCGGCTCCGAACTCCTTCAATCCAACATCACACAACCATTCAGAAACCACCCTTAGATATTAAATATGGGATTCTATGTCATGTCTTGGGTATTGCTACACAGCTGCAGATTAATCAACTATACGGTATCGTTGTGATTTTACATATTCAATTTCATATCTCATATTTTAACCAACTAAATTGGGAATCCACCCACTAAACTTGTTGGCATCCGCAATATGATTCTACATTTCTACATACCTGCTGATGCTGTTATTGAGCCGGCTGTTGACGGGGGAGGAGGGGTCACCGGAGGAGTCGGTAACAATACGAGATGTGATTTTCTGCCGGATCCCACCGGCAGATTTCGATGAAAAGTTGGGGTTTTTGACACGAACACATCGGAGTCTCTTCCCCCACTGCAACACAAATTCAGGCTCCGGAGGTTTACAGCTAGCCTGATTCTGCTCTTCTCCATCCATTTTTATGACTAACAAAGACACAGATCAGGAGAGGAATGGGATGTAGGATTGTTTTTGAAGAAATTGGGTTTGACAGTTTGAGCAGTATGATATTGTTAACAATGGTTTTTATGGGGGTGGGTTTGGTGTTGGTTTTATGGGTTTTGCCATCTCTGATTTTGGAGCCTTTCATATTTTTCTGCTCCTATTCTTTTTATGGTTTTCATTTATTTTGGGGAAGTATGTAAAGTATTGACAAAGTGGTCAAGAAATTAGGGACGTTTCCTGATTCATCTTCACCTAATCTCAAATTTGGGCTTACTGGATTAGGTGGCTTGGATGATAGTATATTAGTATAACTTAAATAGGGTCATGTTTCTAAATGGGCTCATCTTTGGGATGAGACTGATTTGGGGGAGGCTTGAAATTGGCCCGTATTCAATATCTAGATTCAGATTCAGATTCAGATTCATTGATGTGTAACTGTGTATAATAAAGATGTACTTTGTTTTATATGATGACGAATTTTTTATATATAGTCAAAGCTAGTACATGAATAATGTCAAAATTAGCAGAGAAAATATATACAAAGTGTTGATTATGATGAGCAAATGAAATGACTTGATCTAATGAGTATTAATTAGTATTGATTGGGTTACATGTGGTAGGGGTGTACAGTATTGCAGATTTGTATTGTTCCCCCATCTTATTTGACCATGTTTAAGAATGATTTTGGTGACTATATGTAAACATCTAAAAAATTCCCCTCCATTTGTCTGTTTACTGTACAATGACAATTATCCTCTACGTATGTATTCGTGCGATCCAAAACCTTTTAATCATTGATGAACATCTATGTTAATGGACTCATGACCTTAAGAATCTAACCAAAACATCCATTTATCTACGAGTAAGATATATTATAAGTCCAATTTCGATTTAAAATGAAAAAAAATATGATTTTTTTATGAGTATATGAACAGTATAATAAAATAGGACTTGATTTGAATTTTTTTTATTGCCTTGGTCATATCTTTTTCATTGCTTATCCTATTGAGTAACCCAATTTATTGACGTTTGATAACTTACCTTATATCATTTTACGTTGATAAATTATGAGTTGCTCGTATAGGTCAAGATTACGAGTTCTCATATTCACCAAAAAAGAAAATGTTGTACATTTCCCTAACAAGTTGTGCCATTTACATAAGAGCAGTTACTTTCTCAACTAAAGGCTTGCTTTTCACACCCATTTATTTATTTATTTATTTTCACACATAGGTCATTCCATTAACTTTTTATAAGCTTTGACCCAAAAATAAACAAGATTTTCGACTTCAAAAATCTTAAATCTCTTACAATTTTCATCCCACCACATGACAAGTCAAAATTATTTTTTGCTTCAGCATATGGTAAAACGAAATTAATTTTCACTCAAGTCATATAATGAAATAAAAATGAATTATTGAATCAAACTTATAGGAGGTCATTCGCTCTATATAATTTTGAGGACAAAGTTACTCAATCTAATATGACTATTGACCCTAGTACCCAACATGTGAACCCTCATAGTTCGTTCAAACTTTTCTTACTAAAACACGGACCCTGCTCAGATTCAAACTCGCTTAGTTCATAACTTCATATGTAGTCGACTGTCGACACAGACTCGGTCATACACTCACAACCCAAAAGGGCATATTCGTCCTTCGTACAAATTATAAACTAGTTGCTAAAAAAATTTCCATTTTTTTTTAAATAAAAAGAACCAAAGCAGTGGTTGAACAGTTGAACATTAAAGCATGAAAACGGGGGCCCCACTAACAGCCGCATTCCTCGCCATCAACAGCTGTATCTCACATTCCAGTCTGTCAAAGCAACATCACTTATCTCGGGCAACGGGCAATTCACCCAACCGTTTCTCCAACGGCTACATTTCATCTGCCCGTGATTCCCGTCTTTCCCTATATAAATCCCGCCCCTCCCTTTACACACAACTGGAATAACTTGTACTTCACACATCTCTAATCTCTTCAGCCTTGATTGAGCCTTGAGCATCAGCTCTCTCATTTTCAGCTTCTTCAATACTCTTCTTCAACATAATCGAAATGGAAGCAATGAGGATGAGAGCTGCATTGGGTCTAGTGTTGATGATCATTGCCGTCATCTCCGTCCAAGATGTAGCTGCTGCTGATGCTCCAGCTCCCGCACCCGCCTCCGACGCGGGTGCCATCATACCCGCCGCCTTCGCCTCGCTTGTCGCCCTTGCTTTTGGTTTACTGTTCTAAATCTGGCTTTTGGGACTATGGATTTCATGAATCTGTGTCCGTTCTTTTGATTGGACTATCTGGTGTAGAGTGGGATTTTGGTTATTTTTACATTCTTTCTTGGTGTAATATATAATGGATTATGGATTGAGATTTTTTGTTTGATTAATATTGTTGTGGTATGATTTATGATATGAAGCTACATCATTCTTTCTACATTTATTTTGCATTATACAAATTTTATGAGTTTCTGAGAACATTGATCTTAGAGAAATTATCAGTGTAGTACTAGTCCGCAGTAACGAGCCCGGATTGATTAGTTGGTCTGTTACACAAAATAGTATGATTAGACTAATTAATCTTGTATTTAACTAGTATTAGTCTTGTATTTATTAAGATGAGTAAAGTTGAAAAAGAAGGAATATTGAGAGAGGTTCTCCGTAATAATGATGGCATGTGATTCTTGGTGACAGAGGGGGGCCCATGTGCTCATTTCCACTGATGGTGGGACCGTAGTAGTTGTGCTGTCATATACAGTACTCTCTCTTCTGCCTGTTTTGACGGGATCAACATAATTACTTCATTCGTATTGATGGGTATTTCTGGGTCTTTTTAGCCTCGTAGTTGTTACTTCGGATCCTGTTATTTGTAGTGTCCTGGGTCTCGGGTTTAATTAGTACCAATGAATCAGATGATTTTCGGGTTCTTATAACCTTATGTTCAAAACTATTAACTAATATAGCATCTAGTCCTCTCTTCCACTCTATTCCTTGTCTAATATACGAATAACTATATTTGTTTTTTAATTATATTTATATACTTTGTATCTTATATTATTTTTGAGTTTGTGTCTAATTTGAGTAATAATCTAATTTTTAAATCGGATAATGATGAATCATTTATATATATCGAGTCATAATCATTTTATGCGGCTAAGATTATGCATTGGATTGGATTGGGAGAATCTTAAATTAGTTGAATTGAGGGAATCTTAAATTTAATTAGGTTAGAATTGGATTAAACATTTGAACCTGATAATGGGTTTAACCGCGTCATCTTAGGTATCAACAGGTGAGGTTCTATCGGATTTCAATTAGAATCAAATCTGGCAAAATAGGATTTTGGGTGTAGTTGAGCAAGTACAGTTGAATTTCGGTTAGAATCGAGTCAAATTCGACCAAATCATGTGTTTAATTGCAGGACAAATCAGATATTGGATTTAATCGAGTCATGTACAAAAATAGAATCCCAAATTTGATCGGGTATTGGTCAAATCGGATTTCAGATTTAATAGGGCCGAGTTAATTATAGTTCTTATCGGATAAAAGTAGCTGTCGGGTTGGTTATTCAGGTTAGAGTTATTAGATACAAGTAGGGTGTCAAGTTTTCTTTTGTTTGTTTGCGAATCGGATTCAGGTACAATTAGTTTGTTTTGTTACGTATTGCCGGCTTTAATAGGAATTGGAATTAACATTCGTTTAGGTCGGGTCAGTTCTAAAAATCCAATTTTACAGTTAAAATTGGGTCGAATGACCTCTCCAGTTTTGATAGAGTCGGTTGGATTGAGTCCCCTTTTGATAGCTCTAGGCACATTAGCGATCTTTATCGGGCCAAAACTTTTCTTCATACAAATACGGGCATAACAAGACTTTTGCTCAACACATCGTCGTTTGACTGGCCCAAGTCCAACTCTTTGTTCTCTGCGGCCCAACTAATACAATTGCTTGATTTTAAGAGTTAACCCAAAATACCACTTTGGACTACAAGTTGGTATTTGGAAATCAATTAGATTAGAAGGTGGAAAGATTCAAAAGAGGGAAAGAACATAGCACCTGTATTCTTGGACTATTTTTGCGTGGAAAAATCATCCATGACCTTAGTGTCCCTTGTGTAGTTGTGTTCCTCGAAAAAAAAAAAATATGATTAATGACATGGATTAGGGTGTGTATGATTTGATGCAAAACATTATTCTTAAAAAAAAAATGAATTTTATTATATCTGAAAATATTACTATAGTTTCCTCATCATCCACAAGGATCGGATGAGTAAACTTGTTTGTTTACTAGATAATTTTGTTTAATTGCTAATCATCTATACTAATTATCTCATCTATTACATACTCCAACTCCCACCAGTAAGTTGAAAGACAAATCAGCGATTATGTGGTGCCAAAGTTGAAAGATATACAGGGATTTACTTGAGTTTGTGTAGTGTGATCAACCTTTGGTTTGACATGATGAAGAAAAGTTTTGCCAAGAAATGTGTGGTCTTTAATTAGCCATGAAGAATAAAACAATATGGTTGACACTTGCTCAAACTCTGAACCCCAATCATTTAGCATTTCCAATGTGTTCCCTCTCTTTTGTTAGGGCTTAGAGAATACGTGTAGCAAATGCTACAAACAAAATTAAAATAGAGAAAGTGATGTATTGTAATAGGGTAGATTGGTGAAAGTGACTTAAAAAAAATTGTACAAATACATCGAACAAACACGTAACGTAATTCCATCTGTAAGATATTGGCTGCTATTAGCCTATCACATCATATAATGCACAATTTGCTAAGTAAACTGCCAATTACAAAGTTACAAGTTACAACTTTACAAGTACTCGTATGAAGCCCCCTTTAATGCCTAATTTCAGTTAGCAATTCTATTGTGGCCCAATTTTCTATTCATTCAACATATATTCTTTAGGCCAATCAACTTCAATCACTCTTTCTCTTCTTGCCTATATTGACCCACCGTTGGAAAATATATGCTAGGTTTTAATAGACTTCTAGCATGTGTTTGTACTAATGCACGAAAAGATTATAAAACTTTATAATTAATTATACTGTAAATATTTGATAATTAATATTAATATAGTAGTTTAATTTGTATTTTTATTTGGCATTTTGTATAACCCTATTAAATAAAGTTCAAGAAAATATTATGATAGATAAAAAAACTCAATATTATAGTCATTATTAATATCCTAAAGAAATATGAACTATGAAACGACTATGCATATGGCTTTTGTAGATAATAATGTTCTTCTTTTTCTTTTATTTCGAAGAATTGATGTCACTCCTTTTTGTTTTCTTTCTTTGTCTGTGGCGTATGCAGGATAAATTTTTAAAAAAATTCATCAAATGCTGACTTGCTTCTTCTTCTATAAAGATAATCTCCAAATCCAGTTGCTATGGTTAACATAAATAATACTTGTCAATGATGAATTAACAAATTGTATACTTACAACTTCAATATATAAAGCATGACAACACATAATCATTTTAGCATTTTCTCAAATAGTATAAATAGACTTTGTAACTTTAATGCCATAGGACTATGAATCTGAAATATCATCAAGTTGTCGATTTGGTGGACTTAAAATTGTATGACTATTGTTTACTAAAGATAAAATATCGTGGCAAAATGTCTGCAAAATAAGTGACGTTTCAAGCACTTATAAAGCCCTCGTAAAGTGTCATTCAACAAATCGGACCAAATCAACAACTTTATGCCAATATGTAACACTAATTGCTCAGATTCAGAGATATATTACCTAATAACAAAAATAATTTTTTTTTTTTTTTATCAAATGAGTAAGAAAAGTGCTCGTACCAATTTTTTCCATGACTAAAATGAAACATTGAATCGAGTGACATAATATAGGAGAATTTTCACTTTAGGTGCTTGAGATTTGGTCCAATTACACTTGGACACCTTAAGTTTGGGTAATTTGCTTTAGTATTCAAGGCCTGCATGAGGTTTCATTGTGGGTATCTTTGTTTGTACGATACTCACTATATAAACTACTTATAAAAAATCAATAGTTGTGTTAAAAAATGAAAAAATTACCAAAAAATGAGATACTTCTAAAAATTTTCTCAAGAAAAATGCTTGACAAAAAAAAATCAAAAAATTCCCTTAACAAAATGTATACATGTTCAAAAATAAACAAAACAATATATAGTTCATACAATAATTGTTATTTTTTTCATTATTAATTATCCTAAAATTCATATAGATAGCATAAAAGTACTTGCCTAATCCATTTAATTATTTTATGACAGATGTTTGGTTATAGTCTCTTGTTTGCTTGAGTGTTCTGCTTCAATAGGTATGATCCGAGGCTAAATTGTATGCTTTTTTTCTTCTTTCATGAAATTATTGGAAGGCATTGTGTACATGAGAAATGGTGTTGAATAAGTAATAATCCCTCCGTTTTTTCCCTTTTCATTTGAAATTAGGGAAGAACCCAATACAATAATTAGGAAGGGAAATTTTTTTTAAAAGGCATTAAACATGAAACAAGTGGGAGGGTAGATATTTCATCAAAACTAATACAAATGGACTGATTGTATTTATTGAATTTTTGGGAATATAAAATATTCTTTATAAAAATAAAAAAAATTACAGTACCCAATGGGTGATTAGTGGATTAAAGGTTATTTACATCATAAAATATCTAATAAAGAAGGAATGGTTCTAAATGAGAAGAATTTTTCCAAATTTTCCAATGGGAATACAGGAAGGGAAAAAAATAAGAACGGATGGAGTAAGAGATTAAAGCAAATAAGATTGAACCCAATTTGTTCATAGAAATCACCATTAAATATTCACTTTCAAAATTATCATTAAACCCTTTTTAAATTTCATTTACCTTAAAATATCATACTATGAAATAATTTAGGGAAAATTTAAAGAGGGGTAAAAAATTTGGTGTTCTAATTTGAAAATGAGAACTCAAATGAAAGATATTTATTTTTTAAATTTTTTTATACGAGTCAAATGAAAGATCTTAGTTAGGATTTTATTATTCAAAGTAAGTGAATATCCCATTCCAAGTGGG
Source organism: Dysphania ambrosioides (assembly GCA_026401315.1). Taxonomy (NCBI): domain Eukaryota; kingdom Viridiplantae; phylum Streptophyta; class Magnoliopsida; order Caryophyllales; family Amaranthaceae; genus Dysphania; species Dysphania ambrosioides. Next base: position 10,451,342 of record CM048661.1, read on the forward strand.
CAAATCTAATGTTAGTTGTCGGGTCGAGGTAATAATATGTCACAAGTTTGTCAATGTCAGTTCCTCTTGACCAAGTCCCTTGTAATATACTATAAATGTCAATTAGACGTGACTCACTCACTTGTATGTACCAAGGAATAAGAGTGATTATTGAGTTGAGCTACTCACGAGTAATTCAGACTCGATTCGGTCAAAACTTGGTCAAAGCTCGACTCGAAATCAAACTCGACTCGAAAAATTAGCGAGCCAAATCGAGCAAATCAAACCTCGACTCGAAAAACTCATGAGAAACTCGAATTTTTTTTTATAATATATATTTATAGAAAAATATACTTAAGATATAAAATTGAAATAAAATAAAATATGGTTTGATATATAAACCAAAAGTCCCACATTGGATTAGAATGATAGATGGTTAGACAGAGTTTTATATATAACCTCAAAGTCCCGGATAGAAAAAAAATAATAGATGGTTTGAAACAATTAGTATATATAAACCCAATAGTGTTTCCACTTAAAACCAAACTAAGCTTATTAAAGCTAAAATTTAGCTTTCTTGATGGCCCAATTTGGGTACAAGTACTTAGAATTATTGAGCTTTTAAGCAAGCTGATAATGAGTCGGGCTTGAGCTTGATTTGCAAGATGCTTGAAATTACCTTGTCAAACAATGAACTAAAGCTTCAAATTTCATCTTCACTCAAGTTGCTCCCATGTTTACCATAAGCTTCAAAGTTCAGGTATAAGATCAATTTAGAAAAAATAAGATGTATTAAAATTAATATATTGCTGAAAATATTCTGATAAAGTAACAAGTTTATATGTTGAAGGTCCAATTGGTGTGATAATGATAAATGTTACTAAAATCATGATTTAAATTGCTTTTTTGACTTCATTAAATTACTCGTTCAAATTACAAGTACAAGATAAAGTTAAAAGTGACTTCATTAGCTTAAAGTATATTTTATCAGAGGAAAAGGTTAAAGTAATTTGATAGATCATGATACTACTAAGTCTAGACTCAACATGAAAGTGAAAGAAATAAGGAAAACTTCTTGAATCAACTCTCAACCTTGAAGTAGTCAAATAAGGATGTATAAGGAAGTTGGAAGTGTACAAATAAGAGTAAGATAAAATTATAGAAGGGAGTTGTAAAGGGAAACAAGATTCCTCCACACAAAGAATTGGCTTTATGAGGGTTAGATTTTCTCAAAGCAAGTAAGTTGAATCCAATCTGATTTGAAATAGTGAGTATGATAGAAAATTTAGGCTATGCCTAGGCCAATCGAACTTGACAATTTTTATAAAAAATTTAGGTATTAGTTAATCAAAAATATATTTTTTTTAAAACTAAAATTTATCCAGCCTATAAATGAACCAAAAACCCCACTATTTAGGAATGACAATGGATCAGAATCAGAAGGGATCCGATCTGACAACTTAATCTGAATCCAACAATCCGATCCAATTAGGAATTTTGGACCTCCAAATACGATCCATCGGATCTCCATCATGATCTTAAATTTAATCTATTTTAAAATTTGCACTTTTCTTACCTTTTTTTTGTTGATTTCATTACTAATAATATAATACATTTAAAATATATAAAGTAAATTAAAAAAAATACAATACAAGAATAATACCATTAGTGTAAGAGTTTAACCATGTTTGACATAACATCTAAGAATCAAACTTTGTTTTTTCAAACACATACTATCATGGGTAATCATACAATGGGTAATCATACATTACAAAACCCCAATGAGGCTATTTTATCACACGTTCATACATCAATGTAATAGTAACAAATGTCTATTATATGGATGTACGAACATGTGGTTTTGGGTTATTATATTTGAGTTTTTTTTATTAATACTGGCCTTGATATTAGCCATTTAGATTAGACTTGAATCATATTCGGGTCAAATGTAATACAATATCATAATTCGACCCACATTTTTGATTTGGAGTCGGAGTTTTTTTTGAATGAGTTTGGATCGAATTTTTTTTTTCAGATCAGAGCGGACTCAATTTGAATTCGAATTGAATTGCCGTTCCTACCCAATTTCAACCTAATTCGAACAAAAATGAGCTACATTTACCCCGTAAAATTTTAATCTAAATTATTACTTCAGTTTCAGTAAATTTCTAATTTCATTTCGTATACTAAATAAAAATAGAATGGGCCAATTTTAGACCTCATTGACTTAAGTTAGAAGCAAACCTATGGAGTACACCTAATAACTTGAGTAAGAACTAAGAAGCAAACCTATGGAGTACACCTAAGTCCTTGCGCCGAAAACAAAAGGGAAAATAATATATTTGTCCAATAAACCACAAATCTAGAAGAAATAGAACTATAGAAGGGACCCGCACATAGTGCCTTTTAGAAGTGGATATAATATACACAACTACACAAGCCACATGATATCCCATACTTCCACCGTACATGGACCATATTACATTATTACAACTACTCCCTTGCAATATGATGAAATGATGAATATATTAATAAGAAAAAAACTTTAATAAGAATAATTCAACTTTTGACTAATTTGCTAAACATAAGTTAATCTTTCATTTATTTTAATAATCCAATATTTAGCCTTAATTAAATTATAATGTTGGTACCTAGTAAAAACCTGAGTCACAAATGAAAAATATCTTCTACCTCTATCTCTATTTTTTTGTCCCATTTATGATCACCAAGACACAACTTAAAACGTTTTTATTTTCAAATTTGTAAAATAAAAAGTTATGAAAACTTATATTCTAAAAATTAAATTTACACTAACATGTGCCCTTGCAATAGCATGATATTAAATTAGGTAAACGAAATTGAAGAAGTTGGATTATTAACATAGAATGACATAATACTATGTTTAAATGTAATCATTTTTTTAGTTACTTTACGCAAGGATCAAATACCGCATAATACACCTATAAATAAATAATCAAAAGCTAAGAAAAATAAGAAAAGGAAAGGAAATGTATATTGTAGTTACAACATAAGATACTATTTTTGTACTCTACATCTATCCAATTAAAACGAAAAAATAGCCATAATGTATTAGTATGCTCTCGTTCGTACTCTACATTTTTATTTATATTAAAATTGATAAACGAAGCTGAAGAAGTTGAATTATTAACATAAAATGACATAATATCGTGTTAAAATGTAATCATTTTTTAAATTACTTTACGCAAGGACCAAAAATAGCACAACACCCCTAAAAAAAATAAAGATAGGAAAAAAAAGAAGAGGAAAGGAAAAGTAGATTGTAGTTACAACTAAATATAATGTTTCTGTATTCTATATCTAGCCAATTAAAACGATAAGCCTAAAATTTGATAATATATTTTGTATTATTTGATTTTCTTGTTTAACAAATAAAAAAATTTAAATAGTGGTTTCACAAAATAAAAAAAACTATTAAAAAATTTGATTAAAATAAAATTATGCATTATAATTACATAAATGATTAATAAAAAATTTAATTTAAACAATGTCGTGAACAATCCATTTTATAAAAGTTTTTATTTACCAAGTATCTTATTATTATGGTCATTTCTCTTTATAATATTATAAATAATCATATTTACAAATTAATAAATATAGTATACATTCTAAATACAACGAATTAATAAGATGTTATTGGATTAACAAAATGAGGAATAATGATAACTATGTACAACTAATAGACAAAATAATTGGTTGAATTTCTTATAATTTTTGTTAAAGGTTAATAACTGGATAAGTATAATGACAATAATAGTTTGTATGTTGTATTTAGTTTCAGTAGGTTATTGCTTATTTTTGCACATAAAATATACAAGTAAAGGAAATCGAATTCATGTCAAATTATATTAACTTTATACAAGTAGGCCCTTTATCATTGAGATACTTCAATTAATATGATAAAATTTACACACATTATATTATATTCCTTTTATTTTTATCTTAGCATTAAAATAATAAATCTTATTTGACAGAGCTTTGGGCGGCTGCCCTGGACGCCCCACCCCAAAGACGGGGCTGGAGATGGGTGGGAATGGAGGAGTTGCACAATGTGAAGAATGATGAACACGGAATAGAAAGGGGTTTGGAAGGGAGGAGGGGTTTAAACAGCGGGAAAACAGAAACAAATCAATACGAAAAAAGCAAACTTAACTGAAAGTTTATCGATATTACAAATTATTATTTGATCATACTCGACAAAATGGATAGTTAATTAATTTAGAAATAAATTTAAGGTTAAAGTATTTTAAATGAATGAGTTAAAAGTTAAATTATTCGGTCGGTTTCCGGCTCAGTTTTCCAAAAAATAATGGAAGGTCACCGATTAAAATGGCAAACACACATTGAAATTGATTCATCACGTACACTGACAAAATCTATGGAGCACAATAATGAATCCGTAGATTGCCTGCAACTCTACAAGCACCATTACCCCTTCGCCACCAAAAGAAACACATATAGGCAGAGCATTAACTGGGTAGCAAAACATTGTTTTCAAGACAAGAAAACTCCACACTCAATGCATCAAAATATCTTAAATACACCGTATTAAACAAAAAAAGACAGAGAAGTCGCCATCAATTTCACCAAATCTCAAACCAAGAGCCGTATTAACTGAATCACAATTGATTCCAAAATATAATCAGAATTTATTTATCAACAGCTTCAGTATAGACTTGGAACCAAGCACATTGATGGACCTTCCCTTCAGTTTAGGTTATCTCCTACTTTAGTCGGTTATACCGAACTAAGTTTGTATAATGTCTGTAATCCACAAGGAACCTCATACTAAATAGTACAAGAAACAGGCTGCAAGATCCTTTTGTAAGAAGCTAAGAACTATGATTGGATCAAGCTTAGAAAGTACTAAAAACCAGAAAAATACTAGGACTATACTGTCTGATACCAGATATGGTAATGTGTGTGATTGATGAGGCCAACCTCTCTATAGACCTTCCTGGTAACCACCAATGGTAATGTGAGCCGGAGTCATGGGCACACCTCTCATTACGGTGATGGCTTCGTTTAGCTTCGTGGCATGGCGAATCACTTGCTTGAATCTCTGAAACCAAAACAGTTTACATAATGATATGCCATGCCTGAGAATTACAGATACAGATAGTACACAAGAATGAAACTTTAAGAACAAAAGAAACAACAATTACGAAGAATATGATCCCAGCAAAGGCAAGGAAGTTTTTATCTCTGGACAGAGATTAGACTACAAAGTCCTATCCCTGAGAGTGTTTCACCATTGCTCTAGGGGATTCCACATAGATCGCCTGATCGATGTAGTGTACTTCGTACAAAACTATAAGTCATTGGATGATCTCACGAACTCTGTTATCTGAATCATCATAATGAAATTTCCAATATGCAAAACATTGGAACATTCTACTTACTAGTTACTAGATCACCCTTTTCTATTCTCTAACTCTATTGACAAGAAAGGTATACGTTACTAAGCAAAATAGTTCATCAAATCATCAATCCCTAGTCACTTGGTGAAGTTTCTTCAATCCAAATTATATCCTCCCCAAAAACTCGAGCTTCATTTTGCCTAATTTAGGATCAAATATACAATAGCATAGGAGCATAGCACAACTATAATCAAGCAGACTACTCATAAAGTGCATAAAAAAGAAACCTTGAATACAAAACTCATAACAAAAGCACTAATTCTCAGATCAATTTCACGCTAGTACTACTACTAAACAAGTACAAAATGAGGAGAACTGTAATCAAATTCCGTTTTAATTGTTAGGAGAATTCAACCATGAGAACAAAACTTATTATACAAATCAAGAAAGGGAAAGGGGGAGAAACCTTATCATGGGTGTACATTTGGAAATGAAGCTCCTGCTTCTTGCAGCTTTCCTTGTGTTGGTTACCTAAAACAACAACAGAAACAGCAACAGCAGCAAAACCAAAAGAGAAAAGTGCACCAATTCCAGTCATTGCCCATTTCCAAACATTCAAACCTTCTTCATCATTCTCATCATCTTTTCCCCTTTTTTTGATGTGTATTTCTTGCTCATCTTGTTCTTGAAGTTTCTCGAAATTACCGGTTTTTTTCTCAATCTTCTCAAATTGATAAGACCCCAGATCAATCTGAGGCATAATTCCCCTGTTTGTAGACTTTGGTGAGTCCATTTTCATGTCGGCAAATTCATTCTCCTTCAATTTCTTGAAGAAAACTAGTGTAACTGGCTCCTGAAAGTCAGCTTCTTCATCATCTCCACCTTTGATCATCATCTGATCATCAGCTTTTGACGTTTGATCAATTGGTAGCTTGATTACTTCATCTGGGATTTCCCCAAAATTTTGATGATTATCAAGTTGAATGGGCACAGGAATTACCCTTGAACCCCTCATCTTCTTGCTTTCTGGCTCAGTAAATTTTTGGAAGTAATTCATGTCAATTACAGTTGTAGTAGTCGTAGATTTTGGAGTAAAGCTGTTAACTTTACTATTTTCATGAAGATCAATGAACCCTTCATCAGATAAAAGATCCCACTCTTCAAGATCCATTCTTTTTGTTGTATTTTTTTTGGAATGCTATGAAATATGAAGAAATGAAATGAATATGATCACATAATATAAAGTTTGGGTATTTGAAGGGATATGTATTTGGGTGATGAGTTATATACTAAAGTTTAGGATATTTGATGGGATATAAGGGAGTTGAATTATAGGAGTAATAATAATTTGATGAAGAGAAGTGATAATAGTTGTCATTGAAGTGTAGTGTGGAATTCTAGTGTTACAAGGCAGGCTAGGATGCTCTCATGGACCTTTCTGTTAACTTCTTTTGCTTTTGATCCGGTTGTGTGGGAGAAGATTCAATGCAAATTAAATGATCACATAAATCTTTAATAGGGAAGCTTATCTTAGGCAAAAGATAGACATTCAAGACTGGTCCAATAGTGTCCCATCGGTTGCGAAAGCACTCCATGACTCATCTTTTTTGATTGCTTCTACGATATTTTTAAATTTATTTTCACATCTATTACTTGGGGAGAAAAAAAACTCCATTTTGTTGACAAAGACATGGAGGTAAACAATCTTGCCCATAGGCTTCTAATAGAATAAACTAGAATTAGCTTTTGCTAAGGGAGGAGAAAGTCTAAACAAGGGAGGTATGTGGCATATACTTTGCCTATTGTTCATTGCCTAACTACGTTCATGTTTAGTCCGACTATTCTTCTAACTTTTTGCCTGTTAATGAGTAATTAAGATGAAACACTCTTATAGATCCTTAAGTCCAAAATTTGCTAAGGACCATTTAGAATTTTTACATGATACTCCCTTACTTTGTTCGTTTTTTTTGTCTCATTTTACATTTTACGGTCTAAAGACACGACTTAATCACTTTTATCTTCAAATTTATAAGACAAAAATTATAAAATGTTGATATTTAAAAAATTTATATTAAGACGCATCCAACAATATCCAAATTAGATATATTATTTCTTATAATACGATGAGAAATGGTGGTCAAACTTTTTAAACTTTGACTCTGAAAATAGAACGACTCAAAAATAAAATTACAAGAGTCATATATAAAACAATTTTGGCGTTGTTCTTTTCCTCCCTCTTCTCATTTGAAAAAATGAGCTAATAGGTAACTATGATTCTATGAAGCATGTGTGAGAGCAAAAAGTGAATTGAACAAGTCTTGGAATATTGCTACGTCTTACAAAGTACTTGGATCTAATGTCCTTATGTAGACGTAGGACTTACAATTACGTGAGAGAACACTGTTTAGGTTGTCTTAGGAAGGGCGTGGCAGTCGTTGGCTCCTTCCTTGCATCTGAGTGTCGCCTATCAAGCTAGCTAGCTGCCTCTTACATGTTTTTTTCACCTTCATGTCCTCTCTTTTCCTTCTTCTTTTGGAGTCCCGATGTTAACGAGTCATAATTTATCATTGCAACTTGCAAGGTACGTTAAGCAATGTAGATTAGGGGGACTTCCATTTTTAGACATGTGTCTTTCCGGTTACCATTTCTCCCTTTCATTATACTCCACCTTATTAGACTTCAACCTAGTTTGAAAATATTGAGTTTAGTCCAATATTTTCATTTTATTTATTTAAACATATTACTCCCTTTATCATTTTATTTTTGCCCATTTCTATTTATTAGAGTCAAATTTTTAATAATTTAACTATAAATTTTCATTATTTTTAGGATTTTATTGAATGCATTTTAATATAAATTTTTAAAATATGAATTTTTTATAATTTTTTGTCTTATAAATTAAAAATATAAATATATTTAAAATCGTAAAAAATCAAATAAGCAAAAAAAAAATCAGAAATAGACTGTTCAGTATATATAAAAGAATTTCAAACATAGCAGTATAGCCAATGCCGACTTAAAGCTCACTTATTGGATCAATTTAATATGGAATACAGAGTGGCTCTTAGCTGATAAAAAGCTAGAAAGATTGTTGGCCGCATGTGCAGGAGGCGCCTGGACCCCTGACATGGGCCGTGGCCCGTGGATACATGTCTTTTCTTAGACCCATCTCTTTTTATTACGCATAATTTTCTTGAATCAGTAGAGACATTGCATTGATGATTGATGTTACAATGGTTATTGATAGATAGTGTTCTGATTTTGCTTCTTAGAATGATAGCCTACCTATTTCTAAACATACTTCTTTACCTTGTCTGTTCCAAATGAATCCAACTACATTAGATGACACGCATAGATAAATTCAACTCAATAAACACTCTCGATCATTTATCATTCTCTTAGGTTTTGGGTTTGTGTTGGTTCTATTTTTTACTTCATTTGATCTTAATTTGTGAGCACACACATATATCCGTTCTATTTATGGCGGATAGCCCATGGTCTACTACTCTAGTAGTGTCGGGGTTGGTAGTGTAATTGTCCTTTAGAATAGTGGCCTGGCCACGATGTACTGTTGTGCTTTGGATCTAACCTTTTTACATTAATTGAATCATATAATTAAAGTTATCATTTTTATTTGTACCATGATGTACTCAGTTTATATCAGTAAAATGTTTTCGGGATGTACTTTTCATAAGGCCTATATGCAACTTTCAAGAAATAAGCAAAACTTCAGAACTTATTATTACCTCTATATAATTTTTTACCCTATTTGACTATTTACGGTATATAAGATACAACGTAAAACGTTTTTATCGTCAAATCATTAAGACAAAAAGTTATGAAAATTTGTTATTTTAAAACTTTACATTGAGATGCATCCGATAAGATCTTATATTTAAATATATTATTTATTATAACATGATAATTAATTAGTGAATTTCAAACATTTTTGTGATGAGATCTACTCTGTAAATTCTATCGAAAAGTAACCTTATGAATGTGACAATCAAAAGGTCTCCACTGTCACCTCTAACACGAGCAAACCAAAAGCCCAATATCACGTTTGTTTACATGTTAAGGTCATAAAAATAATTATAAAGATGTCAGAAGAAGGATTTAATCAAGAGATCTATTGCGTCCATTCCATCAAAGATTAAACTCAGGTTAATGGACATTCAAAAAGGTTACAAGCTAGAATATCTGAATAGTAAATAATTGATGATGAACAAGTTGTATAATGAGGATCTGCGTCTCATTTTGGATCCATGTTTAATCTTTACATGTTGATTGCTGAATTGGTGACATAGCATTGATCTAACCCCGAACTTTTCCAATAATCTCATTTCTTGAAATCTAAAGTTGAAGTACATCAAATGTAGTTACTCCAACAATGACTCAAGTATTAGTCTAAATACCCATTGCGTCAATATAATCAAAGATTCACTTCATAAAATTGGTAAATCACGTAATACATTCAGCATGAATAGTGAAAAACTGAAATTCCACGATAAACTAAAATAACTGTGTAATGGTACTACACACTCGATACCTATTCGGCAATTGGAAAAAATTACAAAGTTACTTGCGTGAAAAAAACCCTTCCCCTCTCTAGACGAGGCTAGGCTATGTAATAAAAAAAGTTACTATAAATCAAGTATAAACAGACTTTAAACATCTATTTTGTACACCCTAACCAGAACGCTCCAAAATTCAAAATCCACCTAATTTCACCAACCAATCACCAATAACAAAAAAACAAAAAGAGTTGGAGCATTCAAACCAAGCCAGCTGAATCAGGCAATCCTTGCCAAGAATCATGCCTATCAACATCCCTTGATGCCAAACGACGAGCATCCTCCCTCTCTCTGAACACCTTAGACTGATTATTACCAACAAATGCACGGCAAACCGGGCAGTTACAGTGACTAGCAAGCCACTTGTCAATACAACTCCTATGAAACATGTGCTTGCATAAGTTGAGTTGTCTTAGCTCCTCCCCTTCTATGAAAACAGCTAAACAAACCGGGCACTCAGCATCTTTCCCTAGCTTCGAGGTCGAAGCCATAACTAGCTCTATGCTGTTCTTGTTCTTGTTACTATTGGTCTCATCCTCTTCCCCCTCGTCCATTTTAGAGCTCCTAGGATCAACGTTGGAGTGGGACCCACGCCGTCGTATGAGCTCCAAAGGGCTTGGTGGGCAGTTGATGAGGAAGAAGATACTATATAGTAGGGTGGGTATGATGATCATTATTAGTAGCATGACCATGAAGCTTACAGATGACATCATTTTTCTTTATATAAAGAAGATGTTTGAAGATAAGATGGGGATGAAAGACTATGAAAGAAGGGAAGAGTTTTAGTTTGAATTATTATTTTCTTTGATAATAAGTGGAAAAGGGTGAAGGGCCTAATGCATATGGATTATGGTAGTGGAGTAGTGTTGTGGATGTGGATGGTGGGGGGTCGTTCTATAACTTACCAATTACTTTTGCAAACCAATAATTGAGGGAAGACTTAGATGATTGTACTATATGGGCTTGTCATCATGTGGGACGATGGTGGTATAAGCATTATACAATTCAATTGGTAAAAACATCGATATTTCATAGTTAATTTGTAAGTTCATAAACTTTTATTTATTTATATTTATGTTAGTTCAATTTTATGAAACGAAAAAGTAATTATTTAAAAACAATTTAGAATTTGTGAGAGGCCATGATCTGAACTAATTTATACTTATTACTTAGTATTGTGGTTTGAACTTGTATAATCATCATTAGATATTTCTCTATGGGGCTCATTTAGGGGGACAAAGGAAAAATTTATTTTAAAATAAAATAAAATTAAAGATTGTGAATTAATCTCCTCTAAATAAAGTCTATAAATATAATTTATCTATACACTTTTCTAAAATCTCATCATTCAAAATTTGATCTCAAATTGTGTTTCAAAAATAAAAATGTTTACGAACTTAACATTGGATAAAAGAAAATATTTAATGAAGGATTTTAAGACTCAACCTAAATGCTTACGAACTTAACACTAGATAAATAGAGAGAGTGTTTAGTCTTGATGAATTTTTTTTCATTATAAAGTTGAGTGATATTCTCATTTTTCTTTGTGTGTTATGAGATGAAAACTAGATTGTGGCTCGGATAGATTTGGTACCTTAATGTAATCTTGTGTAATACAAACTATTTGATATCACTTTTTCATATGACAAAACTTTAGATCCAGTCTTGTTAAGAACTCTGATTTTCTCATCACCTAATCTAATTCAGTATATTTGGGTATGCATACATTTAAGAGGTGTTCGAAATTATAAGAACATAGGTCTTAGTTGGTAAGATGTATAACTATAATACACTTAATCCAAGGTTCAATTATATTTATGATTATTTTTTTTTTGTATAATAACTTTAATCATAGAATCTTACATATGTATGATAATGATGTGGCAAATTATTTAAGCGAGAGTTTCAAATGACACATGTACTATAGTATGATTTTTTTAAATATGTTAATATATATAAATATAGACAGTTGAGTATCTCAAGAGTGGAGGGAAATTAAAAGAATTGAAAATAATAGCTCCTTCCATCTCCTTATTTATCCTATAAAAAATCATATCCTCTATTTTCGAATTTCATTATTTTCGTAGCCTCACAAGTAAATATGTGTATTGGGTCGGGTCAGGACCTGGATTGGTCTCATACAAAACAGGCTGGGCCAAACTGGGCTAAAAGAGATACATAACGAGTTGAGTCGTCTAAAGAGAGTATGATTTTTATTTATAAATGGTGAAATTTTACTTGTATTATCTCCAATCTTTGGTAGTGAACTATCGACAAGTAAATGAAAATAATTCATTATCTGATAGTGTTTAAAAGTCTTGAAAACTATTTGGAGAGAATTTTTTGCTATAACTGACCTATTGACCCCAATTTTCCTATTTAAGTATGGTAGAAAATTAATAAAATGGAATAGCGTTGTACTGTTGCGTTTGTCATTTAAAAGTGATTTGAAACAAAAAAATTCGAAAAATATTTTCACAATGTGTGCATATAGCTTCTTATATATATTAGTAATCATGATCAATGAAGAGTAGGGATAACTATGTAATTAACCAATCACAACTTACACAATTATGCTTAGACAACAGGATACAAAAGAGAAATCAACGCAAACCAGTAATCAAATTATACTTGCATCAAAACACATTATACAAATAGTCGTAGGTAGAAATTACAAGCCACTATGTCTATGATATCTTGAATCTTGATACATTGTTATGGTCAGAGACCATAGATGGGCATGAGGTACCTCAAAAACCAACAAGCAACATGAAGTGGGTCATTTATTTATGTCTAGAAAAATGGGCATGAGGTACCTCAAAAACCAACAAGCAACATGAAGTGGGTCATTTATTTATGTCTAGAAAAATGTTGTACCCTCTTTTTGTATACTATTTGTCCCTCAAAATTCTTTCAATTTGACCATTTTTTGTGAGAACTTTTTACGCAAAATATGACAATCTTTGAGAGATGGAGTGATAATAGAAATTCTCAAAGATGCTAATCACTTCTTTTCATTCTTATAATTCTCAAAGACTCAAAGTCAACGCATAAATGGAATTCCATGTGTCTTTAGTTGCCTGTCGAGTTATGGAATTGAGTTAGAGATTGATAGACAGACAAGTGTATACTATAATATGATCCATCCAAATATTATGCGGCCCATCCAAATATGAAGCTAGACTAGTCTTTATTGGGCAATACGATCCATGATCTTTTTCTAGCAACAGAGTCTAAAAACTGTCCTAGAAAACACTTCACTTCTCATCTTTCCATAACGTTAAGTTATACCAAATTCAGAAGCATCAACTCATTTGGGGGTTAGGGCTCAAGCCAAAAGAGGGCAAACTGAGAAATGGACACAGCAGAGAACAAAGATTCACTCAACAACAACAACACTAGCAGTGAAGGGGTTGCCGAGAATTCGGTTGTTGTTGATAATCGAGAATCCGAAGATCGTGAACGCCAAGCCCGTGACCTCAAAGCCGGCCTTCACCCCCTCAGGGTACTCTTTTTCTCTCTCCTCATTTTTCCGATTCCTATCACATTATTTTGCGTTTTTTATGATATTTTAGTCGAAAGTTGATAAATTTGTCAGTGATTGCTGCTTAATTTTATGGTCACTCTACTTGTTGGGATTTATAATTGTATGATTTTGGGGTATAGTTTATCGAAAGTCTTTATTTTTAGAGCAAGTTACCGGTCCTTCTTTTGATTTGCGTGAATTTTTTTTGGGTTTGGATATGTCATATGTGTGTGGTGCTTGTTACCTTGCATGGTTTTCGGGTGTAGTTTTTATTGCTATACTTTAAATTTGGGGCAAGTTAGCTTCTTTCTTTTTTTGAAATTTATTTGGAAATTTTGAAAATGAATTGTGTTTGGAGATGACTGATTTGGTTTGGATTTATGGGTTGTGTTCGTCGTAGATACAAATGGGTGGCACCCCGTTTTTGGTTTGAAAAGTCTGCAATTCTTATGGGGTATTCTTGTTTTGAAGAGGTTTGTTAGTTGATTTAATCATGCGAAATGGTATATGGGAAATGTGTACTGGAAAAGGTATGCTGTTCTTCTTGTGGTAGTAGTTTGCTATATCGGGGACAAGTGCTGCAGTGGTATTTTGTAATGAGTCCTGAAACGTTTGGAATTGCCAATAGTTTACTGTTTGTCGAAGTGGATTTGATTGGGCAAAATTGACATTACTGAAGGCCCCCTTATTGTAGAGATGGACTTTTGTAGCCCTTGAAGAGAAAATAAGGCTTCCTTTGGTATTTGTTTTGAACTGAGTTTTTGTACCAGGGCTCTTGTTTATGCTTAATTTTCTTCACTTCTGGGTTATGTTGCGTCTTGAGAAATCCTTTCTGCCACTGCTAGTTGATCTTGATGATGATTTTTACTTTTGACTATAGCATATATTTTTGAGGTTTGGGGGTTGTGATGGTTGTGGTGGGGAGTCAGAGAGTGTAAATATTTTGAGGTTTGGGGGTTGTGATGGTTGTGGTGGGGAGTCAGAGAGTGTAAGGACCATACTGAGGTCATGCTTCAGCTACCGCTGGAACATGTGCATTCCATTCTTAGAACACCACAACACCCTCACCATATTGTTAGTGAATAGTGATTTATTCACTCATATGACATGATACCATGTAATGACAAAATTCTGGAATTCTTTAAATCGAGAGAGTTATGAGTATGTTATATTTACTTTTTGGTTATAAATAATTATGCATTCTTAAACAAACACACTAAGACATCGAGGGTGTGCTGGCCTTTTGCAAAAGCGGGGGTTGGGACAAAATCAATTTACCACTTCCTAACTTCGGGTGTTCTGTTGGTGGCATTTGAGATATTTCAGGGGGTGTTTGGTTACGATTGAATAGAAGGGTAAATAATAAGCAGATTAGTCAAACTTAGTAGCTAGTTCTATTGAGTATTTGGTGACCCTTAAAATTTCTGCAAGTCAGTTTTCTCTCTTGTAAGCAGATGGTGCTCTAAGAGTCTAAGGTGATAGGGATCCTTGTGTGCTTTCTTCTCTTGAATGTGTAAGCAAGGCACACTTAGACTCTTCTCCTTGTGTGCATATTATTTTTGGGGCCTATTTTAACTTCTCAAAATTGGGGACTTCTCAAAGTATATCTATTCAAACCATTGCTTCAACTACACTTTTATGTTCTTATACAAAACTAATATAAATATATCTGAATTTTTAGGCCCCTCAAATTTGAGAGCAAATTTAAGGGCCATGTTCCATCGAGCACCTTGCTCATGCCTAGAACCGCCTCCTGTGGTTGTAAAACAAATAGTTGTGCACTTCTCTGGGGTCTCTTTGGAATCACGCTGAGACCAATATAAGTGCTTGACATAGACCTCTTTATTGAATTGGGGTCTAATTTGCATTGGTCTATGGGGAAATGGAATTATTGTATACTCACACTTTTTACTCATCGTATCATCACCCTCTCCATTCATTTGGACATCTTATATCTCTTATTATTTTTGCTCGCTGTATCTAATGGAGTACACTTCCAAGAAAAATGATTACTAAACTTTATAATTTGAGGGTTTTGAAACAATGTTTGTTCCATGTGCACTAGCATGTGAATATTCATTGGTATGCTTAGGGAATGTAAGTAGCTTATCAGGTCAGCTTTGGAAGTACCTTTTGAGGGAAGCAGTAGATATATTTAGTCTGTGTATCAACAAGGAATCAATAATCATGATAGAGCTTTGAATGAATGATACAAGTCTATCTTTTGGGCTTGGTCTGCTTTCATAAACACAAACAGATGCATTAGACATCATTTTGTTGCTTTGAAGTGTACTCTCTTTGACAACTTCGTCCCAAAAGCTAAGTTAGTTTGTATTTTAGTTCTGCATTGGAAGTGATTGCTTCTTTGGGTTCTACTGGATTGGTCAACTTTGTTGAGGGAAAACTAATTTGGCTGAGGTGAGTTGAACTTAAAAAACACTGCTGCCTGATTTTTTTTTTATTTTTAAATTTTTAAATTTTTATTTTTGTATAGGATGCACTCAAGATTTTGTAAAGTTGGTTGTTTTTAATGACTGAATTTGGTATCCATTTACTAGTATGAAGGGCTGAGTTTAGTGATAATTTTACTTTCATTACCCATTGACATTTTTGAGGTCAACTGATTTATAGAAATTGCTATTGTTTGTATTGAACCATTAGATATCAATTAGAAAATCTTGTTTCTCATGAGTAAGTGATATATCAATCCCACATTGTGGAATAACGTATTGTAAGTGAACTTTGGGTTTGTATCAACAAGTTCTAGTGTTATTCCTTACATCCAAGATTGTTGTGTGTCAGTAAGTTGCCAATCCCTGGAAATCAACACGTTAGAATTTTTTAGAGTTCTTGATTTTTTTGTAGTTTTATTGGTCAAAAGACTCAAAAGTACGCTTTTTCGACTAAAGGAATTGTTCTCTAGGCCTCAAGTATGATTATTAGAGTTGTGTTGAGCAATGAGTGAAATGAATTGAGTTACAGTGCACTACTACTTTACTATAGGCTTGCTGTTGGAGTTGTGAACTTCAAAAATTCAACTGTTCGAAGTTTTGATTGATCTTCTCTTTTGTGGTGCACATCTTGAGCATGCTAAGCTGACTCAGACTCATTGACCTACAGTAAAAATTTGGTGCACATTATCTTAATTGCTAAACTTGTAGGTATATCTAGTAGATTTAATTTGAATAGATTAAGATAAGACCAAAACTGATGACAGAAGGATAATATTTTCTAAGAATAGAGTAGATTAGTAGTTTAGCTTGGTCTTTATGGTGTAGCATTTAGGGATGTGATATAGAACTATTTATCTTTTGTCTTGAACTGAAATTTCCTCGCAAAGGGAAAGGTTTTGACAAATAGTATATTTACTTGTCTGAGAATTTCTGACATTTAATTGCATCTCATCTTGAAATGGAGTATATCACTGCATGGGGTGCCTGATTTTAGGTCAAGTATTTGTTTTTAGAACATGATTTGTTTATGATGAAGCCTTTTATACTTTTTATTGAGTTATATAAGGCCATTGCTATCTTAGTTGCAGGATTTTAGTAAGGGGATTGCAGCAATTTTCTTGCTTAATTGTAATCAGAATTTCACAGCGTCTTGGTCTTCAGAGAATATTTAAAGTGAGCTTTAAGTTACTATTTTGAGTGCTCACTACAAGATGTGATAACTAGGAAAATAGTCTGCATATAATGAGACTTTTTTGTTTCCTAAATGTGGTGCTGCGAGGGTTTGTCCTGAAAGTTGGAAAATTCGATACATTAAGATATGGAATTACTAGTGTATTGGCTAGAGGCAGAATAGCACTGGAGCAACGGCAGAGTGACGAAATTTGAAAGTGCTGCAGTTTATATCTCTTTATTTGGGGGCCTATGCCATATTTACTACTAGAATTTTGGTGGCAGATTATAGGCTAGTCTTAGGTGATGTCATCAATCATATAGAGCTAGTACTATAGTGGGAGATCAAGTTGGGGAGGGAAGAAAGGACTCTCGAATGCATTTACTATCTCAGTATTGGTTCCATAAAAAATTATTAGTATTGCATCATAAGTTCAATATGTAATAAACTTATTTTGTCAGTGCTATTTCTTAGCTTGTTTCAAGTAGGGGTCCTGTATGATTACATGTTTTGACCTTCAACGTCCCCTATTACTGCTTGCAAAATTATTCTGCTATATCCTTCTGTATTGCGGTGGTTGTACTAGAGGCTGTTGCCACACACCCATTGAAATCTACTAATGTGAGTTTTGGAATCAGAAGAAAAGAGGAGACAAAAGGTTTAGGCAAGAAGATGAAAAAACTTTGATTCATGGCAGAAGATGAACCTCGAAGCGATTAAACTCTCTTGTCTTGTCCTATTTAAAGCTAAAATTTTTATACTACCCTACTTGAAGTAGCACCTCTCATAATTCAGATACATCAAAGACTTATTTTTTAATCAATTTTTCTGTTTGCTAAATCCGATTGAATCCTCTAATGTTTTATAATATGCTGCATCATAATCTTTGCACATACTTTCGTATCACCATTGTGAATTATTCTGTTATCCTGTTTTCAATTCTCTGATATTCAGTTGTGGGGTTTTTGTCTTTCTAATAAATATGCATTGCTTTCAGTTCTTGCATAAATGTTATAATTTCAAGATACTATTGACTATTCTCCAGTTTAATTAAGGGTAGTTTAAAAACTGCTGGAGATTGATAGTTGCAATTCTGTCATTTGTTTATCATTTTGGTTGACAATCAAAAGGTGACCTACTATTAGAATTTTAAAACGAAAAGCTATGGATACAGCAACTCAGGGATTTCTCAACTCAACCACATATTTTTATTTAATTATTTATTGATTTTTTTGGTTTATTAATTTAGAATCCAATTGGTGTTGTCTCTTTTGAAGGGAAGGACTATATAACCTTAATAGTAATCCAGTACTGTTTCATTGTTGTAAATTAGTATTCACTGCTAGGCTTGTCAGATTTGTACTTACTTTGGAGATCTTCCTGTTTTGCACCTACATATGAGAGTAGAAATATTGTCTGTGAAATGCTTGGGAGGTATCCGTTTGTCAGAACACTAAAAACCTGATTTAAGACCTTAAAAGCGCTCTTTAAGTGCTGCAAATATTAATTTAGTATGTAGTTCAGGTAAATTGTTCCTTCTGCTTGGTGAACAACTTAATATAACACAATTGTAATCTCTAACATACTTACAAAGTGCACAGGCTTCTAAATTTGTAATGGATTCGCAAAATCAATTGTCGTCCTTGGTCAATTATGGGCTCTGACATTGACAATTATTCTTCTCCTTTATATGACAATCTTGCATAATGTCATCTGCTCATCTCTAACATTATTCTAATTACTGCAAGCAGCACAAGTTTGTATTTTGGTATACTCGTCGAGCGCCTGGTGTGCGGACACAAACACCTTATGAAGAGAGCATAAAGAGACTGGTGGATTTCAGTACTGTAAGATTGTTGATGAATTTAAATGACATATTGAGGTGGTTCCTTAATTGGCATTTTGATGTTGATTCTGGATTTTTGTGGGTGTACATAGGTTGAAGGATTCTGGATCTGCTATTGCCATTTTGCCCGTCCTTCTTCATTGCCAAGTCCCACTGATTTGCATCTTTTCAAGGAGGGAATTCGCCCATTGTGGGAGGTAAAACCTAGATGCTATCTTTTGAAAGCTTTTTTCTTGATCATGATGATGCTTCGTTCAGTTTCTTGTGCTCCCAACTTTGATATAATTTTCTCTGGTGTTTATCTTTTCTGTTGCTGACAAATGTGGTTATACATCATCAGGATTCTGCTAATTGCAATGGGGGCAAGTGGATCATCCGATTCAAGAAGGCTGTTTCAGGGCGCTTCTGGGAAGACCTGGTCAGTTTTTTGATTTTTGAGTCATAAATATTTTATTATATCCTTGTTGAGCTGTTTGAAATATTTGCTGATTAAATTATATGGATATTATATTGGGACTACATGACATCTTGGAAGAAATTGTATGGAGAAGGGATAATATAACACTGGAGACCTTACTCTAATGGAAATAACTCTGGCACTGGTACATCTTGAAACATTTGTCACTTTGTTCCAGCAGCTCATAATTGAGTACATCACATAATTTTCTTTCAAAAACTAAATATATGGGTTGAACTTGTCTTTGGCTCAAGCCATGAATTGAATATTGTTATAATAAGATTGCTTTTAAATTATTAATATTATAAATTTAGGTGTCGTACATTCTAAAATACTTTCTTATTTCCCTTTATTCATTTTTTAAAGTACCTACTTACCTTAATCAATATACTATTTTGTTGATGAATGCAATGTCAATTTTGTAACAGAAATAAGCCGAGAAAGAAAAATTATTTTGTTCAAATTCTATATTTTTTAAAAAATGTGTATACGTAATTTACTAATTTTAATTTCTAAGAGGAATAACTTGTCAAAAATAGTGTAGTACTTCGTAAGAGTAAGTATGATTTTCTGAAGTAAATTAGCTTTTTTATTAAGTAGCATATTATTTGCTGTCATGTGTCACTTGCAGTTTTTACTTTAGTAGTTTGTATATTGATTCCTACTCTTCTCATCAGTCCTTTTAATGGAGGCATATTTGAAAGACTGATCAACTATGTATGCCTATCCCTTCTCCTTTATCTCTAAGGAGTTTGGCTTTGTTTATGGACATGAACTAGCCCTTAGTTTAAAAAGGCACGAGGCGCCCTAAGGCGCTAGGGATCCCTGGAGCTTAGGCGCTAGGCTCCAAGTGCTAGCCTTTGGGTTTGAGGCACCCTGATTATGCCAAAAATCAAATTTAATTCTTGTAAATTGTATTTTGTACTCAAAACAACATAATACTCATAAAAAGTGCATAAATTGATAAGAGGAAGCGTAATTTGTCACTAGATAACACTAAAAGGAAAAAGTACTTATAAAATACTAAAAGCTAGTTAAGCAACACATAAATAACACAATCAAAAGTTAAAAAAAAAAAAAAAAAACCCCGAAAAAAAGTATAAACCCAGGAAAAAAAAGTGAGATGGTGGCTGCTCGTGTTCATGGGTTCAGACTAGATGGGCTTTAAGCCTTTTATTTAATTGAAGTTGTTTACAGCAAGAGAGAAAAACCAAAAGGCATCGCCTTTTATCGAATAGAGCTCGCCTTGAAGATTCGCATCGCCCAGCATTAGCAAAGGGCCTATACTAGAGCCCGCCTTCGCCCCAGTGCCTCAGGCGTGCTTTTAAAACTAAGAACTAGCCTGATATGAAACCCGGTTTTCCTGTGCTGCTTCACGTTTTTATATTTTGCTTGGGACTTCTTTGTGCATTCCGTCATCCATTTAGTTATGAAAAACGTTTTAGTCTGCAATTTATACCTGGTTGTTTTTGTGCATGCCAATAATTATGTGTGATATGTTTGTTTTTTCCATAGATTAATAAGCTGGTGCATTGTTGAAAGACTGTAAGAGCATTTTTATGTATTTATACCTGGTTTGGTTGGTTATTTTCAGGTTTTAGCCCTTGTGGGTGACCAACTTGATTATGGGGAAAATATCTGCGGTGCAGTACTTAGCATCAGGTTTAGTGAGGATATCGTGAGTGTCTGGAATAGGAATGCATCTGACCACCAGGTTTGCTATTTGAAATTTAATTTTCATCAGATTTTTTGCTAATGGACTTTTATAAAATCAAACTTAACCTGTTTGAATAAAATTTATTGTGTGGGTTATAGGCTGTGATGGGTTTGAGAGACGCAATTAAACGACACTTGAAGCTTCCCCAAAGCTATGTGATGGAATACAAGCCCCATGACGCCTCTTTACGTGACAACTCTTCATACAGGAACACATGGCTGAGAGGATAAGTTAAGATGACTGTTGTACACCGGAAGTGAATCTTTGAAGAAAGTCATCAATGTGCTCGATAATCATATTGTGTTTTAGCTGTTGCACCTTGTCGTAGGCCCTTGCTTCCCATGATGTTCCTGAACATCCAGAATCACTCATCACTTGTAAGTGACGTCAGCTGAGGAATGTTGCTGTGTATCAACCTGTTGAGCGGATTTGTTATGTACTTGATACTTTCGTTTTCCTGAAAATATAGGGCAAGAGCCTTGGTTTACTGCTTATGTTTCTCTTCTTTCTTGTTGCCGGGACTCCGGGAGTCGGACGTTTTATTTCGAGTTATAATATGGAAATCAATACGAATATTATACTTAAGAGATGTTCCAGAAGGGCGAATCAACCATCCATAATTCCTTACTGAACCTACTTATCTACCAAAGAGTTGCCTTTAGCCATATAAATGCCAGTTTATGTGACTCACAAACTAGGCGCCGGAATCAATTACTTTAATAACACGACATATGTAACGTTGTGGGTTTTGGTCAGTTATGCTCTATATATATATCTAAGGCCAACGCATATTAGACGCTAGTTAACTCAAGAATGTTTATAATACTTCTTAAAAAGAAATATATTAATATATAATCTTTTTCTCCATTAATTAGTAATTCTATATATTCAAAAGAAAAGAAAATTCATATTGCTTGAAATATCCGATCCCGTGTACAAGAAACAAAACTAATAAGACTGCAATGTAAACAAGATTTTTGATTTTTATGTTAAGAGCAAGCAACAAAGTGATTATAGGTACTGCAAATCATACTATACTGTAACACAGTATTAAAATAAATCAAGTTTCAACCATACCGTGCATAATTTTATTCATCTTTTGGCTTGATCCCAACTCCGAAGAAGTGCATCACGCCATCAGCCCCTTATGCGTAGTTATCATCAACATAGGCATATAAATACTTTATTGTAATCATCTCAATAAATACTTTCTACATATGTTACTTTTATGACTGCAATTAATATAAATTAGAGAATTTTTTATGAAGCAAACGAAAATTAAATATAATAAAGGTTTCTTATTTGGTGTAATTTGAACTGATTCTAGTAAGAAAAGGTAATAGGTTGGGAAAATAACTTGAATGGAAATTAACTTTATGCACTCTATAACACCAAATGAAAGCTATGGGTTTAGTAGTTTAGTATATAAGGAGGGGAGGTTTTGGAGATATTGATGAGATGAGTTGAATATTGGTGTGTTTCAGTTAAATTTGACAGTTAAAACTAGCATTATAATCTCTTCTTTGTGTTAGATTGTTAAAGCATTTGGTTTGTCATTTGCAAATCTTTGTGAATCGACCTTAAATCTATTTGTTTTTACTTTTCCAATTACATAAATTTTGTACGTACTGTGCAGGGACGGAGTGGGCCTTGTGCCTGCCACCAGCCCACCAACTGCACGACCTCCCTCTCCTTGGCGGCTTCCCAGTCCCAGACTCCCAGTAGGCAGTAGAGTAGAGTAGTAGACCCATAAGACCACGACACAGCGTGCGGCGGTGCTCCGTGCGGCAGTAGAGTTTATACCCTGCTCCGGTGCGGCGTTGCTCCGTGCTCCCCAGTCCCCACTCGGCGGCGGCAAGTCGGCAAGTCGGGCTACTCGGCATTCGGCAAGTTGGCAACACGCCAACACACTTGTGTAGTTAGGTAATGTCTTATAACTCTTATTTGAATTTGAGAATTAGGTTTTAATTAATTATTTCAATTATTTGTAAATTTATATAATAAATTAATAATTATTTCCTAATTATCATTTATCAATGTGAATATTAGAATATGTTATATGTGAATATGTGATCATAATTTCATATGATTTGATAATTGAATATGTTTCATATGTTTGGATAACTGGATATATTTTTGGAGAATGATTTGTTTTTTTAATGTTAGCATGGAAGATATCATAAATCGATATCAAAACATGAAAATTTGTCGAGAATTATTGATATGTTTGTATTACTATTTAATTGTATTTTATAGTATTATTTGAACATTTGGTTGTATTTTGTACTTTTTAAACATAATTGATTATCGATTGTGACTCACCAAACAAAAAATCCTGGCTCCACCTCTGGGTACTGTGTGGTGTTAGTGTGTTATCCATAGTGATTGCAAGAAACATTTGAATTCATTGCTTGTTAGCTGAGTTAGGACTCTTCGGTCGCGGTTTTTTAGAAGAGTGTGGCCCTTTCAAATATTGGGCCTGTACTATAGCCCAAGATGCTCGGGCAAATGATCGGCGCTCTGTGTACTCATTTGATTACAAGTTGGCAAAGGGGGATAGACGGTACATGTAGCCGATGTAGGGCACACTGCACACGTAGAAGTCTATCTATCTAGTATAATTATTAGCCATTACTCATTATTAATCGAGTCAGGGTTGAAATGAGTCACATGTAAAACAGGTTGGGCCAAAAATATGCAAAACGGACCGAGTCGTATCAGGCCATAGAAAATACAAAACGGGCCGAGTCAGATCAGGTCGTCCGAAAAGAGTATAGCTTTATCTATAGAGGCTGATAGTTTGCTTATATCACCTCCAATATTTGGCAATAAACGCAAGTAAGTGAAAATCATTCATTATCTGATAGTGTTCAAAAGTCTTGAAAAGTATTAACCCATTATTGACCCGACTTGACCCATTAAAGACACAATAAAACACGACTCTTTAAAGCCCGACTCTTTAAACTCATAATTGATTAGACCGTTTTATAAACGGGCCTGTCAAAAGCCCCGACCCCTCCCATTTGAACAGGTCTACTCATTACTAGATATTTTCGTCAAGCACCAATAATTAATCTTATTTGATTACATGGTAATGATCTAGGTACAATACAATATTACTTACTTTGCTTAAGAAGTACGTTTAAGTATATGAAGTTTCAATTATGAGCATCAGAGCATACCCTTCAAGATCCCCATTTCACGACGCATGACTTGGATCTTATACTATAGTATTACCATGTTGCAGATTACCGCAATGTATGAATAGTACTCGACACTTTTACTATATGGTTTTTATAACAACTACTTCATTAGCTACTTAATTTATTAACTCCATCACATCTAAGTCTTGCTCGGTCAAATCCCTATTTGTTACTTTTTACGATACGATAGTGTTTACATGTAACGAAGAGACAATTCCATTACTTTATATAACTTTTTTTTTGACATCCCTTAAACAAACTGAAAATAAGAAAAACACAAAAAAGCAACTACAATAAGAAACTAAATAGAGCTCAAATTGCCAGAAAATATATCCGGTATACCCTCGATGGCTCTACATTTTATAACTTAAAAACCTGTTTTACTAGTATTTATTTTATTTTATATAGTCATATAATTTTCTATATATAATATTTTCCAATCTTATATTAATGTAAAGTAGGAAAAAAAAGTAGATGACATCATTTTTAAAAAAAAGCGGGAATTTTTTTTTATAATGATTTGACACATGTTAAGTATGAAGTCATTATGAATTTTACTTTAATAATAGTTATAGAAATATTAGGACATAGTATAATTTTGGGACATTGCTTTATTTACTCTAGTTACTCTTTACATTCTCTTCCTATCTTACAAATAAAATAGTCTTCCCATCTTACAAGTATTAGTACGACCCATGCAAGTAGATAGTCGTCTTACACAAGCCTGAGTTTTCCTTTTGTTTTTTTTATCGTCGCTACGTTATGAGTTGACAAACCTAGCATATATTTAAAAACGGAGTATGTTAAGATGTTGATTGTTTATTACAAACTCCATTTGGACGCCATAACCAGAGATTAAGAACAACACTAGTTCGAGTGATAAGATAAGACACCCATAGAAGTATAAAACAAACGGGCAAACGAATGTTATTATATCAAGAAATTGATTTGGCTACAAAATGTTATGTGTTGTTGTACCTATAATACGCAAAGCAAAGTAGACTTTTAGAAGAAATATTAAATTAGGGAAGAAGATGTGCATCTTTGTGAGTGCCCAACATGAAGTGTCCAGCGAAGGAGATTGTCTTCAAGAAGGAGTCTTGTCCAAATAGATGCGTAATTTTAACCAAAAAATTGGATGGTGAACATATATATACGCAAGCATATATAATAATAATAATAATAATAATAATAATAATAATAATAATAAGGGGTTGTAAAATAAAAAGGTTGAGAAGAAAGATTAACCCTTAGAGTAAGTTATCACTAAAAAAGGGTACTATAAAAATAAAAAAAGTCACAATAAGAAGTAAAAAAACACATCTTGGTCACTTAAAGTTTAAAAAATGTCTTTATGTAAGCGTGACGTGTAAATCATTGGATCTAAGAAATAAATGATCAAAATGTTTTCTCATCTTCTTATAATAAGTATTCTTTTTAATTTAACCTTCTGCCTATATGTATGTGTGGGTGTATGCTTGCGCACATGAGCCAGGATTCTTAATTTATATATGATAAATATATCTTGAGTTATTTTTATAATTTTATTTCTATATTTGATATCATGATGTTTATATCTAATAAACTTTTTTCTTAATTTTTATATCTTATAAATTTTTATATCTAATATAACAATATCTATATTTAATATAACAATAGTTACATCTGATATAATAATACCTGAATATAACTGATATAATTTATATCAGGTATGAATTATGAAAACCTCGTCAATAGATTAAGTCAATGTTAATGTCGAACCATCAACAAGATCAGACCATACATGCCTAAGACAAAACTAGTTGAGAAATTTAATTACCAATTGGGTATGGAAGAACATTATTTAATTGTATAGCAAGCTTCGAACCTTTGGCACAGCACCCACATGCATGGAAATCTTGAAGATGAGTTATATAATGTTAGTTTAAACTATAGGGTTATTGCCTCTAACGTATACTGCAGGTTATTTACGTTCAGACAATAGGTCCATTAGTCATTACCATTAACGAACCTTTTTACAGATTCATTTTCATTATGTTAAAATATAGATTCATTTTTTAAACATTTTTTAAATACGTATATTATTTCAGGAAGTTATTGGTTATGGTGCATGCCATTAGAATAGTCGTGCCAGGAAATTTTCCCATTGGTTGCATACCGTGTTTTCTCTCCATATTGGAAAGCAACGAGCCAACAATGTACGATGAACTCAAGTGTTTGAAACATTTGAAGCCATAATGATCGCCTTAAAGAAGCCATCAAAGAGCTTCAACAAGAGTACCCTAACGTGGGCATTGTGTATGGAGACTATTACTCTGGTCTAATATGGATCCTTCAAAACGCTCCTTTTTCTAGAACATTAAACCACCTATGTGTCCCCATAATTCAATAAGCTCATCGAGATACTTGTCAAACTCTACTAATAAAGCTCAACCTATAAAATCAGTAAGCCAGACTCGTTAATACAATTAATTAGCAAATCTAATTATAAAACCAGCTAGGAAATTACTAAACAAATAATCTCTTACAATATGGTATCAGCTTTTTGAATCTTTACTTCAACAGTAAAATGCTGTAGATATTAAAGTTTTCTATATATGTGTAATGAGTAACATGTTAATTATTGAATTCAGGACTCAGGAAAGACACCCTTGAAAAAGCATGCTGTGGGGTGAATGACAGCAAGTACAATTCTACATACACATCCTTTTCCGTCGTTCCTGAATTTCATCAACCTTTGTTATCTGCTTGGTTTTCTTGGTTTTGAACAATGCTATTGCATAGCTTCATACAAAAACAACCCTAGTTCTACATGGATACTGCTATGTATTGTCTTATCTAGTATGAAATGATTAGCCAAGCTAATTAGAAAAGTTTGTGTTCCTTCAACTGTCACCTCTCCTCTTGGTAATAAGAGTTCTTCCCTTCTAAAATAATCCCTTTATAAGCCACTCTCTCAAGGGAGCTCTATAAACAATTAGTAAGACATATATCATTTCTCAATATACTGTAAGCAAAAATGACCAGCCAAAATTGAGAAGCATACTAGGAGATCTTATCATACTACTTAGTTGGAGGTGGAAGGCTATATATCGCACTTGCTTGGGATTATTTCGGTATTTCCTTTATATAAATTATTGTATATACATGAAATACAATAAAAAAAAGTGGCCCTTTAGTAAAACAAGAGTTATCCCCCAAAGCTGATAAAGATTAAAATATATTCTGTTGAGAAGTATCTATTGTTATATTAATAATTTTGTTGTGTCTCGTGTGTATACTATGCTTTTTGTTTCTTATATATACTTCAATATGCCTCGCTAGCCATTACAATTTTGTGTAAATGAAAATTTATCCAACTAATATATTAAAAAGCCTTCTTATAAGTGTTTATGTATTAGGTTGCACAGTCCACAATTATCTCGTGTAAAGATTCAGTTCATGTCAAACTTTTAATTAAAAAAATGCTTATTATTGTATACTTTATGTGACCGGCTTTTGAGACATAAAGTAAGTAATTTATGTTTCATAAGAAAATTGATATGTCTTTACAATAATAAGCATTTTTGTGTACAATATCTTTTTAGTTAAAAGTATACACCATATTTTTTTATTATGTTAGATATAGGTGATATTATCTCATGTAAAAAAAATATTTTATTGAGATATCAAATATAGATAATATTATAATCAGATATATAATTAACAATATCAAGTATAGAAATAATGATTTTATACATAAAAATAAGCTAAGATTACAAAAATGACTTTTAATATGTGAATAGTAATTTATACCAGGAAAGTCACTAACCAAAATTATGTCGGATTCATTAGACTACCTCTAAATCCTAGTAGGAATTGTAAAGTTAAAACCTAACACTACGCTGACTTCTAACAAGTCCTATAAATACACGTCACACCTTGTTACCCCATGCACCAACGAAAGCTTTCAAAAACATCATCAGTCATGGCTAACCAAAGTTCTTCAACCTTTGTTCTCCTTTCTCTCTTCGCTACGTCTCTCCTCCTTTCTTCCGTGCCAGCAGCTTCTGCGACGTGGATACGGCCTTGGCCTCTGTTAAGACCACCCCATCCGACTATCGATTCCATATTCCAATTCGGATACTCATTGACTGATACCGACAACCTTATCCGGGACAGTCCCATTGGTGCGCACAATCCCTGCGGCCATCTTCCTTACGGTGAAACCCACCTCACCAATCTGGCCGTTGTTCCGATGGACTTCTCATGATTGATTTCATCATGATTTCCTCCAACATAGATGTAAAGAATCGCTGATTTGTGGCTATTGAAAATTGATATCATTTGAATATTTTTCAACAAGAATCTCTCTACTTAATTTGTTACACTTTAGTCTTCAAACTGATTTCTTCTTACAAAATAAAGATGCTTGAAATTTGATAACTACCACATTTATCTTGAAGAATCTTTAGCATATACGGGCATCATTAATTTTTCTAAAATCAAGAGATATCTTTGACAATAAAATCATGTCTAAATAAGTTAGATTAGAGAATAAAATAATTAAAATAAGAAAAGGATAAAAACACAAGATTTAGTCGATTAGAATATTCTTATTCTTTAACAACTTTTTTTATTTCTTTGATAACTTGGCTGCTGCAAATGTTTTATTCAAGGAAAGCTTCATGCAACACGTTAGAAGCAATTTAGGCTAAAAGAGAAGATTAACAAAGCATATTAAAATTTAGTAGCTTGGGCACTTTGGGTCATTGCTAACTCTCTTGTACTTTGTATTAGCTTCCATCACATTGTCAACTTTATTTGACTTTGTATTTTGGCTTCCATCATTAAACATAAAAACGTTAGTAATCAAGGTGGAGTTCGGGCATGGATCCAGTTCGGGTCTTTGAATATCGGGTTAAATTAGTTTCGGGTTAAGTTCAGGTCGGGTTGGGTCGGTTTTCGAGTCTCACTTTTCGGGTCATAATCAGGTCGGGTCCGATCGGTTTCAGGTAACTTATCGGGTCGGGTCTGATTTTGGCAGCTCTATTGGTCATATGTCAAAACCTACAAAATAAATCCTATTCTACTGTCCAAAATAACAAAGAGTTCAAGGAAATTTATTAGAAGTCGACTAATTAAACAAATGACGACGGCATACTATGGAAACTACATACCTTGCTATGATTTCATAAACTTGATACATGTTTCTCAATCCATCTCTGTATATGTGACACTGAGAGTATGTGACAAATAAAGTGGAGTAATTGCCCAGGATGTGAGGAAGTAGGCATCCGCACTTGATCAAGAATCTAACAAGGATGGCCTGGGTGGGATACCATCGCTTTAAACCCATCGAGCCAACCGGCAAATGACGGGTTTAGTGATGTCTTGGATACTATTATTCAAATCAGGGAATTTCAAGTTGGGTTATAATTGTGGTTGGACTATGGATTTTGGTGTAATCTTTGTATGTATAGGGAGCAGATTTGAGGGGTGGCTCAAACTTTTTTTAAGTTTTGGTTTTGGCGGAAATTGTTGGATTTTATTTTGATAACCCAACTGTAATAAGAAAATCCTTTATTAAGTCAATATACTACGTGTAAATCTTTAATAAACTTATATAAAGTCAGATTTACTCCATTTCAATTCTTTTCACTGTATAACTTACCATACTTATAGAATCCTTACTATTGCTGCAGACTAATCCATGCAAAGTAGACGCATGTGTCCGTCATCAAAATTCCAATTATTTAACACCATACACGCTGCTAACAAAACGAGAAAGAAGTGAGAAACAACAAAAAACTTGAAATAGAATTCTTCCCTGCATAAGAATAATTAACAGGGTCACGACAACTATAGCGTGCTCCAAAATGAAATTTCTCTCTCGTTACTGTCTAGATGAGAGTATGACTTGCTTTTGAAGAAAGGGCCAACTCAAAAGTATCAAGTCCATGGCCTTTACTTCACCTGGCTGATGTAAACAGCAAACAGAAACTACAATAGGCATATAAATTCCAGATGATAGACAACTTCCAAATAATGGAGAGAGTGAAATCTAATAGGCATGTAAATTTCAGATGAAACCTAACATAACAGGCATGCGCATAGCACTTTATGCAGGTAAAAGAACCAACCACATTATGGTTGAGGTTACAACTTCTGCAATGTATTCAAAGTCTCCAACTCACATGAATCATCCAATATATTAACTAATCCAACTACTGCTAAGGACGGCTCCCATCCTACCCTCAAAAGAATCATGTAATTCTGATACAAAAGTTTTTGCTAATTTATTTCAGTTCTAGCAAAATTTGAAAGGTTTAATGTGATAAAAGATAAACAAGACAGTTCTGGAGTCCTCAACTCAGCTACAAGAGTTGTAAATGGTAGGTTTCACAATTACGGTTTCAGCATGATACCTTGCCATCTACAATCCAATAGTCTTCTCAAACTTGTTAATTTGGTTCAGGAATATCCATGTCATCTGAAAACAGATCACTCAAAGTTAGATGTTGTGCTTTAGGAAATGAACAGAGGCTATTTTTAGTATACAAAAAGACACAAATACTTCAACACAAGCACGAGAAATGCAAAAGAACCATAAAAGAAAACACCATGACCCATTTTAACCAAGACAAATAAATTAAAGATTGTGTGATTAAGGGGGCAAAGATAGAATCAGAAAAGTGGGGTGCAACTTGCAAGCATCTAGTCCATTATATCATGTAGGAAATGATAGAGAAGGGACAGTATACCATGACGTGTGGGGCAATTCTAACACAGTAGACAGGAAAACCGGTGTAGAATTTCAAGGGTCCACCAGCTTTCAATGTTTTCATTGCACAGTCCAACGACCCAGTGTATGGGTACTTTCCACTAGCATCAGGCTGCATTTTCTGAATCTGTGTCTTCACATAATCAAACGGTAGACTGCAAGCAGAAGCGAAGAATCCAGAAACAGCACTAGCACCTGCATGGCAAGAAAAAATTAATTTAGAACCAGCTAAACTACAAGTACAATACTTTCACACAATTAGGTGACATATACTGCTTGTCTTTCAGGCAGAGGAATTTGAAGAATCTGTACCAGAATTCCATAAATTCTGATTGATTTGTCCGGTTTCTACATGATTTTTTTTATCATTGATTAATCCAACCATAAACATGAAGGTCAACCAAAAAATTAAATTAGGTGGAATAGAGAATTTGAGCATAAATTAAACTGCATGCATTAGAGTTGTAACTAACTCTAGCAAAAGATAAGGTAACATTCACATTGATATGATGAACTACCAAAAAGAAAGCAGCTTTATGAAAGATATCACACAAAATCACGAATCCACATTCATTGAGTGAAAACCAACAAAACATAGACCAGGTTCAGAGCTTGTCTAATTAAATAAGATTCTAGCAAAGCAAGAAAAAAAAGTTGAGGCTTTAAAGATTCCATCCTATAATCTTATCAGCTTCCATGATCATCTTACCAGGTTCCTTAAAACCATTTAGGAACTAATATACACCCTACCACTATATCACTCAAACAACAACCCAAGGATTATATTTATGGCATTCACAGGTGCTTATACCATGAACTGAAGTTCCATTTTCACTGACAGAGCATTAGCTTTTGTACAATCATATCCAATCTAAACTCTCACCCAGCCAACTCTAACATCAAACAAAAGATTTAGTATTGTCCTCAGTGGCTTGAAAGATGAACTGGAATTTCATTTACACTGGCACATTTTTAGCTTTGGTGCATTTATCCCCATCCAATAAGACACCCAATCAAGTTAACAAACCCAGATTTTAACTTAACCTAGCCAACTATGCTCTTTTATACAGTACTAAAGTTGTACTAGTAATTCAATGTCCCAAGGAAATTCCGCAGCTTAACGCAAAGAAAATAGCAATGGCTCAGTATAAACACGATTTGTCATCCTGATTGCAGATAGGAGTATCTATATTAGAACCAAGTTTTCATCCATTGGTAAGGAAGTATAGAGTCCAATAAATATGAGCATTTTACAATTCCAGTTATTCACATTATCTGTTCATGGCTTCCATCCTCTTCCTTCAATAAAGAAACTTTACCGCAAGAACAACTTTTAAACAGTAATCATAGATAAAAAGCTTCACCAAGCATACATCAAGTATCTTATCACTTCGAAAATCAAGATTTGAGGAGATTTAGCCAAGCATCATGAAGGTGATTTAATAACATAGAGCATATTTCAACCCAATCAGATTCAGCCTAACCAGAAGACTAACGTAATTCAAAATTTAGATCCAAATCATTTCATATTCAGGTAACAAAATCCCATCTATAACTGTAAATTGGTCCAGATCAAGTGGTTGAATCATAAGATTGTTTGAAGATTTCAATCTATGACGAGATGGCAATCATGGTAATTAGTCACAGGTAATACCTACCTTAAGCATCCATGGGTTAAAATCCTTTGAGGAGATTGATAAGATGATGAGTAAAGAATGATGATAAAAAGAAGCAGATGATCACAGGAAAAGGCTTGATTTAACTAAATTATTTATATGCTGCAATTGATAACATAAAGCTGAAGTGCCCAGCAAAGTTAACTTGACATAATCATGTAATTATTTAGTTTGTCCAAGATACCTCCTTATTGACAAGATGAAATGAATAACAAGATTTACAAAGATGCTAAAAATTAATCAACATACACAATACACAGGCATCATAAACCTGACTTTATATCACATGAAATAGACTAACGGGTCAATGCCATCTTTTTGAGAATAAGGCTTGGCTTTTTTGTTGTTGTTGTTGTTTATCCAACAAAGTTTACATAGACTCCAGCCTCTTCCAAACAAATAATTTGCCTAGACATCACAACCACTCAATGTACAGCTACAAACTCTGTCAAAGTTAAAAATAAGCTGATCATTTTCCCCAAAAAATAATGCAATCCCTCATAAGTAGGGTTTACTTTCAGTTAAATAGGGTTCAAATAGGCCTAACTTATTCAAAACAACACATACATCTGAGCAAATTAACATTAACATAAACATGCTTCAGTTACCCAAAGATGCAAAACGGCACTTTTTATTGGATAAAAATAACAAAGCTAGTGGGAAAAAAAACAGCAGTTACAACCATCATGAATTCTATTACAGAAAAGAAAATGAACAAAAGGAGAGAATGGAGGAGAGAGCTATAAGGTTAGTTAGAAAAATGAGCAAATTATCTTACCTACAATAGTAGAAGCTTCACCGAGTCCGCAAGAATCCCTAAAGAATTCTACAGACTGATCATAAGAGGCAAGCATTCCCATGTTCAATGCCATAGCTCTTACAACTGTTGGACCAGCACCTTTCCAGAGTGACAATACTCCCTCGTCAGCAACAATTCTGTAAAGAGCATGGAATGCATTCTTGTAATGTCTCCGTTGAGCAGCTGGCAAAGTAGCATCAGCTTGCATACGAATGAGTGCAAGATCAGCAGGACTACCCACAGTTGCTCCAATAGCACCAGCAGTTAGTCCACAAAGAGCCTTTTGGTACAAAGGCAAAGGCTTCCCATCATTAGCAGCTATAGCTTTGTTTGTCAATATCCTGAAGAAATGGATAATGAATCAATTAACAATTGACCAAAAAAGTACATCTCTGCAAATAACAGCTTACACAATCAACCATACTCAAAAGATAATGTAACAGAGCATAATATTTCTCATAGTGCACTAAGTCAATCAAAGTAACCCTGACACCAACTAGCCATACTCATACAAATCAAGGTGTTTTTTGTTTTCGAGGACGGGCAATCTTGAACTATACGAGCTATCCACCAAATAAATCAGAGATAGGTGATTAAACTAGAGGATGGAAAAGTAGGGAGCAACATGAAAAAAATTCACAGATCTAATGAGTCAAACCAATCATTCAAAAGAATAAGGGAAGAAATCTAACAGAAAACAAAATTGACTACACATCAATCAGAAATCATTCTTACTTGAAAGACCCAAGTCTTGCTGTTGTATAAGTGGCTTGCCTAAGCAACCCAGCTGACAGACCCTGCACCAGAAAGATTCAATATCAGATTCTAGACTCAAATACCCAAGGCTAATTTAAATAGTCAAGAAATTGAGGAATCATATCCAGCATTTCAAATCACCCAGCATATATACAAACAAACAAATAATCAGCATCACATTACACAGACTCAGAAACTCAAATCAGACACAGCTACATGTCCATGTGTCAAGCTGGCCATTTTATAACAAAATTTCATGCATTTGAAGCAAAATGAATTAACAGAGGATCAACATAGATACTTGAATTAAATAGAACAGTCTAAGTACTATAGATCAGCATAGGATAGCATGTTCATTTCTATGATTCAACCAATTTATTACAAAGCCATTGAACAACTGTACTTAGCTTGAAAGATGATATAAATTATAGCTAAAATCCAATATTTTGAATCACAGGCAACTACGTGTCCATGTGTCCAGCTGCGCTTTAGTTGAAAGTGAAGCATTGGAGGATCTGACAGGGGTACTCAAGGAACTGTAGATCATCACATGATAGAACATTTTTCTAAGATACATCCAAGTCCCATTAAAATACTAATGATCTACGTTTTCTTAGCTAAAAGAATGAAGCCAAAATCCAACCATGCAAGGCAGAATATCAGTTAATACAACATCTTACAGGCAAAAACTAAATAGCAGATCTAATAACATTCAGATTTTACATGAACCACAAACAAGATAGACGAAAGATCTAAGCAAACCTTGTAGAAGGCACCAACACCTTCACTTGCAAGCATATTCTTGGTAACTTGACCAGCTGATCCTTGACCCAGTTGAATTCTCACCTACCAATTTCACAAAATCAAACTAAAACATCATATTTCAACCCCAAATCACATAATTTCAGCTTAAAAACAAAATTCAACAAGACGAAAATTCCACAAATTTTCAACCATAAAAAGGAGAGACAATTAAAGAATGTAACCCCGTTCTAACTAAATCAAACGAAACCCAGAAATATTCCCAAAGTTCAAATCCCAAATGTAAATCAGCACAAACATGAAAAAATTTGAAGAATGTAATATCAAATTCAAACACTAGATCAAAGAAATCCAGCTAAATCAAATAAAACCCAGAAAAATTGCAACTCCCAGAAATCAAAACCCAAATGACGATTAACAAAATCCAACCCTAGATCACATAATTTCAGCTAAATAAAACAAAAGCATAAAACTTCCTACAAAAAAAATTCCAAAAAATCAAAACCCAAATGTGCATTAACAAAACACATCTCTATATTACATAAAGTCAGCTGTAACAGAACCCAGAAATTTTCCAACAAAAATCAAACCCCAAGTGAGAAATGGCGCAAAGAATCGAGGAGGAAGAGAGAAAGGGGAGTCACCTTGATCATGTCGATAGGTTGGATGACACAGGTAGCAAGCATACCGGAGGCTCCACCATTAACAAAGGGTTTAACAGTGGGCCATACTCCGGCAGGTTTAGCGGTGGTCTGATCTGCCATTGTTGCTCGATGAGTCTCTCTTTGTTGCGTTCACCACACAGTTGAGCCGCTTGAGCGTACCCAGGAATGTGGGGAGAGATCTGAGTGAAGAGAAGAGAGAGAAAGAGAGAAAGGCAGCTTTTTTCCGCTGTTATAAAGAGTTTGGGGGTGAAGAGAGTACTTACTACAGATGGTTAGTGGGCCGATTCAACCCGGAACCAGTTCAGTACCGAATCGACTTGGTTTCTGGCCCGTTAAGTTCGGTCCGGATTCGAAATGGTCCACCAGCTTATTGGGTCTATTACGGATCTGAATTTCCAAACCTTGACTCAATTTAATTTCGGACAAAAAAAATTCAATTAGTCTCCAAACTGGTTCGGCTCGGCCAATTGAATCGATTCGGTTCGACCCGTTGAAATGGGCCACCAATTTATATAAATGTTAGTTTATTTAATATAGTTTTATTTATATAAATCAATAAATGTT
Organism: Dysphania ambrosioides; assembly: GCA_026401315.1. Lineage (NCBI taxonomy): Eukaryota > Viridiplantae > Streptophyta > Magnoliopsida > Caryophyllales > Amaranthaceae > Dysphania > Dysphania ambrosioides. Next base: position 10,487,652 of record CM048661.1, read on the forward strand.
AGTTTAGTTGAATATAGTTTAGTTTTTATATGAATGTGAATTTAGTTGAATATAGTTTAGTTTAGTTTATATGAATGTTAGTTTAGTTGAATATATATTTAGTTTATGTGAATCAATAAATATTAGTTTTATTGAATATAGTTTAATTTATATGAATGTTAATTTACTTGAATATATTTTAGTTTATATGAATGTTAATTGATTTGGATATAGTTTAGTTTATACAATCCTTGAATGTTGATGGAGACGAGTGAAGAATCGAATAGAGGTGAAGGCGGATTAGGGAATGCAACAAATGTAGGCAACTACACGGGCTTTGATTCCTTCAGGATATATAGGCAGTTTCTTTTTGAAATTAAAATTTAATTACAAAATTATATTTAAATTTTCAAAATTAAGTTCAAGCCCCCTTTTTTATTTCTTCCAAATGTATAAAATTTTGTATTAAATCGAATAAGTCTGATTTCTTCAAAATGTTTTTAAGTTGTATTAAATCAAATAAGTTTTATTTCTTCCAAATGTATATAAGTTTGTATTAAATCGAATAAGTTTGATTTCTTTCAAATGTTACGTTGAAATGTATGTAAGTTTTTATTAAATAGAACAAGTTTGTGTTTAATAAAATAAGTTTGATTTTTTTTCAAATGTATATAACTATATAAGTTTTTATTAAATTGAATAATTTTGTGTTAAATCGAAAAAGTTGTAAAATAAATCATCAAATCATCTGGCCAGCCAACCCAATCGGTTTGGTATGGCCTGTTAAACTAGTTTGAACCAGCACCCCAACCCGCTTTGACCGTAACCCTATTCGCTTCGGGTTGAGCTCCCCAGCCCAACCCGTATTTGAACTGGCCCGCTCACCTAACCGAAACGGTCATGGTTCAAGCAAAGGCCAGCCAGGCCCGTGGCTAAAATAGGCTCATGGCCATCACTAGTAGTGACTAGTGAGTGTGCATTATGAGGGAACGACGTTTGAGGATGGTGGTCCGCTTTGCGTTACCAGTAAGCGTAAGCAACAAAAGGTAGAAAATTAAGTACTTAGTATTAATAGTAGTAATAAATAAAAAAATAATAGTAATAAGGGTTAATCATCATGTTAATAGTTATAATGAAAATTGAAGAATGATTTGGAATCTCTAGAAGCTATTTCATTCCCTCGAGTATTTTGTTATTTTTAATTTATACTTAATTATGTACAAATCAAAAGTGAAGCCTACCAAAAGCTGACTTAACTTGAGAGAAATTATTTCTAGAGCTTTCCAATTTATATATATGTCAATTTTGGTTCATTGATGAGAGAAACAAAAGTTGAATTATACCACAATCTAACTTACTAAAGACCAAACCATCCATGTTGAAAGATTGATTACTCACTTAGCAGCATCTTATGTGCCTTCATTCAAAATATTTCAAAAGCTACAAAAATGTGTGTAAAATAACCTATCAATCAAATCAATTATTTTAAAAAATTTTATATTATTATAGTAATAAAAATTCTAGATAACGATATAATAACAATTATTGTACTAATAATTATAATAATCACTATAATAATTTTAATAATCGTTAGTTATAAGTAATAACAATTCTTCATACTAATAAACTCTAATTAAATAATATGTCATAACAAAAATTAACAATAATTAAATAATAAGAATAATAATAAATAAACAAATCTTACTTTAATATAAGATGTGAAGAAAAGATAAGCTAGGAATAAGTTTGAGATAGACTAAAACTCAAGATAGGATAAATAACAAGATATTAGGAAATTGGAGTTGTTCAAAACTCAAACACTAGGTGTACTCATAGCTATAAATACCATTGTTTGTAAAGAGGTTCAATCAATGAAATACATACAAAAACCGTTTATCATAAGTTTGTTATTTTCTACTTGGTATCAGAGCCAGCCAGGAGATCGGGTGTTTTGTGGCTATAGGCTTCATCATCTACCATAGGTAACTTACCGTAAGATGATTGAACCATCCAAAGATGCTACCACCATGGCCATTGTTCAACTGATGGAGCTTGTGGAGAAGCTAACTAACACTAGGAGCACTGAAAACCATGGGGCAGCCCCATTAAGCATTGTAGAAAAATTGGATACCCACAACTTCATTTAATGGTCCAAGCTGATGCAACTGGCAATCGAAGGAAGGGGGAGGCTCAATCACATCATGGCCAAACCCCCTTCCCCAGACAACCCAGAGTACAGCCAATGGGCCTAGAAGGACTCAACAGTCAGGGTATGGATCATAGAAAACATCGAGCTAGAATTGGTAAACCAATTCTTAGATTTCCCGACAGCAAGAGACCTATGGAGAGGGATAGAGTCAACCTTTAGCAGTGGGGGAGATGGCCTTCAGATCTTTGATCTCAAGGTCAAGGCAAATCACATAAAACAAGGATCAGACTCAATAGAAAGATACTACGGCAAATTGACGACAATCTGGAAGGAGATTGATCGTCGAATGCCAAACCCCATGAAGTGTACTGAGGATATGCTCATACATAATAACCTCACTCAACAAGATCGAATGTATTAGTTCCTGGCAGGCCTAGGCGAGGAATTCGACAAGGAACGAAGGGACTTAGTAAATCAGGAACCCCTACTCACCGTAGAGGTTGCCTACAGCACGGTGAGGAGGGAGATCGCACGAAAGGAGATCATGAGAAGCAAAGAAATTTTACCTCACTTACCTACCTCGGCATCAACGCAAGGCATAGGGAGTGGATTGATAATAAACTTTCGATCAAGCAAAGCATCATCTCGGAAGGATGATGACAAAGCACATCTTAAGTGCTCACACTGCGAAGGAAGCCGACACACAAGGGAAGGTTGCTTCAAGTTAGTAGGCTACCCGGAGTGGTGGCCAGATGCAAAGAAGAGAGGGGAGAAGGGACAAGCAAGGAGAGACAAGCCCAAGAAGAGAGCTATGACAACAACAACCCAAGAAGAGGAGATGGAGAGGAGAGAGGCAAAACCAGTAGGAGATTGAGAAGGTAAGACAGAGGGAGAGGTGGAGAGACCTAACCCTAACCAAGGACCGAAGGTTACGGCTGAATGGGAAGGAGAAGCCATGAGAGAATCTGCCAAGGCTGCGGGAAAATGGGCAGGAGAGGGAGTGGGAGTAGTGGGTAAACCTAATGGAGCTCACTTAAATAATGTCCCTAAACCTAGATCTAACGGCTCAAGTTCTAGACCTAGATCCTATGGCCATAATCCCTTGGACTCCCCATTCCCATCAAAGGGCATGCGTGACTCCACCGAAAACCAAAACCCATTACACATGCATGAACCCAAAGCCCAACAACAAGAAATGACCCAAAAACAAATAGCCAACACTCACGTGGCCCAAAAAAGGAGTTTAGGAGTAGCGGGCCCAACTGACTCGGGACACAGGTGGATTTTCGAATGTGGTGCAACCGACACCATGTCGTATGAAAAAAAAAAAATCTTGATATTAGAAAATCAATAAAAAAAAACCTGGTGCAAACTGCTAATGGGGAGTGTATGGAAGTTAAGGGAACTGGAGATATTAAATTGGGATCTCGACTGTCATTACCCAATTGTCTTTATATACCTAATCTCTCGTATAAGTTGTTATCTATTAGTCAGCTCACAAAAGACTTAGATTGCACTGTACTAATGAAATCAAATTATTGTATTGTGCAGGATGCTCAGACCGGGGATATCCTTGGGCATGGTACTGAACAAGATGGGCTTTACTATGTAGAAGAAATATGAAATGTGCAGATGGGACATGGCTCTATTGAAGGACAACTCCGATTATGGCACCGAAGGTTAGGACATCCATCTATAGGGTATTTGGAACGTATTTTTCCTAATCTTGTTGGATCAAAGTTGACTCTGAATGTGAAGCATGTTTCTTAGCTAAAAGTCACAAACACTCTTATCCTAGGAGTAGGAGTCATGCAAATAAACCGTTTGATATAGTTCATTCTGATGTATGGGGACCAGCCCCGAATCTTGGGAATCATAATTTTTCATATTTTATTTCATTTATTGACGACTGCACTCGTATGAGCTGGGTATACTTTATGAAGCATAAATCAGAAGTCTATGACACTTTTGTTGTGTTTTATCAAATGATTCTTACTCAGTTTCAAAAAGGAATTAAAATTCTTAGGTCTGACAATGGAGGAGAATATGTTAACCATAATATGAAAACATTCTTCCATACAAATGGCCTGATTCACCAAACAACATGCCCTGATACTCCCCAACAAAATGGAATCGTCGAACGGAAAAATCGAACCCTTCTTAAAATGACCAGGGCTATGATATTTGAATCTAGTGTTCCGACAAGTTTTTGGCCTGAAACAATTGCAACCGCCAACTACCTTATAAATCGTCTTCCAACAAAGAGCCTAAACTTTAAAACACCATTAGAAGCACTTAGAACACATGCAACAGTACCTTCCTTCCACTCTTTAACTCCTTGGATATTTGGGTGTGTTGTCTATGTTCATCTGTCAAAACAAAAGCGATATAAGTTAGAACCTAGGGCAGTCAAGTGTGTGTTTGTCGGCTATGGTAATGACCAAAAGGGATATAGATGCTTTAATCCCACCTCCAAACAAGTGTATACTACAATGGACTGTGATTTTGTAGAAAACACATATTTTTATACCCAACTTAATCGTCAGGGGGAGAATACCAGAGACGATCTAAGTTGGTTAATATCTCGAAGTATTGAAGGAGAAAACTCCATTGATGATATTACTGATGGCAATGAAAATATAGATATGACTGAAGAAAACATAGTACAACAATCACCATCCTTGTCAATACCACTATCAAGGTCCTCCTCCAGGGATGAGCATCAGGTTGAAGAGGTAAATTCTTCTTCTTCAACTAAGCATATTACTTCTGATATGATAAATAGTACTGAAGTGTTACAGGAAGGTACTATGGAGGCCCAAAGTGGAAGATATCAGTTTCCTGAAAGAAGTACAAGAGGAATACCTCCAAAAAGATATGATCCTACGTATGAGCCTAGACATACAAGGTACCCGGTGCAGGATATAAGTACAGATAGTTCCCTATCTAATATAGCCAGGTGCTTTAATGCAGCTTTATACTCAGAAGAGATTCCAAAAACAGTGGAGGAGGCTCAGAAAAGCGAAAAGTGGAAACAGGCAATGAAAGAAGAATTTGATGCACTAAAGAAAAACTAGACTTGGCAGAAATGCGTCATTCTTGAAGGAAAAAAGGTTGTAGGTTACAGGTGGGTATTCACAATAAAATACAAGGCAGACGGGAGTGTTGAACGACACAAAGCAAGACTGGTAGTGAAAGGATATACACAGGTTTATGGAATAGATTACTCAGAAACCTTCTCGCCAGTGGCAAAAATGGATACTATTAGGGTCTTGTTCTCAGTTGCAGCAAATAAAAATTGGCCTCTACATCAATTAGACGTAAAAAATGCCTTCTTACATGGGGAGATCACAAAAGAAGTTTATATGGAGGCACCTCCAGGATTCTCAGAGGAGTTTTTGCCAAGAGAAGGCTGTAGATTGAAGAAAGCTCTCTATGGTCTGAAACAGTCTCCTAGGGCATGGTTCGGCCGATTTTCTCTAGCGATGAAGAATTTTGGTTTTAAACAGAGTAACTCTGACCACACTCTGTTTTTGAAGAAAAGAGGACAGTTAATCACATGTCTTATCATATATGTAGATGATATGATCATTACAGAAGATGATAAGGATGAGATTACTCGACTTAAGGGAAGATTGTTTCAGGAATTTGAAATGAAGGATCTTGGAAGGTTGAAATACTTTCTTGGAGTTGAAGTACTAAGATCTAGTAAAGGTATTTTCATATCCCAAAGGAAGTATGTTCTAGATCTCCTAACAGAAGTCGGCATGCTAAACTGCAAACCAGTAGAAACACCTATAGTAGAAAATCATGGGCTACAAATTGACGAGAATGGGGAACCCACTAATCAGGTGAAGTACCAAAAGCTGGTAGGGAAGCTAATATATTTATCACACACGCGACCTGACATCACTTATGCGGTTGGAGTAATCAGCAAGTTCATGCATAGGGCTCAGGTTCGTCATATGGAAGCAGTACATAGAGTGTTGCAATATTTGAAGAAAACTCCTGGAAGAGGGGTCTTGTTCAGAAATAATGGTCATTTGGAAGTTCGAGCATATACTGATGCAAATTAGGCAGGTGACCGAGATAGTAGAAAAACAACGTCGGGATATTTCTCATTAGTTGGAGGAAATCTTGTGACATGGAGGAGTAAGAAGAAGAAGGTAGTGGCTATGTCCAGTGCAGAGGCTGAGTTTAGAGGAATCGCAAAGGGCATAACCGAAGTATTATGGATTAGACGTTTGCTATCTGAACTGGGGTTTCCGCCAAAGACTAGGTGTGAGGTATACTGTGATAATCAAGCTGCAATCAGAATTTATGAGAATCCAGTTCAACATGATAGGACTAAACATGTTGAGGTGGATAGACATTTTATAAAAGACAATTTGGACAGTGGCGTCATAAGTCTTCCTTTTGTGCAAACATCTGATCAGCTGGCCGATATTTTAACTAAAGTAGTAGGAAGGAGAATGTTCGAAAATGTGTTGTGCAAGTTGAGTGTGTGCAGTCCCACAATCAACTTAAGGGGGAGTGAAGAAAAGATAAGCTAGGAACAAGTTTGAGATAGACTAAAACTCAAGATAGGATAAATAACGAGATATTAGGAAATTGGAGTTGTTCAAAACTCAAACACTAGGTGTACTCATAGTTATAAATACCATTGTTTGTAAAGAGGTTCAATTAGTGAAATACATATAAAAACCGTTTATCATAAGTTTGTTATTTTCTACTGTTAAGCTATAGGAAAAACGTCTAACAAAGGCGGATGGCCCTGGGGAACATAATATAAGATGTTTAGCTCTAGGAGTGAACGTCTCCTGCTAAGGCTGGATGTCTTATTCAGACACCTCCCCTTAAGGGAGGTCGTATTAATTAAACCCTCCCTTTTGCACCGAATGTTTTTTAAAATATACCTAAGATGAATATGTCGCCAACTCGTTCAAGTCTATTGTCACGTCATGGTGGTGTCGGCGGCGGTTGAGGATAGCAGTGGTAGCGACAGACTGTGGCGGTGGTGTGAAGGAGGTAAAGTCAATGGCGGAGTTAGTGGCAAGGAGCTGAGGAAGGAGGAGAGGAGAATAGAGTGGGAATTATAAGGGAAGAATTGTACTGTCTTTTCGATACGTGGAGGTTTGAGCAATTTATAGACGAACATTAAATAACGCTCCATGTTCTCATTATAATGTCGAATTTTGTTATGATTTTGTGAATATCATGTTCTTCAATCTGTTGGGCGAGGATCATATGTGTGTTACGTTATTGATAATTATTATCCTTACATTCTTGAATCTTGAGCTTGCAATACATTTACTACGTAGATCTAGACATGTAAATTTGTAAAGTTTTAAAAGTGAAGTTGCATATTATTCGTGCGTATGTTTTATATATAAGTATTTCCTTTAGTTATTGTACAAAATCTTGATCTTTGATAAGTTTAAATCATAGTATATATATGCTTAAGAAACTAACATTCCAAATATATTAAAAAAATTTATATTTCAGGAAGTTATTATAAATCTTGGTGCCACAAAATTTGTCGTGCATGGTAACTTTCCTATTGGATGCATGCCCATATACCTGTCCTTGTTCCAGAGCAATGACACAACCATGTACGACGAACTCAGTTGTTTGAAAGGTATGAATGGTTTCGCCAAATTCTACAATGATCACCTTCAAGGAGCTATGAAAGAGGTTGAGTAACAAAGCCCTAATGTGGCCTTTGTATATGGTGACTACTACTCTGGTCTAAGGGGGATCCTTACACAGCTCTCTTAGAAGGTATCTTACCTTATATTGTTTTGTAGCCAATATGACCATATCTATATACAATATACTCCAAAGTTTACATTATTGACTTGAGACTTTATTCTCGATGATAGGATTTGATGTGGCTGGACTTGATAAAGCATGCATGTTGTGGGGTGAATGATAACAATTATAATTTTAACATGCAACGACTGTGTGGTGGAGAAGGTGTTCCAGTTTGTGCAAATCCTGCAAGACATTATAGTTGGGACGGTATCCATTTAACGGAACACGATTGCCTATCACCTGATGGCTGACTATCTACTTCAAAGCATTGGCACCATCTACAGTAAAAAAGAGTTGCTCGTAGCCTTCGGATATTACTTTAGTAGAAAGATTGAAGTACTAGAAATACAGTTTAGGGTTATCTTTTAATTTTACGCTTTGTTATTGGAGAATATGCTAAACATACATTGTATTGCTTAGTTATATACATTGTTTATTCATTGTGGTTTGATGTTGTGATTGGTTTTGAAACTTTTGTTACTCGCATTGATCATATGTCAAAACCTACAAAATAAATCCTATTCTACTGTCCAAAATAACAAAGAGATCAAGGAAATATATTAGCTAGAATTGGACTAAGTTAACAAATGACGGAGTACTATAGCAACTACATAACTTTCTATGATTTCATAAACTTGGTACATGTTTCTCAATCCATCTCTGTATATGTGACACTGAGAGTATGTGACACTGAGAGTATGCGACACTGAGAGTGATGGAGTAATTGCCCAGGATGTGTGGGAGTAGGCATCCGAACTTGATCAAGAATCTAACAAGGATGGCCTGGATGGGATACCATCAAAATCATGACAACCAAACCCACAAAGGGTTAAGGGTTAAGGGTTGAGACTTTCCTAATGGTCATAATATATCATTTTACAAGAATATATCGAGCACCCCGCGAGTCTCCTCGTAAATTAGCCCGCTTAAACTCATCGAAGCCAACCGGCGAATGGAGTGTTTAGTGATGCCTTGGATATTATTATTCAAATCAGGGAATTTCAAGTTGGGTTACTAAATTGTGGTTGGACTATTGATTTTGGTGTCATCTTTAAATGTAACCCCCTGACATACATTTCAGATTTACTCCATTTCAATTCTTTTCTTTGAATAACTTAACAAACTTATAGAATCCTTACAATTGCTGCAGACTATTCCATGCAAAGTAAACGCCTGCGTCCGTCCTTAAAATTCCAATTATTTATAACCATACAAGCTGCTAACAAAACGAGAAAGAAGTGAAGCTACAAAAAACTTGAAATAGAATTTTTCCCTGCATAAGAATAATTAACAGGGTCACGACAACTATAGCGTGCTCCAAAACGAAATTTCTCTCTCGTTACTGTCTAGATGAGAGTATGACTTGCATTTGAAGAAAGGGCCAACTCAAAAGTATCAAGTCCATGGCCTTTACTTCACCTGGCTGATGTAAACAGCAAACAGAAACTACAATAGGCATATAAATTCCAGATGATAGACAACTTCCAAATAATGGAGAGAGTGAAATCTAATAGGCATATAAATTTCAGATGAAACCTAACATAACAGGCATGCGCATAGCACTTTATGCAGGTAAAAGAACCAACCACATTATGGTTGAGGTTACAACTTCTGCAATGTATTCAAAGTCTCCAACTCACATGAATCATCAAATATATTAACTAGTCCAACTACTGCTAAGGACGGTTCCCATCCTACCCTCAAAAGAATCATGTAATTCTGATACAAAAGTTTTTGCTAATTTATTTCAGTTCTAGCAAAATTTGAAAGGTTAATGTGATAAAAGATAAACAAGACAGTTCTGGAGTCCTCAACTCAGCTACAAGAGTTGTAAATGGTAGGTTTCACAATTACGGTTTCAGCATGATACCTTGCCATCTACAATCCAATAGTCTTCTCAAACTTGTTAATTTGGTTTAGGAATATCCATGTCATCTGAAAGCAGATAAGTCAGAGTTAGAGTTTGTGCTTTAGGAAATGACCAGAAAGGCTATTTCTAATAAAATATAAGAAGATAGCAAGTACTTCAACACAAGCACGAGAAATGCAAAAGAACCATCGAAGAAAACACCATGACCCATTTTAACCAAGACAAATTAAATTTTTGGAATGGGTTTTGAACCTCCTCCTCAACCCCTTGAAATTCCATACCCACCCTAACTGCAAAGATTCACAAGCCATTCCTCTATACTATCAAACTCTCTACACTACAAAACAATTCTAAAGTGGCACAGCCATTTGAATCCATACCCTCAAGGAGTGGACTTTCATATCATTCCATTCTTAATTCCTATATGGCAAACCAAACAACTCCTAAGTTCTAAGGATTGTGTGATTAACGGGGCAAAGATATAATCAGAAAAGTGGGGTGCAACTTGCGAGATCTAGTCCAATATATCATGAAGGAAAAGAAAGAGAAGGGATGATATACCATGACATGTGGGGCAATTCTAACACAGTAGACAGGAAAACCGGTGTAGAATTTCAAGGGTCCACCAGCTTTCAATGTTTTCATTGCACAGTCCAACGAACCAGTGTATGGGTACTTTCCATTAGCATCAGGCTGCATTTTCTGAATTTGTGTTTTCACATAATCAAACGGTAGACTGCAAGCAGAAGCGAAGAATCCAGAAACAGCACTAGCACCTGCATGGCAAGAAAAAGTTAATTTCAAACCAGCTTAACTACAAGTACAATACCTTCACACAATTAACATATACTACTGCTTGTCTTCAGGCAGTGGAGTTCAAAGAATCTGTACCAAAATTCCATATATTCGGATTGATTTGTCCGGCTTCTACATGATTTTTTATCATAGATAAATATAACCATAAACATGAAGGTCAACCAAAAATAAAATGAGATGGAATTGATAATTTGAGCATAAATTGAACTGCATGCATTAGAGTTGTAACTTACTCTAGCAAAAGATAAGGTAACATTCACCTTGATATGATGAACCACCAAAAAGAAGGCAGCTTTATGAAAGATATCAAACAAATTCACGAACCCACATTCATTGAGTAACAACCAACAAAACATAGACCTAGAGCTTGTCTAATTAAATTAGATTCTAGCAAAACAAGAAAAAAAGTTGAGGCTTTAAAGATGCCGTCCTATATTCCTATCAGCTGCCATGATTATCTTACCAGGTTCCTTAAAACCATTTGGGAACTAAATACAACCTACCACTATATCACTCAAACAACAACCCAAGGATTATATATATGGCATTCTCATGTGCTTATACCATGAATTACAAATTCCATTTTCACCGACAGAGCATTAGCTTTTTTACAATCATATCCAATCTGAACTCTCACCCAGCCAACTCTAACATCAAACCAAAGATTTAGTATTGTCCTCAGTGGCTTGAAAGGCGAACTGGAATTCCATTTACACTGGCACAGTTTTAGCTTTGGTGCATTCATCCCCATCCAATATGACACCCAATCAAGTCAACACACCCAGATTTTAACTTAACCTAGCCAACTATGCTCTTGTATATAGTACTAAAGTTTTACTAGTAATTCAATGTCCCAAAGACATTCCGTGGCTTAATGCAAAGACGATAGCAATGGCTCAGTGTAAACACGTTTTGTCATCCTAATAGCGGATAGGAGTATCTATATTAGAACCAAGTTTCTCACCCGTTGGTAAGGACGTATAGAGTTCAATAAATATAAGCATTTTACAATGCCAGTTATTCACATTTACTGTTCATGGCTTCCATCCTCTTCCTTCTATAAAGAAAGTTTACCACAAGAACAACTTAAAACAGTAATCCTAGAAAAAAAAGCTTCACAAGACATACATCAAGTATCTTATCACTATGAAAATCAAGATTTGAGGAGATTTAGCCGAGCATCGCGAAGGTGATTTAATAACATAGAGCATACCTCAACTCAATCAGATTCAGCCTAACCAGAAGACTAATGTAATTCAGAATTCAGATCCAAATCACTTCATCAGGAAACAAAATTCCACATGTAGTTGTAAATTGGTCCAGATCGAGTGGTTGAATCATAAGATTGTTAGAGGATTTCCACCTATGGTGAGATGGCAATCATGGTGATTAGTCATTGGTAATACCTACCTTAAGCATATGTAGGGCTATCTTATTCAAAAGTCAAAACCAACACATACATTCGATCAAACAACATTAACATAAACATGCTTCAGTAACCCAAAGATGCAAAAAGGCACTTTTTATCGGATAAAAATAACAAAGCAAATGAAAAAAAAGCAGTAGTTACAACCATCATGAATTCTATTCCAGAAAAGAAAATGATCAAAAGGAGAGAATGGAGAAGGGAGCTACAAGATTAGTTAGAAAAATGAGCAAATCCTCTTACCTACAATAGTAGAAGCTTCCCCGAGTCCGCAAGAATCCCTAAAGAATTCTACAGACTGATCATAAGAGGCAAGCATTCCCATGTTCAATGCCATAGCTCTTACAACTGTTGGACCAGCACCTTTCCAGAGTGACAATACTCCCTCATCAGCAACAATTCTGTAAAGGGCATGGAATGCATTCTTGTAATGTCTCCGTTGAGCAGCTGGCAAAGTAGCATCAGCTTGCATACGAATGAGTGCAAGATCAGCAGGACTACCCACAGTTGCTCCAATAGCTCCAGCAGTTAGTCCACAAAGAGCCTTTTGGTACAAAGGCAAAGGCTTCCCGTCATTAGCTGCTATAGCTTTGTTTGTCAATATCCTGAAAACATGGATAATGAATCAATTAACAAATGGCCAGGAAAGTACATATTTCCAAATAACAGCTAACACAATCTACGCCATACTCAAAAGATAATGTAACAGAGCATAATATTTCTCATGGTGCACTAAATCAATCATAGTGACACTGTGACACCAACTAGCCATACTCATACAATCAAGGTGTTTTTTATTTTCGAGGATGGGGAAATGTAAAGGAAAGCTATCCATATACAAGTTATCCATCAAATAAACAAGAGATAGTTGATTAAACTAGGGAATGGAAAAGTGGGGAGCAACATGAAAAAATTCACAGATCTAATGAGTCAAACCAATCATTCAAAAGAAGAAGGGAAGAAATCTAACAGATAACAAAATTGACTACACATCAATCAGAAATCATTCTTACTTGAAAGACCCAAGTCTTGCTGTTGTATAAGTGGCTTGCCTAAGCAACCCAGCTGACAGACCCTGCCCCAGAAAGAGTCAATATCAGATTCAAGGCTCAAAAGTACCCAATAGGCTACTTCAAATAGTCAAGAAATCTGAGGAATCATATCCAACATTTCAAATCACTTGGCATATATACAAACCAACAAACAATCAGCATCACATTACACAGACTTAGAAACTCAAATCAGACACAGCTATATGTCCATGTATCAAGCTGGCCGTTTTATTACAAAATTTCATGCATTTGAAGCGAAATAGGATCAACATAGACACTTGAATTATATAGAACAGTCTAAGTACTATAGATCAGCATAGGATAGCATGTTCATGTCTATGATTCAACTAATTTATTACAAAGCCAATGATCAAGTTTCCTTAGCTTGAAAGATGATATAAAATTATAGCTAAAACCAATATTTTGAATCACAGGCAACTACATGTCCATGAGTCCAGCTTGGCCTCAGTTGAAAATGAAGAGTCGGAGGATCTGGCATGGGTAATCAAGGAACTGTAGATCATCACATGATAGCACATTTTTCTAAGATAAATCTTGCAAGGCCGAATATCAGCTAGTACAACATCTTACAAGCAAAAACTAAAAAGTATAACATTCAGATTTTACATGAACCACGAACAAGATTGACGAAAGATCTAAGCAAACCTTGTAGAAGGCACCAACACCCTCACTTGCAAGCATATTCTTGGTAACTTGACCAGCTGATCCTTGACCCAGTTGAATTCTCACCTACCAATTTCACAAAATCAAACTAAAACATCACATTTCAACCCCAAATCACACAATTTCAGCTTAAAAACAAAATTCAACAAGACGAAAATTCCAAAAAATTTCAACCATAAAAAGGAGAGAGACAATCAAAGGATGTAAGATAAAATACAACGCTTCCAACCAATTCAAACAAAACCCAGAAAAATTTCCAAAATTCAAAACCCAAATGTAAATCAGCTCAAGCATGAAAAAATATGAAGAATGTAACATCAAATTCAAAACCTAGATCACAGAATTCCAGCTAAATAAAATAAAACCCAGAAAGATTGCAACTCCCAGAAATCAAAACCCAATTAGGATTAACAAAATCCAACCCTAGATCACATACTTTCAGCTAAATGAAATAAAACCCACAAAAAATCCTACAAAAAAAAGCCCAAAAATCAAAACCCAAATGTGGATTAACAAAACACATCTCTATATTACATAATTTCAGCAAAACGTAACAGAACCCAGAAATTTTCCACCAAAAAAAACAAATCAAACCCCAAGTGAGAAATGGCGCAAAGAATTGAGGAGGAAGAGAGAAAGGAGAGTCACCTTGATCATGTCGATGGGTTGGATGACACAGGTAGCAAGCATACCGGAGGCGCCACCATTAACAAAGGGCTTAACAGTGGGCCATACTCCGGCAGGTTTAGTGGCGGTCTGATCTGCCATTGTTGATTGATGAGTCTCTCTTTGTTGCGTTCACTACACAGTTGAGTGCACCCAGGAATGTGGGGAGAGATCTGAGTGAAGAGAGGAGAGAGAAAGTAGGCCGCTCTGTTGCGCAGTTATAAAGAGTTTGGGGTGAGGACTGAGCACTGAGGAGAGCAGTGACTAGTGACTAGTGCGTGCGAGGGAACGTCGTTTGAGGGTGGTGGTCTGCTTTGCGTTTTCTGTAAGCGCAAGCAACGAAAGGTAGATGCATTTTTTTTTTGGCAAGAGGTAGATGCATTTGATGTGTAGTAGTTGGCATGTTGAGCATCGTTTACTCCGCTCTGGAATAATACTCATGTATTACGTAGTTCGTAGGTAACTATTTCGCACCTAATATAATTCAGTTTTAAATATGGATATACAAATACGGATATGGGTACAGAAAATAATACGTCATACGCTAATTTGACAACATGCACACAAACACAAATATGAATTCAAGTACTTTGTATAAATAAGAAGTATTTAATATCTTGTAATCCATACTCCGATTTTTGAAGTTATTCACAAGCATATGAAAATATGTTGGGCATTGATACTTTGAAGTATTTTCAAGACATTTGTCTATACACCTAATGTTACATTTGTAACATGGAATACTTCCTCCTATTTTTTTTTTTCTTTCCATTTTAGAGCCAAACTTTAACTATGAATTCTTTTGAATATAGATGAAAAAACATATTCAATTGGGATCTTGATAGATTCGTCTCAATGTATATTTTTCAAGTATGAGTTTTTTTTTATAATTTTTACAAATACACAATTAAATTTATTTAAATTACAAGTTGACATTGGGATTTGTACAAAAAGTATTAAGAAGAATAAAGTATGACGGAGTAATAATAAATATTTAGTACAACAATGTTCATGATTTCAATGTGTTGATGTATTTTGGAAGGGAGTAGTTAAGTAGTGGATATAATTTTCACATGTTTAGATGGAAAGTAAGTGCTATGCAATAAATTATGCGTTGAGTTTCAAGATGTCTACGAGTGTCATGTACTAGTTGGATAAAATTCAATCATATTGAAACCGCACTTTAAAATTGGAATGGATTTTAAAATGGAAGTAGAATGGATTTTAAAATGGAAGTAGAATGGATTACATTGTACTCCATTTGTTTATAGTTTTTCTCTATTTGACTTTTCGCAGTCTTTAATATATAATTTTAAACGTTTTTATTTCTAAATTTATAACGTAAAATATCATTAAAACTTAATATTCTAAAAATTTAATTTAAGGTACATCCAAATAAGATTTACTTGAATATATTATTTCATCTGTCCCCTTTTTTTTGCCTCATTTTTCATTTTGGTCCGTCACCCTAAAGATTGCCCCATTTAATTTAAAACCTTCTATTTTGGGTTGTCCCATAAAAAAATTTTCATTGTATTTTAAAAAAGTGAATTTTTGTATTTGGGCCATAAAAAGGGGGCAGAGTGAATATTTCTTATAACATAATGATAATTTTTTGAATTTTAACTATATAGAGGAAATAATATTTTAAAGTTTAGACTTACAGTGAAAGAGTTTTGAAAAAAAAGAAAAAATTGGATGAATTGAGGGAATATGTTAGCCGTTTATAAGTTATTTTTTTTATTGACTCATACTTAGATGACATTAACTTTTTTTACCGAATATAAACTTTACTTAGTTAAATATAACGAGGAGAACATAGTCTCAGAACTATTTTTATCTTAATTTTTTGGTACTTTATATTTGCACCAACTTGTCACTTTTTTTTTTTTGGCAGAGAAGTTGTCACTCGTTACTTCGTTAGTCGTTACGAACGGAGGAGTTGTTATAGTTATTATATTAGTTCTACAAACTTAAAAACGGCTGCAGTAGCTCATGATTCCAGGATCGATTCCTGGGTACAACAATAATTCCCTTTTAAATTCTTAACCAGTCTCTCTCATCTAAACATAAGCACCAGTTCACACCAGCGTCTAACCAGCCGAGTCGATGCGCACTGACACATCAAAGCTTCCCGGTTCAAAAATTGCCTCCCCCGCCGCCACTACGACGGTGCTCACCGCCCAACTCTCTCCGTTTCTTTAAAGTTCATCAAGGTACTTTTTTTTTTTTAAAAAAAAAACCATATTAAATATAGCGTGAGAGATTAAGCTGAATTCCTGATTTATGACGAAATAAATTAAAAGGTGTTCATTTTAATGAAATTAAGTGAATTGTGTAGCATTTTATTTACTAGAAATGGGCAAGGGTTGTGAAGCTAAGTAAGCAGTGCAATCTTGTTGATCACATTTGTTCAATTAAGATATAATTTATGAATTGGTGATAAGTTATCATTGTTTAGGGTGCCATACGAAATTATTAAATCGATTTTTCCGTGGATTTTTCATGTATCCTGCTAATATTTCATGGATGGATTGTTGATTAGAGAAAGTGAAAAGTTTGTGATTTGGATGAGGGATGGGTCCAGCATTATGCTGGGGGACGGAGGAAACAGTGTACCTAATGGTTTTCGATTGTCATTTCGCTGAAATTGTTCGTGTTCGATACTACGCCCTCCCTTATATATCGAAACGAAAACGAATTGATATAAATTTGTAGAGGGGGTATTTAGTTTAATGTGGTTGGTTGATAGTGCAATTTTTTTTCTTCAGGAGGGAGGAACCAGCAGTCATGCGAGGGTTGTTCACATGGTTTATGCTCTACATATGTATTCTGATATCAGTATGTGGCATTATTGTTGGCAAAAGTCTCGCGGAAGGCGTTACTCCAGATGAAGCTAGGCAGCTCAGGGATGAGGTATTCGTTTTCCCTGATGGTTAAGAATTTAAGATTATAGTTTACACTTCCTATGCAATGTTAGTAAGCATTTGTAGGTACTATAATGAGGAAAGAAACCCTGGAACTCTTAAAGTAAACTGTTCGCTGTGAGTTTTTTTTTTTTTTTTTGAATTGCTTTCTGACTCTGAGGAGTGAAGTATACTTTCCTGTTACATACTTTACTAACTATTCACTGTGTGCTCCAAGTTAGTGAACATTATCCAGTAAATAAATCCAGGACTCTGAAGACTAATCATACGTTATCCTAGTTTTTCTCCTAAGAGGCGTTACATATATATGTATGTAAGCGTGTGCATAATTTTTAATGGTTTTTTATTTCTTGTTTCTCTTTACTGTTGATTAGTTTTAAAATTGTGTTTTTCCTTTTCTTATTATTGTTTCCTATAATATTCAATGTGCAACATGTGAGTCTTTGAGATCAATTTTTTTTATCATAGGTTAAGGAGATGTTCTTCCATGCATTTAATGGATACATGGAGCATGCTTTTCCACGGGATGAGTTAAAACCCTTGTCCTGTGGTGGTGAAGATACTCTTGGTGGTTATGCCTTAACTTTGGTAAGAACATGAAACCTCCAGTGCTTCAGATGTTAATTTTTGATTTTTCACTTAATGGAGAAGCTGATAATACTCTGACCTTAATGGTTTTGCTTTACTTTAAAGTTACTTTTGTTGTAGGTTGACTCCCTTGACACATTGGCTCTGCTTGGTGATAAAGATCGTTTTGCTTTTTCTGTTGAATGGCTTGGGAAAAACCTTCGATTTGACATTGTGAGTTTTTAATTATCTGTGTTAAATTATAATTGTTTTACTGCCAGTGTTTTTTCCACTACAAACTTGCAAAAATAACTAGATCAGAAATTATGAATAGTATTCCATGTATCTCATTGATAGATCTAAAAGTGGTAACAGATTTGGGGTGCAAGGTAGCAAATGGAGAGGAAGGAAATTCTTTTTGATTTGTATGAGCTAGTACAGTAAAGAGAAAAAAAAAACAAATAGAAGGTGAGAAGCGTTGGATGAATCCGTGCTCCTTATTTTAAAATTCTGTGGCTTGGCTAATATTGTCAAATTGTGGACTACGTGGTCATCTACCCTAGTGTAAAGTGACTTATATCCCTTCTTTATGGTGTTCTATCCTTGTTATGTAGCCGTAAAAGTTATATCCTTGCTTATTTTGTGGACATACAAGACAAAACAGGACATTGTTCCTTATGTTAGTTTCTATTTTATCTTGACTATCTTTGGGGTATGTAATCAGTTTATCTTCCCTGAGTTATTGCAATATTTTGTTTCCCCTGAACTTACTGTTTGTATGGTGGCAATTGATAATTGTCAGGTTTCCACATGGTGGTTCATCGTCCCATATCAAACCCATCACTTCCAATATGTTTTTTTTAACTGTTTTAAATCGCTTCTAAAGTGTTTGTATTATGATCCTTTCCTCTTTGGTGTTTTCATTGTTTTTCCTTTAAGTTTTGGAGATCTAATATGAGATGTAATTATTTGGTTCTCTGTGGTAACATTTGCAGAATAAAACAGTGTCAGTTTTTGAAACAACGATTCGAGTTCTTGGAGGTTTGCTATCTGCCCACCTCATTGCAAGTGATTATGCTACGGTATTATTTTCTTTTCTCACAAAGTCATTGCGTGGCACTTCTTCTATTCAATATCTGGAATCATTTGATCTTTTGTGTTCCTTTCTGTTAGGTTGACTCTGTGGGTTACTTAACTTACACTAGGATCTGATTTTCCTTAGTTGAACATTTGTTGTGTTGTGATGGTGGTGGAACCATGTAGTTAATGTAGTCCATTGGTTAAGTATTAATTGTCATGTATGTCACATAAATGTACTCCTTGAGGACATCACGTTGGAAAAACTATCAGCAGGATAAGCAATGGTCTATGCACTACCTTTAGATGACACCATCTTGAATTAAAATTCTAAGATGAACTTTTCCCTTGTGGGAGGGTTGAGAACTTAGAATGAAACTATAGTCACCAGTCTATTGAAGTACATAAACATTGTCCAGCCATTATATTGATGTTCTGAACTGTAAGATGTTTTAAAAATTTACCATGCCCTAACTACTAGTGAAATATCCCAATAATGTCCATAGTGGAATTCAAGATGTCAAAAACTTGGATAACCAGTTAATTAATTAAATTTTTTTTTTTTTTTTTTTTTTTGGGGGGGGGGGGGGGGGTGAGGGGTTGTTATCAAACTCTTGGCTTTATAATGAGCAAGCTTTTCAATGTTCAGATTCACTGTTTTTTTTAGTTGATGTTTTAATTTTTCTGATGTTTTTTGAGTGTTTCTTTGAATAAAAATTGCAAGGAAAAATTTAGTTCATTTGAAAAATAATATATCTTTAAATATATTAGTATTGCAAAATACTGAGTAAGACCTTGGTATAAAGCTTTTGTTACGAGTAGTATTTCTCAGTTTCCTTTTTATTTATTTGTGTTTTCCTTATTTTTAGAAGATTTTCCTTCTCGAATTTCCACGTTTGCTTCCGTTCTTGTTTCTACGGTCCTTTTTGCGTTATATAAACGTCACTAGTGGATTCGTAGGATGCCCATATCCTCAGGAGATTTGAGGATGTCACTAAATTGATCAGTACTGGATGTGGGTCTTCATACTGACCTGAGTCAGGAAAGCAAGTTGAGATCCCTCTGCCCTGGGACTTCTGTCCCTCTACAGGGAACAAATAGGATTGGATTGCCTCATATTTTCTTTTCCTGTTCAGCAGACTGTTTGAATCCCAATGACGTATAAGAAGGATGATATGTGTACTAAGAGTCCGTTTAGCCTAGTTTCTGCTCAAGCATCTTGGCCCACAGTGCTGGAACTTGGCCAAACATGTACTTTATTAAAAGTAACTTCATCAAAATTAACCTCCAAGTTGGAGCTCTGGGATCAGTTTACTCCATTTACTGAGATATTGTATTGGACTAGTATACCCCTGCTTAAATATACAAATAACTTTGTTTTAAGTAGAAAGATCGTACACCACATCTTTATCTCTCTGAAGTATTATGATAAACCAAAAACAAATAGTAAAACTTTTCGCTGAAAAAGAAGATAGAATGACAATAGAGTGGAGGAGGAGAGGAGAGAGAAAATGGAGTTTTGGGTCTAATTTCTTGCCATCTGGGATGGTGTCTGGCGGCACCAATGAGGTTGATTGAGAAGCCTTGAGATCTCGTTATGTGGCGGTTTGTGGTGGTATATGAGGTATGTTTCCTGGCTTGTTCAAACAGATATGGTGGTCAGGTCAGTAGTTGAATGTGGGGGTGATGCTGGTTCTTGGGTAGCATTTGGATGGTCAGTAGGCATAGGAATTTTGAAGATTTAATTGTTGGGTGTTGGACATGGTGGTCCTAGTGTGTCATGCTAAATTTAATTCTTTAAGAACTTCATTTTTTTAATGTTTGGTGTTTTACAGACATTGCAGATTTGCAGTATTTAAGGGGAGAAAGGTAATTGTCGAAGGAAAATCTGGGAAAGGTGGGAGGAAAGAGTTTACAGGTTGTATTGTAGTGGCCTAGTCGAGTAATGTAGGCTAATTTTTTTTTAAAAAAATTGTATGTAATGGGGACTGCTCAACAGTTACATACTAATTGATTGAATTTTCAACCAATCCGAAATTAATTGCTGTAAGTAACACATACAAGCTATGTGTACTTCTTTTACTCTTCTTTTTAATAGAGTTGCAACTTTTGAATTCTATAATTGGTCCTATGAGTTATATATAATAATTTCAATATTTTGTTGTATTTTGCAATAAACTATACAATAGGTTTTATTTGTGGAAGTGTAATAATAACATTTTTTTAAAGAATAGTACTTCAATTTGGTTTTAATAATGTTTTGGAAGTACTTTGAGGTGAAACAAAGAATCCAAGTAACATAGCCCCTACATATAGAAAGTAAAATCTATAGACCGATTCTCACAGTAGCATAGCATTGTCCCACTATTTATAAATCTGTTAACTCCTGGTACACCCCTTTCTTCCTTTTCTTGTCCCACTCTCACCTCCCACCAAGGTCGGAAACCAATGAGGTTAAAATAGTATGTTTTCCATTGCTTCATTATTTGATTGGGAATTTGGCTATCTATTAATTGCAGGGCATGAGAATTCCATCATATGACAACCAATTACTTCATTTAGCTGAGGACCTTGCATACAGGATGCTGCCTGCCTTTGACACTCCTACAGGTATTAATTGTTCACTTTTTGCCCCCTTTATAATATAATGAATATCTAGGCTATATATAGTATCTTTTTAGTCTCAACTCTATAAAGATTTTACTCCCTTTTCCCCCAAATCTTTAAGATTTAAAGGAACATCAATGTTGATGGTTAGCTGTACCTACCGAATTATTTCTCACTAAAATGTACTCTATGTCACAATAGTGTTGAAGCATTTATGCCATTATAAATTTAGAGCTCATGGTAATTGTTTTGTAAGATTGGCCTGAGCACACTCTATTAAAACTGTTGTTTTTCTTTAGAATATTGACAAAATATAGTACTTTTATGAAGGTAAGGGACAGCTTTGACACCATTCTGGTAGCTTTATGGGTTTTTGAACATACTGTAAGGAATGCATGTGGAGTGCCTTTTTTTTTATGTTTTGGTGTATAGGCTTACGCTAAAGTGTAAGAAATGGAGTTGTATCCGCTAGGTATTGGGCTGTTGCTAGAGCTGCTGATGATCAAGGTTGCGAGGGATGGTTCGTTTGTATTTATATTGTACGAGATTTGTAATAGTAATCAATGCAACAGTAAAATAGAGAAGCTGTAATATGTATGGTATTATGATATCCTTCATTCAAGAGGAACTCTCCCATTCAATTCATACAAATCATTACCTGCCTTCCCCTCTCGTGCACTCTTCCTTTTATATACATAACTGACCCCCTTATCCCCCACATGCCAACCAATTATTTACAATGTATTTAACAACTTTTCTAGCATATTCCTTACTGACATATTCTAACAAAATAACCACTTTTATTCTTTACTATGATAGTCTAGACACTAGGCCTATTCTTCCACATTACTTCTCCAATCTTGAGTTAATCTTTACTTTTTATTCTTCTGTCCTCTTTGGCCCTTGCTTGCACCTTGCGTAGGTTATCACCACTGGTGGCCTCTCCATCTTCTCAGCAACATTCTCTACCACCGGTCTCACCTTGTCCTCAAGGTGGAAGGTAGGAAATCGCAAATCCAACTCTGAGTACGACTCCCAAGTAGCTTCATATTTCGATAACCCATGCCATTTAAACCTTGCAAACGATTCCTTATTCCCAAGACTGATTCTAGAGATACTTCAAGCACCAAATTTGATGTCAATTGAGCAGGAAGTGGAGTAGGATAGTGTCCACCACCACTAGGATAGTGTCCCAACCTTCAGATTTCGGTAATCCCTCTATGAAATCCATAGAAATATCCTCCCAGACTTTATCAGGTACCGACAAAGGTTGTAGGAGTCCCATGGGGCCGACGGTGCTCACTTTGTTTTGCTGGCAAACAGAACAAGCCTTCACATAAGCAGAGACATCTTTACGCATTCCCAACCAAAACCACTTGGCTGCCAATCTCTGGTACGTCTTTAGCTCCCCAGTATGTCCCCTCACCAAAGAGTCATGGTATTCATACAGTAAGGAAGTAGTAAGGGTAGACTTTCTAGGAATTACAATTCTCCCTTTATACTTCAATACCTCTTGTTTTAACGTAAACCATTTCGGTACCTTTTCACCCTTCTTAACATTGCTTATTAACTGAAGCAAAAATGGATCTTGCGGAATGGGGGAACGGATGTTGGACCAAGAGTGGTACTCAAAGCGGTGCAAGATATATCCTTGGAGTATTTTCGAGACAGAGCATCGGCTACCGTATTGGATGATCCTGGTTTGTAGTGTATCTTAAAGGAATACCCTAAGAGTTTGCTCACCCACTTCTGGTAGGCTTGCCCTACCTCACGTTGTTCCAACAAAAACCACAAACTCTTTTGGTCAGTGCTTATCACGAATATTCTCCCCAACAAATAATGGTGCCACTTCTCTATAGCCCGCACTATGGCAATAAGTTCTTTCTCATAAATCGGCTTCGTGAGTTTCCTACTTCCCAAGAGTTTACTGAAGAAAGCTATTGGGTGTTCCCTTTGCATCAATACAGCCCCATCCAATGACCACTCGCATCAGTCTCCAAAACAAATACTTCACCATAATCGGGCATAGCTAAAACCGGTGCTTGAGTCATCACATCCTTGAGATTTTGAAATGTTATTGAGGCCATATCATCCCACCCAAAATTATCCTTACGTAGCTGTGTTGTAAGGGGTTGAGCGATGCTAACGTAGCCTCATTATCTTTAGTATCCTTTCAAACCAAGGAAACCACAAAGTTCCTTCAAGTTTCGCAGTTAAGGCCAATCAACCATCGCCTGTACCTTGCTCACGTCCACTGCTACACCATCCCCGGATACTACATGCCCTAGATAAGCTATTTTTTGTTGCCTGAAATCACATTTCTTGAAATTGGCATAAAGACAATGATCCCTCAGAACACTTAGCACCAAGCGTATATGTGTCTAATGCTCCTCCCAATTTCGGTTATATATCAATACATCATCGAAGAATTCAGCAATGATTGGAACGTCGCAGGTGCATTAGTCAGACCGAACGACAATACTTAGAACTCGTAGTGCCCATCATGAGTTCGAAGCGCTGTCTTCGACGCATCCTCTTTCTTTACTCTTATTTGATGATATCCCGACTTCAAGTCGAGTTTTGAGAATACACAAGCCCCATGAAGCTCATCCAGCAGCTCATCAATAGCTAGTATAGGAAATTTGTCGGGTATAGTACTTTTGTTCAATGCTCTGTAATTCACGCAGAACCTCCACGAGCCATCCTTTTTCTTAACCAGATTAGACTGCTATAAGGACTTGAAGAAGGGCCGATAACATATCTTTCCCCAATGCCTCTATCTTGTTTTTCTAGCTATGCAGATATCTGTAGGGTCTCACGTTAATCGGGTGAGTGCCTTCTTTGAGTAGTATAGCATGCTCTATATTCCTGTGAGGTGGGAGCCCTTCAGGCATTTCAAATACATCCTTATACTCCTTCAAAATATGTGCATATACTCAGGAAGCTCTGCTACGTTGCTTACAAGTGCCTCCCCTCCATAATCTACGTTCAACTCTAATATGTATCCTTTCTTTTCCTTTCTCAAGGTTCTTATCATAGCCCTTAAGGTCACATTTGAATGTTAAAGGGAAGGGCCTCCTTTCAATGTTATGTTTTCATCCCTCCAACGAAACCTCATAACTTGAGTTTTTCAGTTCGTGGTACCCGCTCCTAGTTTCTCAAGCCACTGGACTCCTAATATCACATCGGAACTTCCCAGAGGTAAAGTGAGGAAATCCTCCATCACCGTAAGACCTTGTAACTCCAACATGATTCCCTTGCACTCTCCCTCCTCTTGCACCGATTCTCCACTACCCAAAGTAACTCTGAATCCCCTATTGCCTACTACTAGAATCTTAAGTTCTTTGGCAACCATAAAAGAAAGGAAATTGTGGGTTGCCTGGATCAACTATAACAACTGTATTCTTACCTCCTATAACTCCCTGTAATTTCGGTGTCTTTGGATTGTTTATCCCCATTACAGAATTCAAGGAGACTACTGCTAACGGCCATGGCTTCTCCTCCTCGCCCTCGGCATGCGCTTCCATCTCCGGTATCTCTGGAATATTGCCCCCCTGTCTCCTCCTTTGTCCCCCTCATCCCACGTAAGTAATACGCTGAGTTCACATCTTTTGCATCGATGATTAACGCTCCACTTTTCATCACACCCGAACTCCTCACCTCCCCCGCCGGTTTCTGGTATGGTGGCTTTGAAGCAAAGGGAGCCCTGGTGGTGGGGGTTGCCATCGGGGGGTGGGTGTTGATGTGAGTTAGGTTTTGTCGAAACAAGGATGCCGTGCTAGAGTGGGTTGGAGTATTGGAGTAGGTCTTGTAGCTTGTTTGGGCCTTTGTTTCAGTCCACCTCCTAGCTCCTGATTTCAACTTTTCCTCCACCCTAAGAGACAGATCAATAGCTTCTTCAAGGTTTATGGGGCTCAGCAATCTAACTTCCACCCTTACTTCCTCTCTAAGCCCATTTAAGTACTGCCAAGAGCAATAGGTTTGGGTATACCTTCTAGTGGAGCCATGAGTTCTACAAACTTCCTTCCATATTCCATCACCGATGCATTCCTCTGTTGATGAGTCAACCATTGCTCATGAAGACTTCCCATGGCTTAAGGTCTGAAATGGCATAAAAGAAGACCCTTAAGCTCTTCCCATCTGTTGATTTGCCTTCTTTAGTATTCCCATTGAAACCAGAGAAGCGCGTCCCCTTCTAACGCCACAATCGCTGTCTCCAAACACTCATCCTCACTCAATTTGTAAAAGGGGAAATACCTTTCAGCCCTCATTTTTCACCCATCGGGGTTGATCCCATCAAAGCAAGGTAAGTCCAATTTCTTCGATCTCCAACTGGGACTATACTCTCCCACATCCTTGATTTCTGGTGTTGAAACAGAGATTCCTGATGATTCGATCCACTCCCTACAAAAAACCCCGGCGTTGGTGCCATTTCGTTTGGTGGTCGCCGTGTTGGTTCCATCGACTGTGCTTCCATCTTTTGGGTCAACACTGCTACCTCCTCCCGGAATTCCTGGGTAGACCTCTCCACCACCTCCACCGTATGCCTTGCTATCCTTTGTTCTATGGCCTCCAACGCAGTCATCACCGTTTGCGCGATTTTGGAGTCCAAAGTAGAGAGCTCGGTCTCAATTGATTCCAGCCTTTGAGCATTCGTTGCTGGTGCCGTCTTCACCCCTTCTTCGGACCGCCGCTAGGTACTTGGCTGTTGCTGGAGCTGCTGATTATCAAGGTTGCAAGGGATGGTTCGTTTGTGTTTATATTGTATGAGATTTATAATGATTTGTAACAGTAATCAATGCAACAGTAAAATAGAGAAGCTGTAATATGTATGGTGTTATGATATCCTTCATTCGAGAGGAAGGAACTCTCCCATTCAATTCATACAAATCATTACCTGCCTTCCCCTCTCGTGCACTCCCCCTTTTATATACATAACTGACCCCCTAACCCCCACATGCTAACCAACTATTTACAATGTATTTAACAACTTTTCCAGCATATTCCTTACTGTCATAGTCTAACAAAATTACTACTTTTATTCTTTACTATGATAGTCTTGACAGTAGGCCTATTCTTCCACATTACTTCTCCAATCTTGAGTTAATCTTTACTTTTTATTCTTCTGTCCTCTTTGGCCCTTGCTTGCGCCTTGCGTAGGTTATCACCACTGGTGACCTCTCCATCTTCTCAGCAACATTCCCTACAGTATCACTGAGACCAAACAAATCAAGCAATCATAGATCATGGTTTCTTTATCTTTATTAATGCATTTCCTTTTTACCTAATTGAACATAAACTTTCCCTCAATAGACTGGAAAAAATGTCTCTTGAACTTTGAAATGTAAAGGGAGATTGCCATCTGTATCAGTGATACTGATGCACATTACTCAACTAACTTTTGCTATATCCTGGTTGGACCTTCTTTATAATGGGTGTTGTTTTTGTAAAGAACTCTGGTATTTATGGAATAAACTTCATAAAAAGACATTGAGGCATCATTTCTGGGCATTCCTGTTTTATGCCTTGCCAAAAAGTTAGCATATGTGTTTGCCTTCCCTCTTTCAATAGTTATATGGTGTAATTTTGATGTTAATTGGAGAAATTCAGGTTTGCTCTCAGAAATCTTTATAAAATGCAGTTTGCATTCTTTAGGAGGAAACAGAAAGTAGGCCCTTTCCATTGATGTGTGGGGTCTCAACTTTCAATTGTTTTGTTTAACGCGGGGGGGGGGGGGGGGGGGGGGGGGGGGGGCGAGTGGTTTGTGCATATATGCATGTTTTGACTTTGATGATAAGTTTTTCATTAACTAATTCTTTCCAGTAGCATGGAATAGGCAGAATGGGATACTGGAGCCTATTGTTTTGCTTTCTCCCTATATTAAGAAAGTTGAGAAGTTATGTACTTACTTATCATAATAGTTTAATACAATGTTTCAGGGATTCCATTTGGATCTGTGAATTTATTGGAAGGGGTAGATGAGAATGAAAGTAAGGTAAAGTCATCTTTACACTTACCCTTTCTGATAATAGTTATTTAGTTGTACATCATATGCCTCGTGCCTATGTTGCAGACAATTTTGTTTTGGAATGATCTTACCTTCAAACCTGATAGTCTATTGGCAGATTCCTAGCCTTTTTAATTATTTCATTATTGCCTTACAACTTCCACCTGCCATGGTTGTATGTTCACTACTTGGATATCATTGTTGATAAATAATGGGTTGCTGCAGATAACATCAACAGCTGGTGGTGGGACTTTGACCTTGGAATTTGGTATTTTAAGCCGCCTAACGAATAATCCTGGTAAGAAAACGAGTTGTAATCTTGCTTTCCATACTATAAGTTGCTTTTTGTATTTTATTAATTCAGCATAGTAGTTCTGAAAGAGCAGAATATAGGAATAGAAACTTTTTACTGCACGGTGAATTAAGTGAAAAAGTATGTTGCATCAATGTCCAATATGCAAGTGAAGATCATTACATCTTGATATATACAACCTGTGTAAAGAGTAGAATGACCTTCAATTCTGGCTATGAATGATATAATAGCCTAATGGGTTTCACTTAGAGCTGATTATTTGTTGTTTTTCTATTTTGTAGAAAACATAATTGATTTAAGCACCCTTCTTTGTCTTAGAATCCTCAAATATTTTGATCAAATTGCCTTTGAACCAGTAGCAGCAACTTTGCTTAATGTATTCTAGAAGTGCAAAATCTTTGAAGATGCTAGGGCAAGAATGAAGGAAGCATCTAAGACACTTAATTTTTTACCCAAGAACGGGTATTGCTGACAAGGGTATCTTGTTTGTTGTTGTCCAAATAATTTCATTTGGCTATATTATTCAAACTCAGCTAATTGTATAAGATACATATGCTTATCCACATGCCAGGCCTTGTCAATTTGTTTATGCATATTTTTCGCTCAAAATAACGTCCTGCTGGGGAGTATCTCTCTTGGCCTTATGAGGTTATGTGAAAAGTCAAAGTGAAATAACATTTTGGGTCTTTTTGCCATGTTTCTTGGCAAACAAAAGCTATTCTTATCCATAGGCTTGCCTCCCCCATGTTTGATGTGCTAAATGCTGCTTTCTTTTTTCTTTTTTTTTGTTTGCATTTGTTTTATGCTTTCTTTAATTTTTTCTTAATGGTTTCTATTGTATATTTGTGTGACAATGAATAAATATCTATATATGAGGAATTGAGGATATAAGACAAACACTCATCTCTTATCATGTTGGTCTAGTTCTGTAGATTGTAGTGCTGAGATCCATCCTGTTCATTTGCTTATTTGGGTTGAACCCTTAATGGACTTCTACGTGACTCAGTTGATGCCTCTTTTTCCTTTTGAGTTATTCAATTTCCTACTTCCATGATTCTATTTCCCCAAATTTTCCATTTCCCACTTTGATGTGTTTGATATTTGTTAGTTGATATGAAAAGACCTGATTATAGTTTTAAAGCGACTTCAGTTCGGGTAGGTAACTCAAGGTTTGCCGATCTCAGCTGTTTAAGTCTGCTTCTCTGTAATCCCATAAGGAACTTTAGCCCTAAAACTTCAAAGAAATTTTTTCAGAGCCATTCAAGGAGAGGACTCAAAGTTTTAGCACACTCAAGTAAGAAGCCTTATGAGCATGAGCCCACAGTGAAGTTAATGCACCATCTGATTTCAAAGGGATTTTTTGTTGTGAATCATTACTTTTCTTAAAGGAGGGGGTTACCATAATACTAGATTAAGTTAAACTTGTCTTGGAATTCATTGGCACTTAAAGGTTGAGAAATGACGAGAAAATGAAGGAATTAAAAAAAGAGTGTCGCCACAATTGAAATATGAACCTCAGTCATGTAGGCCTTGTTAGTTGGCTGTTAAGTTATTGTAAGAGTATCAAGTTCCGTATATCAAAACAAGCTTATGATGTTTTGTTGGAGAACTTCCATGACACTTTGACTTTTCACCAGAATCAAATTTCTCCAAACCGTGGAAGTTGCTTACCTTTTATGGGTGGTGTGAGGGGAGTAGAGGAGGGTGCTCTTGCTTCTCAGTACAAGCTCCCATGAGTTAGAATTTTCTTTTTAAGTTCTATAAAGCATTTGCTTGAGCAGTATTAGTTAGCATTGAATCAGTGATGAATAGGGTTCAATAAATCTGATTGTGCTTTTGTGGTTATTATGCATGCCCTCAATGATTGTTGCTTTGATGTTTCAAATCAATTACTCTTGTAAAAGTCCTGTCTGATGCCTTACTCATTTTCTCTTGCTTGAGCCCGTTTAGAAGTCTCAAATCTTGCCAGCATGCATTATTGCTGCCAAAAGAAAAGAGTGCGCTGCTCCTAAGCACTAGACAGTCAGATTGTGACACCATGTCATTGTTGAAAATTAATTTTAATAAATGTATTAGTGAGATTTGAGGATACTAATTTCTAGGAAACAGAAAGTTCAATTTAAAGGCGTATTTATGGGAAGTAATCATTTGCTTTATAGGAAATTTGACATACAGAGGGAGTCATGTAACCAACCTAGTCCTTAACGTTGACCCAGCATAATCTGCATTCAGCTAAATGGTATATTATTGGCGTTATATCGTTTAGATGGAAGTAAACTAAGGCACTGCATATCTACCAACTTAATCTTCTTGCATTTCAAAGTATGGCATTCTCAGGTGTAACATATACTCTCCCAATAAAAATTACTTTCTCCTTTTTGCTAGTTCCCTGCCATCCCACCATTAAAGGAAGAAAGAACAAAAATGTTGGGTAATGAGGTTTCTGTTAATTAATAATTTGCTCATCCATTGGGTGGTTGGTAGGTTATCTTGAATCTTAAATATAAACCTTCTCTTTCCTAAACGATCACATCTTTGTCTCCAAATATAGCTAACTTCCTCTGTTGAATGCAGTGTTTGAGCAAGTCACAAAAAATGCTGTTCGTGGACTATGGGCCTGCCGTTCTAAGCTCAATTTAGTTGGTGCTCATATAAATGTCTTTACAGGTGAATGGACACAAAAGGTATATATACATTTGAAAGACCAAAAATCAATTCTGTTCTGCATCTGTTTTCCCACTGTAAATTTTGCTGACCTTATAATCTTGGCAATTGCTTCTTTTGTTTGGTGGTATTCACCAGCACAGAAGCATGTGTTTTCATTTATATCCTTCCGCAGTGTCTGATCTCAAACTTTTTTGATAAAAATGAGTTGATGTGATATTGCTCACATATGTGTATCTCTTGAAGGAGTGAGAGTGAATTTGAGTTATTAACACGACAAAATCTCTCCAAACACCCAATGCAATTTCTACAGTTTCAGAATGTTGAGAATTTATTCTTATTCTCCTAGGATATAGCTCTACAATGCTGGTATCATGTTAACGGGCGTGGTAACCTTGAAAAAGGATGGCATGTTGTTGTCACAAAAGTTCAATGCCTAAGTCATAGTAAATCTGACTTTGTAGGATTCTTGTAATGTCATGATACATGTTAACTGACTTCCAGCTAGTATTATGACCGTCTTAAGGTAAGTGTGTATAGGAACCAGGTGTTTGTAGTATGTGTCATATGTCTAGAGTAGTGAGCTAAATAATCAAGCTTATTATAAGTAGCTCCTTGTAAAAAGTAACAGCACTAGATTGGAAGTATCCCTTATTAGATTTGATTAATATACTTTTTAATGTATACTAATTGTCGTGTTTGTAAGTATTATTGGACCTACTACAAAACAAAAATTATTGACAAACCTGGTTCCATATTGACTCCTGAAGTGATCAAAGCAAGTTAGGTCCTGAGGTCATGCTAGTGAGGTGTTGAGACAAATAGTGTGTCTGTAAATTGAGCGTGTGTTGGTTGGTTGTGTGCTATTCGGAGTAAGAAGGCTTTGTGCCATTAAGTAATTACTATCTAGGAGTCTCATATGACCAAAGTGGTCAAGAAAGAAGCGAGTATACGGCCTGGAATCATAACCAAGTGTTATTTTTGTCAGTAAGGTTATT
Organism: Dysphania ambrosioides; assembly: GCA_026401315.1. NCBI lineage: Eukaryota > Viridiplantae > Streptophyta > Magnoliopsida > Caryophyllales > Amaranthaceae > Dysphania > Dysphania ambrosioides. The sequence continues at coordinate 10,519,268 of CM048661.1, forward strand.
GGTCTGGGATCAGGATACTTGGTTGAGTGCCGGGCACTAACTAAATCATATTGGTGTTTGTTGCTAGTCTTAGTATTAGCTAGCAGGTGCAGCGGACTAAGGGTTCCTTTGGCATTAGCATGTTGTGTGCAACTGTAATTTTACAAGGTCGGGGAAAATGTGAAGTTCATATTACAATTAGATTTTTGAGAAATTGTTGGTGCTTTGAGCCCACATAGTCAGCGTTACTTTGTCTGAAAATTTTAAGAGGACAATTTTCTTTTTTCTGCATGTACAATAAGCTTAGATATATATGCTTATCTACCTTTTCTTGACCTGTATGAAGCAGTTGGTATGGACTGATCTGTATTTTCTCTGTCACACCCTTAGACCAGGATTAAGGCTCCTTGTTACTTTGTTAGCGACAAATGTATTTGCTTCCCATGTTCATTTTTGACCTCCTTCTATCCATTTCCATACAGTAACAATTAATCTGTAGTATTATTCAACATGTACTATTATTCTGTTAATATCCATTGGAAGGTAACTGCACTAGCTACAGCATGTTAATTACATTTTTCCTTTATAGGATGCTGGAATTGGAACAAGTATTGACTCATTCTATGAATACCTTCTGAAGGTTGGTGTCAAGAATGAATTCTTTGATGTTCTTATAATCTTTCTCTACCTCTTTAAATGGCTCTTGATTGTACACTTCTTGAGTGACCTTTTGTCTTTCACCTGAAGTCATAGTTGATTAGGTGCATATCTATTTTAAGTAAATATGTATATGGACATAGTTTATCACTTAGTTTTGTGCTTTAGTCCATGGTGTATGTCTTGTAGCATCATAATCATACAGTAACCACTCCATTAGGATTGATATTCTGGATGAAAGTAATTTGATGATGATGGAATTGATTCATATGTGCTCCTTTATACCAGTTAAGTTATTAATGTTGGAAGAACATATTCTTATTTAGTCAATGTTTGTTGAGAACGTTATTCAGAACCTCAAAGAGATAGCTGCATATATAATAAATGGTTGTATAATTGTCAGGCATTTTTACTGTTTGGAGATGAGGAATATCTTTACATGTTTCAAGAAGCTTATGGGGCTGTAATGCGCTATCTCTTCACTGATCCCTGGTACTTTTCTGCAGTTTGTGTTTTAATTTTCCTGACTGGGTTTACCAGCATTGGTGATATGAAATGGAAATCAGTGTAGGTATGTGGAAGTAAATATGGACTCTGCTGCCATTGTATGGCCATTATTCAATAGTTTACAGGCATTCTGGCCTGGCTTGCAGGTAAATGTTTATTTTTTGCACAAGTAGAATTCAATTACTTATAAAAATGATGAAAAATAGTCTTCTCCAATTTGAAATTGCATTGATTATATGGCAAGAAGGATTCATCCCTTTTACATTGCCAAGGTTTTAGCTGGAGATGTTGATCCTGCTATTCGTACGCATGCTGCCTTCTATAGTGTTTGGAAAAGATATGGATTTACCCCTGAGGGATTTAACCTGGCTACCCTGAGTATTCAGGTAAATTCTCAGAGGTTCTATGCTTCTATCTTACCCTGATATTAGTAATAGCACAGTTTTGTGATTTAGGATATTGGTCTTGTTATTTAATTGTGGTAAATTTAACATTTGATGTAGTTCCGAGAGAGAATTTGACTATTGCTTCTAACTTTAACCTTTGGTATTGGGGTTCTTCTAGATGAAATAAAAGTTTCACAGTTTACTTGTTATCTTTCATTTAACAAAATTTATGCACTGTAGCTGTTGTATAATTGTTTCATTTTCATCTTCTTCTGAACTTTGATGCCTACTTAATTTTTATGATTTCCTTTTCCGGTTCGTGGGCAGTTCTGTTTATGAAAGTGCAGAATTATTCCTTCCATCTCAAAATTGGAGTTTCTACAACTACTTTGGGAAGTTACAAAAAAATTTCCTTTTTTTCCCAATGTGGTAAAGTTATATGCATTCAAATATGCTCCTTGAATTGTTTGTTGTTTAAAATGTAGAAAATTTATTAAGGGAAAATGTATTAATCACTTGACCATCAATATTAAGCAAGGCAAAAATTAAGAGGAACACAATTTTGGGAAATAGGGATTTCTACGATTCAGTGGCCTAATTTTGAACTTTTTTTTTCAGAATGGTCAGAAAAGTTATCCACTGCGTCCAGAACTAGCTGAGAGTACTTATTGGCTTTACAAAGCTACCAGAGATACCAGGTTTGTTTCTGTACATAAAAATGTCCCTTCTTGTGTCGTTTTTGAGCTTTGAGCAATAAGTGTTCTTCTTTTTCTTTATCATTTGTTTCAATATGCCACGAGTTTGTAATCTTTTTCGGAATATTTTTCTATTGCTTGCATAGTGCGGCATAGATTTGTGTACACTTTATATTGCAAATATTACTTGGATTTCTTGGGTTTTCACAGTATCTGCTTAATATCCATCAGTTTCCTTAGGTTCTCACCATGGAATTAAAACTCAGCCGTTCCGTTATAGAACAACCGTTGTGCAATGCGTTTTGGATTTGCTGTTCCGCAAAACCTGTTACGTAATGCTACGAAAAAAATCACATCCTTCTCCACGCGTCATCCGTGACATAACGGTGACTCACTGCGTTATACCGTTACGTTCATTCTTTCGTCAAAATTCGCCGGATACATTTTATTAATTTATTATGTAGTTTATAATACATGATATTTTAAGTAATTATTAATTCAGAAACAATATAACACACTCATATTATGACTAAATAGGTTATACTATGTAGAAAGAAAATTTTTGAAACTAAAAAAATGTAAATGAGTCTTAAACTCATTAATGTGAATAATTTGAAAAAATGCACACTACGTCGGCCGCTATCCATTCTATTCATTCATACATTCTGCATCAGCAATCGGGACTGCATGTGCAATTTTTTATTCTATGGCTCTCAACCTTTTCCTGTTTATACCTCATAGTTTTGTAGTCTTTGTTAGATTTGCAACTAATTGAAAACTCTTAATCTTCCATAACTTCTTCAGCACATTCATTAAACAAAACTCCAATACAAAAGGTTTGAGTAGGTGATATGTAGGCAACTTTTCTGTTGCTGTAGTCCAGAGCATTATTCCTTTGAACCTTCAGAGTCATTACTTAAATTGCTGCACTTTCTGAAGATTTGAAATGATGCAAATGGCAACTGTTAACTAAGAAACTGATGTACATAACCTAGCACTGGCATGAACATGATCATATCTTTTCAATCCTGTTTAAGTACTATAAGTAACTCTCAGAAATGTACATTTCTGCATGAAAACTAGATCACCTGGCTCTAGGACTCAGGGGTTTAAATGATATTTTGCGGGATTTGGCCATCTTGTAGTTCAAAACAAGATTAATAATGAAATCCTGTATTTTATCTGATTAATCTTTCAACTTATGATCAGAAACTTTTTTTCTCATTAGAAGAGAGAGTAACTGGTATTGGACTAAAGGAACCCCTGTAAAGCAAAGGAAAAAGGTTGGATTTGTTCAATTAAGACCATATACTGCAGTCTTTGATTTGGTATTAGTGTCAGAAGGTGAGCTCTTCAGCAGAGTTGTGTCCTGTTATTCCTACACAAATCAGTATAGACAGAAAAATCTGTACTAGAAAAAGTAGAAAATGTGGCCTGTAGCAGCAATCTAGTGATGCTATGATGGACACATGTAAGAGTCTGTGTGAGCAGATATGATATGTAGTGACATAAGTCAGTGTGCCTTCATTTATTTACTTTGCAGAAGCCTAATTTGTGGTTTATCCGCGGGATAATGGGTGGTTAAGTAATCCTAACCCCTAGGGTCTATTTGTGGTAGAGTGGTGGTAATGCAAGGCTGTTAAAGGGATTGCAAGTAGGGACCTGTCCCATCAAAGCAAGTAATGTGACCAACCTTGCTCCAACTCTACGTATACGAATGTTTGATTTTTGTTTTCCCAAATTCAAATGTCAGATTAATGTATTACAATTTACTCCTATATCTGAAAATGATCAGTATATTTCTAGATTTTACTGTGACAATTTTATACAAGGAAAATACCTAGTTCAACATCTTAGAACTTTGTAGCTTTGTCTCTGGTTGGATTAAACCAACAGTAATACCTTTTTGTATATAGTTTTCAGAGGAATTATGTTTCATACAATAGTTTCTATATTTTTTAAGCAAAAACTCCCTAAAGTAAAGTATGATTCTTTTTTCGATCTGGTAATGGATGGAAATCTCCCTTTGTACAACTTATTGTGAATTCCATTCTCACTAGTAGCACTATAATCACCTTCAGCAATCAGCATCTTTGCTTCTGTATTTAAGATTGTCTCTCTCTTAAATCTCATCAGCTTCAAAAAGTTTTCCTCGCTTACTACTAGTTGTTTAAGACATATTGCTTTTTTCCAAGCTATTTTAACAGAATAGTTGCTAGAAGGATTAAATTTATTAGTGGCATCACTATGTAACCTCCAAGTCCTTTATTAAAATTAGAAGCCACTCTTTGGACAAAGCTTTCTCCAAAACCATTAAGCATATAAATTGCCACAATTTGTTACAAAAGTGTTTATTGGAAAAAGAAATTGAAAAAAATTGATAGATATGAACCAAGAACCACTCAAAAACTAGGGAATGATTTGTGTCAATTAGGAGTGTGCAAAAATCACGACTCCCTTGCACACACCTCACATGAAACATATAGTACTATACATTCAGAAAATCTGATGCATGTCATTATCAGTCCATCACAATTTAATGCGAGGTTATTCCAAAAGCATCTAGCTTATGGGGTTACCAAGGAGTTAGAAGCTTTTGTGCATGGTGTTATTATGAAATTATCAATTACTACCTCTGTTTTCTTGTGTATTACTCGGTGTTTTCATCAATTCTTCTAAGTTCTACTCACTTTAACTTCCTTCTATGTCAACCAATTATTCATTTTGTATAATCTCCTACACCGTCTTTTAGGACCTTATCATTATAAACAAACCCCTTCCTCTCTATCCGTCTCCTCCTGAAGTAATTGTTTATCTAAAGCAAGAGTGTCTTGTACTCCACCACACTTCAAAAGACGCCTTAAATGGTTATGTGTAATTCTCACCCCAAATTTTTTACCATGTTTTGCTCATAAGAGGTACACTTCACTACTAGAGTGCATTTAAGGTGTCTTTTGAAGTCAAGTGCTAGTTATTATGTTTAGTACTATCATATTATAGGCATGAAATCTAGTATATTAGTTTTCTTATTTGGTGGGGGGGTAAGTTCGCACAAAATTAAGAACAATTGTTGTAGTTATGCATCATGGCGCTTATTTTATCCCAAACTATTGTGCTTGAAGGTATCTCGATGCAGGACGTGACATTGTTTCCAGCTTGCAATATGGGGCCAGATGCCCTTGTGGATATTGTCACATAACAGATGTTGAGGATCACAAGCAAGAAGATCACATGGAGAGCTTTTTTCTAGCTGAAACTGTAAGTGTCGTATCTAGTCGACAAAGAATTGCAATTTGCTTCTCTCCTCTTTATGTTTGAATTCTAGAGCATGTGCATACGATTTTGGTTTCAAAATCTTATCATGGAAAAGTACCCCTCTATGAACAATGATGTGTTCGAAAAAAAAAAAATCTGGTACCAATTGTTTACCCTGAAAATGGGGCCTTGAGGTTCAACTACCTTTTTAATTTTTTTCCCCAAAGGCCAAAACAAGTATTCCATACCTTTCGATGTTTTTGTTAAGAGGCACACTTCATTTAAGCTAAAAGAACCTGAATTTAACCCTCAGTTACGGCGAAGGATGATACTTATCACCATTTCACCCTTCATAAATAATAAATGCAGACCAGTACCTAGAATTCAAAACATTGCTCCTAGCTTTTGAGCCTTGCTCTTGAATGTAGAAGCTGATGGAAAGCTTTTTCTTTGCAAAAATCAATTGGCATTTAATTCCATGAAATTTTCCAAACTTGAGCTCGCTGCGGCTGGTCAATTTGTTTGGGTCATCATTCTGAGGTAATCAAGACGAGCCAATAGTATTTGTTTTTGTACCGTACTTTAGAATTGCAGCGTCAAATGTATGCATGAAATTGTATGCATCTTGTTTGGTGACTTTTTTCTTGTTTAACTCAAATTTCACTCATGTACAGGTTAAATATCTGTGGCTGCTATTTGATTTGGCTGTGGGTCCAGATAATCTTGTTGAAAGTGGACCATATAAGTAAGTGTGAATGTACCATGCATCCAGGTTATTGCGCACTTGAATGAATGAAAAGGGGGTGGAGGGAATAATATCAACAGAAGTGGGTTTTTTTTTTCCGTTCCATGTTTGGTGGTTCATTTTCCTGTGTTATGAAATCTGTCGGTTTGCAGGTATATCTTCAGCACTGAAGGTCATCTACTGCCTGCAACTCCTCAAATATCCCTAGTACATGAACATTGCTCGTATTATGGTGCATACTGTAATAGCCATAATAGCAGCTTGAGACAAAAACTACACTCTCCCAATATCTCCAGAAAATCCCAAGAAGCTAATGTTAGCAGAGTCCATGAAGGTTGGGGACCCAGTGCACTGTTACCAGCCTTGCCTAATAGTAAGGCAAGTTCTGGATCAGGGTTGGTGAAGGTCAGTGTGGTTTCTACTCTGAACATTCTGTTTGTGCAACCAGGGTCAATCACATATGTAGTTCCTTCTTAGTCAGAGCTTGTGTGAAGCTTGTTTTCCTGCTCTTTTTCCTCTTTTCAGTATTCTTAATAAGGAGAATAACGGGGATATAACTATTTGATGGTACACTAGTCACTGCTGTAAAATTGAAATTTGCGTACTTCTAATGTGGCAGAATACAGGAGAACAATTGCTCTCTTAGCCCTGACCCCGGGAGGGTTGGTTGTGCCTATTGGAATTTTTACCATAACATATAATTGATAATGCAGTGAGGTGGCTTGGTAAAGTGCCTGTTGGCTATAACCTATTGAAAAAAATTTGGAAAATCTCTCCTGCCAACATATTCAAAAGTGTGGTTATAGCCTATAGATCAAGGCATTTTATCCGATGATGGTTTGTTAATGCAGTGAGGCCTATGTATTGCATGCATGGCAGGTAGTTTCCATCCCTGTCCCCTGAATTTTCAGATTTCCTCTGTTGAAATTGTTGTTTGTACTTTACAGGGGCTATGTCGAGGACTAACTCATGGTCAAAAGTTTGGGGTATTGTATTTCCAACCTCAGTTTAAGACTCAGGAAGTTAGCTCTGCAGATGAAAGGGCAACTAGCACTGCCTCTCCTAAAAGTAATATTTTGGTGATTTCTTCTGATGCAAAAAATTCATATGTAGAAGATAAAGGTTCTCTTGAAGAACCGAGCAAAACTGAGATCAGTGATCAGTCTCCTAAATAATAACCGTGGGCAGGATTAGCATTACCAATGTGCGTTAGAACTTATAGAGGCCCGACCATTGGGGGTTTGGGACATTGAGCAGCTTTCATTACAAGTGTATTGGGAGTGCTTGCGTAATGAAGCAAGAGCACTGTGAAATTTTGTGTCTGTATTTGTAAAAATGCCGATAAACAGGTCCTTCACACATTCATTGACTGTAGGCGAAGATTATTCATACAGGGCATCAACCACAGAAAATGGCCTGACAGAAACAAGGAATTTTAACTTTTTTTCGTTCATAGATATTACATAGCATCATTAGAGCATGTTTATTTGTAATCTAAACATGTTTTTAATCCCTCCTCTAAGGAATCGTTACTTATTATGTATTATATTTTTGGATTAATCTCATTATCTATTTTCAAAATATTCTAATCTTCGCTCAAGGAAAATCAAATATAATAATGGTCAAACGAGTATATTGACAAACATAAAATTAAAATAGTGTAATTATTTTGAAATGAAGACCGTATGAAGTGATACTAAGGAAATTCCACTTGCGCAAACTTTGCTCTATGAAAGTGTTAATATTGGCAATCTGCGTAAGTATAAAGAATTGTGTGTTTGTTAAACGTACTTACATTGAAGCATAGAAAGCCTATTTAGGAACTATCCTCTCGTGTGTGTCTAATGTCCCATCGTATTGTCATCTTCTATTGAAAGAAAAAGTATCCATACACTTGAATAAATAGTGTCGTGTACATAACTTTTTCTGCGCCCAAAATTTATTGAATGTTTGAGAGGGAGGGAATATGTCACATGGCCTAAAGATAAGAAATGAATAAGTTCTATGGAGTTGTATGATAATAGAGTGTGCATGGGGTTCAGAATTCAGATGAGGTTGTATACCAAATTTTATATCTCTATTCATATTCTACTATACTTAATTTCTGAGAGTTTTTTTTTTTTTTTTTGCCATTAGTTTACAGTACACCTTCTATCACTTCTCAGATTAACTAGTTAAAAATAAACTAATATAGAGGCCATACGGCCATACCCCTTATGTTCTTGTTTAAGTTAGAAATGCCTAACACTACCAATATTCTCAAAATCGGTTAGAAATCCATGTAAGCTAAGGCAGAAGAATACTCCTCAATCAGAGGTAAAACCCGACTGGATAGCCCCTGCCAGTCAGCCTTACTACCAAATGGTGGATCCCTCTTAGAAGAGTCGGCGACATCTGCATCATGTAAGGCCAAGAATTTGACCAAGTGCTCCCGCTTAATATAGTAATTAACAATCACATACCATTAATTCTTTGTATTCATCTAATTTATTTCCTTATTGCAATAGAAAACTTGTTTGATTATGAACATCTAGCCAAAAATAAAAATTTTGAACTAGACTAGAGATTTATAATCACACAAGTGATAATTTCTTACTACAATTAGAAAAATAACGAGCAAAGTAATTATTTATATCGTCAATAATTTCGCATTTCTCCCCTTTTTTCTCTAAAAGAGAGAAACTTTAAATTTCGATTTTAAAAACTTATACCGCAGTAATTGAGTACACCTCGTATAAAATTAACTGATTTTTATATATTTTGAATATTTATAAAGTAGATTTTAAAAAAATTAGGTGTAACGAAGGCAAATGAATGAAAGATGTAAATAAAATTTCATAAACTAACAACATTGGGCATGCCTTAATGAGTTAGTGGATTGTAATAGGGGATACTATTTAGCAATCATGCTAATCAAACACAAACACAGTAGGTAGGCAGCAGTTTGAATTTTTTTTTTCTAAGCTTTTTTTTAAAAAAAAATTTACAAAAATAAGACACTTTCGAAACTATTTTAAAAAATAAGTCGATTTTGGTCCATACTAAAATCATTGTCTGAGTCAACGATTTTTGTTAAAATCAAAAGTGACTTATTTTTTTGAATAGTTTGGAAACCAATTTATTTTTTCAAATATTAAAAAAAGAAGCTTATAAATAAAAAATTCCAGCATTTTCCATCGCATTCTTCTGTTATCTGTCATCAATCAAAAAGGCACCCCAAAAAAAATAAAAAAGCAAATGTTATCCTGCCTGTCAAAGTTGAACAGGGCATCAAAAAAGACAACTGGATATTTATACATATACAGCTAATAATAATAATATCACATAACATAGCTTACAAGATTTGGACAGCCTGATCAACCATTTATGCTTCTGCTGCTGGTGTTGTGCTTGTAATACTGTAATTCTGTTCATTTGTTGATCAAAAATGAGGGAAGTGATCAACATTCACATTGGTCAAGCTGGTATTCAAGTGGGCAATTCTTGTTGGGAGCTCTTTTGCCTTGAACATGGAATTCAGCCTGATGGCATGATGCCCAGGTTTTTTTTTTGTGCTTATAAATTTGTTTAATTATGTCTGATTTTATATTTGATAAAATGGGTTTTTTTTTTTTTTTTGCTTTTTCTTGATAAATGATCAAATAATTATGTTTGAGTTTCTTGATTTTATGTTCTTAAGTTTGAGTTCTTGATGAAGTGAATAGAATAGTGCTGTTTAGATGTTTTGTTGATATAAATTTCTACTTTTTTTTAGCTATTCTCTCTTTTATTATATAATAAGTACTTTTATAGGAAAATTGTAGTCAAAGGGATCGAATCCGTTTACATCATTAAAGTTTCTGGCTTTGTGTATAACAAAAACTATTATGTGTGGATTGTCTTGATTCCTCTAAATGAATGGAGTCAATATAATCATGGGTGAAGTTATTTGATAGAATAAGAAACAGATTGCTGATTATGCGGACATAATTGCTATTAATCATTCACCATTTGATCTAGATCAACTCCAAGTTGGCTCATTGTGATATTGTGTGGTGCATTTGTGCAGATGCTCTATAGACTTGAATCTTCAGATCTTTTTTGCAAAATTTGTCTTAGTTTTTGTCTTTTGTTTGTTTCAGTGACACATCTTTTGGTGTTGAAAATGATTCGTTCAACACCTTCTTTAACGAGACTAGTGCTGGAAAGCACGTACCACGAGCTGTGTTCATCGATTTGGAACCCACTGTGATCGATGAAATACGAACAGGACCATACAGACAACTCTTCCACCCAGAGCAGCTTCTCACTGGGAAAGAAGATGCTGCCAACAACTTTGCTCGAGGACATTATACAGGTTGCTAAATACGTTTTATTTTGTTGAGCAGAGCATGCCAGACTCGGCAACTTTATGTTAGGCTATTTGCTTAAAAAATGAAATTGTTGGTTTTTCTGGTTTGCAGTGGGAAAGGATATGGTTGATTTGTGTCTTGACCGGGTGAGGAAATTAGCCGACAGTTGCACTGGATTGCAAGGCTTCTTGGTATTTAATGCTGTTGGTGGCGGCACAGGTTCTGGTTTTGGGTCATTGCTTCTAGAACGCTTGTCTGTAGAGTATGGAAAAAAGTCGAAACTGGCATTTTCAATCTACCCTTCTCCTCAGGTACATGTTCTATATGTTATTCATTCCTAATCTGTTTATCTTCTCTTGTGCATATATATGTCATGTTCCACAAGCCTGAATGCCTTGGTGCTACTTTCCAATTTTCAGGTATCGACAGCAGTTGTTGAGCCTTACAACAGTGTCCTCGCCACCCATTCTCTCCTAGAGCACACTGATGTCGCTGTGCTTTTAGACAATGAAGCTATATACGACATATGCAAGAGATCCCTAAGCATTGAGAGACCTACATATACCAACTTGAATCGCTTAATATCCCAAATAGTATCTTCCTTAACTACTTCATTGAGGTTTGATGGAGCCATCAATGTAGATATTACGGAGTTCCAAACTAACCTTGTGCCATATCCTCGCATTCACTTCATGTTATCTTCCTATGCCCCTGTTATCTCTGCTGAAAAGGCTTACCACGAGCAACTTTCTGTACCTGAGATTACAACTGCTGTATTTGAGCCTTCAAGTATGATGGCTAAGTGTGATCCAAGACATGGAAAGTACATGGCTGCTTGTTTGATGTACCGTGGTGATGTTGTACCCAAAGACGTCAATGCTGCTATTGCCACTATCAAGACCAAAAGAACAGTGCAATTTGTAGACTGGTAAGTTCAGTACTGCTACCTCTGAAGAATATAGGTCTCGTATGATTTTAAATTAGCACAGCTACATTAGAGTTTACATTGTTTGTGATAAACTGATTACCTCATTAGTCATGACCACCTTCTCCCAATCCACTGTAGCCCTTTGCCACAGTAGTACAGATTGATAAATGGCTTAATGCTGTGGACCAGAAGGGAGATGGTGGAGTAGGTGCAGCTGCAAGCCAATTTAGTTTATAAGACCCTGTTTTCTTCAACTAATATTAAACCAGTTTTAATTATTACAGTATTTTCTGTTCAGTGAAAAACCGATCAAGTAAACGTTCGGTGGCCTGGTTTTGTAGACAGATATTAAACTCAAACTTGCAACGTAATGAGGCTAGGCCTTTGGCATATTTCCAAAACAAAAAAGTGTTTCTTTTTTAAAACAATCTTGCTTTACTTACCGTCACAGGTGCCCAACTGGTTTCAAGTGTGGAATCAACTACGAACCTCCAACAGTAGTTCCAGGTGGTGATCTTGCCAAGGTGCAGCGTGCAGTCTGCATGATCAGCAACAATACTGCAGTGGCGGAAGTTTTTGCCAGAATTGACCATAAATTCGACCTTATGTATGCCAAGAGAGCATTTGTGCACTGGTATGTTGGAGAAGGTATGGAAGAAGGAGAGTTTTCAGAAGCTCGAGAAGACCTAGCTGCTCTTGAGAAAGACTATGAGGAAGTTGGGGCTGAGGGAAGCAATGAAGATGATGAAGAAGAATACTAAGGAGGTAGCACAACAGGGTCAGTGTTAGCGTTTTTACTGTTATTTCTGCTTTCTTGGACCCTTTTTCCAGCGTGAATTATGTTCATTTTATCTGGTGAACAATTGGATTTTGGAGTGAATTCCTCTGTAAATTTAACATTTGAGTGGCATCTGCCATATATGTCAATATTGTTTAGGCACTGGGATTTTGACGACTATTCCCTTGCCAAATTGTCTATAGTTTTAACTTGATGTTCAATTCCATCTTTTACTCTCCTTTTCATTCATAAACACCATTGTTTGATTGTTAGGACTAATTAGGACCTCAATGGCAAATTTTAAACACTTAGACCTAAGAAATAATCTACAATTTTATGCAGAACTCGCGTTTCGACTATTAAAGTTCATCTGTGAATCTATGAGAGGGATTAAACAAATTATTCATTTATAAGAGGGATTAAACAAATTTGGATATTATCTAATATTTCGTATCTAAAATAGCCATAGAATTAAAACTCTCAATTAAAATGGTGAGCTTTTAGCAATTTCATAACTCAATCATGAAAATTTAAGCAAAGAGAAGCTCCAATATATGCCATACACAATTAATCATGCAATGTGTAGAGATTTTATTAAGGTCGGAGTACAAATGAGACTTGAGAATTGCATTCCTTACATTTATCCATGCTGTATAATATGGTACCAACATTCGTAATATGGCCTATTAACCTACACAATTCAACATGATCAACATTATGAGATCATGTTCAATTGTGTTGATTAATGTAACAAGAGTTGACTAGAAATGGAGACCTTTTCAATAAAAGAATGAGCTCTTTTCATGGATTTTTCCGTATCATCAACCAATATTGAATCTTTCAGCATGTATATCAAGAGTGATCCTCCAATACGAGGGTGCCATTATATCACGTCTTGCTTGAAAATTCTCCATAAAAAAATGTCATAAACTGATCTGGTAGTTCACTAAAAAGATATTTAATAACAATTCCCATACATGCCGCAACGTATAACATTATTCCATACACCTTGGTTCCTTGCATTTGGCTAATCCAGTATGGTAACAGACCTCGCTTTCCGCCAATTAATATATTTTCTATCGACCACTTCGCAGGCTATCCTCCTACTTCTCGTATATAAAAACTACTGAAGAAACTAGGACAAGTTGAAAACAAACCCCTAGTGATAGAAGATTAGAAGTAGGGCTTATTCATGCAATCAACTATTGACAATTTGAAGTCATTAAACAGTACACAGTGCAATTGTGAAAAAATGTGTATATTTATAGATATCGTGCATGATACAATACAACCACAAAGGAGATTAGGAGACGACATATTCCATCTCTCTTAAAGCTCCTCATCAACATTCTAACTTTTTTAACAAGCTTAAACTTAATCCTTTAATTTCCTACAGCTTGATTTAAGAAACTTGACATCATTTTTCTTCCATTGATAAAGAAAAAAAAAACTAGTAGAACATAATCAGAACAGAGCCAATGAGGTTTTCATTTTACTCATTTAGCATATATTCACCCCTCTCAGCAAAGCTGAGGCGATTGGGAAGCCAACCAGTAGGGAAAGGCATGAATAAAGAAAATTTCGTTAAAGCCAAAGGGTTATCAAATAGAACAAAAAGAGGAGTAAAGAGGAGGAAGATCCCAAAGGGATTCAATAGGATAATGTACAAAATCGATGAACTCGTGTACTCCATTACTTGCCGCGGTGTAGATGGATGCTGAAATCCCCTTCTCCTCTTGCATCTTCTCCATATCCAACAACTCCGCTGCCATAGCTGGTGGAGCAACTACGTTCTTTGGCATCTCCAACACGTCCTCCTGGGTTTGGCTTAGGCTTAGAGGTGACTTCATCAAGGTGGGATTCATGTCACAGCTGTCAGGCATAACACATTGGTACAAGGAAGAATGATCAACCAAGTCATAGTTACCTACAATACCACTAAGTTGAGGCACATATACATCACCATTGTGCATTCTATTATGTGGTGAACTTTGGGTTTGTGTGCAAAAATTGTCAATACTCTTATACCCAAAATTATCCTGAAGTTGGGTTACACTAGTGTTTGTACAAGCAAAGTTAAAAGGGGTAGAAAAGGTAGTGTCAGCAGCGGTTGGAGGAATTGCAAATATATTGGTAGTAGTTGAGGGTGTTAGTAAAGGATTATTAACAATATGATCATATTGATCAACAGTGTTTGAAGTTTGGGACTCTGACTTTTTGTTTTTGAGGAGGTTTTTGATCCTAGAAGCAACAGGGGAGTTGGGAGAAACATGGGTGACAACAAAGTTGGTTCTGGTGTTCGACCCTCGAAGCAGGCAGGCTGCTTCATCATAGGCACGGGCAGCCTCCTCCGCAGTCTCAAACGTGCCAAGCCACATCCTTATCTTTTGGGTTGTGTCTTTGATCTCTGCCACCCATCTGCCGCTTGGCCTTTGCCTTACACCCACAAACTTGTTTCTTTTTCCACTGCTTGATGAACTCTTTGATTTCCGTTTGAACTTTGTGACTTTGTTCATTGGGATGCTGCTCACACTTTTCATTGCCATTTGCCCAATGAAGTGCTTTTGTTGGAATTGGATATCCATGGATTCAAATTGTTGCCAAATTGACCTATATATTCAGGCTACTTATAGGGTATCTTGGGAAGTTTAAGGATCGAAAGAAGGGTGATTAGAGTATCAAAGTAATAAAATTAACTAGGAGTTTCTAAAAATTCATGCTCTCACTCTCAATTTCTCCAAAGGAAAGACTTAAAATAAGCAAGATTTGAGCATAAGAATGGGAGCAATGTAGGTATGAATATAAAGGGGTGAGAAAACTGGAGAGAATGTAAGTTAAGTAACAAAGATTGGTCATTTTCATGTATGTTTAGAATTAGTGGGGGAGTTGTCAACATGTCTTTCTTATGTACTTAGAATATTTTTTTGCTCTTCGTGAGGGTATTGTTTTTTTTAAAAGATTTGCCCAAGCTGACCACCTACGTTGAAATCGTTATCTTTTTTAGTTTTAAAATTGTTTTTATTAAGATGATGTGTTAATGCTAGAGATGTCTTTGTCGTATTGTCAGTGCAATGACCAAGTTGCCCTCCAACTGCCATTATCAAGGTCTAATGATTACGGCTTTATGTCATCTCTATGTAGATTAATTGCATTCATCTCGGCTAGTAGAGAATAGAGATCATCTTTGGGGACTAAGAGTATTTTATGTTGAATTGCTTTTCTATATTTAGAAATGATCTGGCTATATATTATTTTACCCTTAGACATTCATCGTCCAAAAACATATCTAATTTTTTGTCACAATGAAGGAGTATTATCTCAAGTCTTGGGTGCTACTGTGCCACCTCGAGACTTTGACATCTTACATATCATCTACACGAGCGTATGTGTTTTTTTTTTGTCCATTTTCTCACATAAACGTAAGTATGGATTGTTTCAAATTAAAAATATAATTATCTCTTATCGTCTTTGTCAAGAATGTAACAATAACTGCACTCATTGTACCATTAAGCAAGTTTCACAAGAATTCGCAAGTTACATAAATTACAAAATTAATTCGTTGATCTGGTCAATCAATAAATTAGACCCGGGAGATTTTAGTAGGGGTTTAGTGTGGTGAACCCATACTAAAACCCAAAAAAATTTAAATAGTAAAAGAAAAAAACTTATATACAATTTTATAATTTTTCATACATATATGCACTCCCTAACTTAGTGGTAAAACCTATTAAATTAAATATAAAATATCATGGGTTCTAATCTACTTAAACTCATATACTTCTTTCTTTTTTGTACCCCTTTACTCATTACTCATTCCAAACTCATAACTTAAAAATCTTGTCACCACCACTTCCCATGCTATAACAAAATACTAACACTGATAACAAAACACAGAAATAATGAAATTGAAATCGATGTCGAAGTTGAAGTGAGTTCAAGCCTATTTTATAGTTTGCTCAACTCTCATTCCTCCTGACTTTGGAATAGTAATATTTATATATAAACGAAGTAATTATTTACAAATATGGACGGGATGATTGGATCAAACCAATATTTGATTAAGATAAATGATTTGACCCAATAATCAATTAATCCGCAAATTAAATAGTACACCCAAATACACTGTCCACCCTCACCCAAACCACTTAAAAAAAAACCCATACTATTATGATTACGATTACGAAATCCATAAAAAGAAAGAACTAGAGGCCCCTCAATTTTTCCCGATCCTTTAGATTTTCCAGGTTATTAATTCGTTGTATCAAGTACTCTCTTTTTGCACTTTCCTTATAATTTAACTATTTATCCATCTCTAGCTAGTTATATAGCGTCCCAACACTAGTTACCGATAATCGGTAGTTCTTAACACAAGCAGAAACGATGAGGTAAGACTTCGTCGACCATTGTGATTTTCACTTTTTTTCTCACTTGCTTCTGAAAGAAGAGAAAGTAGCCGCAACTTGCATGCTTGCTTCTGAAAGGAGGAGATGATCTAACTGCACCTTCCAATATGACAGACAACCTTATTAGTTATTACACCCTTCCCTTTAGGTTAAACTTGCTTGGCTTTGAACAATTGATGCAAACTCGAAACAGTCTCATCCTACACTCCGCAAGGGAATTTTGATGCATTATACCGTTAAAGCTTGTGGCGGGGTACTACTTCTCCCTCGTTAACACCATCCGTCAATCAAGAGTGAAAAATACACAGAATTGAATCAAATTTGTAAATGGGGAGCATAACGTGCCAGGTAACAGAATGGAACTGTTGACAATTACTGACATTGAGCAATACATACACTCAAATGCAGGGACAGTGACTTCAATATTGCTACAAAATTGCTTCACAAAATTTTTTAGAACTGTCAAGAAATTGAGCACTACAAGACAACAAAATTTGACCTCACTCTTATATTTCCTTTTCGTCTTTTATGACTCCCAGGTCACAGCATGATGACTGATTTCGGACAACACTCATAATATACACATTGTACACAACTATCGTATCTTTCCCAACAAAAAATACCATTTTGCGTGCCACCAGAAAATAAAAATACGATTGGGGATGGTATATCATTATATAATATGAAAAAGAATGATGAAATAGAAGACAATGGACCAACTCACAAGACGAACACGCATCCCACAAAGATGAAATGAAGACGTGAAGCTATTGGGATAGAATTGACTGCAAAGCCAACACCTGCTGAGGTTGAAGGGATGACCAAGTCGATGCAAGAGTAGAAGGTGGTAAGGTTTGTTGAAGTTGCCTCAATAAACTGACCATTCGGCTCGCAGTTTGCTCTGTTGCAAGATCTTTACCCGCACACAAAACCTGCAAGCACCATGAAGAAGCAAAATATTAAAAGCACGCATCCAACACATAAGATATCGCTAAGAGGGGATCCACGTGTTACAATTGGCAGATAGAAATTAGAGAAACAATAGTTTTCACAATTTCAGCAAAAAAAGAGGAATATTCAAGGTGTGTAAAGAATTAGTTTGCACAATTTCAGCAACAAAAATGAGGAAAATTGACGGTGTGTAAAGAATTCAAAGGTGTGCAAAATGAGGAATTAATATACAGTCTACAAGTTGTCAAACTCCCAATTCAACCTTGTGCAAACAGTCAGTATGGTGTCAAGGTTACAAGTGTTTGGTAGTTTACCCCAGTGGGCCTCAGGTATGCTTTTTAAAATTAAAATCTGGTTTATTTACCAGTGAGAATCAGAGCTTAACAGTAAAATGGAAATGATCAAAAATCTGAAAGATGAAGCATGACTAGAGACTGTACTTCGCCATAAATTGATAAGCGATCTGATAATCATAATCTGACAGTACAGCTTACCTCAGCAAATACTGCAACTATTTTGGGCAAATACTGATTGTTCAGCCCTAACAAATCTCTATCAGACCTGCAGAGAGTGCAATAAATATGTAAATTTTATGACAAAAGCTATATACTTTGAAAGAAATGGAAACAAGGAGTACATACTAATAAATAATTCAACTCAGACCAGACAACTTTGTCCCTCCCATAACTCAAAGAACAACAATACACTCCATATAATACTGGGGTTTTCAATAGTGTACATTTAACCATCGTAGTTTTTCAATTTCCACATTGTACCCTCCATTTTAGAGAATTCTACATAATATCCCAGAGGCATTAAATGTGTATTTGCACTACCCTAGTCAAACATCCGTAAGAAAATCCTTTCTTAATATAACTCAATATCCCTTAATTTCATTGGAAAAAATCGGGGAATTTCAAAAGTTTATTTTCTTTTGCAAAATTTGTCCTTCCTTGGCAGGTGTTGGACATACTATCTAGTACATAAGCAGTTAAATTTCGAGTTTTAGGGGTGAAAAAATTGCACTTAAACCTAGAATTATGCAGAATACCAATTCAATTTGATCGAATTAATTTACGTCTCCACAAACCCTAAATGAAAAAGAGGAATCAAAGGTAAACTAGGAAAAAATAAAAACAATCAAGCTAGAAAAAAATAGAACTTGAGGATTTATTAATGGAGGTTTAACAGCAAGGGTAGTGTTGGTAAATTTTAAAACCACAGGGGCTCTATGTGAAATTTTCAAAGAGTTAGGTTACAATAATACAACATAGAATTTGAAATACACAAGGAGACACCATAACTAATCCCAATTTCTTCCTTTAAGTTAGAGAGTAAACAGACGAAAGAAAGACATAACGACATGTGTTTCAAGCATTTTACCTCTCAACCATTGAACAGAGTTGATCATGCACAACCTTGGCTTCAATTAAATCTCCTTTAATAGGCAAGCAATTCAACCACATAGGAATAACCTGTCAAGTCAAACAAAAATGCATCATGTATAGCTCAGTCAAAATCATATAAGTTTTGAAAATAAAAAGCTCAAGTAATGTACATTAAAATTCTTACCATCGATTAGAAATGAGAGAGTTAAAAATAATCAACAGGAAAAAGAAGAGCAGGATAGATGAATGATTGATACCTGAGCAGCATCTATACTATCACGATAAAACTGACATATTTTCCCAAGAGCTGATACAGCATTGTCATATGCCATCACATTCTCGGCATGCGTGGCATTGGGATGACTAATTACAATATTCAATCTTGAAAGAGCCTCTGGATACAATCGCAAATTGCTAGTCAACAGACTATATTAAGAAAGTCAAGATTAGGATGGTACAACAAAGCAAGGGAACCATACCTCCAACAAGAGGCTTGAACACAGATCCACCAAACTCAGCACAAACACCAAGACCATAAACAGCAGCCTGTAAGCCAGAAAATCAAATAAGTAACTGCAACTCTTGTAATTACACAAATGCAACAGGAATTTATACACACCTGCCGAACATCTGAATTTTCATCATTGCAAGCTTCCAAGAGGAATGGCAGGAAGGTATCATAGTATCTGCATCATCAACATGTAATAAATATATAAAACGAAGAAACACAGATTGGATTTTAAGGTGAAAAAAGATCAGTTAAGGTATTCACCTGAGTGCTGCTTCACGACAAAACTCCACAACATCATCAAATATACATATGGCAATTCTTCTTTCTTCTGTTGTTTTATCCTTACCCTGCACGCCATAAACCTCGTTAACTCGGCCATCATGTGAGACAAAAGCAAAGCAGAGAAGCATGAATGGAAGATTTTCAGATCACAGAGAGAATGTAGTAGTAATAAGAAAGCTCATGTGAAATATTATCATAATACCCCAAACAATGGCAGTTACCTTCATGATTTCTATCACATATTGAATAAACAACAATAAAAGATGTGTTGATAATTTGATATTCTAAGATGCTCAAAAACATAAAGGTGATATTTCAGCTAATATTCACAAAAGATAATCCTTAATGAAAAAGTACAGTCTGCAAACAGAAATCTAGACAACAGTCAGTATAAACATATCAACACAGGGGTTTTTTGCAAATACAGGTTCAGACTATTTTCATCATAATATCCAGCAACTAAGGATACATCAGCTCAAGGCTCAACAACACAGTTAGAATAAAAGCCAAGATTCAGTGAGATTGGCTACGTAATGACATTTGGGCCACATTAATCTCAAGAACATTTTACCAGAAAACTCAGCCCCCAGCAGCAAAGTTGTCATTTAGTTAAATGGTGTATCTGGTGAAAATGCAGCAAAGCAAACAAAAAAGCTCTTCCTCAGTTCAATATGGTATGAAACTCCCCAACAAAGAAATTAGGGAGAAGGGAAGGGTAACCATTCACGCCCGAGAATAAGGTGGGATAAGAAACTAAGCTGAGGAAATCCAAAGAGATAATGATTGCTCAAGATCACATAAGCAGATGACACTATTATTGCTATAAGCCAAAAGGACTGCCTGAGAAACTGAGAACTCACCCACATAGGTGTCAGGTATGATGAAAGCTCATCAAAGAAGGGCAAGAAGGATGCCTTGAACGTCTTGATCAAGGTACCTATGCAATCCCCAATCTGGCTCAAAAGTAAAACAATACCTTAGCATCAAAAATTCAATGTTCACACCTAATTTTTCTTTTTAAAAATACATCTCAAAGACTCAAGCCTACAATAATTCTAAAATTCACCTGATCAAAAAGTTCTTCTTCTTGCTCATTTTCTTCCTTGAGAATTTCTCCTTCTTCAGCATCAAAATCCTCAGCTTTAACCCTTTCAGCTCTCTCTGCCTTTCTAGAGGCGCTTGCCGTTATAAGCTGCTTTAACTCATCCACTATGATTCTTACTTGGCTTTCATCCAGAAGCGTTCCAGAAATCTAACAGAATACTGGAGTTAGCTTTGCGTCCAATTAATTGACCCAACCATAATATAGTCAGCAACATAATCTTTTGTAATATTTGTGCATTATTACCCGGATGACACACTGTCTAAGGAAGTGACACCAGGGGGAAAGGGCAACCATATAAATGCTCACATAATGCACTGTCCTTAAAATATCCATGCTTGAAAAAACCAAGTATTAGTGCTTTAATCTCAAAGACTAATTGGACATACCTGCACACACTCATTAAGCGCATCAAGCATGCTTGAACTGATCTCAACTTCCGGTTCCTGCATGATAGTAAGATAGGGTGTGTGAAAAAAAATTAGCCCAATGAGATGAAGAAACAAACCCAATCAAGCTCATCAAAACTAACTATCAAGGAAACAGTAGTATTTCTACCTTGTGTAAAGCCTCCACCAAAGCAGGAACGATGTAATCAGACAACTGTTTAACATAAGACCCATTGCGACCTTGGGCTAACCCCTTCTCCACAGCTAATTTAGCAGAACGCAGCAGCTCCGGCATTGCTATAAAGTCCAAACAGAGAACATATCAAAGACAGAGCTGACAAAGGCAAGCAGTGAATAAACAAAATAAGCCATATTTACCTGACACTGCTGCCTTGCGAACTTCCTCATGAAAATAAAATTTAAGAAGGGGAACCAATGTAGGAGCAACCTGCAAATTTCAAAAGCATCTATCAACTCAAACACAGTAGATTAGAAGGCTTCACGAAAAAGGCAATAAACTCAACCAGTGTGGATATGCTACATACGATGCTAGCCTCATCAACTCAGTAAAGACATCACAGTACAAAAATAGAGAATGACCTGGTCAATCCATGGAAAGAAACCTTCTTTTAGCTCATCAGCATAGCAGCACAACATGTTGCACGCTGTAGCTTTCTCCTCAAGAACACTGGTTTTTATTCCAATCCTTTTATCCCCAAGAGTGATGGTCTCAATACTGCAATTGAAGCATAAAAATCAGGATGCACTTCCTCAGAAAATCAAAATGAACATGTACAAAGGTTCTTTTTGTGTGGCATAAATGCACACCATAAACAATATCAGTCTGTTAAAACAGTCATTTCCACTAAGGTCCTATACTCTCAATGAAAAAAAAACAATTTAAATCAGCATAAACTAATAACTACTTCCATCAAGATGGAACACTAGCAAATCAACAACAAACAGTTTTTTAATCAGAAAAATCAATTTTAATCAGCAATTTCAGCTTTTACCAGGAGAAGAGAATAGGCAAAAAAAAAGATTGTTAATCATCATGAGGATAACAGACAAACTACAAGGAGGAGTTTTAGATAGCTTCACAGCCTCTTCATAGAGATTCATCTAATCAAACGAAGATTGAGATGATGAAAGAGGTTTCTCTTAACAAAATATTGAACAAATAAGCATATCCACAACTACCATGCAGAAGACAGTCAAAGCGGAAAAGCAAAATATGACCTCTCATCATCCGATTCATCAATATCAGCATCTGAATCTGCTGATGTGATTGTCACATCAGGCTTTAGTTGAGCGGAGTGAAGCAATGGGGGCATAACGACACTCATATAAGGAAGAAAATCTTGCCCTAGACATTTGCAGAGTCTTGCCCATGCCTGAAAAAAGTAATGAATCCATTATCCACACAAATAATGCTACTAACATCTGCCCAATGTCAAGACTATTCTGAGATGTTGAAAAAAATTTAGAGCTAAACCTGAAGCATATAACTAGTTGTTGGATCATCAGCTTCCAATTGTGATCCTTGCAACTGCATAAGAACCTCCATGACCTATAAAGAGATAATAACCCATATATTAGCCATATCCAATCATAAATACAAACTAATAAAGTATATCATAGCCCTCACAGATAGTGACGAAATAGGATGTTAAAGCCAGAAGCCTAAAACCATAGTTCATTTGCTCCTAGAATACAAACAAAAATTACAAATACAACAGAGACAACAAAAATAAGGTGTAGGTCCCACACTCCCACCAATGACAGGGAGACTCAGTCTATCCAGATGTATAGATCCTTTAGCCAGTCAAAGACTACAATAGTCTCTGTTTACTAATATGGGAAAATATATTTAAACTACCTGCTTAGCATCATCTCTGAACTTCTCTTTCCCAACAGCCATTCCAACCAAGCTTAGGCATTCCATAGACTTGGCACGTAACATACGATTAGACTTGTCGGTAGCATTGACCAGTATAGCTTTAAGGTATGGCATAACAGCATCATAATACTTCTGAAATAGCTCCTGCAATTACAGAGACGACGTCAGACTTTGCTAAGCTCAATTATAACTCTAATATTGTAAAGATGGGATACCTGGGAAGAATCAGCAACCGATGCTAATGCCGTCAAAGCTCCTTCCTGGACCATTTGCTTTCCATTCTGGATCACATTGCACATAACATTAATGACAACTAGGTAAAAACTTAAGTGAGAAACAACAATACACCAAACATAAGATGTAATCCTGACTTAGATGCAACATACAGATGCATGAACAGAAGGAAGTTACAAAAATTGTTCTAGTAAAGAAAGTACCTGCAGGAGGACAAGCAGTTTGCCCACAATACCATCTAAGTAAGGCGTCAGTATCTCTGGGGTGCAATTTTCACTGAAGTTCAACACAGCTGAAGCAGCATGGGCCTATCACACACAGTAAAGAGAAGATGAACAATAAAACAGATCAAGGTGCAAAATTATATGGAATCCCCTATTTTTTTTAAAATCTATAAAATTAAAATAACGCAAGCATACAAACTGACTAAAGTAGATGATACATTACGAGCAAATATTCACACACCATAGCAAGATCATTTTATTAACAGATCCTCAGTATTAGACTATGGTAACATATAATTCCAATTTTCTCAAGGTCTATGTTACCAAAGTTCAGATGATAAACATCAGTTCAACTACAAAACAAAGGGTGAAAAGTTCAGTGAAGTATTGGGTCGAGAGACTTCTTATATACCATATAACTTCATTGACACACAAACAGATATATAAATACATCAAAGGAGCATATTACAAGTAAAACCACACAAAGATAGAAGAGTAGATACATGATGTGAATTTATATGCTTTCTTTAACAATTGCACTCAACTCAATACTGCTAGGAACAAAATTCTACCTCCACTCAGTAACGTGTCCAAAAAGTTCAACTTATACATACAAATTAAAACTATTTTTTTATAAGAATTATCAAAAATTAGATGCAGTAGCTCCCAAAAAAATCATTTGATGTCTTTGTAAATCAATTATTCCAGAATAAGAGGCTATAGTAAGTTAAGAACACACACATTCCTAACATGCAACACCACTAATTCAGATGTGTGAAGCCATATGTCAGAACCTGTTTGAATAATTATTTGTCAGTGCCAAGGATTGAAAAATATTATCTTCATATATAGGATGAAAAAACCTATTTTATATTCAAACTGTAAAAGTAATGTTTATTAGATAGACTTGATGAATAATTTGCTTACATTCAGGAATTGTCTACATTATATACTTTAGCCCTTTTAGTTTATAAATCTTCCCATGCTCTATTCTTCTGGTGCCCACATCGATGTGAACTAGGCTACAGAACCTAAGAATACATACCTACTTGTAAAGTGCTTCAATAATAAAATAGTCAAAACTGATGAAGTCAACACTTCCCAGTTAAAAAATCTGCATTATACACCAAAATTCTACTGTACACTGGGTTTAACCTATCAAATATTATAGATCTTGCTCATATCTAATCAAATAAAAATATTATTCAGTACTAGATCATCTGAACAATTCGAAATTCTAAACTGCCATGCAAGTTTAGTATTGTTTTCATTTACAAAGTATGGCATTGTCACATAATGAAAAAACTTCTATCTCAACAAAAACCAAACAGATTAACAGATGGTCCGTTGGTCATTTTCCAAACACATGTATAATCAGCAGTTAGACACACATGCTTGCTTTGCTTAATCCCAAGAAGACGATACCTTACACCATTAATACTCCTCTTCAACAAATAAGTAAGATTAAGGACAAAGGTCTTGGTAGCAGTAAGCAGAAATTAAGTCAAACTATAAATTACAGGTGACAAAGCCATGCAAGAAATCTACCTGGACACGAGGATTTTGAAAATCATCCATAGCGGATGCCAAGGCAGGTAAGACCCGGTTATGATATTGCAGTTGCAAGTCTGGCCCCAAGTCTGTGGATAATTGACCGATTGCATTAATGGCAGCCCAACGCACACGAGGATGGGGGTCTTGAAACGAATTCAACACCATTGTCACCACTTGCTCTAAGTTTTTAGACATCACCTGCCCACTCAAATTGCAACAGAATATCAGTTCCCTACCTCTAAACCCAAAAGCCACGAAATTATAACCAACATAACATTAACACAAAATATTGCATAGCAAAGATAGTACCTTTGCGCAGCCCTCGGCAATTTGAGCCAAACAAATCAAAGCAGCATGATGCTTTTGCCATTCAGGAGCAGCCAAAAAAGCCGGCAACATCTCCGAAGCAACAGGCACTATAGTATTCCCTCCCAACGAAATAGACAACCTATCCAAACACTCCTGAGCTACACTATAATTACTCGACTCCCCAGCATCCTCGTCCTCAGTATCAGCACTGTGCCACACGGGATCATCCTCAATATCCAGCAACATCTTCATCAATATCCCGAACAACCTATGGATAAATTGAGGCAACTTCCTCATCATACCGGGCGCCCTCTCTCTCGCCTCCGCCAATGTAATTACAAACTCAATGGCCAAATGTCTCGTCCCTTCTTCCAACGACTCCGCCTCCGCAATCTGCAACATTGCTCCAACAACATCAACCAACTGCCTCCTCAGAAACCTCGGCTCGGTCCCGGCCAAATCAATCAACAACTCCAGAGCCTCCTGAGCAGTAGCCTCTTGTCCACAATTCAAAGCCTCTGTCAACGTCTGCATCATCGGAGGAAGCAAATCTTGAAACCTATCTCGATCCGACGCGCTCGTTAAGCACTGGATAAAATTAATTGTAGCTCCCAACGCCGCGATTCGAACATCGGCACTCGAATTACCTCCCAAACATTGGAAAAACACGTTATGAAGAGTATCTAAATGAGGAACAAGCGTCTCACCAATATACTGCGCCAATTGAGCGAATATCAAAAGCGCAGATTCTCGAAGCTTCGGATTATCCGATGTCACGCACTGGAACATGAACGGTAAGAGCTCCGGCCAACCGTATTCCGGGATAATTCCGGCGGCGAGCTCGGAGATAGTGTCGCACAACTTCTTCGATATCGTCTTCGTATCCTCGCGAGGAACGCAGGCAAGGAGCACGGATTTAAGCGTGGACTGAGTCGAGCCTGAGAGTTTGGGCCACAAGAACGAGTCATCCCGAGTGAGGAGTTTCCGGAGCAGAATCGCGCCCATGGCTCGGGCTTCGGGGTGAAGAGAGGACTGAAGGAGGTGAGCGAGCTTGAGAGAGAGCGCGTCGGGCTGGTGCTGTTTGCAGTGATTGTAGAGTGACTCGGCTTGGGAGCGCTGATCGTTATTGGTGGACATGAGGTGAGAGATTAGGGATTCGAACTGGGAGGGATCCGGGCCGAGAATCGCCGCCACTTGAGCGTGTTGGAGCTGAGTCAACTCGGACGCCATTGTTTGAGGTAGCAGAGGTTTGCGCCTCACGAAATAGGGAAATTAGGGTTTTTGAGGGGATAATTTGGAGAGAGTGGAGGTGGAGGCGCTAAAAGATGATTTGTGCAATTAGCCTCTTTCGTTGGCTCCTTCCTTTTTTTCTGTTTTACCTTTATGTTTTAAATTGTTAAATATCTAATTATTGTAATTTGTAAAATGAAGAGAGACATAAATATATATAAAGGATATAGTTAAAGTTTATATTAAAATGGAAAATTTTAAATATATAATATATTTTACCAAGATATAGGCGTTATTTTATACTAGTCCAAAATTCATAAAATATTAAATATTTATAAACGTTGAAAACAAATGATGTGACATTTGAAAAGGAAGTGATGAATATATGTAAAAGTTTGTTACACTTAAAATTTTTTTTTCAATGTTTAAAACAAATATTGATACAACTAAAAAATCCAATTTCAAGTACAAACGAGCCAAACTTTACTATCCAAACTCAACATTTTAAAATTTTCAACAAACTTAACCTCAATTTCATCCATCTCAATAATTCAAACATAACACTTATGCAAAACTTAATATTGATATAACTTAGGGCATGCTTGGAATTAGGATAATGTATTACTATGATCATAAAAGTTAAACTTAAAAACATGAATGTGAATCTATAAAAAAAATAAAAAAAGTGATAATGTATTTGCAAGTTGATTAAATATTAATGGTTTGGTGGGAGGTAGAAGAAAGAGAACTATTACCCTTATTTTGGGGATAATAGTCACTCACCCTCCCTCTAGTGTAACTATTTCCCCAAAATAAGAATAATAGTTCCTATTTATTTACTTCTCAACACACCATCACCATATAATTTGCTTCTAATCACACCACAATTCTCTCATTTTTCCTTGAATTCACATTCATTTTCTTATATTTGACTTTTGTTACCTTTGTAATATATTACTCTCATCCCAAACATACCATTAATCTCAATTAATATGGTAGAACTATAATATCGATAACATGTTATAGAATAAATAGAGATATAATGGAATACTTAAATTTTTCTATATGAGGGATATATATACATATAGACAAAAGTTAAAATAAAAAGGTTATTAAATGAGAAGGATGATAAGTCATAATGACCCTTTATTTACTAGATTCAACGCATAATATTTCACGTGCATATAGTGACTTTTTTTAACTCATAATGACCAAGTTGTTTTCTGTTTATAGTGATCATTTTCATTGTTAAAGTGATTTTTTTACATGAAATATCATGTGTTAAATGCGATCACTTAAAGAACCAAGATCCCTTATAATCCTTCTTATTTTAAGCATCATTCTTATTGGATCTTCATTCACTGTATGTACATATGGACTTTTTTAACGCATATGGACCAAGTTATTTTTTCGTATATAGTACCCCTTTTCAATGTTATAGTGACTTTTTATTTTACGTTAAATCTCATGTATTGTTTATCTTACTACTTAAAGAGCCAACATCCCTTCTTAATCTTCTCATTAAAGTAAAACAGTATATGGATGGATTATGATGGCTTAGGGCCTAATCCATATTTCACCCCTGAATCTGTTTTCATTCAAGACCATGTAATGGATTATGTATCTTGAGGATTCATGACAGGTAAATTTTTACGAATGGTATGTTCCTTTAGAATGTCCTGTGGTTGAATTTATAGCAAAGGTTTGTGAATTTTCTTTTAAAAATTTATTGATACTTCATACTTTGACACTTTGTTGATCCCTCTGGATAGTCATTAATACAACCCCATGTATCGAACATGTTCACTTGTGCAACTACACTCGAAGACGGATTGATGTCTATATTTCCCTACATCATGCTTATTAATAATTGAATCACCAATGAGTTTTTACTTTTTAGAACCATGAATAACTACTTAAACTACGAGACATAGATGATAGGTCTAAAGTAAGATTCCCCTTACAATGCAACGAGACTTGCTTTGATGTTGTCCAATTAAACTTGAGGATTGGATTAGGTTAAACACATCAAAATGCTATATGGAGTACTGTATTGTTTTATATGCATGGGTCTATACCCTGAGCTCAAAATGCATGTGTTTTCCACAATGAAGTGTAGGTAGATATCGTAGGCAAAAAATAACCAAAATCCATCCAACTACCCCTAAAATGTCAACTTTAAATATTATAATAACAGTCAAAAGGAAGAGCGTTCACATCTATCATGGCCACTCTATTTGACTTTATCTACATTATCTTATCATACCATGAAGACTTCGGTGTGTAGGCTCCTCCTTGGTCACCCTTCCCAAAACTCAAGGTTTATCTAATAGATACCTTTGATCACCCAAATCTAAGAACTAGTGAGCCCATCAACACCCTTAAAACACTCAAATCTACACCCAAAACAGAAGTTTCAAAAGCAAGTAAGAAAGAGGAGGTAAAAGAACTTAGTTTTCATATTTTTTTAATCACAAATATATTTTATGTCTATGATTCACACACTTATGGACTTTTTTCTTGGCTAGGCTAGATTGGTGGTTGATCCTCACAGAGTGTATGGTATGTAGAAATGGAAAAGAAGACACTTAAGGTATGACATAGAGTGATAATTGTTTGATGGAAAATAATTCAAAATTCATGAAAAAATAATGATAATTCCATTATTTTGCTTGAGATGAGAAATCGTTGGAAAAAAATATCAGAATTACCCAAATACCCTTACATAACATTGTATCTAAACTCTTCATTAATGGCATTTTAGTCATTTTTAACTCCTTTCAATTCCTAACCCCAATAGCCAATTGTCCAGAGATGATATTGATACACTTAGTGTATGTAGAACCCTTGATATTTAATATAATTGCAAATCAAAAAGTGCCAACACTTAACTCCACTTAATAAAAAGGGATTCAAATGAAATTTCACTTTTAATAAAATTTAAGTCCGTCTATTTTATGCAATAAATGAAAGTGTCTTTGGCCAAGATACATTATTACCCCTAAACCTAGAGGATTTATTTTTTGTTTTCAACCTCCCCACATTTTCCTCTCCACATCCTTTTTATAATAGAAATATTGGTTTTCTAACTTTACACTACAAGTCTCCAAATCTTAGGTCTTCAAACAATATAATATAATATAATATAAATTTCCTAATAGCTACTTACATTAATAACTTCCCCTAATAAATCTTCAATAAGAACTTCCCTAACATTATTTTCTATCACAACCTTAATAAATGTTGTGCATTGGCATAAAAACATTTTAGTAACACATAAGAAAAATATGATGGGTTGTATAACACAGTCTAAGACAATTGTGTTAAGTGAAAATGAAAAAAATTATCCATATTATGAACATGGTTAAGGTTGTATAATGAGAACTTTAAACTGCCATTTCCATGTGAAAACTCTCTCACGTATAAACATATCTTTGCAAATTTGTATCAGATTTAAGTGATCTTGAAAAGAATGACCGTATAGATCTTTTAGTCACCTTTAAGATGAAATGGCGTGTTTGCCATTGTAATTTTAAGGTTTATTATCATATGACCCATTGAATAAGACTATAAAAATAGAATTGAAAAAACACCAAAGAGATTTTTTTTTTTATAATCAGTAATGCAATAGGGTGCCATGCGAACACTCTCAAAATCCTCGATTTTGATTTTGCAAATATCGTGTTAACTTTTGCTTATAGAATTTCCAACAACATTTCCCACATTGCAAACACCCTATCATGGGGGTTAGTCGATTAGAGGACCTAGGGTTAGGTTTAAAACAGAGAGAAAAATAATACATATCTAAAAATAGGGCAAAGACAACAATTGCATATTATTTATGGGGTCCTGTTTAACTTCTCAAAATTGGACCATCTATTCAATAAATTAAATATCCAATTTTTATTTGATAAAAAATTCATGTCATGTCCACTTTATTTTCCTAAATATAAGAAAATTGTTAAAGTAAAGACTTGAAATTAAAACCTCTTATGTAGAGGCCAAGTATTCAAATCACAGCTCCGACTACATTTTTATGTTATTATACAAACTAATATAAATATATCTGAATTTATGGCCTCTCAAATTAGGACCCTGACCCTATATATACCCAAAACCACATCTGTCTAAAAATTTCGAAATGAATTATTCGTGAACCATAAGGATAAAAAACCTGGGGTTATAAGCAAAAATTGTGACCACTTGAACCCAATGTATCAGTAGCACCAACAGCTCAGAAAAGGGGTAATGTATTTGGATAAGTTTTGAAAAATGAAAATTGACCGAATAGTGAAAACTGATTTACCACAAACAAATTCCTCGTGGGCTTCCATATCTACCCATTTCCATCAACTCACTCATCAGCCCAAAGTAACAAAATAGTAGTCGTAGAAACAGCACAATATTAATACGCTCAGCAAACACGTCAAATTAGGGTTTCTGTCTTCATTGTAGACGCCACCTCCTCCTCACTTCACTTGCCCTAATCTCCCCACCTCTCGCAGCAGCAGATAAAGTATCTCTCTCCTCCGTCTTCTCTCGATTATTTCACATTCTCTGGCTCAAAGCTGATCTCTTTGTGGTTATCTCAGATGGCGGAAGTGGAAACTCTGGTGCCTGTTTCAGTCACTGAGGAATCTTTCCAGGCTGATGTCAAACTCTTCGGAAGATGGAGCTTCGACGATGTCACGGTTCGTCTCTGGTCATTCTAGATCCCTCGGTTTTATGTGAATTGTGTATTCTTTGATGATGAAGAATGTTGGAAAAGTTGCAATTTGGTTTTTGTATGAATAAGTTCATTCAAATATGAAAGAATGTTCCTTTTTTTATGTTTGATTGAATTTTCGGATGACATCCGGAGTGAGTATGATCTTTTTGTTGGTTTATTGTATTTTTGTTGATATTTGTTGACCAGAGGTGATAATTATAATGAGAAATCGTTCTTAGTGGTGCGTAGAATGTCATGACGTGGAACAAATTTGCGCGACATTAAGAAAATTTGTTAATTTTTGCAGTATGCTTTATTACTGAGTAGATTTCGTTGTTAGGTTGTGGGACGAACGGAATAAAGTTGTGGATTTGGATGTTAGGTTGTGCGATACGTACAAAACATTGAAAGTGTTGGAATTTTTTTATCTTATGGTAATCCGGCAACAAAATTATGTGAACAATTTTCACATAGATATTTAGAAGTTAAAGTGTTGGAATTTTTTTTATCTTATGGTAATCCTGCAACAAATTTATGTAAAATACTATCACTTAGATGTTTAGAAGTTAGTTAAGGAGAATTTTGTATTATTGGTGAAAGTCACTTTCATTAGATTCAAACGATATTATTGATATGTTTGTTTGTGTAGTATGCTTTTACTTAGGAGGCATTGCAAATGCAACTTGGTTCTTGGTTGTGCGACTGATCTGTCAACTTCTCACCTTTCAATACACCAAAATCTCAGGCTTAGTATACATATTTATTCCTTTCAATACACCAAAATCTCAGGCTTAGTATACATATTTATTCTTATTATTTGTTTGTGTATATATAAGAAACCCTAGCTTTGGGCAAGCTGCCACATTATCCCAGTGTACTTTTCTCACTCATTCCTTTCACTTTCTCTCTATACGATTTTCAGAGTGCGTGTGAGTTTTTTCGTTCGTAACATGATTGACCTGTTTATTTGCTCTGCGATGAGTATCCACCAGTCGATGGAAGTATAAGTCTGTACTACAAAAATTTTGATAATATAGGTTGAGGTGTTGGTTGAATTTGAGAAAATGTAGGTGTATTGAAAGGAGAGAAGTTGACAGACCATCTTTTTGTGAAGGTTGGATTTTATGCAGACAGTTCTGCATGCTGTATAATTTTCAATATGGACATGACAGTTATTCTCCTTTGAACCCAACAGTGTTTACTGTTAATCTGATGGTTAGGCCTGAGAATTTATGTCCTTTTGCCACTCATGGTTGCTGGTTTGTGCTGTTTGGTATAGTAGACTTGTGTTTCTTGTTGATTATTGTGTTGTAAAAGGCTCTTTGTTGCTGTGTGTTGTTAGCTAGAAGTGTTGTGGTTGTTTCTGTATTGGAATGCGTTTTTATTAGTCTTTTGTTTGATGTTTTGGTTAGGCCTGAGAATTTATGTCCTTTTGCCACTCATGGTTGCTGGTTTGTGCTGTTTGGTATAGTAGACTTGTGTTTCTTGTTGATTATTGTGTTGTAAAAGGCTCTTTGTTGCTGTGTGTTGTTAGCTAGAAGTGTTGTGGTTGTTTCTGTATTGGAATGCGTTTTTATTAGTCTTTTGTTTGATGTTTTGAAGATGTTGTTCTAATTCTAGGTCCATGACATTGCCCTTGCTGATTACATTGGTGCTTCTCCAGTTAAGCATGCAACGTTTGTGCCTCACACTTCTGGTAGATACCAAATGAAGCGATTCAGAAAGGCTCAGTGCCCCATTGTTGAGAGGCTTACCAACTCTCTCATGATGCACGGACGGAACAATGGTAAAAAGTTGATGGCTGTTCGTATTGTGAAGCATGCAATGGACATCATTAACCTCTTGACTGACTTGAACCCTATCCAAGTTATTGTTGATGCCATCATCAACAGGTATTTAATATTTTACCTTCGTGCCTTGCTTCTGAGTTCTGATTAACTATATTTAATTAGCAGCAACTGAAATTATTCTTATAATCACTTTTTTCATGTGTTTTATTTTTTGAATCGTGTTATTTCTTAATTTTATGCCTCTGTACAAGTTGCTTGACACATAGTCTTGTGCAGTGGACCAAGAGAAGACGCTACCAGGATTGGATCAGCTGGTGTTGTCAGGCGTCAGGCTGTTGATATCTCTCCCTTGAGGCGTGTGAATCAGGCCATATATCTCCTTACGACAGGTGCCCGTGAAAGTGCTTTCAGAAACATCAAGACTATAGCTGAGTGCCTTGCAGATGAACTCATCAATGCTGCCAAGGGTTCATCAAACAGGTAATATATCCATTTGTATAACTTCAGCTAGTTGCTTGATTTTGTGCATAATGTTTTTGAACCAGGCAACTATTTGGTACTCTCTTAGCTTGTTCTTAATCATGGCTCAATAGATATGACTTGTTATTCCTATTACTGGGATATTCTTCTAAAGTTGCTTGTTCGCTTTCAGTTATGCGATCAAGAAGAAGGATGAGATTGAAAGAGTTGCCAAGGCCAACCGTTAAGTTTGGTATTTGGGATATTACAGAGCTTGTTTTGTTCTGCAATTTTGGAAACCTAGGTTCATCAAGAATCAGATGTTTGTCGATTCTCTCAGTTAGTTTTGCGAATTTATGCGTAACGTTGGAGAATAGATTTAACAAAGTGAAGTGAAAGAACCTGAAAAATTCACATCAGGCTTGTTTCTATCTTTGATATGGATATTGATGTTTGAGTTTAAATGGATATTTAGCAAGTGCTGCCTAATCTTTAATGCATAGTTCTTGTTCTTCGTATTAGAATGATTGGTGAACTTTGATATGTTTTTGTATTATCAAGTTGCATTAACTGACTTAAACATCGGAGTGGATTTCATGTGAATACTACTCTCGAGGCGAGCTTACTCACTTGCTCAACACGCAATTAGTTTTTCCTAAAGATTTACTTTTGATATTTGGGGCAATAACCAACAATTTCATTTCATTTAACTTGTATTTAGTCGGTTAATCCTTCAATTGCCTTTTTTTACCAGATGCGGAAACTATAAGGACTAAGAGATCAATAAAATGGGAGTTAATATCATGCAAAGTTTCATTCCAACAAGAAGCCCTTGTTCTAGACTTCTAGTACGGAACAGGCTTCTAAACCTTACAAGTAAAACCATAAACTGATGAACTACCTCAATATAAGTCTCATGTTTGAACCAAATTTAGTAGGCTAGTAGCTGTACCCAATACTTGCACAATGTAAAATATCTCAGATAATAAATTAATAATTATGGATAATTTAAAAAGGTGAAGTCTTAAAAGGCAAAGTGAAGACAGCAATTCAAAGACTATTAGCAAACCTTGCATTTACAGAAATTCAAAGTACGTTACAAGGGTACCACATGGAATTTCTGGATGATATCTATATCTTAGAGTGATTTTCACTTTTGTTGACAAAAGTAGACAATGCAAACCTTATTCAAGTATAATTTAGATTTCCACAACAAGAAGGTCGTTCAACAATCCTGCAAGAAAAACCTGCAAATTTTTTATGCTTGCATGCAAAGCTCCTATCTTATAAGCTATAGATAGGGGTGTTCATTACCAGTTACCCGAATTTTCGGGTACCCGATATACCGGGTAGTTAAAAAATCGGCCCATGATTTGACCTGGTTAAAGCGGGTACACGCTTTAACCGGGTCGGGTCACAAGGTACCCGATTTATTTTTATTATTTTTTTGCATTACACTTAAGATATGATATAATACACTCTGTATTAATATATGCTTCCATATTTCAATTGGTGTTTTGAAGCAAGTTGCTTTCTGTTGTTATTTTTGCATTACTTTGATTTGGAAATAAAATGATGGGTTGGGACATTATTGATGCTGAATGAATCTTATAGAGTAGGATTATTTGTAGCTTAGAAATAGAATCAAGGAATGTTTTCACTTGTATAACTGAATTGTGGAGCAATTCCTAGTCTAGAAGCGATTGAGCGTGTTCATTATAATTTCCTCATACTTGAGTTAGTCTATTACTTGTGCTTTACTAGAGTATGTATCCAATTGTCAGACTTGGTTAAGTCATTTCCCATGTTTTTGTCCTAAATAAAGTGTAGTGTCTACCCTCTTGATTGAACATCTAGTATCTAACAAGAGAACTTGGGGAGAAATGAAGATTCTGAGCAGCACACAAGCTTAATTAGTATGATCTTACTGTCAATGATAATTCTTTCTGATAAAATATACTATCTTGCTACTATCCAATTTTAGTTTCACTAGAAAGGATTGATGTACAATTAGCACTAACTTTCATATATGTGCAGGAAGCAGTGTCAAACATCTATCTTTCAATGCACTACTTGTCTTCTTCTTGCAAAGTATCAACTTGTCCAATTAGGAAAATAAAAATAAAGTACAATGTTTAACAAAAAATTAATTAAAAAAAAATTATATCGGGTACCCGATTATAGTTTTATTCAGCCCATGACCCGACCCGATTATTCTATTTCTTACCGGGTCGGGTACCCGGCCCGAAAAAGCTTTTTTTTTTTTAAAAAAAAAAAAATCCGACCGTTTATTGTCGGGTCGGGTATTTTTGAACACTCCTAGCTACAGAATATAATAATCAATCACAAATTATAGGCTATTTATATTCCAAAAGTCATGAATGTATTATAAGAATAGAAATTTTCATCCAAATAATACAAGAATACATAATTTATCTGCCACAAACCTATTGTAAATTGATACCATGGAAAATATTTCTGGGGTTTGTTATTTACCGCACCCAAATTACTCCAACCGCTTCCCTAATTTCCTATATTATCCTCCACCCTCCAAACCCTCATCTGTCCATCAATTCCCTTTCCTTCTCTACCACTACCATCACCATCATCCTTGCCGCCGCCGCCACCAAAGCCCATGCAAAAGCTATTTTATTCGTCGGAAATATTTCCGAAGTCGTAAAATGAAGGTAATAATTAATACCATCACCGTATGTCGGAACATATTATAACAAAAAACAAAAGGCTGTTGGAGGGCTTGTCGTTGCCATAAAAAAAGGCAAGCCCTCCGACAGCTTGACTTTTCTTTTGGTTTCCGATTAACGTACTTTACCTACTTAACAAATTTTTTTTTATTGGGCTGCCGGAGGGCTTGCCGTCTAAAAAACGGCAAGCCGTCCAAGAAAAACGGCTGCCGGCTAGCCCTTGGGTTAGTCGTTTTTCTTAGACGGCAAGCCCTCCGGGAGCCTGACTTTTTTTTCCCGTTTCCAATTAACGTATTTACCTACAATGTTTGGTTGACGGCTCGTCCATAACTTCGGTGTTTTCGGCGTCAAGAAAATTAGTTTTCGTGTCGTGGTCTACGGGTTTTCGGTGGGCCTGGTGGTTGGGAATTGTATTAAGGTTCGTTTTTTACGAGAAAGTAAAGTGGGAAATAAGAATTGAAATGTAAAAAGTTCGATTTTTTTTTTAAATGCTTTACAAGGCAAAATCATCATTGTAAGGGGCAATTCGATCAACTTTGTGGTGGCGTTTAGCGTTTCACTTATTTCCTCATGTCAAAGGGAGCTTAGTGATTTATTGTCAACTTAGGGAAAAAATTTGTACAACGCAAAAGAGGAGATGACATGACATTGAGTGGTTGATGTACCACGTGCCGATATACTTTCACTTAAACAATTTTTAATATATTAGTATTGATTAAACAAGAAGCAAGTGGATTAATTGGAAAGATAGATTTAGGGGCAAATAAGAAGCAACCGGTTAAAAAGTGGGTCAATAGGTTTTAGCCCATGAGCAAATATTAAACCTCTTAATCAAGCACAATCAGCTCCTTAAGTTGGGTTATAAAGTAGTCCATCTTGCCAAAAAAAGAAAATGGTCAATTTTTAAGGGATAAAACCATAAAGGGAGTAATAAAAATCATATATAGTTAATCAAAAGACGAGAACTTTTAGAAAAAGAGTATTTATAGTTGAAATATTTTTTATTAATTTCCAAAATAATGTTAAGAGACAAGTGATTATGATACGTCATTCGTGTATTTTAATATATAGTTTATTTTAAAAATGATAAACACTATGATTTGAGAGAAGAATATAATTATATTTATTCTCAATAATCAATACAGATAGATATACAAATATAAAATATATGACAATCCGTTGAAAATAGGAAGGCCATCTCATTGAAAAGCCAATTAATTATGGAAAATTAAGATTACAAAAAAATATACAATATACATTTCGAGTATTAACAAAAAAAAAAAAACACGAGGATACGTTGTTTTATCCATTCTTTAAAACCTCGGTAACTTGGGGTAAAATCCGCACTGCAAGAAATTAAAAAGACTGGTGAAACCATATCCTCTCGCGACTTGACTGGCCAACGTCTTACTGCAGAATCCCTGATGGAGCTCTTACAGTGTTCACCTTCTTCCACACATCCTCATCATCCTATCCCTTCCACCACTCCAAATTCCTCTTTTTTCATTCAAAATCCCTCCAAATTTTCACTAAGATTTTCCAGAAACTACTCTTCACTTCAATCAACAAGGAAATGCAGATTACCCGCCATTTCCATCACCAGTTCTCGCGCCCGTTTGTCTGTCCGGGTATTCTTCTTTTTCACTCATTTTACTTGTGTTTTTCATGTATTTTTGCTATGTCCATTTTGTTAAATTTGTGTGATTTGAATATTCGATTCTTTTGGGTTCATTTTGTGTATTTCTGATGTGGGCAGATTTTTTTTTGGTATTTTGTTGTGATTATGGTTTGATATTGATTGATAGAGCTTACCACTTGATGATACTGATATGGGATATAGATGTACAATGTGTATTGGGGCTGCATACGTTGATTGTGTCTTTTAGTGGACAAGTTATTGTCTTTTAGTTTTAATCGGTTATCAAATATGTGGGAGTATTTATATTTTAGTTAGGGATTCAATTTTTGGCGTTGAGGCGCAGTTGTGAGAAATATTCACAATCCACATATGATGGCGATTGTGAACTAAGAGGGACATTAGTGAAAGGCTATGACTGGGGGGTTCATGTATTGCAAGGCCTTTCTGGATCAGTTGATGCCCATTAACTTTTGATGACTGGATTAAAAATCGACTACTTAAAAAAGGGTGCTTCAGTTGTTTGAAACCTAATGATTTTATTCTATGGTTTCCATCTATAATGGACTAGTTTATTTTGCACGACTAGGCGGAGGTGAGTTCCTGCCTTTTTATCTCCTCGTAGTTTCGTTAGGTATTGGTGTCCAACCAAGATATTCAAAGTTATTCCCAAGGCTGTTTTCATTTTGATTCTTTTAGGAAATCCAGAAGTCAGCTGTCGCGAGTTAACATGAGTTGAAAATTCATGAA
This sequence comes from Dysphania ambrosioides, assembly GCA_026401315.1. Taxonomy (NCBI): domain Eukaryota; kingdom Viridiplantae; phylum Streptophyta; class Magnoliopsida; order Caryophyllales; family Amaranthaceae; genus Dysphania; species Dysphania ambrosioides. The sequence goes on from CM048661.1 coordinate 10,558,051, forward strand.
GCAAAGGTATACCAGCTGAGTTGTACTACTTTATCTTCTGTTGTGCAAGGGGAAAATAATATCTTTATCAATATTTTAACCTTTGCCCTCAATATGAAAATCTGTCCTAGTTCGTATCCTTTGGCAAAGTTGCCGGTCCAACTTGATTGTCTCTCTGTCCTTGAAGGCTATTGTTTTGTTGTTATATGAAGCTAAAACTGTCTAAAAAGCTATGACTTGGCTTGTAGTTGGGTACTTGTGTATGTTGTTTTGTTCCAATATGTGGGCCATTTATCGATTCTAGTGTTGTATAGGCTTGTGCACAAGCTGGAGCTGCTGGCTCTGATCCAGTTGTAAACAAAGTTTCAGACTTCAGAAATGCATTTTGGAGATTCCTTAGACCACATACTATTCGTGGAACAGCTCTAGGTTCCTTGTAAGTCGTTTACCTGTTAATTCAGCAATTTCCACTGGTCTGGAAGCCCTCCTTATGAAGGCATTTCAGGTATACTTAACTACTATTTCTATTATTTTTTTTGACAGCGCTTTGGTGGCGAGAGCACTGCTCGAAAATCCGAATTTGATAAGGTGGTCTTTAGTGTTGAAGGCGATTTCTGGTCTTGTTGCTCTGATATGTGGGAATGGCTATATAGTGGGCATTAATCAGATCTACGATATTGGTATTGATAAGTATGCAATTATAGTTGTGATATTGTGTAATTTGATTTGCAGTTTTCCTATGTGGTATTTAAGGGGCTCATTCTATAGGCAGATAGCAGTTAACACCTTCTATTTGTATGTAATTATGATTCTAGAATGTCGAAGAAAATTTTGTTACCGAATTGCTTAGATTCTTAAATTTCTTCTTTGTTTTCCGGTTCCAAAAAAAGATAGCTATAACTGATAATGTGATGCTTCTGGTATGACCATTGGAAGCTTGTTAATATTAGAAAATATTTGACTGTGAGAATTTGGATGATCTCTATGACCTTAGTAACCACCTGAATCCTCACGGTTTATTTCTAACCATCCACTTAAAATTCATTGCGATTGAGGTGTACATACACAAACTCACACATGCCATAAGAATGCATGTCCTCTTACCGAATTTTTTCCAATTTAGAATGATGCACAAAATCCACTTCCTTGCTGTCACTGTCTTGTCATTATCATTTATGGTGCAACCTGCAAAGCTTATATAGAAAATTTTAACTTCTGATTTACAGCAGTTGCGCTTCTGTTTCTGTGAGGTTTCTTTTTTCTTTTTCTTTTTGGTATTGTGGACATTTCTGTATAGCTCTTGGATTTCCTAGTTGTATATGAAAAAGCTGATGTCATTTTCAATATATGGTTGCAGGGTGAACAAACCTTATTTACCAATAGCAGCAGGGGATCTTTCAGTTGGATCTGCATGGGTGCTAGTGTTAATCTTTGCTGTCATTGGACTTTCCATTGTTGCATCAAACTTTGGTTCTTTCATTACATCTCTATATTGCCTGGGGTTGTTTCTTGGAACTATATATTCTGTACCACCTTTTAGAATGAAGCGATTTCCAGTTGTAGCATTTCTCATAATCGCAACGGTATACTATTAATCTATCTTTGTCGTCTTCTTGTATCAAAAACTTTTACCTTGCCACTTATGAAGCTTCCTTTACTCTATGAAAAATAGAATAGCTTTTATGGTGTTATTTATGCTAAAAAATACAGTGCCATGGATGACCTGAACGTTATTTTTTCTTGATAATATTGAAATTCTTGCATTTTATATGGCAAAAGGATATATTTGTGGAATGATATTGATGATTCACTAATAGAGAAGTCATATTCTGTTCTTCCTTTTTAAAACTCTTTTGTTTATATTTATCCAATCATATGATTTGCCTCCTGAGTTCTTCTGTGCATCACACTTTTAGTCTCTCACTTGTCAATAATTCAACTTATATACTCTGTTATATCACTTAATTGTGTGAGATCTGTGTTTTAATTAAATCATTGAAATCAGTTCTTGTCATAGGTGTGTGAGCATGGTGTCTATATGAGCAGATTCATCGTAGCAGATATACTCGTGCTTTGGTTTCCTTACAAACTTTTCAACATGGCTAAATACCTTTCAGGTCCGTGGATTTCTTCTAAACTTTGGTGTATACTATGCCACAAGAGCTGCTTTAGGACTCCCATTTGAGTGGAGGTGAGTCTTTGTTTTTTCATAGAATTGTAATTGTTATGGATCATGAGCCTTTTCTCTTGTAACTAAATAAATGACATAGAAGGCTTTGATAAACATATTATGCTCATTCTTGCCTAGAGTTATGACTGAAACAATGAGTTTCATTAGCAGTTTGATACAATCAGAAACAGCTCTTTGTTTAGGATGGCAAGGCCCAGCCCACACTGAAACTTTTTGCGGCATCAAATATAATAGATATGTTGTCCACTCGATGGTAAAAAGTTGTGGCATATTGGTTAAGTGTTCAGATTTCAAACTGAGATCCAACCTTGGCCTCCCTACTTTTTGGCCGAAGATCCACTACTGGTTACAATAGAAGTACTAAGTGTGTTAGAAAATTGAGTTGCATCTCTTTTTCATCCATATCCAGAAAAACCTAACAGTCTGTAATCTGTGTGGTGAATTATTAGATGGATATCGTCTGCCTTGGGCCTCCCTAGATTATTTATAAATCGCTTTCTTTGGAGTTAGTCTTGCCAGTATGAAGAGAATTCACAGCTGTAGCTGCAGCTGGCTTTTTATTTATATGGTTTTTCTACGGGGCCTGATTTTTATGTTCAAGAATGTTTTATCAACATCAATACCAACACTATCTTGGCAAGGGCTATATTACTAGGACTCTTCATTTAACCTCAAGTACCTATATTTGATTTATGATGAGTGGACTTGGCTAAAAATATGAGTATTAGACTTTTTTATTTTACTAGAATCAAGCAATATTTCCTCAGACTGATTGGGTGGACCCCGTGGTCACTTGTTTCTAACTCAAGAAGTCCAAGCTAAGTAAAATGAGGGGGGCTGAGAGAAGAGAGAGGCAGGGTGGCGAGCAAATTTATGTAAACCTATCGCTGCAATAACAAAGTGCTATTTTCTTTTAAGGAATTGCATTATAGCTTCAACCATATGCTAATTGACTATAAATGAGAAATCCAAACAGATTGATCAGGCATTTTGATTGAGTACAAAATGATGCGAAACCACTCAAGTGTGAGACCAGAGGAATTTTTACTCTTGGGTTTGCTTTTCTACCTTGTGATTGAAATAACCTTGACATCTGTACGCTCAAATTTTGTGATTTTGATTGCAGTTATCCTGTGGTTTTCATCACAACATTTGTGACATTGTTTGCGTTGGTGATTGCCATAACAAAAGATCTCCCTGATGTGGAAGGTGATCGGAAGTAAGGCCTGCTTCTACCATGTTCTCTTTGTATTTGCTTCATGATCTTTCAATTAAGCACATGTTCACTAAATTTAAAAGCATAGAATGTTGTGAGCTAGTAAAATTTTGAAAGGAGTCAGGGGACTTCGTTTGAAATATTTTATGTTATAAAGAAAAGTTATAACAAATAGCTTGTAGTAGTGTGAGACTAGATTAATAACTTTTGAGGCGAATGTCTGGGTTATCATCCCAAAAAGATTATAACTAGAATCTATCTCATGTGATCATCTACAAAGATCCTCCTCTTCCATTCACTCCTTCTAAGTACCTCATTGTCTTGTAAACCCATTTTCTCCATGTCTTTTCTAACTTCTTCCATCCAAGTCATCTTTTGCCCTTCTTGACTGCGTTTAAGATCTCCATTACCTAAACCCTCTGCCTTCCTTATTGGTGCATCTATTGATCTACGTTTCACACTCCCTAATCATCGTAATTGGTTCTCCCTTATCTTATTTTCAATATCCTCTACTCCTACTCTCTTCCAATATCCACATTTCTGATTCTATCCTGCAAGGTGCTCCTACAAATTCACTTCAACAGCATCTCTGCTACATTTATATCTTTATGTGCTGCTTCTTAAAAGTCCAACATTTCGACTCCTACATCTCTGCTACACTCATTAAGTTCCTGTAAGCAATGGAATATCAAAGTATTAAACATTAGGGAACAGTAACATAGTTTTAATGCTTGGACATCATAGGTTTTTATTACTACATGTGAAACTCAAGTCTGTTACGCCTGAGGAGTGTGCTTAAAGGGAAATAGAGCAGATCACTTCAGCCTCTCTTTTCATACATGTACTGAGAAAGGGTTAATATCCTGGTACATCAATTTGTACTGCTTATTCCATGCTTTCTTTTAGAATTTCTGAAGGTCTCTCTCCATTTCCATTTGATTTATTAATATCATGATTTTACAGGTTTCAGATATCAACTCTGGCGACAAAGCTTGGGGTGAAAAATATTGCATGTCTTGGTTCTGGACTTTTGCTGGTTAACTATATTGGCTCTATTGTTGCTGCTGTTTTCTTGCCCGGGGTGAGTGTTCTTTAATTATTTTATTAGACTATGTGATCTGCTTTTGTCTTTGCTACTATTATGTCTTGGTTCTAGACAGTTGCATTCTGTTGTGCAGAAAGGCCCACTGCCAAATGTTAACGTGATTGGTTTGCATGCAGGCCTTTAGGCGCAGCTTGATGATACCTACACACATCATATTGGCAATATGTCTGGTTTTCCAGGTATGCGCTCATAATAATGTTGCTTTGAAAGAATCCTAAATTTCTGATCAATCATGATCATGTTAGAGGGTTAATATTTCTTAATAATTTTATCCTCTTAAAATGTCAAGGCTAGCCACCATGGAACATTAGTGATATCATGCCCTGAACTAGTAGTATATTCCCATGGATATGTCCTCCCCAGAACCTTTTGGGTTGCGGGGTCCATGTCAGATAGTTAGTGTTTCTGTTTGTGGACAGATGCCAATTCTGTCAAATCAATTATTACATGCCTAGGCTCAAAATGTCCAACATGGATACATGTGCTAATGTTGGAGTTGGTCAATTTTAGAATATTTTGGTGTTTTGTCAAATCGGTTGTAAGTGAAATATGTTAAGTCTCATCATCTGCATCAAGTACCAACCAGTGCTTAAGGTAAAAACAGATGGATCATCTAATAGGGTCAAATCTCAGTTGAGTCAATAGCTTTCTACGATCATTATATACACCATGTATCTTGATTCCTGATGTTATTTTATCGGTTATTTTTTGTTTTCAGACATGGTTGCTAGACCAAGCTAAATACACCCAGGTAATTCTGCTCTTTAGGGTTCTATAAATGTTATTCTAGGGCTAAACTACTGCAAACATCTGATTATCATCATACTTTAGTTCTGTCTTTTTTATGTACAGATGAATAATTGATTATTAATATTGTTGTTTATAGAATTTTCTGATTGAGTCACCTTTTATACTTTTTAAATGATTTAATTAAAAAATCCCAAGTAGATCATTCATAGTCCCAACGAAAATGGCCTGAGCTAAACATGAGGATTTCACATTTATAGTGTTTGATTATTTTTGGATGTAGCTACTGGCTGCTGATTATGTGCTGCTTCTGAGCATTATATTCATTCTTCTAAGTGGTTAACTAGAAAAAAAGGGTGAAGTTCGGTGCATATGGTAGAATGTAATAGAGAGTTGGGGGTTCAAAAAGATTTACAAGGCAGGTTTTTTAGCAAGAATCCCAAACAGCTATTGTGTATTGATCCATAGTTTCAAATATTTATTGCCTTCTGCCAAAATTTTAATACTATCCGTTTCATGTTAATGATAAGTCATTTGTCTCGATAAGGAAGCAACTTTGATAAAAAAAACATCTAATGTGAATCAAGACGTAGGTTGAGTATGAGAAGTACAGCCATAATTATTTTACTCTGTATTTGATAGTATCTTAAGGAGACATAGAATCTTAAAATAACTAACATTTCTATTTCATGCCAAGCCTAAATTTTCTCCATTACATTTTCTTCCTTCAATTTAGGTCTATCATGATGCGACCTTGAACTTCATGGTTTAGCAGAACATCCCCCCCAATACACAGTTGAACACACACACACACTCTAGTCTCAAATGCATTATTGTATAGCTGTATAAGCCAGCTTCTGATTTCTGATTGTTCTATAACCTGTTTTGCAGGAAGCAATTACAACTTTCTACAGATTTATCTGGAACCTATTTTATGCCGAGTATATCATATTTCCTCTGATTTGAAAATTTTATAGGATCATGGGAGAACAAGTATTCCTGATTCTTGTTTTATTTCTATGTACTGACTGTATTCAATAATATAACATGAATCGTTTTTTGGAACAATGTGAAGAAGAAAAATGTATGATATCCTAGGGTTTTGGTCATGCTTTCTGTCTTTGTTTATATCACCATATTATGATATCCAGAGCAATTATTGCTGCACTGCAAGTTGCAACTGAAAATCAGTCTGATGTTTTAGTGCTGTAAATGTGAGTTATGTCAAGAATTGTCAAAGAGTCGAGTTCTTGATACTTTTCATGGTTAGAAACTAAAAGTTTCTGCATGGATTAAGTTGTTAACTTGTAACCTCTCAATATTTTTTTAATGAAGATCGGGATCTGGGAATATAATAATTTGTCCAGGACAAAGGGTACTTTTACTTGGGCTACTTTCTTTATGCAAACCAGAGCCCTTGGTCGGGGAGCTATAGGTCATGGTCCTAGGAGTAGCGTTGCTACTCCTTGGAGACAGTTGCACTTGCTCCAGCACTTGACATTGCAACCTTGAAGGATAGTCCCTCACACACCCAATTCTAGGGCCTGCTCCTGTTGTCCATTTGAACTGTAAATGTTCACCCAATTGGTAAGATCTTGTTCTTCTATGACTTTGGATCCTCTGGAGGATTGATGCATGTGATATTGGCTCTTCAGATTCAGGATCTTCACACAACTCAAATAAGTTCAGCTTAGAACACATGAAATCATGTTCTGACAGATGCGAATCTTCTGCTGTCTCAAAGCCATCATCTGTGGAGAAATTTTCTTCTTCCTCCTCTTCATCTTTGCGGGGACTTTGTTCAGGTGGTGTTTGTGGTGTCTTGAACTCTTCTTCGGCCTGTTCCTGCATATGTGGAATTCTAAGCTTGGCTATCTTGGAGAGCATGAGTTGGGATCTTTTTATTAGCATGGAGGAAGTGGCAACTTCTGAAAGCTTGGAAACCCGTGGCCTTAGTTCATTCTCATCTTTAGTTAAATAGCTTGAACCGGTATCATGTTCTGTTCTGGATTGACTTGTACTGAGGGCAGGAGCTTCGCTACTGACTCCATCTTCCTCATCCAGTGGTGCTCTCTGCATTAATCAAACAATATTATGCAAATACTTGATTTATTATGTTATGGCTACAAATTGAATGCATTCTCAAAGCTAGAGGTGGCTAATGAGTTGTTTAGATCAGGTTCGAGGAACTTTACCTTGACACAAGTGAGATCGACGTTATGTTCTTTGAGGAATGACATAAATGCCTGGAAATTTTCTTCTGTAGGGAGGTAGTGACCACTGTGAGGCCAAACTGACTATCAACAGTAGTAGAACAGATGTAAGTCACAATTAAAACATGAATCCAAATCCAAAATGGGTTTTAAAAACAGGAAAGAAGGGCTTGTAAATACCAGTAAAATGCCATTATCAACAATCAATCTTCCAGCCGATAAGGTAGCACCACCAGCTAGAAAACTCGAATGCTGAAACTTGCCTTTGATTTTCTGAGCAACGTACAAAGTTTTAGTTGTGCTTAAAACGAAGATCCATTTAGTACCTTTAGGTACTCCAACTGTATCAACTGTCTTCTGGTTTGCTTTGTATATGAGCTTCCCGTTCTCCACTATTACTTCATATGCATCCCTCTCTCCCTGTAACATCACATAAAGTCGATTTCAGACTGTTTTTTCTTCAGACGGATGAAGGGGAGAGGTAGCAAACATGTCAGCTGGTTTGAGTCCAAATCATTCGTCATGAGTTATTTAGATTTATTTAGGGTCAGTTTGAATCATATCCGGTTTCATCTTATTGTTATGAGTCAATAAATGTCATTCATATAAAATTTGTGTCTACTATCAGACCAGTTCACTTATACCTTCATCAACTGTCTTTTATCAAACTAATTCTTGGTTTGACGTAACAGAACCTGCCAGACGGGTTACAAGGGTATCAAAGAAGGTAGAGAGGCAACTCACTGGATCAAGGTACTTGATGCATTGTTGTTGAAGTCGTGATCGCGAACACCTATCAATCAGGTTCACTTCTTTTCCATCTCCAATGTCAAGCCTAGTTTAAACAACCAAATTATGTTTCTCATGAATGATGAATCCTAGCTAAATGTTGAATCTAATTATAGTTCTTATGCATTTGTGTAAAATATGAACTTGTGCTCTAGTTATCTTAAATAATCAGAATTGTCTGGAGAATTCTTACCAATAAAAGAACGGTTGGTTACTGTCACAATGAAGCCACCTCGCGTAGTAAAATTGTAAGTTATGACCATAACGATGTCGAGGATCTATCTATCAACAAAGGAGGACATATGTTAGGCATTTTGAGAGGGAAAAAGGGATCAACTTTTGTGGGGGTGAAGAGTCATGCTGTATGTTTAAAATATGAAAACAAAAGAGGTGTTCTTCAATTAAATTGAACTCACGGCTTCAAGCCAATGCTGTAGGGCTAGTTTTCTAGATTTTGAGTCTTTGGACGAGCCTTTTCCAACCTGATTAAGCCAAGAAATCATGGAAGATTTGTGCTTAGAAACAAATTAGATACTCTGTATATGAATAATATGATAAGAATTAAGCCAGGTACTTCAAACTTCCGAATAATGTGCACCAAGGTTGAAGAAACTCTTTAAGTACTAACTTTAGCAGCTCTTGTTCTTGCTCTTGACCATCGCGAAAGAGCAGATTCAGGTTTCTCTATATCAAAGAATGATATAGAGCTGTGTTTGAGTTCAGCAAAGTCTAGCACCTTCCACCTACATTGATCAAACAGGGTTTATAAGCAATACTGCGAGGCCTTGGGAGGCCTTGGGGATGATGTGTGATACAGGATAATGATGGCAGCCAGACAACTAACTATTTTGACGAAACTTCTACACACTATCAAACTTAAGAATTAGAAGAAGATTTAAGTAAGCAACCATACCATTTTTGCTCAGCGAGAACAGCACAATCTGCAAGCTGTCTTCTGATCCTAAAACTTTTGTACACCTTCTGTAATTTTACTGCAGCCAAGCTTCTACTATCTCGCAATTTGGGAATTAACGATGAGGATGGTATATCTAGGAAAGTATGATGTATTCGAGAATATGATGATTGTTTGGAATAACCAAGTTGTTCTGCATTATTAGTAGGCACTTCAACATTATCTTCCATATTACTGGAAAATGGAGTTTGCATCGTGATCTATTGCCTCGAGTCCATCATTTTAAGCCTTTAGGAACTTAACATACACTATCTGATCTACATTTCCCATCCGAAGCTGGATGATCTTTAAAAGACGGTATTATGTACGTGGCTTTACTAACGCAAATGGCTAGCAAGAGAACGTTAGCCCCATTTTGTACAGCGTAGGATGAAACTTTCATAGGCAGATGAACATATATGATCGTTGAGGTGTAAATCCCTGTAAAATTTGATTGACGGTGGTTAAGATTTGATTTCGAAGCCTCGTTGCTTTCTAGAACCAACGTAGTGCAACATCTATATGGAATTTTTTACTTCGCTTTGCAGAAGAAAAGATAGGTAAGATATGCATAGAATGATAGTATAATAGTAATGTATGCATAGTATAAGTTGTCACAACATAGGTAATGTGAAATTTTTTACTCCCATCAACCGTACCACAAATAATAGTAATGCATGCATAGACGCATAGTATGATAGTATTATTTTGGGATTTCGTAAACCACGTCGACCATGAGAAGACATAGATTATGATATCGATTGGATTTAGACCGTGTATTGGGTCGGGTTAGGGTTGAGATGGGTCACATACCAAACGAGCAAATTTAAGTCAGACCAAGGAAGATATAAAACGGGTTGAGTTGGGCCGGTCCATTCCAAAGATAGTATATTTCTATTTATGGAGGGTGATAAATTATCTGTATAACCTCCAATATTTAACACTGTATTATTGACAAGTGAAAAACATTTATTATCTAATAGTGTTTAAAAACCTTTGAAACTATTGACTCATTAAAACCCTAATAAAAAATGACTCTTTCACAGACCAACCAATAAAGTCCATAATTTAGTTGACCATTTTACAAATAGGCCGGTCAAGGGTCCTATAATGGGGGTTCTCCCATTTCAGATCAAATTAGATTGCCAAGCATATTCCTACTTAAAAGGAAGGATAAAGAGAAGATGGGAAAGAAACAACTATTAAAGTATTAAACCAAGTATACAAGGTAGTACCAAGTGTACAATCAAATTATAAATAGGATTGCCTATGCATGTATGACTACATATGATTCTGATGGCATATACTTGGATTGTGATTTGTAAACTTTGTTGGTTTTATAAAGTGATTAAGCTACTTGAATATAGAGAGTTGCATAGTAGTAATGGGCGTATGGCCCTAAATTATTCTTCAAATTGTGATTGCAATATAATTATTCTAAAATCATTGTCATCAATATGTGAGAAAAGATTAATGCAAAAAAAAAAAAAAAACGAATTGAATCACATAAAAAGGGGTGATATTGTGATAATATCCAATATTAAATTTTGTCTTAATTTTCCTTTTTCCATATTTTCATTTTTATGAATTACTTGAGAATTTTAATATGTGGGAGGTCAAATGATGTTATCACTAATTCTTTGTGACTTTCTATAAAAAACAAAATAGACAATAAAAAATGTTATATCATGTATTGCTTGTTCATAAGATGATAAAGATCCCATGCAAAAAAATACTCCATTTTTACCTTTAATTTTGAAGAAGATCAATCATGCAAGCAAAGAAAAATTTCATGGAATACGTAAGAAAACAATCGATTGCATGTTGTTATAGTTGTTATAATGAACACAATTGCAAAAGAGCTGAACAACAATATAGAAATACATACCAAGAAATTAAAGGTGAGTTCTTCCTCAAATCTGCAAATAATTTTTACAAAGAAAAAGGAAGGATCAAAGGGGAAAAGAAAATAACAACGCAATGATGAGAAAAATATGGTCAAAAGAGGAAAACGGCATTGAATAGAGAATTGGATTAGAGGAATACAATTAATATATATATATATATATATATATATATATATATATATATGTATATAATCAATGTAGGAAGGAGGAAATCTATATCTATACTATAAATAAAAGACTATTTTAATGGTTGTATTTTTGAAAAAATACCATCCTTATCCCTCTTTTTATTTTTATTTTATTTTTAACTTTTTTTATGAATCGAGTATATTTTTTTTTTTTAAAATGACTACCTTAGTTCATATTTTGTTGTTTTATTTGACTTTTTAACGTATCCAAAATACAATTTGAAAAGTTTTTATTTGTAAATTCGTAAGACAAGAATGATGAAAATTTGATATTTTAAAATTTACATTAATATATATATATATATATATATATATATATATATATATATATATATATATATCGAATAAGATCCCACTCGAATACATTATTTCTTATAACATAATAAAAGAATTTATGATCAAAAAACCTTTATCCTAAATTTGTCATGGTATCAAGAGCAAGGTAAACTAGGTAAATAATTATCATCGTAGGCATATTAAAGCATTGAAATGGGAAGGTTGACCTATTTCTTTGCAAAGCTATGTAAAAACTAGTTGATAAAACTAGAGTTTACAAGTGTTCTAATGGATTTAATATGGTATTAAGGATGTTGGATTTATTTGGGTGAATGAGCGTAGGCTTTTGTGAGGGTGAGGGACGTGTTTAGGCTTAGGAACAGAATGTGGGACGTGGTGTTTGTGGGGAATGGTGGGAAAATGTGTTTAGGGGTTTATGGGTATGGGGTTTGACGTGGAAAAATGGAATGAAAAGACGGCATGGAGTTTGTGGTTAGAAAATGAGCCGTGATTAGGAATACTCACTCAACAATCAAAATTTATTGGCAAAGATTACTCACTTCAACATACTCGTTGTAGTGATTTGGCAAGGAAATACTCACTTAATCAAAAGAACCGCTCAAATTCTTCGAGTATAATTTGGGGAAACTTACTCGGACAATTTCCGAAATTGTGCGATTAAATCTTTCATTCAACAACAACCTTTTACATTGCAAAGGACTCCTCTATTTATAGCCTTATAGTTCTGCCTAGGAGTCTAAAAGATTCAGCACATGAAAAGGTTACAATCTGTCCAAATACGAGCAATAACATACCCCCCTCAAAACCGAACAGAATTAAAGCTAATAAAACCCAAAAACTGACCAACTATGAAAACCTAACTCATGAAGTTAATTAATCAAAGCAAAAGAAGTAGGAAGGCCTCAAAAGAATCCAGGAATAGCAGCTTGCTCCTAGGCTTGAGGACGGTTGATTATATCTTCAATGCTCCTTGATTTGTTCAAGTTACAACGGGAATAATTCAGCCCCATAACTCAGAATTCAATGCTCTTCATAAAACCCAGAATTCAAAGGTCTTCATTACTTCTCTAATGGACGGTTTTTGCCTTGAAACATTAGGGAATTTCACCCACTTTAATCACGTAACTTCAAGCCAGAAATAAGGGGATTTCGCCCAGCCTCTTTTTAATGCCTTAAATTATCATTCTAACATCAGCTTTGAATCTCCATGATTCACGCCCTTAATTGCTCGGAATTAAGTGAGTAACTCCCCACTTAATTCAACATCAAAGCAATCCCCAAAACTGATCAGCCACGCCCAATAATCACGCCACTCCTTATTGAGCTTTCTTGATTCACGTGAACTCCATAACCCATCTACTTTATTTAATTAACTCCCACGACTCATCTACATTATTTAATTAACTCCCATTACTCATCTACATTATTTAATTAAACTAGTTTATTAATCTAACTATTTCATTAAATAACTACTACACACCATAATTAAGGTTCACAAAGAGGACTCTAATTTTCTTAGACAAAAATACTAGAGTATCCTTGGACCGAAATAAATAGCCCATATAAAGCAAAATGATCCAATAAGTCTTTCTCAAATAATCGGGCCAAAAAGACCTCCTTTGATTCACCATTGGACCTATTGGAAACAGAAGACATTTTGGGATTCCCATCATACAAAGCTATAACATGTAGACGACATAGTAAGAGTTTATATATTTATTTATTTACTAGTTCTACCTCGTACTATAATAATTTTAATAATTGGTTTGGAAACTTTGTAGTAACTCGTACGCGGTTTTTGTTTTAGTGTTATTTCGAACCTTTATAGTAGTTTCATAAGGTGATCAGGATATTGTGCAATATCAAGTAATTCGTATGTATTCATATTTTACTATATATTGGAGTAAAATGATGGTGACCAAATATACCATGCACATCAATTTCCTATGACGGTAAGTTGAGAGTTTTTTACTTAAATGTTGTGACTTGTGAGAGCTTATAACAAAGTTCAAGTAATATGATGTGATTTATCGGATTATCCGATGATTTTTCTTTCCATTCATTTGGTGCATTATAATCGTCATTCATTGTAAACATTTTTTTTCATGTTCGGCTGGTTTCTCAAATGACCAGTCTGTTTGAAATGTAATTATGTAAGGGAATTGAGTCCAGATACAGGATACAGGATACAGTTAAATCATTCTATTAGTCCTAATATACAAAACCACCAGTTTTTTCATTTCAATTTCCTTACAAGCACGAGCATCACAATGTATACGTCCATTGTGCCACAGCCAACGAAGCTTCAATTGATTAGATCAGCCCACATGTGTTCTCTTGTAATAGCAGAAGCAAAGTGAGATCAAACTCATCAGATAATTCAATCAGTTTAAATTAATGGGTAATCATATCCCAGTACAGAATTCATTTATGAAGGTGCTACTGTCCTTCCAAAGTTCCAAGTGCCTCCTTGAGAAGTTTTTGTGCCTCTTCTCGCCTCCTAGATCAGGTAGCAAATTTAATAGTGAGTAAAATTATCCAATATCACTTGAAACCAAGGGTAAGAAGTTCAGCTGTCCATATTTCTGTAAAATATCACTTCAAAGATGAAATCAGTCTTGCAGGTCATTTGATTTATAAATCACATCTGACCATGAACCATCATGATAAGTTTTGAGGGCAGACTATTACAGGTTATCATTATGATTCAGAAGCAATCAGACAATGATATTACTTACTATTTTACTAGGAATTTAGATGGCAATCAGAATTATTTAACAAGTTAGTAAAAAATGGATACAGAGTTCTGTGGCAACACTGCTGTATCACATTTTCCGACTGTATACAAATACACAATAGTTCTGTAGTATGGACCATCAAATTCAGTTTTCCTTGACTTCATTGTATGTTAAACAATTTCCTAGGCTTCCCAAAAGACATCTAGCAACCCCGACCATATCAGACATAATATCATTGAATTTTTCTTGAGTAATTGGTAAAATCAGATAGTAACCCTCCCCCCCCCCCCCCAAAAAAAAAAAAAAAAAATTAATAAAAAAAAAAACACAACCCAAAGACGGGGAAGTTTTGGTAAAGTCTAATATGTTCACATTGATCTTGTACAAGTATTTATCAAGTTTCAATAACATCAAACTGCAAGGAATTCAATTAGAGATTCTGTTCATTAAAGATTCCAATGGGAAACGGAAAGGTCTTTGCTTTTAGAAATATATCTGGTTTGAGCAGAGGATTTCTGGTCAGATGAATTTAGAAGCAATCCCAGAAAAGAAAACATTCAGAAAGCCATACAAACAAGGGATAGCTCGCAGAGGAGAGGAGTAAATGCCAATAAAGAATGCCATGAAAAGATTTTTCAGGAATTATTGGAAGCGAAAAAAATTTCTAAAATGGAAGCATTCTTGCAGGAAAACCATTTGTAAATCTATACAAACAAGGGATAGCTTGCAGAGGAGAAAGTAAAAGCCAACGAAGAATGCCCCTTCTGCACAAAAAAGGCCAGAACTGAACGACCTGTTTAGAGAATATCACCTAGTAGTAAGGGAGTGGTAGTCTACTGGGCATGGATTCACCAATACTAACTAATGTGAATTGCCAAGATTGGACCAAAAATTTGTTATCTACTCAAAAAGAACAAGAAAGATGACACAATGGTAATATAATTCCTTGCAATCTTTGGGCCATTTGACTTCACCAAAATAAAATCTTGTATGGAAACATGAGTGTAAGACCAGCAAGAACTTTGCAACTAGCACAGGAACAACGTTCAAAGAAGGATTAAGGCAACAGAAATCATCAAAAGACAGAGACCAAAGCCAGGAAACTTCAAGGAACTAACTGCAAAAAGCATCTCTGGTGGAAAGGCACACGAAGATCAAGCGACTTTGCTTCCGTTGTGGAAGATGGGGCTTGGAAAACTCATAAGATAGGGAAGAGAAAGGGCTGGGAAGCAGCAATGCCGGGGATTGAGGAATGGCGATTGAGCAAAGGTATTGAAGGAGTGAAGAGGACTTTTGCAGAGGATTTCCTATGCAATTTGGTGGGGAATGAAAGAAGCAGCTGCTGTGTCAAAAAACATGATTATCAAGATAAGTTGACAAGATGCTGTAGCTGCAATCTCCAACCCAAAATTAGCTTCACATTATAAGTTTTCACAAGTAAAAAATATTAGATGATCAGGTACGCAGTAGATTACTTTGTTTGAAATGATAAAAGTAGGGAAATTTTCTGTAAAGCCCAATAACTTGTGGTAAAAGCAAGATAAGGTTTCTAACTCATTTTTTTTGGTTTAGCAAGCTGTCAGAACAATATTTAGCAATGTCAATCCAAGTTACCAAGGAGGAAGAAAGCTCGGAAAAAAATCATATTAGCTAACTTGGCATAGTAGACCACTAACAAGAGTTCTGCATGAAAAAATGCTGGATGTCAACTCAAAATGTGTACGCTAGGCAGCTGCAAGCAGCAGTCATTTTTTCTATTGACGGACAGACCTCTACAGACTGATGATATCTGAACAAAGATGCTAACGGATGAAATCAACAGAACACCTATTACTTGGTGATTTGAGGATCCTTGGACATAGATGATTGTAAGTGAAAGCGGTTGAGATGAATAATGCACAAGTTCATTATAACTAAAAGTGAATAGCTTATAGAAGGATATGAACTCTTATAGACATTTTCAAATCACAGAAGAAAAACAGTAAGACCAAATTATTAGACAATACATTGGCAGTTCACAAACTTCTACTGCTTGTTCCTTTGATAGAGGATAGCAGCTTATAAGATAAGACATTATGCAATGTCGATGCCATAGATGCGTGCACATATAAAGCCTAAGTGCACAATTTGTATCCTCAAAAAAGTCTTCCAAGAAAGTAGATCTGGATTTAGCTTGACACTGGTTAGTTGTTTGATAATATTCTTAAATTCATTTGGTTTGCTTAGTCTGTTATGAGCCAGTGGAATCTGGTTGATTTAACTAATCAGTAATCTTCATCCACTTGATAAGTAATATTTTGTATTTGTTTATTACCCACACAAGATAAATTATTGATCCAATAGAAAGTTTATCATCATCTTGAAATCTACAGGTGCAAAATAAAATCCATATGCAACTCCTATTCTACCCCTAAAAGGTCGTACAAAATGCAATAGGCTCTCACTGTTGCAGGGTTTGGGGAAAATCAAATTGTATGCAGTCTTACTCTTATTCTTATAAAGAGGTTGTATGGACCTATTGAATAGAAAGTAGACACTTAGGCATGACCGTGGCTAAAATTTTTATTCAATTACACAGTGGAGGGGGATAAGTTCTTTTTCCGGTTAAAATAAACAAGAGATTGACACCTTAAGCAACATTACCTTTTAATGTCCTCTACAGCTTCTTTCCTGCGTTGTATTTGAAGTTCTAGGATGTGGATCAGTGTTGCTCTGGCCTACGAAACATTAAAGTAAATGCATTAAACTATCACGGGGAGAATAGAAAAGCATAGAAGAAAAAAAATACCCCACTGATTGAATAGTACCTGATGAGGGCGCAGTGAATTGAGTAGGTGATGTAGGTTCTTAAATATAACTGATATCTCTTCCACTCTCCTAGCATACTGTGATGGCCTTTCAACAAGAATGTCAGCTAGCTCCAACAGATGCAGCTGCAACTCCCTATTGAGGGACTTCAATTCTTTCTTGAAATCTAAATTACATCAGTAGGTGCAATTAGACCAGCTACACAGGTATATATTGCACGAGAAAGATAAGATGGAAGCAGAATCTTGAGAGATAATTGAGGACTAGAATACAATTTGGCATGAAAAATGATTTTCATTCTTACTAATTTAACACCGTCTAAAATTACGACATATATGTAGAAAATTTTCACACAACACTAATATACTCTTTCTAATACAGCACAACATCAACTCACCGGACATTTTAAAAACTGGGCACTATAGGTCTATTAAGAATGACATTTCTTACATACACCATATAAATAATAATCATGAAAAAGTGCATGCTAGACAAATGGATGATATATCTGTCTAAGTTACAAGTCTTACTACCGACACAGATGATGGCTGATAGCCACGAGAAGAGATTGTATTTTCTTCCTCCCAATCCCCTCTAATTTGATGAATGGCACCATATTTAATTACCAACAACCCCCAATAGAAACATACAATACCCTCTCACTTTCAGAACATAAATCAAACAAACTTCAAATCTGGTTTTATTTTCAAATTCGTCCAGCCCAAATCCTATAAAAATCAAACCCTTACAAAAAATACAGTATCAACAAAACTTGCTCAAACCTAATAAACTTTCACAACGAGAAATAACCAACAAATCAGGCACATCCTTTCTCTTATCCTTCTAAACAAACTTTGCATCAATACCGCCACTCCCTTTCAATTTTCAATAATCGAAAATCAGGCCACAAAGTCTAGTGGATCTAAATTCAAGACTTTAGCATCCGCATTCCTCCAATCCCAAGTTAAACATCATTTAAGTAGATAACACCAAGCTCCTCCGAGGAAAGAATTCAAGCAAACAAATTCGGAACAATTATAAGAGTCCCCAACTTCGCATATAAGCTACCGAAATACGACTGTACATAAGTATAAAATAATGAGTCAAGAATAACAAAACAAAGGCTTAATCCCGAAAAGACGAATCTATCTATCTATACATAATAAAACCTATATGTATGACAGAAAAAAAAAATTAAATGAATACCTATATTAGGGCCTTTAGGGTACATCTGTCGAACCCCTTGATCTTCCAAACTCGGCAACACATCATCTGTCTACAAAATCAAAAATTAATAAACAAAATTCAAATCAATTAATAATCTCAATTCTCAAATACACAATCGAATGATTATAAATTGGACCGACCCAGAAAATTTATACGAATTGAGGAGGGAGATAGAGAGAGCTAACAGTGTAGGTGGCGCCATAGCAGGTGTAGGTGCCTTCGATGGGGGGAGGAGGTTCGGGGGCTGAGGTAGGGTTTCGGGAGTAGTCTTTGTAGAGTTTGTAGTATGGTGGTGGTGGTGGGTATGTTGCAGTCGCCATTTGTGTTCACTCGTCGGAGAAAAACTGAAAAAATATCCGAGCTCGTCTATCAGTTGAGACTTGAGAGTCACACTATGTGAGTTAGGTACTAGTGTACTACCCGATAAGATCAACCCGAAACCAATTACAAATAGTAGTCGTGATTCTCTTTTGCTAATCAACTCGTGTAGAAATGTGAGAACAAACACTGTTTTTCTTATAACCATAAGGTAAGTAAATCACCTATGCATGTGAAAACGCAATATACTCTCTCTGTTTATTGCATTTGTTTTGCCAATATTATAAAATCATCAAGCTACTTTTATATTTTATGGAAAATTGTATTCTTTTCCCCTTAAGTAACCACTAGCCACGTAATTTGCTCTTCCAAATTGTTCTCTCTATCAATCCATGTTTATCATCTTTCTGTAAACACCGCTCAAACTCTAGTTCCGATGCTAGTTGGCCTCTCAAAATGCACATGGGACATGTCTAACTTGGTATGAGCATAACCATGGTGTTCAAGAGTAAAATTGCACATCAAAAACATATGGAGTAAGATGATAAGTATAGAGTTTAATCCAACAAGGACATCATATGTCGTCTCATGAACTAGGACTTCACTTAATACTAGTAATGGACAATTGTTATTACTGATTATTAGAGTAATTGTTGCACTTGCCAATGTTGCCACCCACTCTCTTCCAACACTTGAGATAATTTTTTCGAGAAGTCAAATATTTGTTGTGCACACTAAACTTTTAGTTTGACAAGTTTGTATCGAAAAGTATAATATTTTAGTAAACAAAAGTCTTATACAAAGTTTTCAATGTAACACAAGTATGAGTATGACTAAAAGTACTTTGTACCAAAGTTAACCCAAATCGACATAATAATGGGTATTAGTCTATTACTCATAACTGGATTTGAGATTTGACGACCGAAATAAAACGATTGCTGCCTCTATAGCTCCACCTCCAAAACGGTGATCTTATTCTTTCTAGCAAGAAGGGAGAGCGAGAGAGTGGGAAGAATCAAGCAATCACCGTCACCGTCACCTTTACCTTCACCGTCCTCGTCCCGGCGTCCCATCTCCGCCCAATGAACACCGCACGAATCTCAATCCAAAACCACATCAAAATTCCTCAACTTTTCTCGTACTCTTCTCTTCAATCTTCCTCTACGGCTCTACACACTTCCTAATATATGAACCCTAGTAAAACTTCCAGAAACTCGCAGAACCCCAAAAATGGCTGTTACTGAAGAACAATCGGCATCCACATCGTCATCTTCTGCTGCGAATTCACGGTTCCAATCCTCGAATGGGGTTCACTACCTCGCTAAATGTGTCCTCCCTAGCTCCGTTGTTCTCCAAGTCGTTCATGGCCGCATTCGCTCCCCTTCCTCTTACGACATCGTTTTCGCCAAGGTGGATATCATTCTGTTTTTGTTTAATCAATTGAGGATTGTTCTTATTTAATTATGAATTTAATTTGATTTTGTTCAATTGTAATGCTTGATTGATTTTATATCTATTTATGACTTGTAAGTGTGTATATAAACATTTGAATCGATATTGAAAGGTGTGTTATTTTATGTAAGAAGTTAACTGTATCGATTACGAAAACGAGTAAGTTGCTGCTTGTTTTATGTTACTGAATTGTAATGACCTCATTATGTGCTTAGGTAAAAATCGAAATCTTGATAAATTCGTTTGTTTCGGTGGTTTTTGAGAGTATTTTAATTTCGTTACTGATTTTCACATGGACTTATCACGATGGAAGGAGTACGCTGGAGTAGCAGTTTAGAAGAAGAGAGAATGGTACTTGGACATGGAAAAATCTAGAGATGAAGAAGCTCTCCCTAGATATAGAAAAGTTAAAGTTAAGGCAAGGTAAGAGGCTAGAGACAAGGTGTATAAGGAGGTTTACTGGAAAAGAAGATATATAGTATAACCAAGAGGAGACAAATCTCTGTCAAGAATCTTTCTATGGTTAAGTGTGTAAAGGTTAATAACCAAAGGATTTTTGTCCCAAATAACGAGATGGTAGATGAGGTAATATTTTTTACAAGTTGTTCAAAGGAAGTGCACTGGGGTATATAAGAGATACCACTATTGGCAATAATGGAGATAACTAGGAGTATATGGACGTGGAAGAGGCATTGAAGAGAATGAAATTAAGAAGCTATTGGCAGACACCTAGGCATAATTAGTATTGAGTAGCTAGCATACCTTTTTAACAGGATTTTAAGGACAAGTAAGATGCCACAAAATTGGAGGAGAAACGGTGTGCCTATTTATAAAAACAAAGGAGATACTATGTTTAAACTATCGAGGAACTAAACTTATGTGTTACATCAGGAAATAATGGGAGAGAGTATTTAAGCAAAGATTAAGGAAGTGTACTAATATTTTGGAAAATCAATTTAAGTTTATGTAAGGTCGATCTACCTTCATTGATTTGGAGAATACACATAACAAGATATCAAGAGAATTCCTTTGGTGGGCAATGATTACGAATGGCATACCACGTAAGTATATTAACCTAGTTATGACATGTATCATAAAGTTAAAATAAATGTTAGAAGTTGTGGTACCGTTACAATTTGGTTACACCAAGGGGCCGAGTTCCTTCCTTTTATTGACTGTCTTGGATGAGACAAGTGAAGGGGTAAATGCTAAGTTAGAACAATGGAGACTAATGTTGGAATCTAAAGGTTTATGGAGTAAAACAAAATATTTAAAGTGTTATTTTAGCATTGAGAGGAGGTCAAGTGTGTGACCAAGGAGTTGCCTGTAAGCAAATGTTTCAAATTCCTAGGATCGGTTCCCCAAAGGAATGGAGATATTGATCAATATGTCACCTACGTAATGAAATTAAGGTGGCTTAATTGGAGAGCAACTACAAAACTATTCTGTGATCACATTGTACCCTTAAGTTTAAAAAGAAATTCTATAGGTTGGCAATTAGACCGGCATTATTGTATCAGTCGGAGAGAGCTTTCAAGAGAGAGCTTGTTAAGAAGATAAGTCCAGTAAAGATGTGTATGTTAAGGTGGATGTGTAGTAATACCTCAAGGGATAAAATTAAAATGTAAATATCCGAAAAAAAGTTGGAGAGATTAAGGGAATATTGATTGCGTTAGACTCGGCATGTTAGACACCAAAGGATAGATGCTCCGGTGAGGAAGGTAGAGGGTTAGGGTAATGGATACCCTAAATGCGGTTGAGGAAGATCAAGGATAACTTGGATTGGAGGAAATTAGGAAAGATATGGAGAAAATGGGTTTGGAAAGAGATTTGACCCTAAATAGTTATATAGGAGGGAATGAAGGAGTAGTATTGTGGATGATCACGCGAGATAGGTTTTTGGTTTATGTAGTCGACTCCATAGTTTTGTAAGGCTTGGCTTTGTTGTTGACTTGTTGTTGTAGTTGTATTTTGTGCTGGAGTATATATAAAATTAGAAGTAGTAGTCATTTGTAGAGTTACAGTTGTCTTTCATGTGTACAGTCATAGACTCATAGTAGGGCGTTATAGCGTGGAAATGAAACAATTATGTTTTCTATGGAAGGAATTTGAATTGAGCAAGAATAGTCTTTGGTAGTCTACTGACAATATGACTAAATGGTTTGAATGTGACTCGTACAGGAGACGTCTATTGAGTTGGTGTATATCAGGGATGACGGTGTGGTGCAATCTATCTGTGAGCAGCCAGTTTTTGGTGTGATAAAAGACATGGCTATTCTACCCTGGAATAAGAAACTTCTAGCACAAAATTCACAGGTTTTCTACGATATGCACTCTTATGTTACTGTTAACTATGGCTACATGACATACATTTCTTTCTTTCGGGCTAATTGAATGCAAATTTGATTCCTTTTTGCAGGTTCAGGGGAAAGACCTGTTGGTTATTATTTCTGATTCCGGAAAGCTCTCTTTTATCACATATTGTAATGAAATGCACAGGTTCTTATATCATTCTTTTGTTTTGGATTCTCTCCTTTCTAATGGAAAGATTGTATGTTTTCATAGTTTTTCATTGTTTTAAATTAATTTTGCCTCAGTTAGCCACTTATTTTTTATGCTTCGCTGATTGATTAGGTTCTTTCCAGTGACTCACGTTCAACTTTCAAACCCTGGCAACTCAAGGCATCAGATTGGTAGAATGCTTGCTATTGATGCCCTGTAAGTATCTATTATGGAGTTATGGCAATGTCAGCCACCTCTTCAAAGCCTTACTTGGAGACTTGTCTGGGCCATATATAAATTAGGTTGCTCGTCAATGTTTAAATCAGGGTGACAAATTCTATGCGGCTGGAGCTTCATCCAGTCAATAGCGGTGCTTTGGCTAGTTTCCTTTTATCCACAATTGGTGAACTGGAAAGATTATTGTGTGAAAAGATCACAATGAACCAGTATTATGAAAGACATGTGAGAGTCAAAGTTTGAGTGTTGGATCTTTGATCTGGTTGATCTGAATAAACTTACTAATATATTGGCAGACGCATTATTCTCGTGTATGTGGTGTGTGTATGAATGCACATCAATCCCCTGGTTGCTTATTCCAGTAACTGGATTTGGATTTCTCTACTTAATTGTTGTTCTCTAATGCACAATCCTCTTCCTTTTGTACGTTTTCCTATCAATTTCTTGTTGTTGATGGTGTCTGTATGTGTACTTGTGCTATGTGTTCCAGTGGGTGTTACATAGCTGTCAGCGCATATGAAGAACATGTTGCTCTTTTTTCTGTTTCAGCGTCAAGCGATGTTGTTATGATTGACAAGGTATTGCTATTTATTGAGAATAATATATGCCCCTGAAATGTACTGCAAGTTTTAATTTAATTATTTTGTTTTATATTTGGTTTGATTATGATTTAGAATTTTTTTTTCCCTTTATGTTATAGAGAATAACCTATCCCCCTGAACCTGAGGATGATTTGATTGACATAGGACTCCAACAAACCAGCCAGTCTGTCTTGGTTAATTCATTGCCTGCAGAGAAAATAGGGGCAGACTCTGCTTCAACACATCCAATGTCTTATATAAATGGCACTATATGGAGTATGTGCTTCATTTCAAAGCATTCAAACCAACTGATCAAGGAGCCCAATTCTGTACTTGCTGTTCTTGTCACCAGGTATGAGAACAATTATGCCAAATAAGGAAATATTGCTCTTCTAGTCAATGCTTGGGGATCTTGTTATTTCGATCTCTAGGGATATGATTGAGATTATTCTTTATGTCTTTCAAATAAAATAAGAAAAAATTAAATATGCAGGAAGGAACTGTCTTTGAATGAGCTGCTTCTGTTGGGATGGAATGTGAGAGAGAATGTTATCCATGTTCTTTCTAGGTTTGTGGAAAGTGGACCTTTGGCACTTACTATCGCTGAAGTTCCGGGATCTCAGGGGCTGGCATTTTTATTAAGGGTTGGTGATATCCTACTTATGGATCTTAGCGATGCTTATAACCCTTGTTGTGTGCAAAGAACAGACCTAAGTACTCCAATTGATATGGATGAGGAAAAAAGTTGTATGGAAGATCCTTATAAGATGCAGGATGGTGATGATGAAGGTTTCATTGCTGCTCGTGCTCTGCTAGAGTTGCAGGAGTATGGCATGGATTTTAGTAAAGGTAAAGATCCCATGAACGTTGATCCGGATGCATGCTGTGCTAAATCTGTACCCATGTATGTTACTTCATGGAGTTGGGAACCAGGAAAAGATACATGTCCTAAGATGATCATCTCGGCGGAGACAGGGGAATATTGGTATATTGAAATCACTTTTGGCCCCGATGGTCCTAAAGTCTTTTTATCTCATTGTCTTTATCTTGGTCTCCCCAGTAAAGTATTGTTATGGACCAAAGTTGGCTTTTTGGCAGCAATTGTGGAAATGGGTGATGGCATGGTCCTAAAATTGGTAGATGATGTTAGTCTGGATTATATTGGCCCGATTCAAAATATTGCACCCATTCTGGACATGTCAGTTGTGGACTATCATGATGAAAAGCAGGATCAACTGTTTGCTTGCTGCGGGGTGTATCCTGAAGGATCATTGAGGATAATCAGAAATGGTGTAAGTCTGGATAGATTAGTACGGACAGCTCCTATATATCAAGGAATAACTGCTATTTGGACTGTGAAGATGAGGATAAAAGATTCTGATCACTCCTTTCTTGTGCTTTCTTTTGTTGAGGAAACCAGGGTGTTGTCTGTTGGTGTAAGCTTCACTGATGTAACGGACTCTGTTGGTTTTCAGCCTGATGTCTGTACTTTAGCATGTGGTCTTGTTGTCGATTATGTGTTAGTTCAGATTGATCATAAGTCTGTCAGACTTTGCTTGCCTACTTCAGTTGCCCATCCTGCTGGTATTCCAATGTCATCCCCGCCATGTACTCTGTGGTCTCCTGATAATGTTGGCATCAGCCTCGGTGCAGTTGGACACAACACCATCATTGTTGCTACTGCAAATCCATGTTATCTTATTATTCTTGGTGTTAGATTGCGATCATTGTATGACTATGAAGTATATGAGATGCAACATGTTAGACTTCATAGTGAATTATCTTGCATATCTATTCCACAGATGCCCAGTTTAGGAAAAGAATCTGGCCCTATCCCAGCTGGATTTGATTTTGGTAATACATTTGTGATTGGTACGCACAAACCTTCTGTGGAAATTCTATCTTATGTACAAGGTCAAGGCATACGAGTTCTTGCCACTGGGCAGATATCACTGACAAATACGACTGGTACTGCCGTCAGTGGCTGTATTCCACAGGATGTAAGGCTTGTGCTGGTTGATAGGTTATATATTCTCTCTGGATTAAGGAATGGCATGTTGTTACGCTTTGAGTGGCCAATGACATCCTGGGTTTCTGACTTGCCCAATCACAGGACCTCTTTGCTTTCAAAATCTGGTTTGTTAAAGACATCAGCTTCAGCCGTTGTTGGTCCACAGCTTAATGTTTTCAACTCTTATGAAAAGCCCAAGGAAAATGATCCTGTTCATCTCCAAATAATTGCTGTTCGTCGAATTGGTATTTCTCCTGTTTTCCTTGTTCCTCTCAGCGAGTCATTAGATTCTGATGTTATTGCTCTCAGCGACAGGCCTTGGTTAGTCCAAGCTGCCAGGCACGGCCTCTCATACGTTTCAATCTCATTTGAACCTTCAACTTATGTGACTCCAGTATGCTCAGCTGAATGTCCGAAGGGACTTCTGTTTGTTGCAGAGAATTGTCTACATCTGGTGAGTCTTGTAGTATGTTGGAGCTATGGGGTTAGAACTGTTGATAGATACTTTTGTACTATTAGCTTTGTTGTATTTTTTAGCATTATATCTCATAATCATATGTTGGGTTGATTAAGTCAATCTGATTTACATGGTAGCTAATTCATTCTTCATGGGGCCTAACCGCTCAACAGTCTGACATGAACCTTGTTGAATAAGAATATGAGACTCATCAAGGACCTTAACATAATAGCCAAGTGCAAGTTGCCAAAGCCAAGTTACAAAACTTCTCTACATAGATCTATGAACCGTTTCTTTCTGTTTTCCAATCTGTGATTTGGGGAGTAGAATCTGATCTTCTTCCCTATGTTTGAAAAAACCTTACATAAAGATATGTGGAAGCTTGTTCTGATATTGCTCTGGTGTCTTTGATCCTGGGTTGGTTTTTAACTGAATTGCCCCACATAGAATTTTTTTGTTTTCGTAGTAGTAGTAGTTTTTGTAACCAGACAGAAATTTTCCTGGTGATAATATAGTGAAGACTTGATGTTGTAGGTGGAGATGGTTCATAGTAAAAGGCTCAATGTGCAAAAATTTAGATTGAATGGAACTCCACGAAAGGTCTTGTATCATAGTAGCAGGTTGCTGCTTGTCATGAGAACTGACTTGAATAACGATTTGTTTTCCTCTGATATTTGCTGTGTGGATCCCCTTAGTGGGTCTGTGTACTCGTCATTTCATTTTGACTTCGGTGAGACTGGAAAATGCATGGAGTTTGTGCAGGTTGGGAGTCAGCGGGTATTGTTGGTTGGAACCAGTTTGTCTGCTGGGCCAGCTATTATGCCTAGTGGAGAAGCTGAAAGGTTAGTCATATCTTGGTTTCCAATATTTTCAGACAGGATTTTTTTGTTTCTTGTTTCATGAAGTCCCGCTTCAAAATTGCACAGGGATCTTATTCAAGATGTTTTTGTTATTTTCTAGTAAATAGTTCTTTTTTGGACTTGGTGCAATTCTTGTAAGTTAATATCTTAAAACTTCCTGTTTATATGAGCTTCTTTACTATAACCCTGTCAGTACAAAAGGCCGTTTGATTATGCTCTGCCTTGAGAACTGGCACAGTTCAGATAATGGGTCAATGACAGCGTGTTTGAAAGCAAGTTCTTCTATGCAACAATTTTCACCATTTTGTGAAGCTGCTGGGTACTCTGCTGAAAGGATGTCTACTAGCAGTCTTTGCAGTAGCCCAGGTGATAATAGCTGTGATGAATTCCAGCTTGAAGATTCTGAAGCTTGGCATCTACAATTTCTAAACGCAGTAACTTGGCCTGGAGTGGTGCTTGCACTTTGTCCTTACCTTGATCATTACTTCTTGGCTTCTTCTGGCAACGCTGTAAATAGCTATCCTTCCTTTGATCTTGATGACTATTTGATGTAAATGACGGACATTGAGTATCCAATTTTCCTTTGTATTTTCAGTTCTATGTATGTGGTTTTCAAAATGATAATCCCAAGAGACTCAAAAGGTATGCTGTTGAAAGAACGCGGTTTATGGTTGTATCATTGACAGCCTACTTCACTAGAATTGCTGTTGGTGATTGTCGTGATGGTGTGCTTTTCTATTCGTATCATGAGGTAATTACTGCTGGTTTCTTATAGTTAAGTTTCCCACATAGTTAATGGTTAGTGAAGAACTCGATAATTTTAAGTATTTTGTCCTCAGCCTTAATTCCACTAAATGTATATATGTACAATGAATGTGCTAATCCTTATCTCCTTGACAACATATTCAAGGATGCAAAGAAACTGGAACAGATCTATTGTGATCCTGGTCAGAGGTTAGTTGCTGATTGTCTCCTTACAAATCTCAATTCTGCCTTTGTTTCGGATCGTAAGGGAAGCATTGCTGTCCTGACATCCTCATCTGATTTGGAAGGTGAGCTTCATATGTCCATTATACTAGACTGTTAGCATTTTTTTTTGTCTAGGTATTCAGTCAGGGATTATTCTTTATTCTACAGTGTCTTTTTTAGCAGATGACATGTTTGGATTTTAACTTTTGTGTTTCCTGAAATGTCTCAGACAATGCAAGTCCTGAGTGCAACCTAACAGTGAGCTGTTCATATTATATAGGGGAGATCGCAATGAGCATCAGGAAGGTAAGTCAGAAGTATTTGAAGTATCTGTTCTCATAACTCCTTGTTTTCTTCCGGTGGCTATTCTTCTCAGTCTTTTCCCTAACATTGCACTTAGGAACTTGAGCACATTTTCTTCTGTACATGTTTATCTTTCAAATTCATTTCCTTAAGCTTTAAGCCAGACAAAGATGTAAAACATTTTAAGTTTTGTTTTGTTTTGTTTTGAGGTTTTGGTTGAGGGCTTAGTATAGTTTTAATAACAGAAAAGTGAACTTAATATGTAATGCTACTTAGAGTGGCTGGGAAAGAAGATTTTTTTTATGTGTGTGTAACTTGGACTTGGCATTTGTTGACACAATGAAATTTTCACATGAACACAGGATATTGTACATGGAAAAAAAATGTGAACTTGGTCATACATCGATGTTGAAAAAATGCAATAGAACCACCTAAAGAGAAAGGCACTTTAGGTAGTAGCATTATTATTCAGTTATTTACACAGGAGTAGTTAAGAGTTTTCTTTTAGTTTATTTTACATTTCCGGGAGAGAGCAAGCCTCTCGATCGCTTGTGTTTATCTTTTATTTTCTGAAATTCCAGCTTAACCATCATAATTACCTTCTTATTTACTTAATCTTCCTCATTAGTTCTGTCCAAAGATGTTACTGTGTTACAAAAAGATTTAACCTTCTCTATTAATGAATCCTAAGTGAGTATGCTCAATGCTTGCCATGCATTGATCTCTCCATTTTGCCTTAAATTTCTATTATTGCAAGGCTGGGGTTCTTTACACTTATTCTAAATTTATAATTAAGATTTGCTTGACGAGAAGGAAAAGTAAAACCTAAGGATTCTCAATCATCTGATACTTGAATCTGTTTCTGGCTTACTTCCTCGATGAGAAATTAATACCCTAGAAGGTGTAAAACCATATTTGCAGAAGGGACAACGTTGCAGGCATTCTTTCTTGTTTTGCAAAACATTAGGAGTTGATAAGAACTTTAGAGATCAAGGATACTAATCCTAGAGGGAAAAATAATGTAATCGTTGTCAGAACTTCAGTTTCAAAGGCACTTTAAGGTGTGAAGAGTGTCTGGCGCTGAGCAACTCACTGTAAAACTGTTTATTTTGAATTTTGTATTGTGATTTCTTGTAATATAAAATTTTAAAATATAGATTTTAAATTTATTAGTTTCCTTATATTTAATTCATTGAGGTAAAGCTAAGACAAATGTATTTAGAAGGGATAACTAGAAAATGAGAAAATGCTACTCTTTGTCTTAAAAATTTTACTTTAAACCAAATGATAATACCAGATTTTATAAGAAATGCACACTTCCCTTTCTTTGAACAAGTCTGATTTAACATTTTCCTTGGACTGGTTTACAAGATTACCAGTATGCTAGTGAGAAATAAGTCCTTTAACTTCAACGTGTTGACCAGTCAGTATCTTGCCCAAGTCCTACTCCTTACACTCTTCAGCTTTCTCTCTGTTATCAAGTCAAAAGAGATGAGGTTGTGATTGAAGGCTGTTCTAACAGCCAAGTATTGAGGAGACGCAAGAAGATTGGAAGAACTAGAAGGAATCCATGGTCTGAAAGAAGAGAAAATAGAATCCAATGAGGGAGACAGATGATCAAATAGGATATAGAAAGGGAGAGATACGTGGAAATTTTTTTCTAGATAGAAGGGTCTAAAACTCCAGATTCTGACAAGTCTATCTATCTCTCGCAAGCCATTGTTTTTCTTTTACCCCTTTTTTTCTCAAGCAGCTTCATACACCATGCCTCGTACTTGGCTGAGGGAACTTCTCTGATGCGATTTGCTGTCACCTTACTCTGACTTGTGCTTACTGCTCTAGGACCCTGTTGTACCTGCTATGTGTTTTTAATGGAACTCTTGTCACTTTGTCAAAAACCTCCATCTGGATGAGCAGAAGCTGCTTGCTCTACCATGTGAATTAGTAAATAAAATATCTGTAGCATTTTCCTCTTCTCAGTTTTTATCGGTCAAACTTAGGTGTTGTCCTTCAAGCAAATGAAATGATTTAAAGAATTCTTGGTCTTATACCTTGGTCAGCTTGAAAGACTTACAACCTTTTTCAAAAAGAATGGAAGGCTGACAAGGTTTCAAGCAAAGTAAAAGCCCTCCTGATAAACAAATTTTTTTGAATACTCTGTACTTGGTTAGTTTTTGCAAGGGCTATACAAGTTGAATATGGTTCCAATTAAGCTGTTATTTTCCTAAAAGTAGAAAGTTACCTTGTGGCTGTGTCTTTTTCCATCAGTTTAAGTTAAACTTTTCATTACAGGGGCTATACAACTTGAATTTGGTTCCAATTAAGCTTTTTTTTTTTCCTAAATGTAGAAAATTACCTTATGGCTGTGTCTTTTTCCATCAGTTTGAGTTAAACTTTTATTTATCATAAAAAGAAAGAAATACAGAGGCGTTTCTGGCTTCTTATATCTTCTTTTGTCTTGGGAGCTAGAAAAGGTAAAGGTAATGATGTCCTTGCACATAATAAGTATGTTGTACGTAATAAGTATGTTGTACATAGAGGTAATATGTGTGTTGTAAGCAAGTAAGCATTTTATTGAACGATTTCCAAATAAGCGGACCCTTTTAAACTTCTTTCGTGGTTAAGGATCAGCTTAGGTTTAGTGTTACACACTTTAACTTACAGACCCTTCTTTCCTTAGTGTAAATCTCTCTTGAGCAATTCTTCCAGAAAAAGGAAGCTTTATATTTCTGGGCAAGGTTTTGCAGGTCTCCAAGAAAAAGGAAGCAACTAAGAAATTCTCGGCTATTTTACTCACTTTAAAGGAAATTTTTACTAGAACAGAAAATGTTTATATGAACAGTTGTAAAAAAAGGAGAATAAGCATGGAGGACAAGCTGTCCCCTGATCTGAAAAAATTAATTACAGGTAAGACAAAAGTGTTCACAGCTTGTCCTAGATTGTTTCAAGAAAACTTTTAGGCATTGAACTTGTATGGTATTCTATCATGTTGTCCTATTGTCACTGCGTGCATATATTTTGTGACAACTGCAATCTCATTCGTAAGTTGCTGTATATTTCCACGTAGGGGTCGTTGTCTTATAAAATGTCCGCTGAAGATGGATTCAAAGGGGGTGATGATGGTAATAATGTCATTGATATGTCTCGCAATGGAATTATGGCTGGAACTTTACTTGGAACCATTTTAATTTTCATCCCCATTTCCAGGTATCCTTCTTTTGAAACCCGATAACTTTCTCGAATAATTTCTATGAACAGTGAGTTTCACTTCATCTTTGTACATTTGATTAAGGGATGACAAATATAAATTGTACCAACCTATTATCCTCCCCCCTTCATTTTCCATTTAACATGTTTGGAGAATTGCTTATTCCATTGTATCCAAATGTTTACTCTTATTTTGAATGTCTCTTCAGTGAATTTATCATTGGACACTTGTTTTTGAGATAGAGGTAGAGTTACTAGTTGGCAGTAGCTAATGATTTCCTCCCTCCAATAATAATGACTATGGCAGTTTTATCTCAAAGTCATTGTAGGATATGGACTACAGTGCGTGCACTTACTGGTATCATTGTCAAAAAGGATCCCAAGATCCTAAGCCTTTCAAGCTTATGTTCTATATTTGACAATCTTGAATTATCCTAAAGATAGTGTAATGTATCTTCAATGGGCTGCTCGTTGCTCTGGTATGACACCGAAATCATGGGTGGTTCAGAATTTACCTCCTTACTTTTGTAGACTTCATTTTTGCTTATGCCTCAAGGAGTCTGTTTTATTTTTTCAGTCTAGGGTAACAGTTTGTTGTCTATTTCAAGTCCTTACACAGTGGCATATCTAGGATTTGCATAAGGAGTATGGACAACTGTATGACTATTATTCCCGTTTTGTCAAGCCCACTTATTTTTTTGACCATCACTTTTTGTTCTTTTAAGATTCTTTTTATGTTTCTGTCTAAAATTTGACTATTGATCGATATCTGGAAAACTTAAGTCTCTGAATTACAAAATGAAAACTCTCAAAAAGTAATACTGTTTAAAAATATTTTCATTTATTTATTATGAATGTACTCTTTTTTTAACTGTTAGTTTTCTGAATTTAATTCAAACAAATTAATGGATGTCGACCACTTGAATTCATAATGTTGAATCTGAATGGAACTTTAAATTAGGAATAAGAATCTGATTGTAAAAAGAAAAGAAGTTTATTAGAGTTGTGTGATAGTAAAAGACAAAAAATGATAATTGACTATAGATGTATGAACGAGGATTATTAATTGAAAAAACATGTTGAAATAATATCGGCTGAAAAATGTGCTACCAATTGAACCAACATGTACAGAGGAAACAAGAGGAGATAGATTTTTTTTTCCTTTTTTCCCCAATGTGAACACGAGCTTATCACACACCAGAGCAACTTTTGAACATGCTATCACCAGAATGCTGCACACATTTGCATTTTAATGGATTCAAAAAATTATTAAACAAACGCTCAGGGAATGCAATTCCCTTATTGCAATATGTATCCATCCCTGTTTTTATTGATTTAACTAGTCATAATAGCATGGTAGGTTCACCTCACTTAAATCCTAATGTGAGGTACTGAGACTAGGCTCTGCAGAATTGAGGGGAAAATGAAACCTGTTTGTCTCTCAGCTGTTTCCTTTCTTGATTGTTGCCCTTTACTGGACACACTAGCAAATTACTTTTCTGTTGATTGTGTAAAAAAATGTTGAATATATTTATGTGTGTGCTTATTCTGTTCTATGTGAGTTCTTTGCAGTTCAGTGTGTTGATCTATTAAATTAGTTGTTATTTATGTTCTCTTTGATATTGTCACAGGGAGGAATATGAGCTTTTGAAGCCTGTACAAGCCAGACTTGCAGTTCATCCCTTAACTTCTCCTATTCTAGGGAACAATCATAATGAGTTTCGTAGTCGTGAGAGTCAGGTATGAAAAAATGACGGTTCTTTTCTGTGTTGAAATTTTTGAAGCCTGTACTAGCCTGAGCAGTTCTTTCTCACATACATGCTGCAATTGTTTGTCATTTTTGTTTCCAGTATTGAACTTTCATCAGTAATCCTGTATGATACTATTAAAAATTATGACGGAGCAAACTCAATATGAATGCAGTGATATTGTTTCTTGTAGTTAATTTTCTTTTTTTTTTTTTCCATAAAGTGAATGTTGGCAAGTTGAATAATATAAATGGAATCTGCTAGTTACCTTGTGACGCAGACATGTTCCAGTCTGTTGTCCTGTCTTGACTTTCCATTTTATAAAGCTCTTTGGTTACATTTTTCCTCACTTTTAGCAGGCTGTGGTGCCTGCAATGCTTGATGGAGACATGTTAACCCAGTTTTTAGAGCTTACGAGCATTCAACAAGAAGCTGTGCTGGGACTACCTTGTGCAACTGCCGAAGAGTCATCTAGCTCCAGGTCACCACATTCACCCATATCAGTCGACCAGGTGGTACAACTCCTTGAACGAATTCACAATGTGCTGAACTGAATATCTTGTTCATCAGCATTTGTGAGGTCTTTCAGTGAAACATCAATCTGCTGAGTCTGTCCAGCTTCTGTGTATATCGAAGGCTTCATTCCATCCTATTTTGCTCTATGATTGAACTGCAGAACAGCTAATACTGCCAAATTTGTGGCAAAAGTTTTTGCATGTAGAAGCCAACTTCTAAATCCGTTTTAGTATATGATGTATATCAGATGATTTCCGGAACCGTTCGTTGGCCCGCTGAATTCTCTTTAATCAGATGATTAGATGCCAGCGTATACCTTTCCAAGTGAGGATATCTTGTCCTATTGGGAATTTTAGATGTACCCATTTTTAACTAGGTATAGTATATGATGTATATCATGCGGGAATCCTTGTACAGAATTTGTAAAGACAAACTTATCCTCAATCTGATGAATAAAGCAATGACGCTTCCTGTTTTCATCACAGAATCCGTTTTAGCAGCTTCTTTCATCTGTTGAGGTTGAATTTTATGACAAAATCACAGGTCCTTTCGTCAGTAAGTATTAAGTATTTCTTACTTAAAAAAATATATTCAGTATGTAATATTGCAAGGATTTGCAACATATAGTGTTTTACACTTTCCTATACAAAACAATAATTTTATTTCTAAATATATAAAATAATAAATTATAAAAAGTTAATTTCTTGGAATTAAAATTCAAGACAATTTTCAGAATCTCACATAGCTTTATTTTCCTTTACTTAGAAGTTATAATAATTAGTCAATGGATAATGTATGAATAGTGTGAAAGTGAATATGTAAGCAATATGCCAATATTTCAAGTTTTCAACAACTAAGGAAGTCTATGGGTTTTTTTGGAAACTATTCTCATGTCTAGAGTATGGTTTTCCCATATTCCTTCCTACCTTTTCGAAATATTAGTCCTAAAGAAAAAGATTGAAACCTCAGCAAGTGAAGAAAGAAAATTGAGAAGAAAGGGACGAAGAGAGTGAGAGTGAGAGTGAGAGCAAGCGTTCGGGTGGGGTTGGGTTTAAATAGAAGGGCTTAGGTTAGGGTAGTAAGTAAGAGGATTAAAGACAAATGAGTCTTTTAGTAATTAGGTAATAAATAAATAATAAAATAAAATTATGGAAAAATTAAATTAAAATTACAAATACAACATATACCTTATCTTATTGAAAAAGGTCAACCTTTGAATTATTTCAAAAAAAAAATACAATCTTTGGGAGTCATTGTATTTTAACGAGCTAAATGTAATGATCGATTTATTACAGGTAAGAATGTTGACGTGACAAGTCATTGTATTTTAATGAACCAAATAGAGATATTAGGATAAAGATCTTTGTTTGCCATGTAGTTTGTCTCATAGTTTGCTTCCCTAAACTTTTGGTTGATCGAGACTTCCTCCAACTTGTTCAAATCTCAGCTTTGCATCTCAATTTATAGTATACTTTTTCCATTGGACTTGCCAATAGATGAAAATTTTAATTTTGTTGCTAAATTATGAACTTGCCAAAATTACTACATACACATGGTAGTCCAACTAAGAGTGAAATCATATGAAGCATCTACACCAAACCTAAAGTGCACAATAATAACACTCTCTTTTTGAAAAGGGGTAGTTTGTTATGTGTCATTCTCCATTGTTCTCATCTCATAATGTAAACTCCATGATTTTGATTTCATTCTCACATTAATTAAAAATGAAATCAACGTGTAAATTCGAAAACATTAAAGGTTTATCTCTCCTTTATCCAGGACCATTTTAGATAATTTGAAAGCAAATCTGATCTCCAAAAATAAAAGTGATACTTTTTATGATATATTGTTTTGTTTTAAAGAAATTTTTTCTTTCACCTTAATAAAATTATATAAGGTTTTTTAGGGATGAAAAAGGAGAAAAGATGCTTCACCATTATTGAGATAAAGTATAAAAAGGGTGAAAAAAGTATTAACAAATTTACACCATTTTAAAATAATAATGGAAGCACAACATTGGATGAATTATTATTCCCCGTCAAAATGAAGTAGTTAAAGTGCTGTAAAAAAAATTAGGCAAAAAATGTGATATGCATTCTATGTTATATATTATAAGTATTTGTGTGTTGAGTTTGGATCCAGTGTCTCAGCTTAGGATGCACATGCCCTTAGACGACCCTACTCTCATCGCCCACAATTCCAAAATTAATTTTAACATGATAACATATACTCTTATTGTCACAATTTCATCAATAAACTACGTTTTAAGCATACACAACATATATTACTCTAAGCTTTTATACCATTTAGATAAGAATAAATCAAATCTTAAATGATAAAGCCGTTAAGACTTTACACAAAATCGACTATAAATTTCAACAACCTTTGACCATCAAATTCAAAGTTAATTCAAAACCTAGCAAGTCCAATGTCAACAATGTCCTACTCTCTAAACCCTTTCTTAATCACCTTTTGATTTAAACAAAGCACACACCAAAAACCACAAAATCAACTGCGTGTAGATCTACGAATATTTAGTGTCACCACTTTCTAGTTTCTACTATTTGATTACTGCGTAGTTACTAGATTCCTGTCCTTTCTATACCACAAAAGACTAGTCCTTTTCATAACCCCAATCTTCCACAGTGTGACAGCCTAAAGCCCAACAATCTCATGCACTCTTTATAGCAAACCCCCACAATTGCCATAAAATTAAGAATCTAGTTGCATATCTAATTCACTAATGAATTAGTAATTACCCTTATAATATATAGTTTTATATTAGTCCAAACTTTTTGAATCTTCTTTGTTCTTCTTTCTCCTGCTCTGATATTTTCCCAGGCGGGAGAGAGAATGGAGAAGATCATACCAACGTGGCAAGCTGCAGTTCTGTGTGGAATTGTGGGTTGGATTATTATCTCATCATTTTTGGATTTGACTCGACAGATCAGATCTTTATTACAACCATGGGTTATACACCATGTCAAAACTGGCATTCCTCTTGTTCTTCAGATCCAGGTTTGTGAATTCATGAGTTTTTGTTGAATTTTGGTATTTTAGATTGGTTTTGTGAAATGCTTATTGATTTTCTTGAGTGAATTTTTGGTGGAATTGCAGAAATCACAGCATCAATCCTTGGATGCTCTATTTTCTGTGGTTTCATTTGTTGTTTCTGTGCCATTCTACACTGGTTTTCTTCCTCTACTTTTTTGGGTATACTTTTTTGTTGGGTTTTTTTTATTTTAATTTCCTTACAAATTTAATGGAAATTTATGGAAAAAGTATATGGGTGATTTTGATAGATGGGATTTTTGTTTTGGATGGTAATATTGCAGAGTGGACATGGGAAGTTGGCAAGGCAAATGACCCTTTTGATGGCGTTCTGTGATTATATTGGGAACTGTGTAAAGGTAGAGTTTTGTTGAAAATTAACAAAATATATGTGAGGAACTGAGGGTAGG
This sequence comes from Dysphania ambrosioides, assembly GCA_026401315.1. NCBI lineage: Eukaryota > Viridiplantae > Streptophyta > Magnoliopsida > Caryophyllales > Amaranthaceae > Dysphania > Dysphania ambrosioides. The sequence continues at coordinate 10,595,030 of CM048661.1, forward strand.
ATAAGTTTTTGATGAAATTGTGCATATATTATAGGATGTGGTTTCGGCTCCGAGGCCGAGTTGCCCACCTGTAAGGAGATTGATTGCTACTAAAGATGAAGAAGAGAATGCCCAGGAATATGGGTTGCCTTCTTCTCATACCCTCAACACAGTTTGCTTATCTGGGTAATAAACCTTTTTAAGTTTCCTGCTAGTTGTTTTTCTGGATTATTTTGGTTGTCACAGCCCCACATTCTTCGAGTGCTTGCCGCTTCAAAATATTGAACTGCTAATCACGTGCGTATTGTAGCTGCGTAAGTGCTTATGTCATTGGTTCATCGCCATGCTTTAATGTACTTTTGGGATTGGTCTCTATGGAATGCTTGCCATTATACACAATTGTGCAATGTAGAATTTGAGTCATAGGGCTCATGTTGGATGTTTGGCTTGAGATAATTATTTTTCACTATTAACAAAGAAAGTTTGGCTCTTACTTACAGCATCCTGGTCTAAATAAGTTGCAAGTCTCTATATTGATGCAATATAATGGAAATAGTTGGCAAGGAGTTAAATTTAAAGAAAACAAAGTTACTTGGTTAGGGAAATCAGAAATGCATTACTTCGAAGTTTGAACATCTTATACATTTGTATCTGTGGCATTCAAAACACTTTTAAACAATTATTTCCATAGTTATACTCTTGTATTGTTCCTCAAACCTATTCTTTAGTTTATATCCGAGCAACTCATATTCACAGTGGTGAGACATTGACTGATAAATGATATGAATACAGACTGTCTCTTTTGTTGTTTTATGCATAAGAAAGTTCATAACCCTCTTTTTAGCAGAGACTGCTAGGGCAAACATGCCTTGAGTACTTCCCTGATATTTCAAAATGTTTATATTCATTGAGAGTTGAGAGTCTTGGGACCTCTATTTTTCACTTAGAACTATCCTGACATTAGTTCTATACATCATTTTATTATTTTATTGTGGTGCCATTAGCCTGCACAAGGTGCTTTTTAACCTCTCTAGTGTCTACTTGTTTCTTGAAATCTCCAGGTATCTCTTGTATTATGTCCTATCATCCAACCCAAGGAGTGATGGCCTTGAAGTAATGGTTGGCGTCATCATGGTTTGCTTGTTTGTTGGCCTTATAGCCTTTGGTATGTCATGAGATGAGCTTACATGTGGTTCAGTCACTAGCTTTCCTGACATTATATCTTGTAGCTGAAATTGGCTTTTTCTTTTTATAGGAAGAATTTACCTTGGCATGCACAGTTTGATTGATGTCATCGGCGGATTTGTCCTTGGATTGGCAATCCTTGCCTTTTGGCTCACTGTCTATGAATATGTTGACACATTTATCACTGCTGGGAAAAATGGTAAGCAAGCTCATCCTTTGATGTTATAAAGATCTCTGTTGTTTCTGCTCTAGAATGAATGTACTAGCAGGTCATTAGTTCCAGTATACAATCAAGAATCAAAGGCCATTGAACTAGGCCATGATATCTCTATATCCAAAGTAGGACCAAGAGATTTTAATGCTTATCTAGTGTCTGCTAACTTTAGGTGCTATTTGGTTGGGGGTTCCAAGAAACTGTAAGGAAAACATCTCTCTTGGTTCCTTTGAAAGAGCTTGTTTGAATTTTTTTTTCTGTTTCCATTTCCACTTTCTTTATTCAAATGACCTCAATCGGGCCATCTCAATTTTCCCCCTGCCCTTGTACTTGAATCCCAAGCTAGCTCTTATCTTTTTTCCATCACTGGTGCCACCACCTGACAATTTTTGACCTGAAATCACCCGCGCCTGTTCATTAGTCAATTCTGAATATCTGATCTTAATGACCTGGTGCACAAATAAAATTAATGGATGCACCCAAATTCTCATCGTCATTCTTCTGTCTACAACTTCATTGTTGACCTCCACATCAACGTTGATTCTCTTTTGTACTTTGACTCTGATGGATCTGAGATCCTGTAGAACATTTTCGTCAACCCCATTATACCACCACTTTCAACAATTGCGACATCCTGAATTACCACCATCTCTTCTGGCTAAAAAGGGCAAGTACAAATCAAGTAGTAAAGAACTAAGAGAGCTGAAACACACTGCAAAGCTCCTGGAAAGGGTAAAAAACTGAAGAACCTGCAACGTATTTTCTGACACGTTTCGAGGTTTCGCAGGAAAGAACACTGTGGAAAAGCACAGTTCAGTATTTCTTTTTGAAGATGTATCGTACATTCTTATTTCCCATTTGTTACAGATTAGTTTGGTAAATAACAATAACCTCCCTCACAAACCAACAAAAAAAGAGAAAACAATAAAAGAACGATTGTTGCCGTAATTATGGTCTTATGTATTGTTACCTAATATTCTGCTTCAGATTGGGTACCGGAACACAATTAGCTACCTACAATTAGCCTATATGTCTACCACCACTAGCACATACCAATTCACTATTTTTCTGAAAACATTTTCTTGGGGATTAGTGAATGTAGTACTTGTTTAAACTTTTTTTGACTCTTTCCCAGCAACTTATTAGCTTCTTTCTGACTTAATTTCGTGTTTCTTGAACCTTCCATGTATTGATATACAGGAGCTACAATCCCTCTTAGTATCTTTATGCCATGCAGAAAAATTGCCATGTTTCTGATTTGATTTCAAGATGAGGGGCTGTATTTTTTATTTGGTGGATCTGACGTATGATTGCAAAACATAGGGATGTATTGCAGTAATCAATGCTATTTAGTCATTTACTGTTACTTCTTTTTCCTTTTTTTGTTTGGCATAAAATTTGTTTCTTTCCTCTATCTACTCTGCATGTACCTAGTGCCCACAACTTTCAGTTGGTGTTAGTCTATCAAAAAATTAGAGACCTTAAACAAAGGGAATGAGACCTTGAAATTTGTTCTGTTGATCATTAAGTTTTGTTAATTAGTTGAAGGAATTTGAGTTTATCCAGAAGTTATGAATATTATTAGTAATAATGTTACTATTATTTAATCTATTGACTGGATGATATTATCTTATTGTAGTCCAACTTGAAATTGTTTCAAAAGTATGAAACAAAATGGATAGCTTCTCCAACTTTGCAGTTAGTATTGCCCATGTAAGATATAGAATTGAATGTAAGAAGCTCAGAAACGTCTGTTTCCCTTAAATTTTCATTTTGAAACCACTTCCCTTGCAAAGTGCTAGTACATTTTTCCATGTCCGAGGGCCAATAGGAATCCTGTAGGCTGTAGCTAATGGTGTTAGAGTGAATCATTTCCTTTATTACAGGGCAAGTTCCTTAATCTTGATTGGCACCAACTTCATCATCAAGATGTGGCAATAGATTCTGGAAAATTTACCAAATAATTCATTAAAATGTTTTTCTCAGGCAGGTTGCATATTACTAAAAGCTTTAGACCTATCAAGGTCAGCCATATGGTTCTCATTATAGCCATACGGATCTCAAAATAGCCAAAAATTCAGACTCAAGTAAATGTGTCGAAATTAGATTTAGGTTCCCAGAAGATAATGTGCTATAACTGTTTGTTAAAGTTCTGTACGCAAGTTTGGGAAGAAAATATACTCAAATGTACTCACTCTCCTTAAAAATTTTGCCTAACTAGAATTTTTACCTCTTACTGTTAAGATTTGGAATTTTTTTTCAACTTTATTCCTTAACTTAGGAGCAATAGTTAATTACACTTTTCTCCTTATAAACTAAGTTTAAGGTAATACAGAGTTCATACAAGATGTTTTGAATTCATTTACTATCAATTGTAAATTCTGGTGGTCGAAAGAACGAAGGTTTAGGCTTTGTTCACCTTATTTAAGTAAGTTTCAGCAAAAAAAAAAATAGAAAACTTTAAGCAAAAATAAGCTAAGTTCAATAAAAAATGAGTCTAGAAAGACATAAGTTTAGCAAAAATAAGTTTAGTTCAGCTAAAATAAAATAAGTTCAGTAGAAATAAGTCAAGGAGAACCTTGGTTTATAGCTTGCCCATAATTTATGGATTAGGTACGTGGCTCCTTATTGTCCTATCAGATGGTAATATAAGGTTAGACATCAAGCTCCAAATGTGGTGGATTCCAGGTGGAGAGTTTGGACTAGTTCCAAGAATGTTATTAATCATCCATGGGTTGTTTTGGGGGAATGGGTTAATTTTGCCATTAGTGTCATCAGTTCACCTCTGAAAATTTATCCTTGTGCTATTTTGTCAATGCTTTACTTAAACTTCCTGAGTTCTTGCTGCTTTCAAAATTTACTTCCAGATGTTGGCCTTATTGTTCTTTCCTTGATTTTATTTGTTAATAATGACACATTTGACTGTAGGTAGCAGGTCTTTTTGATTGATCTTTGATATATTCTTGGATACATTTGATATTTATTTATAGGAAGATTCATATTACTTGTGTTATTGTTTTCTAATAAGTCGAAAATTTGTTATTTCACAGTTACAACATTTTGGGCTGCCCTTAGCTTCTTGTTGTTCTTTGCTTATCCGACACCCGAGATTCCAACACCAAGTTTTGAATTCCATACGGCCTTCAATGGGGTTGCATTTGGCATTGTAAGTGTAATTTTAAACATTAAAGGGTCGTTGTCATTACTTCAATTAATCTTTTCATGTTTTCCTGCAAAGTGGTGTCTATTCATTCTAAATTTCTAATAATGAACTTTATGTGTCTTCTTCTTCAATTACTTTTCTTGTCAATTAAAATTTGCTTATGGAATCTTTAATGAAGCAGAAGTCAAACTAAAAGAAAAAAATGGGAGTATGAATTAAAAATCAACTAATAATCAATCCATGAAAAAAAGATTGTGCTGTCAAGGAGGCTTAGCCTAGTGATTAAGCTTGTTATCAGATTTGAAACTTCTTACACTCATTCCATATTATATGTTTCATATTCCTCTTTTTTTTTTTGCTCTCATATAACAAAAGAAAGTGCTGAATGTTTTTTGTAGTTTTCCTTGCATATGGTTTTATGTTCAGTATGAGGGGTGTTACACATATGTCTGTCCACTCTCTGGGGGAATTATAAATAGTTCCGAGATTGTGCAAGGGTGTTTAACTGTTGTGGTAATTTCTCAAGCTAAGTAGAGGGTTTTTTTTGGGAAGAATAAACCTTGCAGGTGGACTAAAAAAATCCATTGTCAGAGACAGCTTCTCAATTCAGTATTAACACTCCTGACTTCATGAGTTTCGTTGTCCAGGTTTCTGGGTTACAACAGACATATCACCAGTTTCACCATGAGGATGTGCCACGCATATTTACCTCCGAACTTGCTGGCCCCACCTTCATTGGACGAATCCTTGTCGGTATACCCACCATCCTGCTAGTGAAGTACTGCAGCAAGGCCTTGGCAAGGTGGATTTTACCAGTGGCATTGAACACGATAGGCATTCCTATAAGGTCAACGACTTACCTTCCTGCTCTAAATGGATCAGCGTCTGGTAAAAAGTCAGACAATACCAAGCAGCAATCAGGGTACCTTCAGAAAATTTTATTCTCTTCCTGTGAGGATTCTTTCGATATTGATTCAGGCATCAGATTCATCCAGTATGCAGGCCTTGCTTGGTCTGTGGTTGATCTTGTTCCATCATTATTTTCTCAGCTCAATTTGTGATCAGTATGGAATCTATATATTTGACGTATATCTGTAGAGTACCTACTGTTATTAACCCCCTTGCTTGGCATAAGCATATTGAGTATATATATATATATATATGTAATTTTTTGCTATATATTTCCTTGCTTAGGATATACGGAGTAATAGTTAAAATATTTAAGATGTCTTGAGAAAATATAATACTGAAAATAGGATGGGAATGGGAATATAATTGGATTTTCGTGAATGTAGTGTATGTTAAGAATCTAGCTAGCGTTCCATCTGAGCCAGGATCAAACTCTTCTTTTGAATATTATTGGGTTGTGTAACTACGAAATCGAATTATCACCACCAAACTAACGAATTATAGAGGCTTGCCTCGCCCTGAGTGATTCTTGGCCGGAGACGCAATTACTTTATTTTTGTTACTATTTAATGCATCCTTGCTTTGTTGGAGGAATGATTAACCAGTTGTTGAGAGGGTACTCAGTCATTAGAGCTGGGAAAATTATCCAAATTAGATTGTTGAATTGTGAAAAGTCTCAATCGAAACATAATTGAAACTTGTTAGACTTCTTGATAAAATCAAATTGATGTCAACTCTAATTGAATTTGACTTAATCATAATATGGTCTTTAGATGGTTTCATTTTGAAATGATTTGTACTACTAATATGACTACTTGAATTTGTTTTCTTACTCATTTACATTTTCAATACTCCGGACATCTATATAGTTTCATAGAACCCTTTATTCTTATTCATTCTTTTATGTAATTATTCTTTATCATTTGGAATCTTGATGCTCTTGTGAGTTGTGATGTATTGTCTTTCACAATCTAGTATAATTCGAATTTTATTATATATTTCATAAAGAAAGAATGGAGGAAATCATAGATTGACAAAGGTTTCTTTTTTATAAAAATAAAATAAAAAATAAAATGGTATGGTGGCCAAACTTAGCAAAGTTGGCTACTAATTGATTTTCGAATGCATAAACATAAATTGAGCTAATAAGAATTAGGAAATTCTTTGTTATTCTTTTTTTCTTTTTATACATGCATGGGTGGGTTGAGAGGAGCGTTGTTTTAATTTGGATTTCATAATAGGTCACGTTTGTTTGGTTTGATTTTAGACTGTTGGTTTTGAATTTGAGTTGAAAGTTATTTTGGTACATTGCAGTAAGGGTCGTATTATGTAAGGAATTTGTTTTACATTTAAAGTTATTTCAAAAAAAAATTTGGTTTTCCGTTGCAAAACTCTGTTTTATAGCCTTAACATTTGAACACGTGGCGGTAGCACACCGGTAGTTTCCTAAAGATTTTGTTTTCGGAAAATGGGAATTATCGGGGTATTACAGATTAGGTAACAACGTCACTTAACCTTAGCATCTTTTGCTAATAGCATAAGCTATTGGACTTTCTTCATTTAATTTTATAATATATACTTTATAATATTTTTGACGAGAAGTTAATTTTTCAATATATAAATTTAATTCATAATCTCTAAAAATCATTTAAATTTGCTATTTCTTTTTTTTATTACACTCTTCCTTTTGTTTATATTCTTCCTACTTTTCGTTTAGGAGTATTCGTTATTATTTTCTTACTTTTACGTTATTCCTTTGATAGAAGATGAAATTTTTTATTTTATCTTTCATAAAAAAGTGGGTCGACTTATATAACTTAATAATATCAATATCTCTAAATAATTTTCTTTTCGTATCAAAAAGTAAAAAATGGACTCCCTCCCAGTTGTTCACTCTATTACTCACTAATCTTATACTATTATTTAAGAGACACAATGAATATGAGACCTTCAAAATCAAATTGGAGGCTTTTCGTTGCTTCGGGTGGAAAAAGGTAGCTTTGGGTGACAAAATTAAGAAAGAAAAAAAACAACCATAAATTTAAGAAATCGTAGCTTCAGGTGAAATTTTTTAAAAAAAAAAGTTTGCTTTGGATGAAAAAATAATTAAAAAAAACAACCAACACCACCCTAAACACACAATAGCACAACTGAAACATAAGGGATAACTTCCAAACACAAACAATTTTTATTGCTCTACAATTCTACATAATTGCCAACTAAAATCACCATCATTCACCATATTTTGAAATCACAACATTCCTTCTTCTTATATCGAATGATATCACTTTCAAATCATAAGAATAGCTACCTGAAATTCACAATAAGAGAAAAGCACATCAATACATATTTGCTTGAGGGCAATGCACACCAGAATAGGTATGATCCTTGTTGCCTAATTTCTCTCTTGATTTAAACAAGACAACATTTTTTTGTATATTTGGTAGTGCATATAACTTGATGATGGAATCCAAAGTACAACAACAACAACAACAAAGAATTTCGGGCTTCCACTTAGCATTTTGAACAAATCATTACGAAAAAACCAAAATCTAATTAACAACCAATCGAAATATACAATGCAATTAGATTATTTGTCACAAAGTTCATACAAACTACATATAAAACTTGGTAAGCATGAAATTTGTCCCAAACCTCATAATTTTCCCCGCCTACAACAACTGCAAAACAAATTGTCCCAAACCTCATATTTTCCCCAACTTCAACCCAAACCCAAATTTGACAATCCCATCTAATAAAATCATGAAATCATAAGCACAACCCCCACATCTAAAATCATTTACCAAAAACTGGAAGTTTAAAAAATTGTACAATACCATAATTAATGAAATCATCAATAATATATAGCCCTTATGAAATTTTTAATAAAAAACCATATTAATAGCAAAAAGATGGAAATCGATGGAGAGGTTTGTGACCATAATCGCCTTAATAAAAATATCAAAATATTGATACACATTTAAAATTTGGTCAGTAAGATTCTCACTTTTTCAATCAAATAATAATAACGAAAAATAGGAGAGGATTGATTACCTTTGAAGATGACGTTGCAATTTTCTATGTGACGGAGCATTTTGGTAATTTAATAATTTAGATTATATAATAATGATGAATAGTCATATATATGAAAGAATCAAAGAGACAGAGAAAAGGCCGAAGAAGTCGTAGGTGTGGGTTAGGCAGATAGGAGAGACTACAACCCAATTAATTCTACTAAGGCAGATATATTAGTTGTAGGTCCGGACATGGTAAAAAACCAATTAATTTATTAAAGTAGTAAAATTCGATGTTGCAACATATTTTATAAAATTAAATATAGAATTATAAAGTAATTTTAACATCTAAATATTCACCTTTTATGTGATTGATTTAATAGTTTGAAAATGGGTTTAGGTTCGAGGCGACGTCCATCAATCACAACACACATAACCCATAATTAAATATTTTCAAATGTATAAGGATGGGGATATGGTTCGAATTGTATATATTGTGCTAAAGTAGAGGTGATATCATACATATAATTAAAGTTAATTATATAATAAATTATCAACTATATATCTGTATTTTGTAATTGGACCTATATTTTATGTTAATAACCAGACAACTTCAGTTTCATCTATCTAATATCGTACAATTATACGGGTATATGCTAGTACTATATTAAATAGGAAGAACATTAGAAAAAAAAGGAGATATTGTTATAAGTTCAATATAAAAAAACGAATATCAATAAAAAAATTGATTTATTAAAAATTTTATACCAAAGTGGATAATTTATTAAAAGATTAATTTCATCAAAAAATTAATATTTTGAACAAGCATTTAAAATATGAAGTAATTTTATAAATAATTTTTTTAAGGAAGAGCTAAGAAAGGATGGATCCCACCAAAGTTCAACCAGGGCTGAGAAAAGGGTGAGCCAAATAAACAACACTCCCAAACTCACTCCGCCGTCCACCAATATAATTAGCCCACCCATTTTTGCATTTCCCCTCTGCATCACTTTTTAGAGAGAGAAACACACAACTTTCTTCTAACCTTTCACAAATTCACGCAATTTCTATAGTGAGAAACCACCTAAATCCCTAACCTCAAATCAATCAATCAATCATTTTGCAGCCCCTATAATTTCATAGCATCCCGAGATCTATCTCTATATCTTCGTCTTCTCCAGATTTTTCTGCATTTTCTCTCTCTCTCTTCCCTATATTAGGGTTTCCTAGATTTCCCTCCTTTTTTACGCAATTCTTCAGGTTCGTCCTCTCTCATTCTTCCTCTGCCTCCTATGCATTTGTTCGTGTTCTTCAATTCGATTCTCGATTGCATGTAATTATTATTGATTTTTTTATTATTTTTTATAATTATTATTGATTTTGATGATGTTTTGTCGCGTTGATTGATTTTGTTTTAAATTAGGGTTTTTTTGTTGCTTTTTTTTTTAAATTTTAATTACGTCGCATTCACTTAATTAGGGTTTTGTGATTTTTTTTGGATTTTTGTAGGTTTTTGTTGTTGTACTTTGTTGAAGGACGAGATTTTGTATGATGAGGACATCATGGGCGGATTCCGTGGCAGCTGAGAATGAGAATGGTGGAGCTGGTGGTGGTGCTGGAGGTAGGCCAACCAAGGCTACCTATGTACCGCCGCATCTCCGTAACAGGCCGCCATCTGCAGATTCATCTTTGGGAGGACCGCCGCAGGTTGCATCACAACCACAGGTTAATGATAGACCTGTTTTAGGTGGTCCGCCAGGTGGAAATAGGTGGGCTGGTGGTAGACCTGATTTTGGAGGTGGCAGAGGAGGTGGAGGTGGATACGGTGGTGGTCGTGGGGGTGGAGCTGGATGGAATAATAACAGGGGTGGTGGAGGTTGGGATCGTGGTAGAGACAGGGAGGTTAATCCGTTTCTGAATGACGTTGACGATGAGGAACCAGAACAGGCATTTGGTGAGCAGGAGAATACCGGGATTAACTTTGATGCTTATGAGGATATACCTGTGGAGACTAGCGGGAATAATGTTCCACCCCCTGTAAATACGTTTGCAGACATTGACCTCGGAAAAGAGCTTAATTTGAACATTAAGAGGTGCAAATATGTGAAGCCTACACCGGTGCAGCGCCATGCTATCCCAATTTCCCTTGCTGGACGTGATTTGATGGCATGTGCTCAGACTGGTTCTGGAAAAACTGCAGCTTTCTGCTTTCCGATTATTAGTGGTATAATGAAGAGTCCGCAGACTGCCATGAAACCTCGTGGATTTCGAACTGTCTGTCCACTTGCGCTTATCCTATCTCCAACTAGGGAGTTGTCAGTGCAGGTGAGACTTTAGTTATGGCTATTTGGAACTCGAAAGCTTTTTTAAGGTGTTATTGACTTATTTATTGTAATGCGTTAGTAATCTCCGATTTTAATGTGGTGGATGGTAAAACATAGATTAATGAGGAAGCTCGGAAATTTGCATACCAAACTGGTGTCAGGGTGGTTGTTGCTTATGGAGGAGCTCCGATCAGCGTACAGGTTATTGTTTCTGTTTATACTTTGCATTCTTTTATTAATATTTTTTCTTTCTGCTCCCTTGGTCCTTTTAATCATAGCATTTTTCTGAAGTTCTGTGACTTAGAGGCTTAGTCATATGTGTGAGTTTCTTTATTTTTTTTGGCATCATTTGCTCTTTTGCATTAGAAGTTAATACATAATAATACTTAGTATATGATTCTGAGATGCTTCAGTTGGTGTTTTGAAGATTTGGCTAGCTTTGTACACTTCAAGCTCTATGTGAGGCTGATTTGCTTTCATTTATTTGCATTGCTGGCATACAGTTTTGTTTATATTTTTACAATCCTCAACATGAAGTGTATGAAGTCATCCACTCGAATCAATTTGTAAGCCAAAGTCGTGGAAAGTTTGATATTGCTCTCATGTGTGAAATGTTCGGTACAACATATAATTGTGTCTTTAGTATACATTTTACAGCAAAACAATTCACTGGCTTTGATATTCATATAGTAGAGCCCCATCCTTCCCCTTTTGTTTGCTCAATTGGGTGAAGTTGCTTATTTTATTTTTTGGTTAGGTAGAGTTGATGGGATAGAAAATTTGGTGGGACCAAATGTAGTGGATGTGAGATTAAAATTGACGTCTCCCATGGCTGTTTAACAGTATGGAACAAACTCAAAGAGACAAAATAAAAAGGAAACTAGGGCAAACATCAAGGGGCAGAGGTAGTATTGCATGCACATTGGATTCTGTAATTATATGAAATTCTGTTTTGAATGATGTAGGTGATTGTTGGTTTGTGCTTCATGGATTATGTTGTTTGCTAGAGGGTTAAGAATTTTACTGGATAATGTCTATTAAGATTTAAGCTCATATTAAACTGGCTAATTGTACCTCTCCCTGAAGACAGTGCAGTGGTAGGGGAGTAGATTCTACTGATTCTGTAAATTTTAACTAAGTTGAAAGGAAAAGGATACGCTGGTGCATTAGATGCTGTTGTGATCAGAGTTAAGTGTAATCTCATTTGTGGTGTTTTCCTTTTCTTATGTTTAACTAGCCTTAAAGGTTGCAATATTCATATTTGGATTTTTTCTTGTGGGGGTGGGATAAGTGAATTAGGTAACAGATTCTCACTTTGTACATTTTTATTTATGCTGTTAAGTCAAGGTAAATGTTTACTCTTTATTATATGTAGATTTGACATCCTGACAGAATGAATATCTAGGACAATTTTACCCTCTTTACTGTGTTGGTTGGGTAACTTTGTTTTCCTGTTTTAGAGTTTGTAGGATTTTTTTTATGTGCTAATTGCTTTTGCAATATTTATTCTACAAGGAATTTTATTTTAAATTATAGAACTGATGATTCTTGGTTCTGTACAGTTACGAGAGCTTGAAAGAGGAGTTGACATACTCGTTGCGACTCCTGGAAGGCTCGTAGATTTGCTAGAGAGAGCTAGAGTGTCCCTTCAAAATATTCAATATCTGGCACTTGATGAAGCTGATAGAATGCTAGATATGGGTTTTGAACCCCAAATTAGAAAGATAGTTGAACAGACTGATATGCCAGCTCGAGGTACCAGGCAGACAATGCTGTTCAGTGCAACTTTCCCTAAGGAAATACAGGTGAAGTGTTCATTTTTTTATTGGTAATATAGCACCCCCCACCTCCCTTTCTTTCCTTACTAGAAAAACCATTGTCTTGGAAAGTTTATATAGTTTGTTAGTTGTCAAGCACCTTTTTTTCATGTAACTTTGGAGCATTTCAGGCCCCTGCATGCCTTCTAAACTCGTCCTCTAAGGATTTGACAGGGATCTAGGGCCTTCTTTATGCGTGCTGGTCCATTCAAGAGGCTTGCCTTCTAAACTCGTCTACTAATGATCTTGGCTAAAAATGTTTAGCACCTTTGATTTTATGATAAAGAGTGTCCTGCCTGCCAGTTGATACTCCTTGCAATCATTATTTTCTGTTCTCCAGATTTTATATATTTGTTTAGGACACTATTATTTTTTGGCATGTTCCTCTGCTTGTGAAATGCATCATATACATCTAAGTTTGTTTTGGATTTCCTCTGCTCTTAATCAATTGCATCATATCTTCTTCACAAGCTCCAATGCAAACCTTGGCCACTAATGGCCTTGCATTTATGCAAAAATTATAACAACTGATACTATGAAAAGGTACATTAAAACAAATCTAACAAGATCTTGCATGATAATATTAGTATAAATAAACAGGCGTGGTTATCTAAGTTCAAACTCCAAAATATATGGTCCAATAGAAAAAGGATGGAGGAAGTAGTTTCTATTACAGCCAATTGCTCTATGAGAAGGATTGCCTGAGTGGGTGGTACAAAGTAAGTCAGATGTTTGTTTCTTCCGTAGGATAAATCCTAGTCTTGTCTGCAGTGTATCATGTCTATGTTACTTCAGATTTTATGTGGAGATCCAACTTAAGAAACAATGGAAACTTTAAATTTATTGTTGTGTGTCTGTTTGTTTACTCACATTTAAATGTTACTCATTGCTGAATATGCAGAGGTTGGCATCTGATTTTCTAGCCAATTACATTTTCCTGGCTGTTGGAAGGGTGGGCTCAAGTACTGATTTGATAGTTCAGAGGGTTGAGTTTGTGCATGAATCTGACAAGAGGAGCCATTTAATGGACCTTCTTCATGCTCAAAGAGCAAATGGAGTACAGGGGAAGGTAAATTTTCGATTTAAGATATCAACGTGCTTTCATAGCTGTGGATTCATTTGATGATGAGTGCCGGTGTACTGGTTGTTACATTTCGAAATTAATTGCTATATTTTTAAAATCTATTTTTGTTTCTTCACATTTATACTGCAGCAATCATTGACCCTTGTTTTTGTGGAGACCAAGAAAGGGGCTGATGCTTTGGAGCATTGGTTGGGTATGAATGGGTTTCCAGCAACGAGTATTCATGGTGATCGAACACAGCAGGTGATTATACTGACTGTTTGATGCCTGCCACAGATATTAGCTTCCAGTGTTTTTGTTCGTGTACAGTACAATAATATAATTTCTTTATAGTGTTCTGTTAAAGTAATCAAAAATAAATTATATTATCAATGGTGCCATTTTAATTTTTAATTCGTAGACTAGAGTTGATGTTGTATGCTATAATTTACTTGTTTGACTTTGAATATTCCTTTCCAAGAAAGGGACCAGAAATGCTTGAAAGATCCAAGTTTAGTTATTCAAGGTGTTGGATATTCTAATATTCTCAAGCGGTCAATTTTATCCCATAAAACTACAAATTCTTATTCATCTTCCTGTGGTTTTGTTAATAACCTGTTTATTTGTTTTTAGAACCAATTTTGTGTTTGCACACTAAGTTATCTGTTTCAGAGTCTTTCATAGTTTTTTTTTTTTATCTAATTTGTCTTGTTTTCTAGTACTGTTATGTGAACTTGGTTTCTGTTCTTGTGCACTGAGAACTTTTCTGAAATTGTGATGAGATAGTTATGTCAAACCTCTTTTAAATCATGTGAACTTGCTAGAAAGGAAATTTGTGGATGAAGTCCAAGTTGGGGTTAGGTAACATGCTTTGGCAGATTAGTCTACTTCCAACTTATTCCTATTCATGAAAATGTCAGGAAAATAGCACGTGGCATCCATTTCATTGTTTGATAACAAGTGGTGTGGCTGTAAGTTAAATGTTATGCGAGCTGTGTTTTTTATGTTGAAGTCTTGTTGTAGAACCCTTGTCCCCTTGCCTCCTTGCCTCTCTGAAATTATGCTTAGCTGAACTTGAAATTGTTTTATAATGGGTATCAAACTTAGTCCTTGGACATTTGACTTTTGCTTAGAAACCCCATTTTCGCTTTGTTTTTCTGAAGTAAGAAATCTTCTATTTCGAGCCTGCTTGGTTAAAAATAAGAAAGTTCCTCAGAAAGATTATTGTGTCAGTATATGGCTTTATATTACGGAATTGTGGAAGTGAATGAGGATTGAACAAAGTTCTAAGCAAGCAGTTGATGCAATCCTGCCAGTTCAAGATTAAATAATCACTACTCTTAAACAGAAAAAAATATACTTCAGGAAATTTTAATTTCTTAAAATCTTACAAGCTCACATATTTTTTCTTGAATCTAGAGATTTTCTTTACTTCGACATCTGAATCATTCCGTCTATCACAACCTAATCATATGAAAAAATAACTTCCTAAATGTTCCATTAAATTTCCCAGCTGATTAGCCCCGGTCAAATTCTGAATCTTGTGTGTTACAGTATGATTCTTTTTAACACAGTACAATTACTGACTTGTCTGTGCAACCTTTTTCCTCCATCCTTATTTGAGCTTTCTATGGGTTGAGGCATGTAAGTTCTTGGTGGGAAATCATTTTGGCAATTTTGGTGTCACCAAAATGACTTCCTCTTTTTGGAATTTATCCTTCCCTTTGAGTAAAATGTTTTCTGTTTGGTTCTTGAAAGAAAGTGATCTCAAATTATCTATATAAGAGCTCTGGCATTCTGATGAGTTTTCATTTTGCCTTATCGTTGGTAGATGCTCTTCTGATTGCTGCTTCTTGAGATGCTTAAACTTTTTGTGGGAGGTTTTTTTTTTCTATGAATTTATTTTTTCCATTTTGTTAACAAGGATTCATCTGTCCTGCCTTTTCAGGAAAGAGAACTTGCACTTAGGTCATTTAAAAGTGGAAACACTCCTATCCTGGTTGCAACTGATGTGGCAGCTCGAGGTCTGGATATACCTCATGTTGCTCATGTGATCAATTTTGATCTCCCAAATGACATCGATGATTACGTCCATCGGATTGGACGAACAGGACGAGCTGGGAAAAGCGGATTGGCAACAGCCTTTTTCAATGAAAATAATCAGTCTCTTGCTAGACCTCTTGCTGAGCTGATGCAAGAAGCAAACCAGGAAGTTCCTGAATGGCTGAATCGTTATGCGTCACGTGCATCTTATGGTGGAGGCAGAAACAGGCGAGCTGGGGGTGGGCGGTTTGGAGGTCGTGACTTTAGGAGGGATGGTGGCGGCTTCAACAGAGGTAGTGGTGGAGGCTCTGATTACTATGGGGGGAGCAACAGTGGTGGTGGGAGTCACTACAGTGGTGGAGGTGGTTATAATCCTGGGGCATCTAGTGCCTGGGATTAACCTAGCTCTAGCTCTATCAGTGTTGAATTGTCTCACCTCCTGGTATATACGCATGATTTTGTGGTAATTTGTTCTATGTCCGCTCAAAGTGCTGGAATTGAAATTTTTATAGGCATGGGGCATCAAGCAAAGCGGGTTTGTACAACCCCATATTTTAGTCTGTCAGAGTTAGATGTGTGATTTCACTAGGGATTGTTATACACTAACATCATAGGCTATTGCTGGTTCATGCCATCAAGCTTAGGGCTTTTCTTCTATTTCTTGTTATGTTCTTGCTGGGCTGTCTCATGGGGTTGGATATATGGGGAGGTGAAAATATGAGGAAGTACTGCTTTTTTGCCGTTGGTTCTCTATTGGGCTCTATTTGCTTCAGCTTCTTGACCCTCTTTTTTACCTTTTAGTTTCAAGTATGGAAAACTACTGTTCCACTATTGTATAATTTCTAGCAGGGAATAAATGTCTGACATTTTCCTGCAGAACTAAGCCTTGGCTGACGTTTTTCTGCAAAATTACCAATCCCCATGAACATGAGAAGTACATAGAGTACATAGAAGATTTGGTTTAATATTATGTAAATATAGATGGATTTAGCGTGTTAAAGGGGGAGTAGTGGTGAAGATTCAGAGTAATATATGTAGTAATTTATGTAAATGAAAACTTTAGTCATTCTTTTCATATCGTCATGTTTAAGAACTGGAAAAAAAATGAACTTATCTTTCTAGTTGGGAAAGCTTTTGCCAAATTTTCCTGGCTTTCGTTGCCATAATACCATTTAGATATATTGCAATTGAAAATCCGACTTCATACCTATGTCTGATTCATCTGTCATAGATTGAAATAAATGGTGTACACTTCGTGATTTGTATCACTTTTTATCAATGCTTATGCAAGCTGCAAATTAACATTCATAAGCGTATAGTAGAAATATTCGTACGTAGTAGTTGAGTTCACTATGAATGGGAAGAAAATTTGAGCTACAAAGTTGGAGTTTTTTCAGAGCATTATTTTTTAGCGTCTTTGCCATTGGGGTCAATAAGACAATAAGTGAATGTGGTCGTGAGAATCTTGACTCTTAGACTATGATTACAATCTAAGATTTTAAGTTATACGAAATGCTTTCCAATTGATATAGAAGTAGGGGTGGCAAATGGATCAAGTCGGATCGGGTTCGTGTTCGGGTTACCTACTTTCGAGTCAGCTATCCCCCAATCCGAACCTAATCCATTTAAATTTTCGGGTTGAAAACTCCAATCTGAACCTAACCCATTTAATTTCGATTTGGATTCAGGCCCATTAAGTTTTTGTGTTGAAAATCTCAACCCTAACCCGCTATTTCGGGTTGGATTATTTTTTGCCATCCTTGAGATGTGGTTATCCAATAGAGTTGCTGAGTAAAAAGAAATTTTTAGGGTTGAGATGAAACAGTTAACAGTAGTTTAATTGTCTTTTAGAGTTTTAATTTGGCCTTGGATTTTGGGCTGAGTGGGTGACTGACCAAGTAATTTTTTTTAATCTACTTAATATAAATTGTTTATAAGGTCGGGTTCGGGTTGACCTGAAAATAATTTCGGGTAACGTGAGTTATTTTAGGGTTGAAATTTTCAACCTTAACCTAACCCATTTAATTTTTGGTCGCGTTCGTGTCAACCCATTTAAGTTTTCGTGTCGAAAATCTCAACCCTAACCCGTTATTTTTTGGCTAGGTTTAGGTTAGATCAGTTTTTACCACACTATATAAAAGGCTTCACTTTTTGACTTGTATTTGAGAATATAGAAGGCTTACAGCGCGTCTGTAGTAATCTTATTCGTGATTATGCATATTGAACCAAGATATATATACTCCATAATAATACTCAACTCTCTCAATAGAGAACAATATTCCTAATCAATCAAGGCTTGAAAACATCGCACTTGTAATTTTGTATATAGGTAGAAGTATCACCTTCAAAACTTGCGGCGAGGATTGGTAAACAACTCGGCGGTAGAGAAAGCTTTTCTTGAAAAATTGACGCAGTAAAACAAATTTGGAGAAGTTCAGGAAGTGTTATTGCTTCAGCAAGAAGTTATGCATATAGTGACCTAGGATGACCAATGTCAGTTTACTCAGTTCGCACATGTACATATGTTGTCTACTGAGCTTATGTCACTTAAGACTCTAGTCATCTCTATTTTAAGAGTCTAGTCCGATAACTAGTGGGCATTAACCTTAAGATTCTAGTCTGATTCTTATGTGGTGTTGGGTTCAAGAAAAGAAAGTACTTGGGCGACAGCCATAACAACCATGCTTCCCAAAACAACTTTACGTTATCATAAATGCCGCACTGCATAATGGATATTGCAGCTTAAAGAGCTAGCAGCATTACAGACAGTCTTTAAAGAAGCTTCTGCTTTAAGCAAGTAGGAAGATCAGATGTGCACACAATAACAGATAAGTTGTTTCCAATAGATCCTTGTTCTGAATACATCTCTATTTCACAAGAGTGAAGCTCAGGATTGCTCACACTTTGCCGAAAACAACTACTCTAACCCTAAGATTGCAGTCTAAAACTTCAATAATTAAACTGCTTGGGAGATGGCAGCGAACAACAGTGCTTTATAGTAAAAAATAACTTTAGATTGACAAAAAAGCCACACTGCATGATGAATATTGCAGCTTATAGAGCTAACAACATTACACATTGTGTCCAAAGAGGTTCCCGATTCAACCAGATAGGGAAATGGGATGTGTACACAATAACAGATAAGCTTTTTCCACTTGATCCTTAATCAGACATGCACAGTTGCTCAGCAATGTATAAAAAGTGCAGATGACCAGAAACAGGTCTTCTGTGCTCGATGTTCTAAATGTCTGGTTTGTAGTACAAATCTTGAACAGAAAAAAGGCTTCTGTATCAGGCGGCTGCCAACAGAATGCATATCCTTTCTACAATATGACCAAGTACAAGTAGAAGAGCATTAGTATATCCGACAGACTAGGCAACTGAAACAATTCGTGCCAGATTCACCAAGTATACAAATGAAACCAATCCATACACGCCCCCCCCCCTACTATATCTTCCAAATCGTCCACACAAATAATCCACGCTTCTCTCCCAAAAGGCGATTTTAGTAAATAACCGAATATAATGCTTATCTAGGTAGTGATGGAACAAGCAAGAAAAGCACCAAAGGAATTCAAAATCCTGATGGACTGACTACATGATGATAAGCAAAGATATAATAACCTAACATTTCATAATCGATTTTTGTAAACCCAATCCCCTATGTATGATAACTAATGCCTCCTGCCGTAGTGGTCATGTTTGTTACAATCTGCTACTCATCAGAATCGATTTTTGTAAACCCAGTCCCCTATATATGATAACTAATGCCTCCTGCCATAGTGGTCATGTATGTTTCAATCTGCTACTCATCAGATTCTTCGTCCAAACTGGAGGATTCCTCCTCCCAACATTGATCTTCCATCTCAAGCTCTTCCTCCACCATACTGTCGTCAACTTCTCCTTTCCCATCTTCAGCATTATCAAGCAAGCAATCTTGTGGTGTCACAAAGTTTACACCTTTACCACGATAAAGCAGCCCAGTTCTCATCACATGATAAAACTTATCCCTAACGCGAACTAGTGGATGAGGATCAATTAATTTACCCTTCTTATATCCTTCCTTCAAAGTAACAGTAGTCGTCTTACACTTCAACGACAGATAAAAAATCCCGGGATACCTAGTAAAAATCCTCGTAAACCTATGAGGAAGATTCAAATCCTCGCGCAGACTCCTCAAATAGTTTCTCTTAGTCTTCTTATGTATAGTCAAGCTCAAGAACTCATGTAGCAAGCCAACAACCCGCTTTTCCATAAGCTCACTCCTAGGATCAAGCCTCATGGAATCCTCATACGGCGAAATGTAAGGCAACTTCTGAAACTCCTCCATCCAAGCCTTAACCTTTTTTTGATACCCATAGCCCTTAGGAAAATTCATAGGAAATGCCAAAGCAGTTTGCCCCTTCTTAAACTCCCTATAATCATCCCCCAACCCAGTACTCCTCTCTTCCAAAGCCGAAACCGCGTACTCATCCCTCCACCCCACAATGCTCAAAAGGGGAAGCCCTCCATTAGCCGGTTTCGAAACCCGAAAATGATCAGGATACTTTGAGACAAACAACCCTTCAAAATTATCTGGCAAACCCAAATCCCATTTCAAAGAATACAACGCCCCCAAAGGCACGGCCTTCGATTTCGACATCATTAAAACTTTACTAATACGCTTCACAATACTCATCTCATCATTATGATAAACTAACTGTTCTTGCTGGTCTAAAGTCAAGGCTAGTTCAGTCAGATTAAAGCAAGGCAAAGAAGGGTAACGGGAGTGAGGGAATTCTTTGAACAAAGTGGGGTACCTTCGGAGAAAGCGGAGGACGGGGACAGTGAGGCCTAGCAGCTTCTGCCAATCAGTGACTGTTCGGGCGGTGATGAATGAAGTTGGGGAGCGTTTGATAGCGTCTTTGAGAAGCATTGCGGCTTTGAGATCGGTTTCTTTGTCGATTATGTGGTCGATGGTTTTGTTCTTCACCCATTTGAGGCGGACTTTGGTGATGCTCCGCCATTGTTGGTAGTTCAAGGTGCCGGTTTTGATTGAAAGCGAGAGGGAGTAGGATTTTAGGATTGAGATGAGATTCTGGGGTTTGAACATCATTTAGTTGACAAGGAGTGTAAAATTTTTCTGTTTATTTGGCTTGGAGGTATGAATGATGGAAATGAAATTTGAGCGTGTTCCTGAGGTGACTGCTAAACGAAGCCCGCAAAAGCCCACAAACATTACGCAATTTGACAGTTTTACCCTTTTCTCATTTTTTCAACTAGGCTACAAAATCTTGTAAATCAGAATTCGAAATCACCGGAGAACACAGAAAAGTCGACGCTGCCGCAAAATTTGATAAGACAGCCGAATATAATGCTGGCTCCAGAACAAGCGTCACCACCAGTGGAGTGGAGTGGCGTCCACTCCACTGGTTGTGGCTTCCAAACTAGAAGCAACCTCACTAAATTTTTTTAAATAATTATATAAATAAAAGTTATAATAACAATAATAGTATTTACTTAGTATTACTATTAGTATGAATATTAACTATTAATAATTAATATTAATTATAATATTGTTAACAATAATAATTAGTAATAATAATACTATTAATAGGTAATAAAACTAATTAGTACTAAGAATAAGAATAATAATTTTGCTTAGTAATTTAGTTGTTGTTATTTTGTATTATTAATATGTATGTTTAGGCAATTTGTACATGTAGGACGATAATGAAGATTTTGGAGAACATTTTGTACAAGCTTATGTCTTTTATACGAGTCGAGTTCAACGATGAGGGCGACGAACGTTCCGTACCACTATGCATTGCTACTGAAGTTGTATGTATTATGCCCACTTCCATAGGTAGTCTTATTTATATTTCGATTTTACATATCTATCTTCTCTAACTTTCGTACTGTGTGCAATGGATGGCCAGGGTGATACAGGCGACTCACCCATTCGTAAGTGGGCAGGTGCCACTGAACGAAGTCGGACAAAGGGCGGTTGATCGCCTTACACAACTCTTCGAGGATTGGAACACGTCGTCTTAGATGTTTTAGGTGTTTTTATTATGTTAATTTGTATTTGGTTTATTTTAGTTATGATTGGTTGTTTGTTATTATTATAAAATTGAATTAACAGGTATGGAAAACAATATGTCGATAACTTGGTAGTTCATTTTACAATACTCATAATAATAATTATACGGAAAGTAATTTTACAGTACAACAATTATAAGGAAAGTAATTATATAGTACTCGTAATAATTATACAGTATGAATAATAATTGTATTAGTATACATAATTATACAGTATGAATACAAAAATTACATAAAATTTCAACTACGATATGAATGCAGCTAATTATTTCCATAATTGGATCTAATCTTGGTACATAACATCCCACTCTTTCACACTTGGTTGGCGCAGTAGATTCTATATGTAGTGAACTAGTGGCACTGGAAACCCGGGAGACGGGTCGAGACGAATGAAATGCATGTATGTCCCTAAATGTGCTATCGCGAAATCAGCACTAGTCTACTGTAGGTTGAAGGAGCATCCCAAGGCAGAATTTATTACTCAAAAATACTAAAAAAAAATACAATATAGTTTTATTACTCAAAATACTCCTAAACATACATAATAATACTCCTAAACATATTTGAGGAAGTTCAGAATACACCTAAACATACATAATAATAATACAAATAACAATTATATTACTAAGCAAAATTATTATTATTACTATTTACGATACTAATTAGTTTTATTACCCATTAATAGTATTATTATTACTAATTATATTATTAACAATATTATAATTAATATTAATTATTAATAGTTAATATATGTACTAATATTAATACTAAGTAAATATTATTATTATTTTTTTATTTATATAATTATTTAAAAAATTAATGAGGAGGCGTCCAGTTTAAAAGCCACAACCAGTGGTTTGGACGCCACTCCACTTGCCACTCCACTTGTAGTGGCTTCTAGGCTGGACGCCATCCACTATATCCAACGACGTACCGAATTTTACGGCGGTAGCGTTTCTTTCGTGTTCTCCAGCGATTCCGAATTTCGAAACCGTCAAATTGCATTATATTTGTGGGCTTTAGTTAGATATTTTCGTATTCTTCCAGGAACTTGATTTGCACCTTATTATTATTATTTTATAAGATGTAGATTTGTTGATCAGGCAGATATATTTGATTAACCTATTGTTGGTAGTTGAAGAGAGAGAGTGAGGTAGAGGCGGAGGTGGTTCTATTGGAATGGCTACCGTGTAGGGAGTGAAATTAAGGAGTTTGAAGAGCATGTGAAAGTCCTTTTGTTAGGTTTACGTAATTGGAGTGGAAGTCCGGGAGCTTTCAGAGAGGTTTACACCGAACCTATCAAAATCTGTTCTACTTCTACTGAATTAAATAGTCGAAAAATAACGTTATTCGAATATAAGCTAAAGTGAACCTGATCTGAATTACCTGCTGCCACCCTTCTATGTGAAGAATTCTTTGGGTTCAAGATTGTTGAAATGAGAGTAATTAAAAGTTCATGGTGGTCATTGATAAACGATGCTCAATTTCATAACAAGGCCAGTCAAGGATGTAAGTAATACCTGTTGCAAAATGTAATAGTTCGGACACTTCATACACAGTATGACAAAAATATCAAGCAACCAAATCAAGGATCTCACTGAAAAGCAAAGAAATGGATCATTTAAGTACTTAACCCCAAGACATGCTGCTAAGCTGATATTAAGGAATTAGTGAATTGAATACCATATTTCTAAAGATAACATAAACTCTGCTATGATATAAAAATTAACAAATTTCGTAATTTAATGTATCTGCAGTCAGTGAGTGCCTCGAGCCACATCACTTGCTGCACCTGATTTTATGACGGAATCATATGCTCTTTTCAACTCAAGGTAGGAACTTTTCACCATATTCAGTTGTACACAG
Source organism: Dysphania ambrosioides (assembly GCA_026401315.1). Taxonomy (NCBI): domain Eukaryota; kingdom Viridiplantae; phylum Streptophyta; class Magnoliopsida; order Caryophyllales; family Amaranthaceae; genus Dysphania; species Dysphania ambrosioides. The sequence goes on from CM048661.1 coordinate 10,618,688, forward strand.
GCAGAACAAAAATCAATAATCTTGGCAATAATATAGAATTAACTCTCAGCCACATACATCATTCAAGAAGCAGCATAGACGGCTGCATACAAACTATAATTCTTTACAAGAAAACATGTTTTGAATCCAATCAATTCTTCATTCTTACATAACTTGTAGAGCAACAAACTCTTATATACATAAAATACATCTGCACAATTATGTGGTAAGCAAGACAGAAGTGTACTGATGTCTTTATGACAAGGAAGTATCTAATTGTTCCCCTCCCTCAACAAGCGCAAGATGGTAAGGAACAAATTCAAGATGTCGAGGTAGAGAGTAACAGATGCCCAAATATATTCATCATAAGTGAATCGTTTTATCAAGTTATCAGTGTCATAAACAATGTATCCAGAGAAAATAATGGCACTGATTCCCCCATAGATGGCAGTTGTTGTAGATCCAAAGGGGAAGAACATCTGCAAATATATGGAAAGTCAGGTGCATATCCACTGGCTTAGTATGATGCTTAACAAATTTAACCTGTGGTTTGTTTAAAAAAAAAAAAAAAAAAAACTGAAACATTATCTTACCTGGAGAATTCCAACAGCAAGGATGCCAATAAGGCTAGAAAATAGGACAGGTCCAAGAAAGCTGAAGTCCTTGCCCCTCTTAGCAGCCCAGAAAGTGTAACCAGTTAGTGAACAAACGACAGCTCCAGTTAATACCAATGCCTGAAGCACAATTCTTCCTGCAAGAATCCCATATACACTGGTCAACACCCTAAGCCACATCAAACTCAAGACTATTGAAAGAGACACACATACCTTCAGTGTTAGCACAGGCAACTCCAACAGTGAGACTAATGCAAACAGTGAATAGTCCAAGAAATATCAAGTTCTGTGGATGTTTTTGCTGGTAATGATAAAGCGGCCACAACACTGCAGAAATCACAGATAACAAATGACAATGCTCCCACTTAACAGTTTTTCCCATATTATCAAAATAAATTGCCGTTCTGACAATCATACCTCTACATAGCAACTGAGAACAGTCAAATATGCCAGTGCAAAACAACATCTAGAAACAGGAAGACAACTGATAGACAAAGAATGCTAGTTAATGATGTGAGCTTAAGACCAAATTCTATAAAAAAAAAATAAAAAAAAAAATAAAAAAAAAAATTCAATGACACAGTTAAACCCCATCTCCCACATTTGAAACAAAATATATGCCAAGCATTCTTGTCTGTTTCTGAAAACATCTACCTAAAAATTCACACACACAACATCCATAGAATTAGAGTAAACAAGCCAATACCAGTGGGCACACTTCAAATTCAGATATCAGCATTGACACATCCTACTCAGATCCACCATAGGTACCAATCCTTTCAACAACATCCAAAACCACAACAAAATCCATGATATTTCTAGAGTTCCCAACTCAATGGACAAAAAACAAGCATCTTATATAATTTCCTTATTCTACAATCAACATGTGTTTCTACTTTCTAGTTTAAAATAAACACTTACATTATTAATAATACTTAAAACAGGGAGGAGAGAGCAAATATTTATAACCTTTCTACATGCAGAAAACTTACATTAATGACCCTGTCCCAAGAATTGAAATTAAAATTTTCAACCTTCAATCTATGGCAACATAACAGTTACAATCAGATTTCAATATATATGGGAATCTCAAATGTAATAGCACCCAAATCACACTGGACCATCTCTCTCCAAAAGACTAGCCAGATATGAATGATCTATTTCCAATAGCCCTTCATCCACAATCAGATAGCTGTGATGCCTTCTTTTTAAAACATACAAAGAGTCATCCCACTTGGCAATTACTAGCAGTCTCACCTTCCTAAATCTTTATACGAAAATGAGAACAATCAATAATGACTCTTCTAGTTCATCAATAGAAACCTCAAGACTCCCGCAGCTTCGTTCTTCCCGACATCCTGAACCCACCCCAGTACTCAAGCTGATATCAAACGATTCAAACCTATCCACCTCTGACACCCTCTATGACCCCATGCTTATCCAGATAGAACGACATTCGACACCGATAATATCGTCAACAGATTACACAAACATTTCACATACCCAGCAAACAAATCTCTAAACCCAATTCCCCCAGACCCCCACTAATCAACCAGTCACTTTACATCATCCAAACCCCACTTAATCAATCCGTAATTCTGACTAACAATCACAGACAACCCTAACTCAACACAAAATCAAACACCCAGATTGCAAAATTTACAAAATCAAACACCCACATCACAAAATTCACAAAATCAAACACCCAAATCACAACAACAATCAATCATCAAGAATTACCAACAGATTAGGAGAGAGAAAACATACAGATGAGGGGCATGATGGCGAAAAAGAGGAGAAGGCCGGAATTTCCGCGAAGAGTCTCATTGATGGGGGAATAGAGAACGGTAATGAGAGAGACTAGAGAGGTCAAGACGATCTGAGCAGACAGAATACCGTAGACTTTGCGGATGAAACCCCAGCGCAGTGTATTCTCACCAAACCCTAAACCAGGGTAGAGTGTTCCTTCTTCGATGTCGCCCTTCATCTCCACGCCTGAATACATTTTTTTATTTTCCCCGCAATTTTCTTAATCGATCGATTGGTGGAATGATCGAAGTGTTTGATCTCGTTGGGGTTGACTGTCGTGCGACGACATATTGGAGTCTAACTACGGTCTACGGACAATTTTGGAGGTGGGTACGGGCAGGGATTTTTCGGGGTATAAAATATTTAGATTATGTCGGTTGCAAAGCACCGTGTATCTTTATATAAAAAAAATATTGTATATATACGGAACACATTCAGTTAAAGTGATTCCTCAATATAACAAAAGTATTGTGTCCCATATGTATACAATATTTTGTGATCTAATATACTAAATTTGACAAATCTAAATTTATTTGACTTTGAAATGAGTAAAAAATTTATCTTAAGTGCATCCTAGAGCTGAATATACATAAGAAGTCCTAGACTTCTAGTAATATTATGTTGCGTACTAGTGTTGGCGTTTGTATTTATTACGACACGCATATTGTATTTAGCTATAGGTCTTAGCGTGAACTATAGAATCTATATCGGGGATTCCACTACTTACCACCACGACACTGGCTAAAATTGAGATCCCCTATCCTAACAACATGTGAAAATATTAGAATTTGTGCTAGCACATACTTTTTGGAATTTGTGCTACTTTTATGTTAACAAGAATTGGCTGCAGTATATGACGGTATATATACCTCTCATCCCAAACTATAATGCTTTCATTTTATGCTTTTTCTATGGTGTTATTTGTTGATTAAATTATCTTGTCAAATCTTATAATCTTGTCAAAAACTATGGCGGAACAGTTTTTGTTAACTGCATAACTTTTCTTGCCTTCAAAAGACGCAAGGTGAAGCAGTTCTAACCCGCATCATCGCAATGCAAAAAAAATACTCAGCGCTATGTGATTTGTGATTTTGAGTGATAATACATAAAAAAATCTAACACTAGTACACGATACTGATGCATCCACTTGGAAAATCGTCGTTGACGAATCAAAGGTGCTATAATACATAAGATTAGTAGCCAAAGTAGAGGCTTAGGATTGTTGAAGGTTTGGGGTATAAATAGAGTTGAAAATTCTTATTGTCCAAACATAGGATGCATACCCACGTTGGTTTAGATTTAGAGAGGTTGAATAAAGGATTTAACAACTTGCCATCTTTGAAACTAGTTGATAGAATCAAGGGGTAACCAAAGAAGACTTTGGCACATGGCATAAGAATGTATACAAATAAAGGTTTCAAATATACAAATAAAGGTATCAGGTATATAAATAAAGGTATCAGGTATACAAATAAAAGTCTCAGGTAAATAAAGATCTCAGATATACAAATAAAAGGTATCATATATACAAATAAAGATCTCAGGTATACAAATAAAAGGTCTTAAGTATACAAATAATGGTCTCAAATATACAAATAAAGATTTCAGGTATACAAATAAAAATCTTATGAATATAAATAAAGATCTCAAGTATACAAATAAATGTCTCATGTATACAAATAAAGATTTCAGTATAGAATTATAGTCTAAGATATAGACATTTTAATATCAGGCAAAAAAATTTAATATCAGATTTACAAAAATAACCCTTAGGTATACTAATGTATATGTAAGATATATAAAATATATAGAATCATTTACAGATATTTGTCAATGGGTTTGATTTTGTTTAAATTATGGGTCACAGTTAATACTATCTATAACAACATTGCTCTTAGTAATTTTTTACTACCATGAAACTTAAATAATTTAGAAATATTCGATGACCATTATTGATTGTTAATTGGTAATACAATTTTGATTCCACATATTATTCTTGTTCATTGTTGTACTAGCCATTCCATATCACACAAGCCAATTTCTAGATAAAAGTGAAACTCTATAAAAATTCCGTCTGATTTAATCCAATTAAAACTTATATTATAAAGTATATATAAAAATTCGAGTTTTGCACAATCTTTAGTTTTGAATTGTTTAACTTGAATAGTTAATTTATCGAATCGAAACAAACCAAATCGAGCTTTAATCGATTCAGGTTTGAATTGCTCAAGAGTCCAGAGTATTCCACAAATGACTTACCATGGTATTGCACCACCTTATGTGCTTAGTTCAAACTCACCAACTTTTGTGAATCGAGTTGTACGTTGATCATATTGTGACGTAGTGTTTTAACTTTTGAGGCTGTGGCGTCTGGCGTGGCGTGGCTCGGGTACCATCTTGGCTCGGATGCCCCCCTAGTGAAAAAACTGCACTACCCTAAACGCTGGAGGACATAATTAACACATGGAAATGGAGCTCAATTTTGATGGTGGAGAACCTCAATCTCAGCCACTCACATCAGTCGAAAATGAAGAGGTACTCCAAATCCAATGGAGGAGAGAGATAGTACCTAGGGTTTTCACAATCGTAAGCTCGAAGCTTCCTCAGCGCGACCTTGTCGTTCTCTTGCTCGCCAGCCCCTGGCTTTACCGCGCTCTCGCCTCTATTCCTTCTCTATGGCAGGTCCGCCCTCTCTCGCTCTCTGCTTCTCTCTTGTCACGTCGTATTCATTCGATGAATATCTGTGAAAATTGATTGTTTAGTTTAATGTGATTGTGATTTCGCAGGTTCTTGATTTTCATGAGATGAGCAATGCCGGAAATCGGATTGTAGCCGCTCTTTCCCTGGTTAGTTAATTTGTGTGGTTCCGCACGATTTGAGTTCAATTTTACATTCAATTTGATATTGTGGTTGCGAACTTTGTGAATTTTTTTTAGAACAAAATTTGATTATTGTTGTGTGTTACTGAGTATGATTTTAGCTGCTCTTTCTTTGGTTGATTTATATGCTGAGTTTCGCGTGATTTCGGTTCAATTTTACATTCACTTTGATTCTGTGATGCTGAACTGTTATGATTGTACGAACTGTGAATTTGAGTATTGTTGTGTGTTACTGGTTGTGTTCTTATATTCTTAGCTACTCTTTCTCTTGCTGGTTTTACATGCTCAATTTCAAGCAATTTCTGTTCATATTTCATTCATTTTGATTATGTGAATGAGAACTTGTAAGATTAACATAGCTTTAAGCATTGTTGTGTGTTACTGAATGTGATCTTAGCTACTCTATCTCTGGTTGGTCTGTGTGCTCATTTCACACAATTCCAGTTTAATAGTATATTCAATTTGATTCTGTGATTGTGAACTTCTTTTATTTTAAGAACTGCGAATTTGAGTATTGTTAAGTCACTTGTGTGTTGCTGGAATTGTGATGTGAATTTGATGATGATGCTCAAATTATTTGCTGCAGCCTAGGTATAAAGCTGTGAAGCAAATAAACCTTGAATTTGCTCAAGATATTGAGGACAACCATCTTGAACTCCTCAGAAACAAGGTGAGAAACTGAATCTGTGAACTCCATGTTATATTTGATTTGAAGTTCGGGTAGGTTTGGTTACTCTATTATGTAGCTCAAGGCGTTTTTTGTAGTATAATGTTAAAGGCTAATTGGTTTCTTGGCTAAACATATGCCTTGGTCTAGGAAGTGGGTGTACATGCATTTGTTTGGTTGACAGTAACACAGGAAGAGGAAATTCCAAAGTAGTACTTTATGTACCCAACCAAAACAACTCTATACGTTTCCTAGAAAAAGAAATCTTCACAGGCATTAGTATTTCCTAGGATGAAATATTTCTTCCATCAAACCATATGATTAGAGATTACTTAAAGGAACACTCTAATAATAGAAGCACCAAAAGGTCAGACAACTAATTAGTGGTTTCACTAGCTATTATTGTTTTACAAATTTGTATATTTCTGTTAGTACTTTTGGCTATTTTTTTTGCAATTTGAAAAGTATCTTTGTGGCAATAAATTCAGACCAGTTTCAATAAGGAGTAAAGTTCTAATAAGTTCAAGTTCAAGTTCAAGTTCAAGTTCAGATTAGTTCCAACAAGTTAGATATTTTCAGACAGTAAAAGATCCTTTGAAATGAGTATGGATGCAGGATGCAAATTTTTTATTTTTTTTTGGATGGGGTGGAGGGCAGTATGTAAAAATGATTCATTGAGGTGGTTGATTAATGAATAACGACTTCTAAATTCTAATGCTATTTGAAATAGTTCAACATTGGTTTCAGTAGTGATTGTTGAATGATATTGGAATGGAACCTAAAGCACTAGTTATCATTTTGCTGTGCCAAGTGTAGCTATAGAAAATGACGTTAACGGCCAAGCCATTTTATATTCCACTTTGGTTTAAACAGCTTTTGTGTAGCAAACTTCTTCAAAAAATGGTGTTCAATTTTAGGATTTCCAGAGGCCTCACAAGCAGGGTGATGGAGGTTTACTCTATGCAATTCTTGTAGGATTTGGATATATTTTGTTGAACTTGACAATCATGTTGTCTGACCTTTTTGCATACTAGTCTTCAACACATTTGTGTACTTGAAATTTCATTATGAAGCATCTGCATCATAGATGGTTTGCTTTACCTGTTTCTGTTGTGACTTAATGTTATGATTGGGTAGTGCTCCAGCTCTCTTCAGAACCTGGAGATTCTGAACTTAAATGGATGCCAAAAGATTTCTGATAAAGGAATTGAAGCCATAACTAGTGCATCTTCAAAATTGAGAGTCTTTTCAATATATTGGAATGTGAGGTATGTATAATGCATCCATTGCAATAATCATTTCAGATAACTTATCCTGAAAGCTATTTATGTTATAACTTATTAATATTATTGTTTGTTCTAGGATAACAGATGTAGGCACGCAGCATCTTGTCAACAATTGCAAATGTGTTATCGACTTGAATTTTAGTGGCTGTAAGGTATATAATCGCCTTAGACCTTAGTCAAATTTATCCCAATGCATATCAAGTTCTCTATTTTAAAGAGTTACATTATTTTGACGGGAAATCTGTGACATTATTACAGTTGCATTTATTCTTTTTTTTGTTATGTACTTCATGTATATTATCTTTAAAAAGCTTGATTCTTGCATTTGATTTGCAAGTGAAATCTTATGATGTAAATGGCGTCATGCTGTTATTATTCTTTGTTTGTGGCCATGGGTAGATCTTGCTAACCGTCAGGAAAAGTGTACAAGGGTAACTTTTAATTAATTGTATATGTTGCATGATTTAATCTATATTCTGAAGAGTCCTGTTATGTGAAGGCAGAAAGTGCTCTAAAATACCTAAAAGTAAAATGCGGGGGTTATTCCTCAATGAGTCCATTTATGCTCCTGTTTACTTCTTTTCCCTTTTTTGATGGATATTTCAATAATGTTATCCAGAATATCTCTGACAAAAGTATGCAACTTGTCGCTGACGCATATCAAGAACTCGAGTCCTTGAACATTACAAGGTGATCGTGATATGAGCATTACAAAATCCAAACTAATAAAGGGTGTTTTGGTTGTATTCTGGTGATGAGGAGTCTAATTAACATATTACTGCCTTTGATATTTTTATAATAGGTGCGTCAAACTGAGTGATAGTGGCTTGCAATACATACTTGACAAGTGTTCCTCTCTTAAGAGCCTCAATTTGTATGCCTTGTCTAGGTAATGATCTCATATCCTACTGTTCTTTCAATCATTCTAATGCCTAATGCTATGTTCTTATGCAGACAAGTTTTTTCATTTTATCCAGCTTTACAGATGAAGTTTACAAGAATATGGCACATCTTGCTCAACTTAGGTTCTTAGATCTTTGTGGAGCTCAGGTAGAACTATTTCCTCCAAGGTTACATTAAGTGCTGATGGTCTAATCTTATAGGTTTTTGGTGTTGTAGAATCTGTCCGATCAGGGACTAATCTGCATTGCAAAATGCAATTATTTGGTCTACCTTAATCTGACATGGTAAGGGCAGCTAGAGGCCTCTAAAGATCTTTACATGGTAAAGAAAGTTGCTTATACTTATCACCTTTTGTTTTTCCCTTCAACAGGTGTGTGCATATTACTGATGCCGGAGTCTCAGCCATAGCGGAAGGATGCACCTCTCTTGAGCTACTTAGGTAAATATACAATTAGGAATTGCTATTTGTGAGCAACTTGCCTTTCAGTAGTTTCTGCATTATTAAGTAAACAATAATATTGGCATCATTCTGATGTTTTGAAGTAAAACTACAGCTTGTTTGGAATTCTTGGTGTGACTGATAAGAGCCTCGAAGCACTATCAAGGTCATGTTCGGGTACACTTAAAACACTTGATGTGAACGGGTGCATTAATATTAAGGTACTTGTCTATAGGCTCTATTCTACAACGCTCATTTATAATGGTGCTTTGTCAATATATCAAGTACATTTGAGGGATTTTAAGAACCCATGTCTTGTTTTGGTTTTCTCGCAGATCTATATTAACTTTTCTTGCTGTTCTGAATGATTTTTCTCCATCTTTTGTTTCTTATTTCTGTAGAGAAGAACTCGTGAAGAACTGCTTCAATTGTTCCCACTTTTAGAGTGCTTTAAAGTGCACAGCTAATACGATGCTTGTTGGAGCATGTTTTAATTTGCATCAAGATTGGTAATTTCTGCTTTCAACTTACGAAAAACTTGTGAACGGATTTGAGAGCACACCCCATTTTTTGGCGAATCACTTGGACATGTTCATTGTAAACAATGAACTTAGGCACTGTAGCAGCTTCTTTTTATGACACGAGTGAAATATAGGATTCATGTCATACATTATGTGGAAAATAATTTTATACTACAATGATGGAAAATCTGTTTCATGCAATAGTGTGTTCAGGGAATGATTTTTGTAACTTCAAGAATTGCAATTTTACATCTCATAGTGGAACATGATAGTTCGGACTTCGGAGTGCTACAATAGTTTCCAGGTATAAATAGGCCGTAAAGTTGCGAAAATTCCAGATTTTACTTGGATTTACAGTTTTCTTCTTGCCAGAGATGATATAGAGAGGGCATCAGGTTTATTGTTTTGTTTAGTTTTCTTCGGAGTGCTTTGATTTTTGAGTACTTGTATGGTTGACATGCAAATATATGGAGAGTGTAAGTATTTGAGAAGTAGGAGAAATTGGAGTTTTTAGTTGACATAAACACGGAAAATCATCTCTTAGGAATTTCCACTTTTCCACAATATGTAGGACTCCCTACTCCCTAGCCCCTAGGTAACCGAAATTTCAATTCCAAACGGAAATAACTTTCCATGTTGTGCTAAATAACAATTTTCACTTCCTATGAAGTGCTTATTCCTAGAAAATTTCACTTTTATGTTCAAACAAACAAACCCTAAGGTCTCCATGTTATACTCTAAAAAATGAAGACATTTCAGCCAAAATTAATGAGATTCGAAATAACATATGAAGTACAAAAATGTGTATATCAAATTATTGATTTTATGTTGAACTACTCAAGCAAAAACTTTTTGCTAAATGTATTACTACTTTTTTCGTTCTTTTTTTTTTGTTATTCTTATCTCTATTTGAAAATTATATAAAGTTTTTCCTACTCTAAATCATTTCACATATGGCCTAAACTTTGATTAAAATACCAGTTTTATAATGCCCCTTTTTTTTTTTTTTTTCACTCATTTTAATTGTATACAAAGTATATTCTTCCTCAAGCAATTTATTGTTATTTTTAATGGTTAATTTCTGACTCATCTTATATCAAGTGATTTATCTTAGGGTTTTGTTTATTGTTTCAATGGATAGCGGGAGGAGAATTGATTTTCTTAAAAATGTTTATTACTAGCTCTTGGTGTATGTAGAATCTTACTCTTCATTAGTGATTCCTATGTTCTTCTTCGGATTCCTTATAAGAAGGACAAAAGAATGGAGAAAGAATTCTTATAAGTCATAAATCAATTGGATAAAGAAATCTGAATTCAATATGTAAAAAAACAAGAATAGAGGATGGACATATGAGCGAGCATGAATTAATAATGCCTAAACCTTTTAAGTGCTTGTTTGTTTTTCGTGAGAATTAAATTCACATGGTAATTTTTAATTCACATGCTCATTTTTATTTCATGGAAAATAAATTTCTACGTCAAATCTAAGAATTAGTTAAACAAGAGTTGTTTGATTGATGGTAGATGTTAATTTCCCTTATTTTGTGGGAATTGAAAATTTCCATAAATTTACATTTCTTGCTTTTGTCACTTCATATGATCAACCAAATAACGCCTCTATCTTAGAATTTTCATGATTTTTTATTTCTCAAACAAGCACTAAAGGTTAGGAAGAAAATTATATAGGACGACAATTAGACTAGTTATTGTATGACTTGGAGTATTGGGCTTTCAAGAAGGAATATGTTAAGAAGATGAGTGTAGTAAAGATGTATATGTTAAGCTGGGAGTATAAAAATACTTTGAGGGGTAATATTTAAAATGTGGGTATCTGAAAGAAAGTTGAAGTAGTAAATAAGTTAAGGAAGAATCAGTTGCAATTGATTTGAGCATGTTAGACATTGAAAAATAGATGAATAAGGAGGGAGGAGGTTGGGGTAATAGAGACCTATTTAGGCAAATAAAGATGACTTGGATGAATGAAGTAAAGAAAGATATAGAGAAAACGAGTTTAGATAAAGATATGACTCTAAACAGGAGAGAATGAAGAAGGGACATTTTTATGAATGATCATGTGGGATAAATTCTTGGTTTATGTAGCCGATTGTATCATTTGAGATTAATACTTGACTTTGTTGTTAGGCTTCTTATTTTCTTTTATTTTTTCTTTTTTGAAATTTACTTATCCTCCTTTTTTTTGAAAAAAAAATAGATTTAAAAATGATTTAAGAAGGGTATAATGGTCCATTGAAATTTTTTCAATGAAACTCATCCCTTCCCTTTATAGTGTAACATAGACCATACCAAAGAATACATAATGTATTTTTGACAAAGAAAAAAAAGTCACCATTTCTAAAATATGAATAAGATAAAATGTGGTAATCATATATACTGCAAAGTATGAGACAAAATTAGGTCTTAACATATTCATTAGAAGTTAGAACAAAAACTTACAAATTTTAAAAATAAACTAATGAAATATGATGAAATATAATATTTATAAATTTAATTTGTAATATATCATTTGGAAAATATGATAAAAACACTCAAAACCAATCCGTACAATTGGATTTTGTACACTAATATTACCGATGATTGAAACGAAAAATTAAAAGAAACACTTGTAAAAATATTACAAATGCTATATATAGTTTTATACCGATAGGGAAAGCTTGGATATTAAATATTCTAATTAATAAGAGTATATAGCTTATAAAAAAATTAAAACGAAATTGTTGGTTGTAATTGATAATAAAGAAAAAGGAAACAAATTATTTAGAAATCATGAAATAGAATAAGAGAATAATGTAAAATGAATATTGTATTCCAAACAAATTGAAATCTTATACTCACTCCTACTGTTATGCTTTGTAAGTTCTGCCAATTTTGACTTGATACAGATGACTTGGGTATTATATGTATGAGCAAAATATATCAAAATGATGCAGGTCATCGACTACTGAAAACTGGATAGTTGCGACTGCTACTGAACCAGTAGTCTAATTATTTCGAGTTCCAAATACGCACTGACCCCCTTGTATGTAGCACCGCTTTCCTCTCACTTTAGGGCAACAAGGAGTCGACAATCCGACAAACTCGGAGCGTAAGGCTACGCTGGAGTTTACCTACACTAGGACCAGTGACCACGTACCACTAAATCCTGAAACCCCAGCAACACCTGTTATAGCCTATGACTTAGGGCAACATTCACTAGAGTATGTAGCAACTAGCAACATGGGGCAACTTTGATGTCCCCTTTTCGATCTCATGCGTAGTGGTGACTAGTGACATTCAAAGGACTATCGTGTCTGATGGTGTGTTTACGACTATGAGTGACTACCACTACGATTTCATCGTTCAATCCCAAGCCATTGAAATTCTTCTAGGAGATGGCCTGGAGATCAACCATCTGACACTGCACACGACTTGTACGTCCTCTGAATCTAAGGTGTATCCGATCCATTACTAGCTACCACATCTATAGAAAGCTATGTTTGTTTTAATTTCTTACTTATATGAAGTTTTTAATATAATTTAGCATGAGTTCGATTCTCTTTATTTCAATGATTATTTTTTTCCAAAGATAATTTAGTCCGAATGCATATTTTATGATTGTTTGTTTAATTCTTTTTTTTTTAACCCAATACTACATATATTTCACTGAATAAAAAAATTAAGCAACAACATACAAAATATTATTTTTAATGCAATGACATCTTATAAATTCTTTTTACTTAAAATGTGGACTAATATTTTGCATTTTGACAATATTTATTTATTTGTAAAGAGAACTATACATAATATTATGGAGAGATATTATCATAATAATTAGATATATAACTTGGTAAATAAAAACTTTTATGAAGTGGATTGCTCATGATATTGTTTAAATTAATAATTTTATTAATGATTTTTTTAACACTATTAATTATTATGTGATTATAGTGTATAATATTATTTTTAATCAAATTTTTCAATAGTTATTTATTTTTGAAACCACAACTTAATTTTTTTTTTGTAAAACAAGCAAATAAAATTATATGAAGTATACTATTAAATTTTAGGGCTCCAATTTCGTATTTCGCCCTAAACCTTAAAATATTAAGAACATACCTGCTTATAGGCATTGTTTCTTATTATCTTTGCAGCCATGAGCTGGGGCCGGCCACTTCGTTTAAAGAATTAATGTGAGTTTAATTATTCAACAAATCCTATGGATCTTCTTCTTTGTTGCTGTTGTACTTGTTTGCTTACTTCTTTTACATTTATGTGTACTGTACTATATTTCAACTTTTTTTAAGTACTGTTGACTGTTTCTTCACTTTGTAATTTTCCCTATTTCGACTCAAAGTTTTGGTTGTTTCTTCCAGATAACCTGAACATTTGGATTTTTTTTTATTTACAAGTTTTTTCAAAAAAAAAATTGCAAAAATAAGTCACTTTTAAAACTATTTTAAAAAATAAGTCATTTTTTATTTGGACAAAAATCGTTGTTTGGGGCAACGATTTGCATGAAACTGATAAAGTTGGTTGAAATTGGGGCAAAAGAAATCATTGCCCAAGACAACGATTTTAGTCAGCCTGAAGTCGTTGCCCTAGTGAGGCTTAGCCAAGTTTTCTCCCATAATCCAGCTTACTACAAACTGTTTTTTGCCTTAACTAAAGTCCGGACCAAAATCGGCTTGTTTTTTAAAATAATTTTGAAAGTGGCTTATTTTTGCAAATTTTTTTAAAAAACAAGCTTAGAAAAAAAAAATTCAAACATTTGTGCTGTAATGCACGTAGTATTTCCCTTTTTCCTTATGGATATTTGTATAATTACTAGTATACATACGGCTGCATATTTCCATCATTTTCGATGAAATTTTTTCCCGTATTGAACTCTTGAATGTTAAATCCATACCCAAATGTAACGCATGTAATCGTGCATCCATGCAAAGATAAGTACCACACCAAAATAGTTATCTCAAATTTCTCTTGAAGAAATCATCAAGCTAGCTAAGCTACCAAAATAGTAAATCTTGTGTTGTTCTAATTCGAGGCTGCTTTGAGTTGCCCAACCTTATATTATACAAAGAATTTTCCATGGGCTTATTTTATACAAAGAATCTGCAATACATATTTTTTTACTCCGTACACTTACCTTAATTTTATCCCATTTATTACTTACCACTTTATACTTCTGAAATTAACCTCATTTTTTCCCTAAAGTTTTAACATATATTATATTACCACGAGTAAGGCTCATCATCTAACTCCTTCCATTCCCCATCTTCACCTCAATTTCCACATTTTTCCTTAAACTAATAAAAATATCAAGAGATAACCAAATAACAACTACTCATCTAATACTATATATGTATTTTAACAAATTGATATTTAAAAAGTTTATCAAAACTCTTCTATCAAGATTTCTCATTGTTATATATTTTCTTATACACATGTATGAATATCCATATGTTACACCTTTGAAAAATAACAGAAAAATAATATGATGACTCCAAATTAATAAGGTGCAAGTGGATTGGAAAAATATGAAGGGTTAGTTGAATGTATGGTAATGGATGTTATAGAAGACTAATCCTGCAATTGAGTTTAATGTTGGACTCCTCTATATATTGTATATTTGTATATTTGTACCCCGCCACCTCGGACCTTTAAGTAAAACTAATTAAGCTATGGAGTAATTTATTTTTATTTTTATTTTTGACAAAAAAATAAAAGATCAATATATTCTACTCCGTAGTTCACATAACTCTTGTAATAATCCTTAGTATTTCTAAAAGCCAACTATTACATGTTATCCTCACATAAAAATAATAGTGTTACAAAATATGAACTCACATGAAATGAAATATCTTGCATTTTAAAGATTCACTTAATAAATCAATTCATTTAAGACATAAGACTTAACAAATTAAATTTATATACTAAGTACGGTCCCTAATGCTTGCAGTAATAATTATATTCAATTACTCACCGATACCATGTCATCTATATAAAACTCCGTAGTCTGTATATATATAACTACTAGCAAATTTGCTTTTATAATATTACATGCAATCAGCTAGTTCGGCCTTTTCCCGGCCCAAAAATTTGGCTTTATGATCCGTCCAAGAAGGATAAAAAGCTATGGCGTTTGGGCAAAGTCTCGGGCCAAAGAGGAGTAGACCCGAAAAACTAAAAACGGGCGCAATGAACATTTCGGGTCAAGTTGCTTCTGAGAAGCTCTACCAAAGAATAATCGTGAATCGGTGAAAGCCCAGCGGTTTAGTTTTTATGTTAAGAATTACCCATGCCAGTACACGACCGTACTCTAAGCTAGTTGTGTATCCCTATCTCAACCGTGGGCGACGGTGTTCCTCAGCACTCTACACCTGGTTAGTAAATTGCTTCTTAATCGTTGATTTATGCGTTAATAGGATGATATTTGGATGTTCAATTGAATTTCCTTAATTATGTAGTTTGTGCTTGATGAATGATTGATGTTTCCGTTTTAAAGTAATATCTCAAGCATTTCCAGGATTTTTAGTTTGGGCACCAACAGTTACAATGTTAGATTTTATGCTTTTTTAAGCTCTACATAGATTTCCTGTGAAAATTCTGTAGTGCGCAGAGTCGATTTAGAGGTTCGGGATGGCTTGTTGTATACTCTTTTTCTTTTATTGTTTTGCTTTCTCATGGATGCAAAAACCAAATTTTGTAGTTGTTACTAACTGTTTAGTTTGTACTTTTAAGAAATAACGATTAGGTAAAATTGGAAAATGGGAATTAGGGTTTATTGTGTTATTAATCCTCTAAAGTGTATTCATTATTGTGAATCGATTCCATAATATGAGATTTCGATGATTCTTGTGTTGATAACGCTACCTTTACCTCAAACTTCTTGATTTGCCGCTTTTGTCACTTATTTTCTCATTTGGTTTGGTCATGATATAAGATTTTGTATGACCTATATTTGTCATGGTTTGGTCATGTTCTACAATTTGTTGAATGTGATCATTGGTCACATATGGATTATGGATCTACTTGCTAATTCATGACGTGATCTATTGATCTTGAAATGGGTTTGTCTTAATGTTTTATTCATGTGTCTGTTAGTTAGGGTTTTCCATTGATGTAATCTTCAAATTTTAAGTTTTGTAATCTGATTTTGTTTGGGCTTCTACACCGAGAGAGTTTTTGGAGTGTTTGCTTGAAATAACATGATGTTTGTTTTTTATTTATTCTGGTTGAAGAACTTATTTTTTCCTTTTCTTAAAGCGTTATTTATATTTTGGGTGTTTCAGAAACTATGGAAATTGATGAGGATGATAACTATGAGGAATACATTCCTGTGCATAAGCGAAGGGCTATGGAAAAAGAGAAAATACTTCAAAAGGGAAAAGAATCTACCTTGATTGAAGTTGGATCTGAGAAAGAGAAACCTGAGGAAGTGAAGCCCAGTCTTCTCGTGAAGGCTACACAATTAAAGAAAGATGCTCCGGAGATCAGCCCCACTGAGCAAATTGTGCTTGTAGAAAAGGAAATGATTGAGAATCTTTCTGATAAGAAATCCTTGATGTCAGTTCGTGAGTTAGCAAAAGGCATAACATACACTGAGCCACTGTGGACTGGGTGGAAACCTCCCTTGGCTATTAGGAGGTTGTCAAAGAAGCAGTATGAATCCATTCGGAAGCAATGGCATATTATTGTGGAGGGTGATGACCCTCCACCTCCTATCAAGAATTTTAAGGAGATGAGGTTTCCTGAACCTGTTTTGAGGGAGTTGAAAGAGAAGGGCATTTTTCAACCGACGCCAATACAAGTGCAAGGACTTCCTGTTATTTTGTCAGGTAGAGACATGATCGGCATTGCATTTACTGGTTCGGGAAAGACATTGGTTTTTGTCCTGCCCCTGGTAATGTTGGCCCTGCAAGAGGAGGTAATGATGCCTATTCTCCCTGGAGAAGGGCCGATTGGGCTGGTTGTTTGCCCCTCTAGGGAGCTCGCAAAACAGACATATGATGTGGTAGAGCAGTTTTTGACTCCTCTTAGAGATGCTGGATATCCTGAACTGAGGCCGTTGTTGTGCATCGGAGGGGTGGATATGCGATCACAATTGGACATTGTCAAGAAAGGTGTACATATAGTCATTGCCACTCCAGGGAGGCTCAAGGATATGCTTGCCAAGAAGAAAATGAATCTTGATAATTGCAGGTAATGGCTTTGAACCCTGTATTTCTTTTCCATTTGTCTCCTCTGTGTTAAGTGCTATGTACTTACTGCACTACACCCTTTTTCTCCTATTGCCCCTTAAGAATAGCATATGTCCATTTCTGTAAAATGCCTTGATGAAGTATTGAAGTGTCGTGGTATGCATTTTAGTTTTCTTCTTTGGATTCTAATGCTGTCAGGTGTGTGGTCTTGTGTTCAATTTTCCTTTTGGATTGAAGATTGGAGTCCAAACAGATTGCTGATTTGGAACTTTGTTTTTCAAAGCCTTGCCCGTGTTGTTAGGGAATGCTTAGAAATCCCTAGATGGTTGTGTAATTGGTGTTTCTCTCTAATTAGAGACCAATTTTCTTTGGGGGTAGGGGGCTAGACCACAAGGCTTTCATGTTTAGAGAATAATTTATATTTTGGAGTCTTTGGATATCATGTGCATTCAGCAGTATGTCGCCTTCTGGCTTCTAATTCTGTTGAGTGCATCATTTCACTATCTG
Source organism: Dysphania ambrosioides (assembly GCA_026401315.1). Taxonomy (NCBI): domain Eukaryota; kingdom Viridiplantae; phylum Streptophyta; class Magnoliopsida; order Caryophyllales; family Amaranthaceae; genus Dysphania; species Dysphania ambrosioides. The sequence goes on from CM048661.1 coordinate 10,636,490, forward strand.
TAGAATGACTTAACGAAATGATGGTGAATTAGCTAGTTGCCTGCCTGTATCCCTATAGGTGCTTTTCTGTTTTTATTTTAAGTCTAAAGAGATGTTCAGATCGGTATCTATCTTCTGTCCATATTTGTAGTACATGTGTTGTTGTTGTTGGGAGGGGAGAGAGGGGAGGAGATTCTATGTAGCAATACTCTCCTAAATAAGACTGTAAGAATTTTCACAAAACCAAAGGTAATTTCAATCCTTGCCATACCTTCAGCTGCTTACAAGTTTTGAGGAGGTCTGGAATCTGCAGTCAAGCATAAGTTTTTAGGTCCTTTTATTTATGTTAAGTTACTTCCCGATTCCTATAATCTAGACTGAGTCTTTTGGTGATCAAATGAAGTTCTCATTTCAAAGAGTAGTTCAAGTTCTTAATGACCATATCAGCTATAACTGGAACTTGAATTCATTAGGAAACATCAATTATCCCAGCTATTTCTAGATAATCTAGTGCGTTAAAGTGTTTTGATAGCTTCCTGAAATCTGTGAATCCCTGTGGGTATATATAGCATTATTGCCTTATTCTGATTGGCCATACCATAGCATTCACTAATTTTTCCATCCTAGGACAACATTCTGCTCTGTTTAGTCTTCTCTTTCTCCGTGTAAGAGGTAATTCTATGTAGCAATACTCTCCTATATAAGACTGTAAGAATTTTCACAAAACCAAGGGTAACCTCAAGCCTTGCCATACCTTCAGCTGCATACAAGTTTTGAGGAGGTCTGGAATCAAATTATGAAGTATTCAGCCATACCACAACAACATACCAAGTGATGAAGCTTTTTAAGATATATATCCTGTAGGTTTAAAACAGACTGAGGTACTTCCATATCTCCTAAACCTCAAGCAGTCTAGCTTCTGTCATATTCCTGACTTTCAGCTTATGTAATAATTTTGGTACTTCCATTGTTAAAAAGGTAATTAAAAGCATTTTGGCTCATGAAATGGTGATTATGACTAGGAGTAGGGGTGTTTTTTTTTTTTTTTTTCTGTCGAGCCCCAAGAAAAAATATGCTTAAACCAAGCACTACTTATAGTTTTTTGGAATTTACTGAATTGGCAAATTCAAAGCTAACTTGCTTTGTCTATGATGTACTTTGTCATTATTATTGTTTTTGAATTATAAAGCCTTGGAGTACCACCAAATTTATACCTTCCTAGATCAGATATTTTCAATCTCTAATAGCCCAATAAACGACTTTACATAGTTCCTTGAATTATATCTTGTTTCCTCACACCCTTGGCTGGTCAGAGGCTTGGCTAAACCAAAAGGTGACCGTTTGATGGTTTTGTTTAAAGATAATGAAAGTTTTTAAGAGTTATCCAGTCCTCTGTTGGGAGCAGAGTTGTGACTGTTTGGAATCTTCCAATTCTTCCAGAGCTTCTTTCTTTTTGCATGGGCAGCTTTTATAGGGTGTTGTATGTAATCTGGTGTTTGGAAGGTTTGCAAGCCTGTGTAATTTTGTGAGCATCATTATTTAACTTCTATTTCCTTAGCCATTGATTTGTCTCTGCAACATTTTAGTTTTTACTACTATATTTGAAGATATTTGAATATCAATAATGGTTTGAGAGAAATAAGTGTTACTGAATTGTGGCAGTTCATTCCTTTGTCTAGTCGGTACATATCGTACAGAAGGAATATGCCGATCGTTTGAGTGGATAGCTCTGTTGTGCAGTTGTGCTGCTAGGCACTTGTGTTTAACTGTTGTGACTAGTTCACAGATTTTGAACATCGAAGGATTGATGGTATAGAGATTAGGTTGAAGGAAAAATGTGTTACTCAAGTGTGAAAGTCGATTCCTTTGTCAAGTTGTCGGTACACATTATAGGGAAGGAATATGCAGATCATTTGTGTGAATATCTAGGCTCTTTTTTTTTTTTTTGTAGCTAGTTTGCAGGTTTCAAACTTCAAGTGTCTACTTGATTTTGTAGATGGACTTGTGCACGATTGAAGAATGTTGCTTGCTTCATTAACTTGAGTTGTATACATGGTTATTGTTTCATGTCAACTTTTATGTTTGGGTGATTCTAATTGTTTGAGGGCTCTACTGTGCATAAGACAGTCCTTTAGGCTCTTTTTATTTTTGTATCTAGTTCATAGGTTTCAAACTTCAAGTGTCTGTTCTTAATTTTGTGGATGGACTTGTGCATGATTGAAGAATCTTGCTTGCTTCATTAGCTGTATACATGGTTAGTGTTTTATGTCAACTTTTGTGTTTGGGTGGTTCTAGTTGTTTGAGGGCTCTACTGTGCATAAGACAGTCCATTAGGCTCTCTCTATTTTTTGTAGCTAGTTCTTAGGATTCAAACTTCAAGTGTCCGTTCTTGATTTTGTGGATGGACTTGAGCATGATTGAAGAATCTTGCTTGCTTCATTAGCTTGAGTTGTATACATGGTTAGTGTTTCGTGTCAACTTTTGTGTTTGGGTGGTTCTACTTGTTTGAGGGCTCTACTGTACATAAGACAGTCCTTTAGGCTCTTTTTATTTTTGTAGCTAGTTCATAGGTTTCAAACTTCAAGTGTCCGTTCTTGATTTTGTGGATGGACTTGTGCATGATTGAAGAATCTTGCTTGCTTCATTAGCTTGAGTTGTATACATGGTTAGTGTTTCATGTCAACTTTTGTGTTTGGGTGGTTCTAGTTGTTTGAGGGCTCTACTGTGCTTAAGACAGTCCATTAGGCTCTCTCTATTTTTTGTAGCTAGTTCTCAGGATTCAAAGTTCAAGTGTCCGTTCTTGATTTTGTGGATGGACTTGAGCATAATTGAAGAATCTTGCTTGCTTCATTAGCTTGAGTTGTAGACATGGTTAGTGTTTTATGTCAACTTTTGTGTTTGGTGGTTCTAGTTGTTTGAGGGCTCTACTGTGCAGAAGACAGTCCATTAGGCTCTCTCTATCTTTTGTAACTAGTTCTAAGGATTCAAACTTCAAGTGTCCGTTCTTGATTTTGTGGGTGGGACTTGAGCATAATTGAAGAATCTTGCTTGCTTCATTAGCTTGAGTTGTATCCATGGTTAATGTTTCGTGTCAACTTTTGTGTTTGGGTGGTTCTAGTTGTTTGAGGGCTCTACTGTACATAACACAGGCCTTTAGACTCTTTTTATTTTTGTAGCTAGTTCATAGGTTTCGAACTTCAAGTGTCTGTTCTTGATTTTGTGGATGGACTTGTGCATGATTGAAGAATCTTGCTTGCTTCATTAGCTTGAGTTGTATACATGGTTAGTGTTTCGTGTCAACTTTTGTGTTTGGGTGGTTCTACTTGTTTGAGGGCTCTACTGTGCATGAGACAGTCCTTTAGGCTCTTTTTATTTTTGTAGCTAGTTCATAGGTTTCAAACTTCAAGTTTCTGTTCTTGATTTTGTTGATGGACTTGTGCATGATTGAAGAATCTTGCTTGCTTCATTAGCTTGAGTTGTATACATGGTTAGTGTTTCGTGTCAACTTTTGTGTTTGGGTGGTTCTAGTTGTTTGAGGGCTCTACTGTGCATAGCTCTTTTTATATTTTGTAGCTAGTCCATAGGTTTCAAACTTCAAGTGTCTGTTCTTGATTTTGTGGATGGACTTGTGCATGATTGAAGAATCTTGCTTACTTCATTAGCTTGAGTTGTATACATGGTTAGTTTTTCGTGTCAAATTGTGCGTGGGTGGTTCTAGTTGTTTGAGGGCTCTACTGTATAAGACAGTCCTTTAGGCTCCTTTTATTTTTGTAGCTAGTTCATAGGTTTCAAACTTCAAGTGTCCGTTCTTGATTTTGTGGATGGACTTGTGCATGATTGAAGAATCTTGCTTGCTTCGTTCACTTTAGTTGTATACATAGTGTTTCGTGTCAACTTTTGTGTTTGGGTGTTTCTAGTTGTTTGAGGGCGTGATAATTGTTTCCTCCTGTGCATATGACAGTCCTTCTGTGCCCCTCTAGGCAGTGGCGGATCTGGGAATTTGGCTGATTGGTTCAGATATTGAACAACTTTTTTTTTCCTATACATAAAACTAAAAAAAGTTGCAGCATAATGAGCGATTAAAATCCTTTTTTGTGTGGCTCCAATTTTAAATTTTCAATCAATATAATTTAGGGGTGCAAAATATAGGTGAAAAAAAAATAGGGCACTGAAATTATCAAGGAATTTTCATATTTAAAAGTGTTTTGGAATAAAGTTGTATAATACCTACTTTCTGTTTGATTCATACTGGAAAAAAATATTGGAAGGAGCCATGAGTGCAAGGTGGCTGTGAAGCTATATATGTGAAAGGCACAACGGACCAAAAAGATAAGAAAGAGAAGGAGAATAGACATAAAGAATAAAATGACTCTTTGGTGTTCAAACCTGCAATACGCGCGCAAGAGGCAGTAGCAGGATACAATGCCACTGATCCAATTCTTCTCAAATCTACTACTAAAGGAAATTGTTTTTAACTGTTTAATTTTTGTAAGCTACAGAATTTTCACCGACATCCAGTATGGGTATTGGATCCTCCCCTGCCTCTAGGGCTAGTTTTCATTTGTCTGAAATACAACGTTGTGGAGGCTAGATTTAGTTATAGCTGTGTTGCTGATATGGGTGGTGGAAGAAAGACACCCTTTTAGCTTTTGGTATGGTACGACATATAAAACCTGTGGATGAGCATCCTGAGTTGATTGTCCTTCAGCTTTATTGACTCAATTGTCCTATATTTGCCATGGCCCTTACAATTTCTTTACAACTCAGATATTTATGCTTGGATGAGGCAGATCGACTGGTCGATTTAGGATTTGAGGATGACATCAGAGAAGTCTTTGATCATTTCAAAGCTCAGAGGCAGACAGTGCTGTTCTCTGCCACTATGCCAACAAAGATCCAGAATTTTGCTAGAAGTGCCCTGGTAAAGCCTATTATTGTCAATGTCGGTAGAGCAGGGGCTGCTAATCTTGATGTCATCCAAGAGGTCGAGTATGTGAAACAGGAGGCCAAAATCGTCTACCTCCTGGAATGCTTACAAAAGACCCCACCCCCAGTTTTGATATTTTGTGAAAATAAAGCTGATGTAGATGACATCCATGAGTATCTCCTTCTGAAAGGGGTTGAAGCAGTTGCCGTCCATGGGGGCAAAGATCAAGAGGAGAGAGAATATGCCATAAAGTCTTTCAAAGCCGGGAACAAAGATGTCCTAGTTGCCACTGATGTTGCCTCAAAGGGGCTGGATTTTCCCGATATTCAGCATGTTATCAACTACGACATGCCAGCTGAAATTGAGAATTATGTCCATCGTATAGGTAGGACGGGAAGATGCGGCAAAACAGGAATTGCAACGACTTTCATTAATAGAAACCAGAGTGAGACTACTCTGCTTGATTTGAAGCATCTTCTGCAAGAAGCCAAACAGAGAATACCTCCAGTATTGGCTGAACTTGATGACCCAATGGAAGATGAAGGTGAAATTGGTGGGGTCAAAGGTTGTGCTTATTGTGGAGGTCTTGGTCACAGAATCCAGATGTGCCCGAAATTGGAGCACCAGAAGACCCAAACACTCGTAAATTCCAGAAAGGATTATTTTGGAGGTGGGGGTTATAGGGGAGAAATATGAATGCTTTCTCTGTTTGGTTATTTACTTGTATTTGTAACTTCTTGCTGTTTACCTCTGTAACAAGTTCCATATTTAAAGTTTTGGTATGCTGCTGTAGTTCTCGATAAATTTGTATGAAGGTTATGTTTCGTGATAGTTTAGAGATTGTATAGCAAGATCACTTTTGGCTTTTCGTATGTAATGGAGAGATCATCCATAATAGTTTGCTCATTTTTGTTCAAATTATCAATTTCTTATAATCTAGAATATATCAGAAGAGGTGGTTCAGACTTCTGGTAGTGGTATTATGAATGTGGTGTCTATAGTTTTGGATCTTAGGAGATATTTATGATTGGGATTTGCAAACATATAGCATACTGACTTGTCAAAGCTCCTTCCATGCTGGAGTCTTGAATCCGCTATTCTATATAGTAGTAAAATTGTGTTGGAAGTGGTGCATGATAGTGTGTGGACGACTGCGCCCACCAATGCGTCCCACAATCGCAGGTTAAGTGGTGGTTGTAGTCACATCGGTGACATTACGCACCTGCAAGTATGTCAGAGAGATGCATGAGTCATTCTCGTGCTTTTACGCCATAGCCAAGTACAGAACTTAAAAGCTTACGACCAACAAACCCCTTAGTCATTTTCAAACTCCAATCAATTGCGGATCACTTTTCTCCGAGATCGATAAAACAGGTACAGTTAATGGCTTCATATATACTGTCATTCTAACTGGCCAACATCTTCAATTATCCTCAATTGTACGGGGTTTCTTTTCATTTGGATTTGGATTAGTTTTTCGGATTATAGATGCTAGGGTTTTAGCTTGTTCGATTTGTGTGTTTCTGAGGTTGATGTTTTTCAAGTGTTCTTAGTATTTTGCATGTGTATATGTTGTGAATCATGCGTCTAATAAGGTTACTCAACTTACTGATAACGTCTATATTTGTGGATCCATAAGTCCATCCTAATCTTATTGTTTTGTTGGTTAAATATTGATTCTTTTATGTAATGTTGGTGTGTTTGAGTTTTATATTTGTGGGATTTGTTTATTGTTTGCAATATTGAAGGGTTTGGTATACTTGCTGCTTATTCTAAAAGCGTTGGTTGGAGGATATTTCTGGGGTTGTAGTAGGGGAGTGCTTATCAATGTCTTATAATTCCCATCTTCAAGTGATTGGTAATAGTCCTGAAGTTTGCGGTCTTGTCGTTTTTCCAACGTGGTTTTTCTTAAGAGTTAGAAGTTCCGAAGTTAAAGAATGGCAAGGTTAAGATATGTTGGGTTATTATCGATCCTCTTTACTTGAGAATCCATTCATTGAATTGTGATTATAGTAGCAAGGATACTGCCACCCTGTTGGTTGTGCTATTTTGTATTTGGATTAAGTCTAAGATACAATGTACATAATTTTCAAAAATGATGATTATAGTATGGATTATTGTGATTTTCAAATATGGGCTTTCAGGTGTTTTTTTTTATGGTTGTTGGTTTAGTTCCATGCTTATCGAGGATTGAATGATTGGTTTGAACTTGTTATATTAAATCAATGAAGATTTGGAAATTAGGACAATAGCAATATTGCAACTTGAAACATGTTTCCTTGGTTTTTGAACTATTTGAGAATTATGTTAGAAGGATGAGTCAAATTTTTTTGAGAAAGATTTAATAGAGTCCATTTTTACTAACTAAAAGCACCATTGTTATTTGTAAGATAGATAGTTGTATTTTTTTAGAATTATTTAAGCATTAGGTTGTATTTTGTACTATTTGAATATTTGTATGTATTTTTTAGTATTATTATTTAAATATCTGGTAAAAAAAATTATTATATGTTTGATTATCGATTGTGACTCACCAAGTGAAAAATTCTGGATCCGCCGTGACTCCATAGTCCATACTGGTATGTGAAAACGTAATAAACTTAAGTTCACGACAATAGGAGATTGGAATAGCGTAAGCAATCGTCTACAGTCTTCTACACATATTCAGTAGAAACATCGAACAGAAACATAGAAGCTAAAATGCGTCATTTGTTCTCATTTCACGCCACATGTTCGGATTTACGCCACTGGTCTTGGAACTTGTGTGATCACTTTCAGTAGCACCTGCTGCAAGAAGTGACAAACAAGCCATGCATGTATTTTAACAATTTAACAAGATTTGAGATTTTAATTAATAAGGCGGATTTTATATGAGATAATCTATGCATTCATCTCATATGGGGATAACAACGTACCCACTTATAAAAAATTGGAGAAATATAATTTCTTATAAGTTTATGTTATGAGGGGAAAAAAGTACTCTCTATTCAATAACAGAGAGGAAGTATTATATATTACCTCGAGTAATATTAGCTGATTCAACGAGAATCCGAGCTTCTAGATATATGGGATAACCTATGCATTCATCCCATATGGGACGAAGATGAAATGGGGATAAAAACGTACCCACCTAAAAAGATTGGAGATATAAATTCTTATAAGTTTACGCTATGAAGGGAAAAATTATTCTCTATTCAATAATATAGAGGAAGTATTATCTATTACCTCGAGTAATATTAGCTGATTCAATGAGAATTCGAGTTTCTAGAGATTTAGGATTCAAATTTAGAAGGCCAAAACAAGGAAGATTAAGGTGGGGTGCAACATAAATTAACTAATAGCAACTTAGAGAAGGTTAAAATGAAAAAATTGAAAAATACGAGATTATCAAAGATATGGAATTTTTGTGTCAAATCTTATGTGATTTAGTAAACATAATATAAATTCCATCAAAGCTAGAGTGATCTATATGATTCAACGAAGAATGAGCCAAAAATTGGATTTTTCAATTAACGGGGAATTGAGTGCAAATGCTATCGGATGAAAATGAGGGAATGTCTACAATTCCTGGGTTTAATCAGATACAATTTGAAGGATTTTGAAGGTTCATTGATTAGGGCTTAACAAAGTTTTTAAGTAAAAACTTTGTGTAAATTTTTTTAAAAAAAAACTGACTGTTTCCAGCGATATTTTCTCTAAAATTATAATCTAAACTTTAATATATCTTCAATTTTAGATGTATGAATGTACTTCTAAAAGTTCAACAACAAATATTGGTACACGTTTATTTTTGGTTATATCCTATAAAGTGTTGTACGATCACAATTTAGACAACAATTTTAATTATATCCTACGGAATACAATTTTTTGTCAAGTTGAACTTCTCCTTGAACTAGAAATAATCTTGAATGGGCTTATAAACGAATACAAATTAGCACACCAAATAATTCAAGTAAATGATCTGAAAATGTTGATCGTATTCGTATATTAACTTAATATTCAAGCATGTTTGCAAGTTACTCACAAACGTAGGCTCAAATACACACCTATTGCCAATCTTTTTGGAGTTTTTCAATATATAAGCTGTGCAGTAGTGTTACTCCCTTCCTCCTCCGCCTTAACAAAGATTATTCCTGGTCCAACATTTATTAAATTTGAGAAAAAGAAGGAGCGAGAGACGGAATATATGTGAACAAGCTAGCTAGCGCCTAGCCACATACCTATGCTCTCCAAGGAGCTAAAAACAGTGCGACACGTAGATGGAAGAATTAGAGCGCGAGTGCCGTTAAGCTTAAGGCCAAGGTTAGGCTCATTACGATCCTTCTTAAGTATGCAGAGACACTTTACCTTCTAGTACAAGGAAGGTTGTGCAGCACAGTGGAGAGGGTACTTTCGCCTCACCATTTCCATAGTTGATGCAGGAAGAGAGCGTGGCTAGTTGTTCTTGGCATTCTGCCTGGTCCTTGCTGGTATCTGACCTCACAGATGCTAGCGTTGCTGCTAGTAATAGCAACAGAACTGTTGCCTGATTAATTCATTGAACTCATTTTTTAAATGATTTATTTCTTGATGTGTTTTTGGTATGAATGAATGACTCATATATCATTTGTCTTGTATATATAAATGCCACGTTTTTCTCCCTATTAAAGAAGCAGTTCGTGTTATATCGCAGAAACCAATTACGTAGTACATTTCTCAAATGGATAAATATTAGTCTCACCACTCATTGGGTAAAAATAACGGAGACATGAGAAACAGACTCCCTAGTATGTGACTTTTCTTGTTCAAATATGTGTAACTACTTGATGTCAAAATTACTGTAACTATGTAACTTATTAGGTCATTTGAGTGATTAAAACCATCCATTTTAAACTCTAAAAAGTCATTACAAAAAATTTATTAAACTCTAACAATTATCTCCTATGTGGGTTTTAGGGCCTTTGATATAGCATATAAGGTATTAACTAGGTTCAAAACCTCCTCTATCAAGCCTGAGGATAGACTTGTGCCATCTACTAGACTCTACACATTCAAACCTACTGATTTTCAATCCCAAGCTCGTTAATAGGACTTTTAGAGATCGAATAGAAGGTATTGAATGATTGTAAACCTCATCATATGACCCTAGAAATCATTCAATATTATTACTTTAATTTCAAAAAAAAATCAGAATGTATCTAAAAACAATGTATAATTTCAAAATTCGGTTATTTTGGACAATTTTATACATGGTGAGAAATCCCTTGATGTGCGTATCATGAATCTTATAGGTTCATAATTAGGGTTTGGAAGTGATTAGAACTATCTAGTTTTACTCTTGACATCTATTTCGTCTATTTTAAAAACTCTTATGATTGAATCCTAAACTCATTTTAATGTCTTTTGAGACCAAACATGAGGTATAGAATGATTCTAATATCCTAATATGACCTTAGGGAACGATGAACAATGTATAATCCTTGATAATTCGATCATTTTGGAAAGTTGAACTCTATAAGGGTAAACCATAATATGATTACCATGGGTTAAATATGGTTATATAAGGATGTATGATTGATCAAGTCATTTACTTTGACTTTAACTACCCATTTAGATAATTTATGTGTATTTTATAGCTTTATTTAAATATTTCCCTAATATCATGGCTTATTTCGTTAATTAAAGTTTTGTGTTAAAGTGACAACTCGTAAATCAATTTTAACCTTCAACTAAATTGTTAATCACTTTCATTAGATGAGTTGTAATAAGAGGGATTTGCACTTGTAATGTCTTATTAAACCCTAATATTGATTAAAATCATCCACTTTAACTCTAAACTCTCATTTCAACCGATTTTTAAAACTCTTATACTAGGTCCTTAGATAATTTTAGGGGCATTTAGAAACTCAAAATAAGCTATTGAATGGTTTTAAACCTTCTCATTTGGCCTAGGAAACATAATGTTCTTTTATTTCAATTTCTATAATTTTTTAAAATATCTCAAAACAATATGTAATAACTTTCAAAAATCTTTCATTTTGGACAATTTTTCCCTCGATAATACCTTAAAATGCTTTCAATGGATCGTCTAGGACCTAAGAATGATTAAAATCATTCAATCTAACTCAAAACACCAATTTAAATAGATTTTCAAACCTCTCACAATTTAGTCTTTAACTCATTATTAGGCCAATGAAAACTAATAGTTTGAAACCTCCTTATATGACTGTGGCAAACTTTCAATACCTTAATTTTAATTTTAGCAATATTTCAAACATATTTCATAAAACAGTGGGTAAACCTCAAAACTTAAGTCATTTTGGACCTTGTAAAGGAACATCGTCATATTTGTTCGAAAATCAATTTCTTAGTCTTTTTAAGGTTCTCGCCACGAAAAAAAAAAGAAGAAAGTCTGAAAGTCATCGATTACGTAAGCTAAGAGTAATCTGAACCTCTATTTAGTTTCTAACCACTCATTTCAACCAATTTCTAAATCTCCTACAATTGAACCCTCTCATAGAGGTGTTCAAAACTACCCGACCTGACTACCTGGCAATAAACTGTCGGGTTTTTTTTAAAAAAATAAATTTACTTTTGTGGGTCGGGTACAGGATAATCGAGTCGGGTCGGGTCGGGTCATAGGCCAGATAAAACTGTAATAAGGTTCTCATGTACTCGAAATATATTTTTTTAATTAATTTTTTGTTGTTTTACTGTTTTAGCCTTAGTCTAATATTATATGTTTTTGTGCTCAATAATATTATATGTTTTCTCCTTCTTCCTCATTCTAATATTATATGTTTTTGTGCTCAATAATTATTTAAAACAAATTTACACTTATATATTCTGAATGTTCATAATTAAGTATATGTCATACATAAAGTTTTCTTGTACTCAAGTAATTTGTCATATATCGTGAACTTATTGTATTCTACTATTAATAAAGCTTTATTAAATCAATAAGATGACATGATATTTAGGTGTTGGACTGGTGGGCAGAGGAATAATGATAAAAATAGAAAATATTCATGATTTGAAAAAAAAACATTTATATTTTAAACATTTTTGAGAGAATCTTATTATAACAAAAGAGGTAGAAAATTTATTTAATAAGATTTGGCTTAATTATATTGTTATTGAGATAATATTATATTAAAGACTACTTTTCTTAAAAAAAAAAAAAAATCGAACGCCTTTTAATTTTTCTTCACTTCTTTCTTTGACAATTGACATCATATCACTAGCATTCCAATATAGGGTTGACATATATAGTATGTATATAGTGCTGAAAGTTTAACTGTTAGACCATTAAATCGTTATCTGCGTTGACTTTGTAGCTTCACTTAATTAGATTATACTTCGTATAATACAAAATTACGAAGTATATAGTTAATAATTACCATGATAATGATTAGAATTCTTTGTTCACAAAAGATTGCTTTAAATCGGAAGGTATGTCCTTTGGGGTTATATACCTCTGCACATAACTTTCAACAAATTGAACACAAGATTTTTAGTAAAAAAAATTATAAAAATAAACCGAGTACCTTGTGACCCAACCCGATTTAAGCGGGGGTCGAGTCATGGGCCGCTTTTGAAACTAACTGGAATACCGGGTACCCGATTATAAACACCCTTACTCTCATTAATATGATTTTTGAAGATCGAATATAAGGCAATAGGAGGTTCTAAATCCTCACATGCGCTTAGAAATTATCTTATACTTTTATTTCAATTTTCAAAGATTTTCTTAAGTATCTCAAGAAAATGTTACTTTTAAAATAAAAATAACATACTAATTTAGATGTCCTTTTTAATAACTGCATTAAATAACAATGATAATTAATCTTATTTTCTATGTGGCATTTCATAAACATTCAAAAATTTCTCCTAATAATGTCAAAAAAAAAATATCTCCTATACATATTTAGTTAGATTCTATATTAATGTCAAGAATTTATAATATTCAACAAATATATACTTAACATCGTACGATTGCTTTTTACTCTATATCAACCAATTTGATATACAGTACTATGGTTGAATATGAGACGAGCTAGTTGGCGAGCTACTCGGGATCGAATCACCTAAAGCTCGGCTTGAGCTCGAAATTAGGTGAGCCCGAGCCGAGCTTTACAAAAGCAAGTCCGGGCTCGAGCTCAAGTAATTCAGGCTCAAGGGCTTGACGAGCCTAAAGGAGCCGAGCTTAATTAAGAGCGTGGTTAAAACTAATTTTCAAATAGAATCGAGCTTAATTACTCAAATAAACATTCAACAAATTTGAGCTAAATGACGAGCTTATACCGAGCCAAGCCACAAGCTTTTCTCAAGTCGAGCCCAAGCTCAAATTTTAAAATCCGACGAGTCACGAACCCAAACTTTATGAGTTTTAGGCAAGCCAAGCCACGAGCGGCTCGTTTCCATTTAAAAAGTAACAAAAATAGAATCGCATAATATAATACATACTTTTCATATCTCGACATATCTATGTTTTATATCATCGATCAGAGAGGATGCAATCAAGAACAAGTACGACTCATGAAGTCAATATTTGGTATAGCAAGGCTTATTAGGCTATTAATTCCGCCATCTTGAGTTTTACTTAGTTACTATATCTACAGAAATCAAGAACATTTTTTTAAAAAAACTATACTAGAAATTTTACATTAAGAGGAAAGAATTAATATTAATTTAATCAGCAAGAATAATTTTAATTTAATAAACAAACAAGTGAAATGAACAAGGCCCTAACCAAGCAAAACTTCATATTACAAAGAACCCCTGGTTTGGAAGTTCAAGATAACACACATGAGGCTACAAACGCACCACAAGAAATCAGAAACTTAGCAAAGTTTCAAATTCTTCACTGGTGGCACAATTTACCTCTACCAAACAAGCTGTACTGACCAAAGTATCGACATGGACTAAACCTGAAAAATATCGAACTAGTATGGATGAATGGATTCCAGTATACATCGTATGAAAGAACACAAGGAATTGAGAAGTTGCAATCTGCTATGAAAGAATTTCATAGTTCAATTACCAACCTTGACCTGACTTGCAACTAATTTATTAGAGTCGATATGTTAGTTTGCTGATGTTAGAAGGGTGGATGATGAAACTGCATAACAGTTCTCTTACCACATAGTACTAACAATACTAATAAAAGTCCAAAAGTATATTCAATCACACCACGAGTCCACTACTACACCTACACCAACAATTCTATGAATTTCCGCTTCCCGTAGCAGGAGGGTTCAGTAAAAAAAATTTATAAATATATGATATACATACATACATATATATAAATATCAACGTGGTAAGAGAACTTGATTCATAACAATTAGCCTTTGCTAACAATACAAAGATCAATTATAGCACGAGAAAAAAAAATTGTAAACAAAAATAAGAGGATAATTTGAACCTTGAAAAGGAACTGGGATGACTATCATACTATATTTGGGCAGCAACAGACAATCAACTGTATCTTTGTTATCTTGCTTTGTACTAAGAAAAATGGGGACTTTACCCACTCTAAGAAAATACAGAAAACCTAAAGATGTGAGCCCATCTGAATTGCAAACTACTGTGTTGCTTATGTAGAAAGTTGACAGAAAAAAACATCATCACTACTCACACTGAGCCCCACAAATAAGCATGATAATTTCTATTAAAAGGAAAATTTGAATAGGAACATATTTTTCTATGGGAGAAGGTGACATGATACAGGGCGGATCACAGCTGGAGACCCCCATGAGGTCATAATACCTGGGAAAGAACACACGGGGTCTGATCCTCAATTCTTACAATGACCTCCAAAAAGATATATTCATCAATTCAACAATTTATCGTCAACATATCTTCCAGCAGCCTGTTGATAAAATTAAAAAAAAAAAAAACACACACACACACATTAAACCATCTTCCTGAAACGATAAAGGCAGAGTAAAATCATCCAAATACTTCCAATTCTCAAAATGTTGCACATAACCACTCTAAAATGGATATGCAGTAAAAAAAAAAAATCTGGAGAAATATAAAAGTAACACACTCCTCCCTTCAAAACTACTCTAGCCACTAACCTTTTTTCATTCCCTATTATCTATCACAGAGAATATCTACTCTGTTATTAATTGGTTGAAGATTATTAGGGCATCATACTTCTCCGTTATGAATAACAATGCATCAACTCAAAATTCCTTGAATCTTGAGCATAACATCACAACAGTAGGTACGGTACAACAGAAATGTTAAAAGACAATACATTAAAATGTCACATACCCCCAACACTAACGTCGAATTCTTGGCTTGCAACGAAATTCAGCTAAAAGAGCTATATGATCTGAAGACCACTCTGGAGAAGGAAGGGCTGTGTCCTTCCTTAAGCTATCCTCATCCAATAATTCAAGTAAAGACTCCACCGTCAAAGAGTCCGCTGAAACATGTTAATATGGAAGAGCTAAATGTAACACATGGATTTGCATAAAAAGAGCAGTCAAGGAAACAGTAGAATAAGCATCAATAGCAACCTGTGTAAAATATGTAATCAAGGGTCCCTATAAAATCTCTTGTGCAGTTAGTGAACAAGGGCTCATTAGTAGACGGATCCATTCTCCGCCTTTGCTGCTCTAGTGCTGGTCCAATCCCTCTTGCAAAAGATGAATATGCACTGACCTAGAAATTTTATGCCATAGCAAATTAAGGCCAGGAAATAAAGCAATCAGAAGCACAACGTTGGTGTCCAAATGTTACCAATGGAAGCTGGTGCGCAAGTTTTGTATGAGGACGCAATATTCCCAATGGGTCCACAGCTAAATCAGGATGCAGTGGATCAACTTTACCCATTGCAAGGAGCGAATGAGGAGCACTGTAATGAAGGTAGATAATGTGATTTAAAATTTCATATGACAGCAACATTCTGAATACCTAACTATCAGATAACAGCCAACAGACCTTGCAGGGGTTGAATTAAAGTCTCCACACACCAACATGGGGATATCAGCACTAGCAGCAATCTTTTCAAGCCCTTTCAACAAAGTATGGACCTGAACACAATAAGCTAAAATATATTACAAAAGAAATTTTAAGAAACTGTTTTGAAAGGAAGACTATGAATAGAAAACAGGAAAAAAAATCAAAAAAATATAAATGGATGTATCACATACCTGCCAGAGTTTGACGTCCTTTAGTTCTTGATGCACGTTAACATGAGTATTTGCCTAATCCAAAACATCAAAGACAAAAAAAGGAGACACGATGAAGTCAGCAAAATTACATATGATAACATGCTACGAAGCTAGGACTATTTGACAAGAAAAGAACAATGATAGCTATTCCCATGAAGGGTGACCAAGTAAGAAAAGCTATTGACGCAACTTTTTCACGGCAACTAAAATGTAATTACCTCCAAGCCCTTCGCTACCTTAACAGCTAAGCATTCACAAAATGGAAGTCCTAATTTTAATTAAAACCCATCCATGAGGTGGCTCAACCACATGCATCCATTGATGACATGTAATTTACAAAAAAGCATGAACCCTTGGAATAGATAAGAATTTATATTTACAAGGTTTATATAATAAAATGGAACTCACAACACAAAGAAGCTGCCGCTTTCCAGGGGTGGTATCAGCACCCTGATGACTGAATTTGGATTCCAGGACAGCAATTAGAGCAACATTATCCTACAAATGAACTCAAGAAACTTAGTATAAATCCAATTGTGACATATATACAGGTGACAAGAAAACACAATTAATAATTACTGACTACAAATCAAAAACCTAGAAGACATTAAGCTAACCTTGACAAGACGATTTAAAGCAGTTTTCTTCTGGGTAGCAGGCACTACAGCCTCCGTCAATGACTGTGCAGCCTTATTAAACTCAACCTACAAACAAATTTTAAATTCTTCAGACTATCAGGATGTAACATGGCTGAGTGATAAAAGGCAATAATCAATTAGAAAATATGAAAACAGACCTCGTATTTTTTCACATGGGCAAATCTATCTCTTCGGAAAAATGTGGCACAACCATCAACAGTATGCGTAACCTACAGAAAAGCATCAAATGGAACTTAAGAGTTAAAACCAAAAAAATAACAAACAAATAAAGATTCAAAAGATGAACATTGTATACCTCCGAAGTTTTTCTCTTATATAGTGCTTGATATCCATGTTTATCCAGCTCAGGAGAAAAGAATTCTTCAAAATGATCGTATTGAACCTGCAATGAAATAGCTGTAGCCATCATTAACAAGCAAGAAATAATTGACAAACAACTCAACATGATAATCAGGCAACAAGTCTCAAAAGGGATACAAAGCACTCCATAAAACCTATGGCCATTACTTCCTAAGTTCCTAACCAAGCACTGGATCACAACTAAGACAAGACTATTTTACACAAAGAATCAATACATTATACTCTTTTCCATACATATTTCTTTTATGCCAAAAAATTGGTCATTAATATAAAATATATCTTCTATCCCTCACTCCCTCTGATTCATAAAATAAAGCCAGCCATTCTAAAAATTTTAAATGTATGGAGAATTTTGTTAAAAAGTTTTTATCAACTCTAGCAAAAAATAAACGTATGCTCTAATATGAGTCAGACTTAAGTGATTCCAACAAAAGTTGGTACAAACTGTCTAATATTTCATTGATTTGTAAAATATAGATATATTGCTGAAAAACCTTTTTCTAAAAGATCAAATCAGTCAGCTAAGCCAACTTATTTGTCATACAGATTATTACCACGACACCTTAACCAAAGGAAGATATTTTTTCATAAAGAGTATTACCTTAACACCGCAACTAAAACAAGTTATTTTGTCATACAAAGTATTTCAATAACACATGTTCACAACTTAGTACAGTCAAGTATAAATGTAGTCAAGCATTACAAAATTAAGGTACATAAAAAAAAATTGAAATAATAATAAATAAATAATTAATAACCTAGATTAGCCACACAGATTGGGATAATCAAGGCTTCAAAGAGTTGTGCATACAAAATTCATACAATACCCAGGTTAAAATCAAATAATACATGCAAATCATCCCCAATCGCACAAGTTTATAATTATGCATATGATAATATATAATTAATCCGCTTAAGATAATTTAAGCATCCCACACGTTTGGAAAATGCAAATCATTCTCAAATGAGAGATGAACTTACCTGAAAGAGTGTACCACAATTTGATTAACCGCAGAAAGAACAGGTTATAAGATACAAATCCCTTTCCTTTCCATGTTTTCACTATCATATGAAAGCAATAAATACTTACAATATATAATCAAATAGACAATGCTATCAGCAACAAGATATTCCCAAAGGTTGACCCGCCATTAAAAGAATAATAGTGAACACTATCCCACTTAAATTAAATGATAAATGATAAAAGCAAAAGAATAATAGTGAACACTATTCCCAAAGGTTGACCCGCCATTAAAAGAATAATAGTGAACACTATCCCACTTAAATTATGATAAAAGCAAAAAAAAAAATATCAGAAATAATTCACTAAGTATCAAAATATGAAATCGACAGATTAAGTTAGGGCAAATATCTATTACCTCCTGAAGACATACAACGTCAGCTCGATATCCAACAATTTCTCGCAACAGATTCTGTCTACGGTATGGCCAAGAAAGGGCCCATGAAGGACAGTAACTGTATGTGTCACTTGTGGCATAAGCGTCAGCCAATACGTTGTATGAAACCACAGTAAAAGTTCCAGCAGATGCAATACGACCATCTGGATCCAAATGTCCCATTACATCAGCCCCACTAACTGAAATCATGCAACGTGGAGTCGGTGTTGGGGCAGGGATGACACGAGATGTAGACAGTGTCATAGGATGTCCAACAGTTTGCTTAGTCTCAGCATCTACAACAGCACATTCAAATTTCAAAACATGGCCAATATCATCAGCAGAAGGTGTGTATGTCTTAGAGCGTCCAACTTCAAACCATGTTTCACCACTCCTTTGTGTCACAGTAGCAGGATATATAGGTGTCGATCCATTCGACAAGTTGGGATTTGATGCAGAAGAAGGCAATCCTGTATTCAGGACTCCAGAACCTGAGCTATTGAAGCGTCCAAACAATTCCTCCTCTTCAGCTCCATTCTCATTAACAGCACTGGCAGCACGGTCATGCAAAACACGATGATGCTGCCAAGCATCTGAAAAGCACTTGGGAGTGCAATGGTAGCTTTTAGTCAGAGGGATCTTTGCCTTAACACAACCAAGGCACTGTAGAGTGGCTTGCTCAGTTGGATGCACACTACAAATTGCAACTTTCTTGTCACTCTGAACACGATACCTGCACCCAGCACATACAAAAATCAAATAAAAAAATAAAATAAGTAGCCAATAAGATTAAACACTTCCATTCAGTTCAAACACTTCAATGCTGTTACCACGTTAAAAGTATTTTCAACAATGATTTTTTACCAACATTGTGCAAGTACTTTGACAACCAAACATAACTCTTAATGCCAGCCCTTCTCCAAAAGGGAGACAATTGCAAAATTGATAAAAATTCTAACAAAATAAAAATTACATTAAATTGCCTCTCATCCAGTCAATATTTAGATAAGATAGGGTTCAAGGTTGGAGATATTCAGCAATCCAAAATGCTTAAACAAAATTCTTTGCTAACATAAAGAACACAAACAACACAATATAACATCCCTTAATCAACAGCAATATAGACATGGTCTTAGAGTACTAGATTCAGGCAGATCTATCCAAGTAACTGTAAAAAGATCACGAAATCACAACCCCTCTTAAATCCTTCATTCCATAATACAATCCCCTAACCCTTTTCTTCTTTAGAAAGATATATTGTAGGTGCCCAAGCCAATGCCTCACTGCATCCAAAAAAAGGCACATCTTGGCCTTCCCAAAAGATCAAGAACTATTTAACAGTGCACGGCCCCCTGTTTAAAGAATGCACATCAAATATACTTTCTGTATCTCAGATCAAATGTCCATCAAGATAATTTTCCGCAAAATACTAGAAGTTTATCATGAAACTAATAGGTATTAAGAACAGAAACATATTCAGATTCTACAAACTTTTTAATGGCTTTATATAGTTATAAAGTCTACTAGTTATAAAGTTCCAATCAGTATTATTATCTCAAACCTATCAAGGAGCACACATTGAATGACTTACAATTTGAAAAAGTTAAAAGTTAAAGGTGGCAAGAAAAAATTTTAAGGCCTTGACTGGATGCCAGATGCCCAACCTGGGTACTTAAGGTAAACAGAAGAGTCATTTAAATCGGTTCAAACAATTCCATAATGAGCAATCACGCCATCAGCTCTACCACAACAAAATTTAACCAAAGTAAAGATCAGGAAAATGTAAACAAAGAATTATTCTTTGTTATTCTTCAAGCTTCTACTGTCAACATCCTAAAAAGATGCATACAGGGTGGTGGTACATAACAGGGTCGTGCAAGTTGGTTAGGAGTTGTTTGGTAAGGAACAAGACAATTACCAAGTAGAAATATGAGTAGAAATATTCAAAAGTTTAAAAAAAGAAAGTTAAATTCTTTTAAAATGTGAAAAGAATAAAAATAATCAGAAATGAAATTTCAATTGGGTTTGGATGAAAGGAGTTAGGAAAAATATGTGGAAAATGGGTTTAGAGGAAGATGTAGCACTAAATAGGAGAGAATAGAGGAGGAGAATCATCATCGGGAATCACAGCATATACTTTCTTGGTTCATGTAGCAAGGGGCTTGGATTTGCTATTGTTGTTGTAAATAAAAGTTCAAATAATTAAAGAAAATGTGAAGAGATTCATTTCTTTCATAAATGAGAATTTAATTAATGATAGAAAATGTATATTCATTTTTTTTCAGGAAAGCAAGCTCAATACATGAAGATAATGTAAAAAGGTTCAAATTTTAGAGAAGAGTCTATAGCCTTCTTTACAAATACAGGGGATGCAAAATACAACAGACAAAATTGGTCCCTGCCCATGCGGAATGTAAACACAACTTAAAAAAAATTAAAAGCAATGAAAAAATTGTAGTGCGAGATGCACTACCTTGAACCATGACATGCATAAATTTAAAGTAAGAATGATACCAAAATCAAAAATACTAGATTGTCCGTAGTTCAAAGGTGGGCAATAATTGGTATAATCAGTCAATTGCAATTATGAAATCAACGCATATCTCATCATAATATTAGCAAATCAAGCAACAGATCCAAGTAAACACGAAGCCAAAACATGTAACAAAATAAACACACACGTTCCACAACTGTCCAGAAACCGTATCACCAAATTACACAACAATGCAAAGACAATAAATTAGCCTAAATTGAACACGATAATCCATCCTTCCATTCCAATAATACCACATCGCTTCAATAAAAATCATTTGTGATTCAACAAATTGTTCAAAACGCATTGAATTACAAACCAAAGACCAAATCTTACATCCGTAAAATTAAATTTAAAATAAGGTAACACTTACAAAATTATACAGAATTCATAGATAAACAACAGATAGCATTGATATTATATCCAATTAAAACAAAGATGCATACAATTAAACGAAAGATACGAATACTCATAAAACCTTAATCAAATAACTTACCACTTATATCTCAAGAACTGCCCATCAATCGGAGCCGTATCAGGAACATCATCATTAATGACACTCTTATCGGGTTTACGAAGAAGAACATACGGCGAAAGCTCGCAACCTACAATGGGAATATCGGACGGAAGATGCACCCTAACCACGCTCAGCATACTTCTTTTACTTCTATTGACATAAAAATAACAAAACTTCGAAACCCAGACCCTAAATTTTCAACTTTGACGGCTTCCAACCCTGGAAATGGTAGGCGGAGACCAGGCGGATCCGCCATTTACAACACCGCAAAACTCGCCAGCCTCGATTAATTTTTCAATAAACCCCCAAATTTTTTCACACAAACCCTGGAATTAATCACAAGTTCACAACCCACCAAAATTAAACACGATAACAATCCAAAAACCAGTAACAAAACAACAAGTGAACACCAAATTTTCGAAGAATTTCAGAAATCGATGAAATTAGGGTTGCAAAATATCAATCAATAACAGATCGATTAACTGTGACGAAGATCGAAATCTGGGCTTGAATTGAAGTGGGGGAGTTCGAATATAAGGAATAACGGAGAGAAAAAGGGAGATTTTAAGAGAGAGAGAGAGAGAGAGGGGGGGGGGGGGGGAAGGAGGGGAGAAAGGGAGGGATTCGGATAGTTAGGGTTTTACAGAGGAAGTGAAAATAGAAGTCGCTGGATTTGATTATGGGTTAGTCGTCTCTCCATTTTATTAGGAATCCAGATTGGGGAAAATTTTGGAGAAGGGGGGGAAAGGCGGAAAGGCTAAAATGTTTAGAGGGACCAAATTTGTCACTTTGAAATTTTGTTGGGCTTCAATGCTTCATCTTTTATTTCCCTCTCTATTTTATATTATTGTTTTTTTAGGTCACATGATGGTAGGCTTTTAAGCTCTTTAGTCTATAGTATGCCCTCTACTTAGTGAATAGTTTTATGCATAATGAAAAATATTATTTTTTTGGGTGACATTTTGGTGAATATATTAACTACTGTATGAAAGTATATAGTATGCGAAATTAAGCATGTTTATTATAAAATTGGTTGATTTCGTGTTATTAAATTTATAATCAAATGGAATTCATATAAAGTCAATAAAGTAAAGTTAGATTGTATAGGATGTTACATTGTTATGGGCACACAATGCTAGTATTTTATGCTCCATAATATGAACTCTTTTTGGTGTAAAGTTTTGTGCATAATGAACATGGGATATAAATTCCGTGGAAGACATAGTTATGTTGTGGTATGTTTCAATATATATTCTTTCAACATTCAAGCATATTTATTGGTAAACTTACTATATTTTTAATTTACTTGCCTCTATCGTGTCGTTAAGGTTGTGATCAATAGACTTGAGTCGTTATAGTAAGACAAATAAATAAGATGTACTGTAATGTATATAGGTCATAGGATGATAGCTTTTTATCCTCTATAGATTTATTTGGTGAAAAAATCCATCCATATTGAAAGAGATGTATTAATTTTTTGGAAGACAATAACTATGTTATGGAAATTTTAATGTGTATTATAAGCATTCAACGTGTTTATAAGCAAACTCGTAGAAGTATAAACTTACTTGCCTCTTTCATGCCATTAAAGTTTTGATTATAAAGATATCATATTCGGTCAACATAGTAATTTAGATGCAAGTGAGTTGAGCATTAAATAAGTAGTGGAATTTCGAAAGTTCATGGCATCAAATAATAATAAAAAAAAATATTTTTCACCAATTCCAAATGAGAACAACATTTTGAAATTTACAGATGGGGAAATATGGAAAGAAAAAAAAAAGAACGGATTGAATAAGTACTAACACAAAGTTGAAAACAAGCTAAGTTAAAACTTGTATAAATAGACATGTTACCACAAAAGGATTTTAATAGATTTGAATGGTGAGTTATAACTTATAAGTAAGTATGTAGCACATGATGGGAAATAAAAAATGAACAATCCTTATTTCTTAATTTTTTGTTCAAGTTTTTATTGACCCTTTTTACATGTATACATTCAAACATTTTCAGTTTACTTGTACTTTCTATTAAAAAATTATATTTTTTCTTTTGAAATTTATTTTCCTTTATGGTTTGAATAATAATACTCATTACATTCCTCTATGTTGTTCATATTGTGAATCAAAGGGAAAACAAAAAAAATGAAGAATCTTAGTAAATTTTAGATGAGTGGGTAATTAATTTAAATATAATGGAGATATTATTTAATTATAAAAAATATTATGATTGATTGTCATTAGTTTTAAAGAGAAAATAGGGTGAAAACAGATGCGTAATAATAAATATAGATGAAAACTTTATAAACATATCAAATTTTAAATCCACTTTACATCTTGAATAAGGATAATTTAAAAATTATAATTTTTTTAGCGAGGGTAAGTTATAAAATAACTTTTAAGTGGAATAGATTCACATAAGAACAAGTTTTTTTAAAAAAAAAACTTGTTTTAAAAAGTAGAAACAGATTGAGTATCAAAATTTCAAAACAACACCCCTTCCATATTTAGATGAATGTTTCCTTGAACATAATCAACCAAAAAAGTAACTAGGGAGTGATATAAACAAGGCAAGGACAAGAATGATATAAAGAAAGAAGTAAGAACCAAGGCTTTTAAATTGCAATGTTAGATTTTTCGTTGTTTCGAGTGGAAATCAATATCTTGAGTAAAAATAAATAACTAAATTCATACCGTACTTTTATAAGATTTTCGTACATTAACACAGACATATATTAATATACATATATATGATAATAATCATGTAGCAAAAATGAGATATTTTTGATATTTTCCATCCACCTTGATATTGGGATTACAATCGATCACATTTTCTTAAAAACAATATCTTTTATCTTAATTTATCCCCGCCCAATTGTTGAAGTACTTGTATATCCCAAATGACAACAAATTAAGGTGAAAGCTATTTTCATCCATCTCATGAGTTACTAATTGTGTGATGGCAATTTTTATTGATTGAAGTTGATTTTTACAAGTTACAAATGGTTTTTTTTTTATTTTTTATAACTACTCATTCCAACGTGAACATGATTAAAATCAAGACTTGTTATTTACCATCACAAAATTACTCGATCCGTCCCCCATATTTACTACATTACCCTCCTTAATCCCTCCTCCCTCCTCTTCACCCTCATTCACTTTCCCGCTTCACCCAACAGTCCCTATATTAACACTAATTAATTGACCATGCAACTTAACAAAAATAATTAACACTAATTAACACGATTAAAATAAAATAATATGATTTTAACTAATTACCACTAATTTATTGACAAAAATTAACACTAAGTTAGTGACAATAATTAACACTAATTAATTGACAATACTAATTAACAATAGGGGGAATTATTAAGTATTATTTAATTATTATTTAGTTATTGTTTATTAGTATTATTGTTAATTTTTGTTAGTTAATATATATTATGAAATAAATAATGAAATTATCAAATTAATCGTAAATTACAAAAATAATAACTTTTATAGCATGAAATTATAGTAAGGTTCGTTTTTGATCTGTTTATACAAGAAAGTGAGGTGGAAAATAATAATTAAATTATAAAATTTTCAATTTTATTTAAATATGACAAAGGGCAAAATCGTCAATTAGAGAAACAGTTCGAGTATTTTAGGGCAGCGTTTAGTGCTCCATTTAAAATCTCTAGTTCTTTTTCGTTACATAATACTCCGTACTATAGATCAGTGAAAAGTTGAGAGCCTTGAAGGTGTTAAATATTTTCACTCATCTTTTAAGAAAAAAAAAAAAACGGCTGAAGCTGGTCAATTAAAAAAGGTCAGTTCATGCAAAATACTAGTTTGATGGTCAAAATATACAGAAGACTCAGAATTGCTGTCATAGAAACGGCAGAACACAGACGAACAATTTTGTTACAAAAAAAAGTTGGTTTGGAGACAAGTCACACAACTTGATAACTGTATAAGAAGCAAAATGTTTTTCATCAGACTTAACAAACCAACATACTATCAAATACAATCTGCCACATAAGTAAGTAGTTTGACTCATTCATCGAGTGAAGCACCATAAAATTAAAAGAACAGAACACATATAAGAGCAATCTCACCTTTTTGTTATAAGTTTTTCTTTGTTTAATTTCCTTTCTAGATAATTTTCAGGATGTTAAAAAAAACCCCAACAAACTATTAGCCGCAGCTTCGAATAAAGTTTAGGCTGTTTTGGCAAAACCATCGTACTAGAAAGGTTCAAGTCGAATTTATCAATGACCACAACACAAAGCTAATGCAGTACTTAAAAACCTTACAATTCTTTCGCCTCTCTAAAACAGAAGAAACAAATCAAAATTTGACAAATTGATTATGCAACAGTCTCTAAATCTGCCAAGAAACACAACCAAAACGACATAACAAGAAAAAACATAACAAGCATTACTCAGTATCCACCCTTGAGATCGTTGGTAACATCATAGGGAATAGGAGTAACAGTCTCAATGGTCTGACCCTCAACCAAGAACCCTGGTTTGGGACCTTCAGGTTGTCTCTTGGTGCTGATAACTTCACCTCTGGCCTTAGCAGCAGCCTTTAGTTCATCATTCTTTTTTATTCTCTGCTTCAGATCCTCCTGGCAACGTGAGCTCTGAACATGCTCAATACGCACATGAATCCTCTTGGGAATGATTCTGTTACCCACCTAAAGATGAGCGATCACAAAACAGGCAGATGTATCAGAGCATAGATGACTAACCAATTAACACCAAGAAAATCACACATTGTTAATGGCAAGTGTTACGCCTGAGGACCACCATACAAGACAATAGTAGCCAACTTGACTTGTTATACAACATACAAAAGCACAGACATTAAATCTTGGTGATAAATGGATTATACACAATAAATTCAACTCAACACTTGAAAAAACATAACCAGCATAGTAATTCATTCATCTAATAAGCAGGTTAAGTCAGATAACCAAGAAAAACACGCTAAATGTCAAAACGTTACAACAGTAAACATAAGCATCAAGACTTTGCACTATAAACATGTGCCTAGAAGACCTGTCCTGATCAACAGCAACAAGCTCAAATGCATCATCTTTGAACCGAAAATTGATCATTTGTAACTGAACAACACAACACACAATAATACGGAGTAATAAGACGTTAAGGGCAGAGATAACAAGCTAACACCCACATTGAACTTCAAGTCAACAACCCACAATGACAAACTAAGTGATATTTGACAGCCACCTGAAGAATGTAATTTCATACAATATGCACCAAAATATTCCATTGAATCATGAAGAATGGGACAAATGCTGCTACCGCTACCGCATCCAATCCAAAACCACCCAAAATTACAAATTTCTTTCTGTACACAATCCTTTCGATCACTACACACGAAATGCAGCCTCAAAACCATGTCGCAGTTCAGTACTATAAAACTCAACAATTATTACCGTTAGCGTGAATTAACCTAGGAAATTCACAAGACCGGGTGGTAATAAACATCATCGAATCATTACAACAGTGTAAATACCTGTAAATATTCATTCAACAAAAACCACTACATCACCAAACCCTAATTATTTCAACAAATTAAAGCAAAACATATAAACTACCCAGAAATAACATTTTTACCTCAATAGAACTAGAAAAACACACCAAAATTCAGTCGCCAACCATTCATATATATTAAAAAACACATCAATTTGATACAACTCATCAACTTTGGAACAAAGATACGAATGGCAAAAACCAGCTATTAGTCATCCAGTTAAAAGACACAAATCAACCCTAATTATTCACTAAATATAATAAAACAAAAATCACAAATGAATGAAAAAGCGAAGGAGGAGAGAGAGTTGGGGTATACCTGTTTGTTCACCTCAACACCAATGGCACGCTTAGTGACATTCCAGACACGGCCAGTGCGACCATGGTAGAACTTGTGGGGCATACCCTTGTGGATGGCACCATTAACCTTGATGTCAACATACTCACCGATGTGGAAGGTGCGGAGGTAGGTAGATATTGGAATCACACCCTTTCGCCTAAAGGGTCTCGCGAACAGATCCCTTGTTCTAGCCCTCGCACCATGTCCAGCCGGCATGATTGATTGATTGAAGAGTTTCTCTCTCCTCTCTCTGTGCTCTAGAAGGAAGAAGTGAAATGGGAGGCGCTAGGGTTTAACTTTGTGCGCGTATGATTTCAATTTATATATTGAAGAATGGTGACTGTGTCTGTGAGAGGGAGTAGGATCACTAGGATGAGATAAGCCCTATTTTCGTTTTTTTTTTTTTGAGTAGTTTGGCTGGGCCTTTAAAGAAAGTTTTGATGGGTTGGGTTATTTTGGTACATAAGGGCTGACGAATCGGGTTAACGTGTTGGTCTAATCGTGTTTCTGGGTTGGCCTAATTGGGTTTATATATGGGAATTACTAAACATCGCCCGCGAATTACCAGGGATCGCCCGCATTTTCATCATAAAATGACCTTTTTGCCCTTACTAATTTAAAAAAAAAAAAGATAAATAAGTTCATTTCATCAGTCACTATAACATTGTAATTCTGTAAAATTGTTTTTCACTATAGTAAGGTGTATTTGACATTCAAAACATTCAAAACATTCAAAACTCACAATTAGAGAAGGTGTACGTGACGAATTAAGGTGTACTTGACTTTAACTGTGGGAAATTGATAATGTCGGACCAACTGAGAAGGCCTTCACCCGAAAATCAGGTAAAAGTTCGGATTGTACTTGAGAAATTGGTCGTATTATCGTGGTGGGGCGTCTTGGGAAGACGTCACTAACCATGGTGGGGCGTCTTGGGAAGACGTCACTGACCATGGTGGGGCGTCTTCCGAAGACACCCCCGACCATGGTGGGGCGTCTAGGGAAGACGCCACTGACCATGATGGGGCGTCTTCCCCAGACGCCACCCACCATGGTGGGGCGTCTTCCCCAGACACCTCAAATTTTTTTTTTTTATTTCTAATATTTCCAATCTTGTTCTTTTAGGATAATAATGAAGATTACGGTGGAGATGAAATTGATTATAGTGGTATTTTTGAACATGATGATTTTGCAACATCGGAATTGGCAATTGAATGGGCTAAAAATGTTGCAATTCAATCCGGTTTTTGTTTGACGACTTCAACATGGAAAACGCAAAGAGATGGTCGATATGATAAATTGTTGAAATGTGATCCTTCTTCGAAGAAGATTGATCGAGATTTGACAACAGCCGTGAGGTTCGACACGAAGAGGAAAGGTTGTGGTTGCTTGTTTAAGATTAAGGTTTGTCAGCGTCGAGATCTTAGCGGTTGGCACATTGTTGGTGCTTTGAAATGGGGTAAACACAACCATGAGTTGGTTGTGTATCCACAAGGACATCGACAGATTAGCGGCATTAGTCCTGGTGCGAAGAAAGTTGTGCACGAGATGACTGAGGCACAAGTGAGACCGGCTAAAATACTGGCAACTTTGTTAGAGAAATATCCAGAAGATAATCCAAATAAAAGACATGTGTACAATGAAAGAGATAAGATAAGGAGAGAAAAGTCAGAAAGAAGGAACCCAATTCAGCAATTGCTATATCAAGCAATCAAGTATAATTACTTACACTGGTTTAAGAGTGATGAAGCCACTGATATTGTGACCCATGTCTTCTTGGTGCACCCAATGTCTGCTGATTTGTTACGCACGTATCCGTATGTAATCCTTATAGATTCTACGTACAAGACAAACAAGTACAAGTATCCTTTAGTGGAGATAATTGGGATGACTCCGGGGAACATGAACTTCGTGATTGGTTATGCGATCATGAAAGATGAAACAGAGTCAAGTTATCGGTGGGTGTTGGAGAAGCTGAAGAATTATGTTGGTCCTGAGGTGCACCCGAGTTCTATAGTAACCGATTGCGAGGGTGGTCTTTTTGCCCCGATTAGGGATTTATTCCCTAATTCCGCACATTTACTTTGCACGTGGCATATCAATAAGTGTGTGTTGAATAAAGCTTACCATTGCATGGGAAAGAATAAGGTTTCAGCTGAAAAATTCCAGAAGGGACGTTGGAGGCAAGTCATGTATGCTACTACGCAAGAGCAGTATGAGGATAATGTTCAGTTCATGATGGATTGCTATAGCTGGTGTCCTCCACTTTTACAATACGTTACGCAACAATGGATTCCTCATAAAGAGAAATTTGTGCTATACTGGACGAATCAGGTCCTTCATTTTGGGAACACTACGACTTGCAGAGTCGAGAGTGCCCACAATGCACTAAAGGACTGGCTTAACTCTTCCACATCGGCTCTTGACACGTTATTCGAGCGTGTTAACAAGGCGATTGAGACCCAAGTCAACGGTATTAAACAATGTTTGGAGGACTCCAGACGAAGACATGGCACGTTATATCGAGGTCGACTGTACCAGAATCTCCATGGTCGCACTTCCCATCATTGTCTGAGCTTGCTGGAACAAGAAAAGAGTAGGATGAGTGCTTTAAGTGACGAGATTGACATTAGATGCGGGTGTGCACTGAAGACAACCCATGGGATTCCGTGCGCTTACACAATATCGCGAATCATTCAGTCGGGCGAGAGTTTTTACCTAGATCAAATTCATCCTTTCTGGAGATCGCTTATCATTGGTGAAGTTGTGGACCCTAATATCGTAGATCGATCCACGCAAGACACAGCACATTTTGATGAACTTACAGGCCAAGTGCGATCTAGTCATCCCTCATTTGTACGTGATGCCACTCTACTTTTGCATGGTATGCTCCACCCAGATGAGTCGGAGATTAGAGAACCCGAGGGTACAACCATTACCAGAGGTCGACCTCGGCGTGATTTCAGTGCTTGGGAGTACATGGAGAGAAATGCTGCTCGGGGTCGGGGTCGGGGTCGTGGTCGGGGTCGGAGTCGATCTTCTAGCAGTACTCAGACTATGGGTCGTTCGTCCTCATCTGTTAACATGCCCTCAACAGGTAGAGTGGACGTTGACCAATTCCCATATATTGATAGACTCCCCAGATTTATAATGCCGTATTTAGAAGGATGGAATGATGTCGTAGCTGATGGAAACTGTGGATTTCGATGTGTTGCCGATGTGTTTCATGGTTCTGAAGATCTGTGGTTCGTTGCCCGACAAACAATGTTCAATGAAATTACAACAAAACGACACAAATACCAAGATGTATACTACGACGGTTTGGATGCTGCGTTGGCACGTATCAATTGGGGAGGAGGGCACTGTGGTATTGAGCATTACATGGAAATTATCGCGGATCTGTTTCCAATTGCCAATTTTTATAAGAGCGCCGTCATGTGCTACGGATTGGGAAACGATGGAGTTTCAGTATACCCATGTGTTACTGTTCTCCCTTGGGAAAGTCCTACTAGCATTACAAGGCCATTAAGAGAATTTGCGATTGCACACTTGGGCAGATATAAGCATTTCATTCGGTTGGATTTAGCTGATGGTTTTCCAGTACCACCAGTAGCTACCTTGTGGTTTCAAATTCGAAATGAAAGTGTGGTCGGCTGGGAAGATATATATAGACAACGAATTGAACTCTGGCAAAGCTTATCATGTGTTTAGGTTTTCAAATGTATCATTTTGAATAGAATTATGAACATGTATCATGTACCATTTCGAAATGTATTTAGGAGTAATTTGATGGAAATCCTACGGAAATTTTGACAGAGTTTCCTCTGTAAAGTGAGCTACCAAGTGACGACAACAGTAAAATTAACCTGTTCCAACACAATCCACCAGCAACAATAACACACACATGTTCCAACACAATCCAAACACAACAAAATATCCAACAAAATAACTACAAATCAATAAAAATGTATCAAATTCCATAAGAAACACGTCAAGACTCATCATCGGCATCTTGCATAGTCAACGATCGGTTCCACATGTCAATAATATTATCCCACCGAGTGCAAGCGGCCTTTGCCTTCTCGGTAGGCATCAAATCTCTAACTTCCAAAAAACTGGACGTTGCTTCAATCGCCATGTTCATCCACTGCACATAGAAGTATAAACAATTATAAGAGACAAAAATTAATAACTGAGAATTATAAGAGTAAGTGACTTACAGCATCGGTTGCAGTTCGTGGTGGAACTCGGTCTCTTCTGAATTCAGACCCGTCATTTGCTACAAGGCGAGGATGTGACTTCGATTCGAACCATGTCATGTACGAGTCATCACAAATGGAAGGAACCTTAGTACGCGCCAAATCACCTAAGAAAAGTCTTGCACCCCTCGGGAACTGAACCCACAAGTTCTCCACCACAGATATAGGCCACTCCACCTTATACTCGGCCGATACTTCTGGACGATAAGCGAATACAGGCTTGGGAGCGGGAGATGGAATGACCTGTACATACCCGAGCTGTCGCAAACATCGGTCGGGCATGTAAGGCTGAATAATGTCCCGATACTGTAAGAGACCGAGGAATGCAGTCCTTGGTACCTTCGTAGCAGGGTCTCGAAAGTAAGGCAACCACTCAACCTGCAAAGCAAACGATTACCAGTCATACGTCAAGTAAACCAAAATAAGAATATAGAGACAAGGATAACTAACCTCTGACGCAGTCATATTATCAAGCTGCCGACGAATCACCCTCAGTCGCTCGGTAGAATTAGTAACCATGCGGACATTCCAACATCCGGCACGAGGATACCCTTCGTCAATGGGAATGCGGTCTCTATGAGGACGAAAGGCAGGAAAATACTCATATATCCATGCCTGAAATAGAGTAAGACAACCAGTGAGTTGCTTACAATCAGTACGGCTGGCTATTCCAAGCTGATGGTATAAGAATGCTAGAGTAGCCGATCCCCATGAGTATGTTCCCATAGTACTGGGTTCCCTCGCCTCTACTATATCCCGTGGCCTTACCCTACAACCACTCTTATCAAGGAACAAACAACATCCAAGGCATAGAAGAAAATAGGCACTGAGTTGGTTGTTCAAATGCCTAGGTGGATCCACCTTCCTACACAAATCATCGACTGCCTTGATATTCAGTCCACCTCCTTGCCAATATTTACGAGCATCCAGTGTTTCAATGCTCACAGCAAGTAACTCAGCACAATAAGTCTTCAGATCCCCAACATCTGGTTTTTCACTTACTAATTTACCCTCTATAGGGAGCCTAAGTATCTCATGCACATCGTGCAATAAAATCGTCATCTCTCCAAAAGGGAAGTGAAATGAGTTGGTGTCAGGCTGCCAACGCTCTATGAAAGCTGATAAAAGGGTAGCATCAATATGGTTGAACATGGCCCAAGGCAGGTGGGACACTCCAGTGTTATCTAAGCGTGCACAAAGAGGTGAACCATCAGCCATCCATGATTCATACCAAGTTCGCAAATTTGCGCACGCTCTATCTCTGTTCTGGCATTTTAAAATACCAACACATGATGAAGATTCCCTCTCCTTACCATCCCATATGCGCCTAGCAATGTGACCCAAAAAACTAGGAATAACACTCCCATCAACCGGCCCACCAGGAACCGCCTGTTTCACAACCCATGAATCATCAACCTTCGTCTTCTTCCGGCTTTGACCAGAAATAGAAGAGGTAGTTGTACCAGAAGTACTAACGAACCGGCCACCCTTACCCTTACGAACAGTAATTTCTCGATCGGCTCGATCACCCTCTAATTCAACCTCTAATTCATCTATATAATCATCTCCATCTTCCTCGAAAATGTTTTCATCATCATTCCAACTATCAACACTTTCTTCTTCGTCCTCCATACCTACTGACTGCTCGTATCGAGTAGATACCCTCTCCCTTCGAGCCGAGGCAGACACACCACGAGTACGTGGATGCCTTGGACCCGAATCATCCTCTAAGTGTTGTCTAATCATGTGAGCAGGTATCGATTTCCCTTTTCCTGGTCGGTAACTCGATTCCTAATTACATCAAAGAAAATGACATAATCATAATACTATATCCTAAACATACATTTCAAAATAAATCAATTACCACAATTAATATAATAATTATTACACAATTAATATATATCTAAATATACATTTATACTTAATTAATTCACGTAGTTAATATAATAATTATAATTATATATACTAAACATATATTTTGTACTTAGGTAATTAACATAATAATTATAACTAATATATCTAAAACTTATATTTTAGCTAATTAACATAATTAATATAATAATTATAATAATATATCATAAACTTATATTTTAACTAATTAATATAATAATTATAATTAATTAATTAATTAATTAAATGCATTAGTAATTAACAAATAAATTAAAAAAATTTACATCACCTACGTTCCGGGGATGGTAGCGGCGGTGGGCGGCGACGGCGGCGGCCGGGGCGCCTGGATCCGGCGTCTGGGGAAGACGCCCCGGCCGTGGACCAGGCGCCTGGATTGGGGAAGACGCCTGATCTAGGCGCCTGGTCCACGGCCGGGGCGTCTTCCCCAGACGCCGGATCCAGGCGCCCCGGCCGCCGCCCCTGGCCGCCGTCGCCGCCCACCGCCGCCACCATCCCCAGCGCATGCGAAATAAAAAAAAAAATTTTACCTCACCCACCGGAATAGCCGTCGCCGCCTCCGCCGCCGGTGCCGCCGTCGCAAGAGGTGTCGGCCGCCTCAACACTTCTTTGCCGGGTCTTCGGGACATGATGTTTGAAATGAGAATTTGTAAATTTTGTTTGGAGAAGATGATGAATGAATGGTGTTTTGTAGAAATGAGTTTGATTTAGATGATATAATGTACTAAGGGTGTAATGGTAATTTCATTTGAAAATTTGCGGGCGATGTCCTGTAATTGCGGGCGATGTTTAGCAATCCAGTTATATTGGTCTAATTGGGTCGAGTTGTTTCGTTTTGGTTATGTGGGATCAATGAGCCCGTGCGGATTGAATGTGAGGTCGAGTATCTTGGGTATTCATAAACGGCTAACCGTACTGTTAAGCTTTAATGGTACAGTTAGCCGTTATAATGGTTATTGGAAAAGACTAATCGTAATCGTACTGTTAAGAAACAGTAATTGATAAATGGTTAACCTGTATATAACTATTTTATTTCATTTTTATGCACTTGTACACTTAATATTGTGAATTGTGGAACTACTTGTACAATTTCTTAGCTCATTTGAGTGTTCTACAATATTAATAACACATATTTACACAAGGTTTGATCATACATAAAATAAACATGTGACATTCATTTATGTTTAAGCCTTTAAGGTTTAGTTTTTTTAAAAATAATAATATCGGTTAACCTATGATTAATCGTTACAAAAATTTCATTACCGCAAGTCCGCAACGGTTCGGTAAAATAACTGTTAATATGAACCGATTATACTTGGTTAACGGTAATATTTATTTTCCACACCCCTAGTAAATACCGTCACTTTGGGTTTTGACTAGTAATTTCAATTATTGCAAATCTATTTTGAACAAGTGTTTTTGGTTTAGAGTATATGATATCTTAAAATTAGAATGAAAATAAGTTGTTTTTGTAGGCTTATAATATATACTATTGTAAAATCTTAATAAAAACAAGTTATTTTCTTTGGGTATGATTCAAGTAAGTAGAGGAGTCGAGACAAATTCGTATTTTATTATGAAGAAAACCAATTTTAGTCAAATTAACTATTGGGTTAAAGTCTTGTCTTCAAGTATAGTTATATTATGACTCGTATGTTCATTAAGTGGGATTTTACAACAGGATTATTTTTTTATAACTAGTTGTTGGAATGCTATTCCACTAATGTCCATTGGTCTTAAATAATTTACCAAACCTTCAATTTCTTTAGTGTAAAAGAGTTATAAAAATGGTAAATGATGTAGCCTCTTTTTGATCTCATGTTGTACCCAATAATACTACAACTAAGTCAGTGGATATTCATGACTATGTTATTTGTTGTGGTATTACTTCGTATAATTTCCACATTGATTCTAAAGAGTATGATTGCTTAGAAATTGTTTTTTTTTTCCTTATCATATATACTTACTCAATTACTCTTATAGTCTTATACCACCACTTTATGAACGACAATAAAAATGGCTTAATATAATCTAATTATGGCTTATTTTTTAGGTTTCAAAAGATTCTTTATTTTTCTGAAGGGTAAAGGATGGCATAAATACCACCTTTAATTACCTTAATCAATTAACTAAATTAAAACATACGAAAGGAGTCTCCTCTTCTCCCACAATCAATTATATCTGAGTAGCAACATATAATTAGTGAGGCAAAGCCAAACAATTTCGTAGTAAACAACTATACAAAGTGGTAGTAGTGTCCATGTTTATAATATAAAGGGCCCAAAATGCCCATATTTTGAGTAGACCAATTCCGAAATAAAGTGGTTTGGGTATTTGATACTAAATGGGCCAGATTCTTCCTATTCTTACCCTCCGCACTGTCCTCTGTCCACATTACTTGTACTATGTAGGAACCTTTTTTCCTTCTTCACATCCAGTAAGGAAAGCTGGGAAAGAAACGGAAAAAAAACATTGCTCAAACAACTTCTCGGTTTAATAATAAGCCTTGATGATTATAGTATAATTCGTGCATGTCTTTTATATATATATATATATTTTGTGCAAGCTTTTCCGATGGAGGTTCAATATGTATTCTATTGCTATTGTGATATTGTTATTTTTAAACTCTCTCTTCAATATGAGCCAAATAGAATGTTCGACTCCATTTACACAATATGTTCAGTGATACAACAGTTTGTTCGTATCTATAAAAATAAGTTGATTCTATAGATTTTACTTTGGAGTGTTTGATAGAAATACACATGCACACATGACACACCTCACCAAGCTTCTCAAAGAAGTTAGCAAATAATCCATAGAACGAGCCACAACAAATAAGAAATTTTTTGACTAATCAGAACTCACAAAAACTCATAGGTCCCGTTGCAACTAAAATTTTGCCTCAAATTGGACAAGATCCGTAACATAAAGTACATTATAGTTATTCATTTGGAGATGATGAACACTTTCACAAGTAACAAGATTACTAACTTTGAATGTGATGTTCGAGAAAACTTACTCTTATACTTAAGTCAATTATAAGATATATAAAAGTCTTTAAGAAAAGATAGTTGAGAGTATTATATTGAACGTTCCAATTCCTCTGCACATCCGCGGTATTGTTAATCATAGGCCCTTTGACTAAGTCTATTATAATCTCCAACTATCATACTTAGTAGTCGTGTTCTAGATACAATCTCACAAAGGATATAAACGCCGACAACTGATTTAGAAGAAGATCGATTATGTGACTAGTGACTATACATCTCAACAAATGAAACCATGACAGATGAATGATCATCGTCGATCATTTTTCCATACCTAAAACCAAATTGAGAAGTACGTATGGATAGTATTAGACTATTAGTCAACCAAAAAAAAAAACTAATTGGTTTTTACACATGGCCTACTGTTTTTGTAAGCTTGAAGTCATACAGTGCCCCATAAATTCAAAATCAAAGTCACATTCGCAAATACATGTCGTTCAAGGTTCGTCTATGGCAAAAAACACATCCGAAGTTATTGTCTTTCAAAGTTCTGAATTACCATTTCACATAAAAGGAAGCAATTATATGAATGTTTCCACGAACGTATAACGTATTGGCCGGTTATAACTTAGTTGCCACTACTTTTTTTGCTAAAATATAAAAAAAGATTTTTAATGTAATGATTGTAGATTTGTGGCTTATTCTAAAAATTTAACAAATGTTTTGATAGATTGTACTCGGTTTTTAAGTTGTTGATATTATTATTAATATAATAATAATAATTATTATTAATAATTATTATTATTATTATGGAATTGATTGAAGTTCTTAAAGAAGAATATTCCTCGTCAAAATCATAACCACTTCAACTGCAAAGGATTACAAATTCACTATCATAAATCATCGAGCAATTGTGTTAGAAAATTTGGGTTCTAGAAACCACAACTAATCACAAATGAGTAATTACTCGATAATAAATGTAAGACGGTGTTTGACTAATGACAAAACATCTCAACTAATCAACTTTCCACATGTTTCCTTAAGAATTTCGGTTTCCTAACTTACATCTCACCCCATGACTCCATGAGGCCATGACATTCAACATTATTTTTCTCGTGGTATTTTCTTCTTTCTGAAAGTGGTAAGTTATACTACAACGGTCAAACTTACGCGGAAGTATTCGTTCTGTTATCTTTTATTTGTCACATTTAATTTTTGCATAATTTTCAAAATATATATTATAACTATATTATATAAATACACATTATAAAAAAATATAAAATTTGCATATTAACTTATATATATATAAACGAAAAATTATATTTAAATTTCTTACTTTTCAAATATAAGGTTTAAATTAGGACAAAGAAAAAAAAAATGGAAAGAGTATATGAATTCGTATACTAAGTCACTACTATGATCAAGTGGTAGATATCTTAGCACGTAACCTATTCGAATTATATTCTATCATTCTAATCAAGAGTTTTTGAGGATGGAGATATCTCCTATTCCAAAAACTTGGCTTGTGTTGTAGGGTTGGCTTGGTTATCGAATAGAGGGTGAGAGATTCAAAGTCCTTCTCTTCGCCTAAAAAAAGAATAATAATTACTCCGTGTATATATTAATGTTCCCTTATCATGCTTGAATTAGCTGACAAGTGTGTATACTATTGATCTCAACCTCGAGTATGAATAATGCTACAATAATAACAAATTTTCAATATTGTTTGGAGGCATTTTGGAGACGACTGGATGTACCTCAAATAAAAAATAATTTAGTCAGATTTTAGTAATTTTAAAAATCCATACATACAAGCTAACGTTACATACTCCATTCGTTCTTTTTTACACCGATCTCAAAGCAAACTTAAAATTTTAAATATCTTTAATTGTATATTTTCAAAAATTATAAAAAATTGATATATGAAAAATATACATTGAGACGAATATTTTAAGACCCTATATGATTATGTTTTTTTTTTCTTATATATTAGAAAAAATCCATGGTAATTATTTGTCTCTAAAATGTATACAATACAAACCATAAGAACAAAAAACGGATGGAGTAAAAGTCATACGGTCTCCCTTACACATTTCGTTGTGAAAGGGTAGTCTAAGTCAAAAACACATTAAAAGAGTATATTATTTAGCTATTGACAATTCACACATTTCGTCAAAAGGGTAGTCTAAGTCAAAAACATATTCAAAGGTATGTTGATGAGCTATAGCCAAATTAATCTTACTCGTTCTTCACATAAGTCTCTGTTAGAATATATTTAGCATAATTATCTCAATCAACCGTAATGACCAGTGTGTATATATATATTTCCTTTTTCATAGCAATTTAGTTAGCCAATTTAGGATAGATAATTATCCTCCTAATATTCTGGCTGTAAATCAACAATATTCCACAATTGTAGCTTGTACATCACTGTATAAATATTGTATCAATACAATATAAGACAACAAGGTTTTGAGTTTCTTACAGTCTCCCGTGAGCCGACTTGGGTTCATAACTTAGCTGCCAACCACTCCATTAGTCTCCGTATTCTCTTTTTTTGGTGACCAACATATATGCACCTACTGACCTGCATAAACTATCATTGCCTCACTTTAACTTTTCCTTTTGATAACTACTCACCAACCTTACCTAACCAAGCCATGTCCCATACCACATAATATTTTATCCTTCAAAACTATATATCATCTTAACAAAAGGACAGCCCAAACTTTATTGAACCATCCACCCAAAAAAATGGCTAAACCATTCACTTCCACCATTTTTCTCCTTTCTCTTGCAATCCTAGCCATACTACCCACTAACCATGCAATATTCTCAAGACCGATTTCCAAGGAAGAGCTAGGCATAAAAGAAGATGACAGGCAAACACATCTCACCTTCTACTATCATGACACCCTTAGCGGGTCGACCCCAACGTCGGTCCCTATCGCTAAGGCAAAGTCTACCGATCAATCACCCACCATGTTTGGAGCCGTAGCCATGATGGACGATCCCTTAACCGAAGGCCCCGAAGTCACGTCGAAGTTAGTTGGCCGTGCCCAAGGACTGTACGGGTTTGCGGACCAACAAGAGTCCGCTTTAATGATGCTAATGAATTTTTACTTCGTGGAAGGTGAGTTTAATGGGAGTACATTAAGCGTACTAGGGAGGGATGCCATGAGTGATAGTGTACGCGAAATGCCTGTTGTTGGAGGCACCGGAGCCTTTAGATTTGCTAAGGGTTATGTTCAAGCTAAGACTCAAACGTTTGATCAGAAGACTGGTGATGCTATTGTGTTGTTTAATGTGTACGTGAATCACGCTAATTCTAGTGTTAGTGTGCAATCAAGTGGTAGATCGACGGGGTCTACGTCAAATAATGGTGCACCCTCATCTAGTCACGCAAGTCTCCCTAAGATGTTGTCATCTCTTAGCTTCTTCATGACTCCTCTGTTGTATTTATGTATTTTTTGATCGAAAAGTTAGTTGTGGCCTTGTGGGGTTCAATTTTTCGTTTGGTTTGGATTATATGTTTGTTTGTGTAAGAAGGAATACTAGCATATGATCGACATTTTTCAATTCTTACTGTAACAAAAAATTGGATTGGTTATGCATTATACGGAGTAGTTGAAGTTTTGGGTGGCCTTGGTATAGAGTTGTTGTACCTTTTTAGCGTGAAGAATAAGTAGGTGGTCTACACTCTGGCCGCCTCTTCGCAAGCCCACATTAATTCTTGTCATCGGGCTACTCAATTTAATTTTTTGGGTGCGACTTACGTCCTTCAAATTATTGGTAGAAGTGTGACCTTTTGTCCAAAAATCTATACGTATCCAGTATGGATAAACGACTTACAATGAAATGAATAGACATTCATTGGTAGCGATTAACAAATTAACAAAGGATACTAATAGTAATACGGAGTAGAAAATTATAAATTTACACGGGTAGATTATCCACCGTCCACACCAAATGGATGCATGTACCAATTTTCAGCTTTTCCTCACAAATCTTTGGAGTTCCTTCATTCCACCCGTGAGCCAATTAACATCTAATTGACATAATGATGATTAGGTTTAACCTTAGGCATTGCCACAATGAACCTACCTTTTAGTCCTTAGGGAGTTAGGGGTCTCTCATGTACGGAGTACAACCTTGTTCATTTGTTCAATTAATTCTTTTATCAGTCGGTTTATATTTGATTCGCCATTAATGAATTTCTCTCGAACATGTTACGGTATATTTTTAATAGACATTTAATCAAACTCCACTTACTAGCATAACTATCGAATGTGTATGTATTTTTATTGTATTCTATTATTCGGTCATGTTGCCTTAGAAAATTTCGATTTTAAAGTCATTACTTTGTACAAAAATAGTAAAATACTCAATATTTGATGTGCATTCTATCATTGGGTCACTTTGAGACTCCATGAGACCATGATCGTGAAGTATCATTTGACAGCGTGCCATACCGATTTTTGTACTAGATAGAGTACTCAAGTGTAGCATGTAATTACCGGCTAATTGGTTTTAGTCTCCCTTAAATACATTTTAGTCACCCCGTATCAAATCACCTAAAAGTTTAATCAACTTTCCCATGTAGCTAGGCGTGTATTAGAAATTCTCCCCCATTAGGTGATTAGAAACCCCACCCAAATGTATACACCTAATTCAAGCTTTTATGGAATCCTTTTATTATTATTATTATTATTATTATTATTTTTATTATTATTATTATTATTATTATTTTTATTATTATTATTATTATTATTATTATTATTATTATTATAACAAGTCTGCATTGTAAAGCAAGATTCCAAACTTTTAAATTTGTTTCGTAGTTTCAACGTCTACTAGTTGACGCGCATTAGTGTTTCTATCCCCACGCTTACTCTTTAACGAAATTTTAATTTTTTTTACTTATGAAAGTTCTTAGCTAGTCACTCGAAAAGCATAAAGTTCAAACACGTTAGCATTCAACATTTAAGACCGACCAAATACTGTAGAAAAATTCTACTATGAAATGGACTTTTTGGCGAATGGGAAACTAAGAAATTTCATTTCTTACTTTCTAGAACATCTGCTAATTCAGTAATTTGGTATGGTTCCTTTCTAGCTTGAGATTCAACACCTCATGCAAATGTCATTTCCCTTCTTTTGCTCTCCACTGGCTATGTAACACCCGTTAATTTCCATTTTTTTTCCAAATATTAAACCTTTAGGAAACTACCAGTGTGTTATCGCCGCGTGTTCAAACGTTAAGGCTATAAGACAAAGTTTTGCAGCGAAAAATCATAAAACTTTTTGAAATAACATCAATCATAAAATAAACTCCTAACATAATAAACTGGAACCGTTAAGGTCCTTACTGTAATGTTCAACTCAAATCCAAAACCAACAGTCTAAAAACAAATCAAACAAACGTAAAATAATCTGAAATCTAAATTTAAGCAACACTCCACTCAACCCACCCATGTATAAATGTTCAACTGTATACCTATCAATAATCTGCTCTCCAATAATACAAATGTAAATGTTGGATCATCACAGTGTCATTTATAAGCAAAAGTCATGACAAAAAATACACAAAGCACGTAATCAGCAAGCTGAGTACATACACATTACAAAGTATAACAATAAAAAAAGTAATTAAATAAAGAATAAGTACATAATTCAAGAACATATTACGCAATATTTTACTCAACTAATATGAAAAATTAATTAATTACTTGGATTAAGCAATAAACAAGGTTGTCTCCCCCAAGTCTTTATTAGGACATCAAATAGATAAATAACATATGCACTCCCATCGGAGAGCATCAAAATACAATATAAATCCAGATGGTAAACGGGCGCGACTCCGTCACTATATCTAGATGAGATCTCAACTAACCCCAATTTTAAATTTAAAACTTTATAAAAGAGAGACTCGTAGATCACACGGCCTCCAATAAAAGCCACTGATAATACCCCGTGAAGCTCCAACCCCTAATTGTCATTCTAGACGTGCACTATCCCAGAGTTTTTATTGCTTATCCTCTTTCTTTTTACGTGATTTATTGTTTAAACTCAGTATACACAATTACTAGATGCAAACATTACATTTACACAATCAATCTTTGCTATATTGTAATTTTTAACCTTTTTATTTTCATGTTAACTTTTAAACCTATTGAACAGAGTCAATTACCCTCATCATTAAGACTTGAAAATCACCTCTATTCAACTCATACTATCAGTAATAAAAGAGTAGTAATAAACAACTTCAAAGATTAATTAACAAATTAATTCCAATTTACCAAATCAAGATTTCTAACCATATATAATTCTTTATCGACAAATCATAATTATAACTCACCAACAATATCAAATCATGCCCCTAATATAAAGAATATGAATTCTTTCTAATAAATAACCAAACAATCTCATCCAAAAGGTTCCCGAAACATGATACAAAGTTTGTATTTCACCCTATATCA
Source organism: Dysphania ambrosioides (assembly GCA_026401315.1). Lineage (NCBI taxonomy): Eukaryota > Viridiplantae > Streptophyta > Magnoliopsida > Caryophyllales > Amaranthaceae > Dysphania > Dysphania ambrosioides. The sequence goes on from CM048661.1 coordinate 10,679,543, forward strand.
TGTTTCTAAAATAAAGTTTTTCGTAACTTATACGTACCTTGAGTAAAATAAACGGGTAACCACTTTCTCTATAGCTATGCACCTTCAAAGAATTGATTTCCTATATTAAATAATACCGTCTATATCAATACACCAATACCCAACATTTACAGCAATCATACTAAACTTTCTAAGGTTTTAAAATAATTCCAAAACATATATTTAAGTCTCCCAAAACGTAATATAGTACTTCAAACATAATACTACAAGTATTAGTTGAAAACATTAAAATACATATTATAAAACTCCATTTTTATAACCCTTCAAATCTGAAAATTTATATTCCATATAGTATACTCAAATTACTCCCAATTGTATCATAAATTAGTAATAGTATATAATTTCAAGCTTCAAAGCATGAAATCTCAACAATTAAACCATAATCTAATATGTATAATATTTTGAAAAATTATTCCAAATACCATAATATTAAATTTTTATCAAAATACATCATACTATAGTCAAAATTTTATGAGATAAATATTAATATAAGAATCTAAGCCTTAAATTATGAAAACTAACATTTTTATAATAAAATATATGATCATAAAATATAAAAATTCATTTAAATAACAACCCATAAAAATTATCATAGATGATTCACAAAATACTTATAATTTTATGTAAAAACTCAAGAGCCTAGTATCAAAACCTCTAATTCATGATATTAACATGCCTAGCCCTATTATTTATGCATGAAAACTTGTAGGATGTATAAAAATAATTTATAAAAAATTCAAATTTATGTACTTTCAATATAAATTCAACCCATAATAAAATCACATAGATATTATATAAAAATTTATAAAAGATGCATACTAGGCATAATAATTAAGGGGAAAAGAATGAAAAACAAAGGACCAAGAAGAGGAAGGAAGGCCGGTGGCTCACCGATGACGCCAAAGGGGTTGGCGTGGTTGTTGGGATTCACGACAAGGAAGCTTTGTACTTTCTCTCTCCTTCTTTTTTTTTACCTTTGTACGTGAATATGAGGTGGGGTTTTGGGTGTTTTTTTTGTTTTTCTTTGTAGTGTTTAGGTTTAGGTAAAATTCTTAGGTTTAGGTAGTATATGAGTAGTAATAGGTTTAGGTATTTGGGCTTAGTGGGTTTCTTAGAAAATAAAATATATTTTGTAAAAAAAGAATTTTACTTTTATAAGGATTTAATTAAATAATAAGTATAATTTATAATTTATTTTGGAAATATGAATGTACATATCTGTATGTATGTATACATATATATATATATATATGTATGTATATATATGTATATAAGTATAGTATATGTATTATATTAATGCATAGAAAATATTTTCGATAAAATGTAATCAAAATCTCATATTTTTCGGGGGATTACAGGCTAGTTCATCAACTAATAACCCATTTAATAATTTCAAAACAAATAAAAAATATAACTTCCCATTGAATTATTATCGTACCAAAGTTTATGCAAAAATGGCTCAATAATTTTCGATGTTTTCTATAAGGGCTTTATGAGGTAACTTTTTGAAAATTACAGCCCTTATAATTTTAACCAAACTTTTTAAATTTCATATTATCATATAACCTCTCTCTCTCTCTCTCTCTCTATCTATCTATCTATCTATCTATCTATATATATATATATATATATAAATATATATTTCAAACGTATGTTAATAAATTCTTCTTTTAAAATTTTTGAAAAATTAAAACGAAAATAACAACATTTGACACGTATTATCTATAAAAGCCAACCTTCAATTTATATAAAAATACAACATTTGTATATGTTTGTATTTTAAAGATACTCTTAATCGGTTACCTGATGTTGAAATGGTCACTCAATTTTATTTCTTCATCTTTATCTCTTCCTCTTTCTGATCCAATTTCTTTATCTTCATCTCTCTTCCTCATCCAATTCTTCTTTGAACTTTCTCCCTTTTCTTTTAAAATCTTCTTAATTTCATGTAATCCCCTATTAATTTACGAAATTTTGACTAAATTTTACTGAAAATACTTTCTATACATTCATATAAATTTTACAATTTATATATATACTTTCTATATACCTTCTATATAGATCATAATTTATTTTGTAAGTTATAGTTATTTACTTTAATCATACAACTTATTTTATAAAAGTTATTTTTTTAAGAAAGTCATCAAGCCCAAAACGCTACCTTACCCATTACAATGGGTGGATAGTGCACCCGGGTGCACCCGCTCCAAAAAAAATGTACATCACGTATATGGAAAATGTACATTACGTATGTGAAAAATGTACATAGTATACATGCCAATTATGTACATTCCACATAACTCACATTTGTACTATGTACATTTTTTATGTACGTAATGTACATTTTTCATGTACGTGATGTACATTTTTCATGTATGTGATGTACATTTTCCATATACGTGATGTATATTCCACATAACTCACATGTGTACTATGTACATTTTTCATGTATGTGATGTATATTTTTTTGGAACAGGTGCACCTTCGAATTTGCGTACCCATTAAACCTAGTACTCCGTTTTAGTTAAACTATATATATATATATATATATATTTCCTAAACCCTAAACAAGATTACCTAAATCAATTTACTTAAAACCAAAACACATCAAACTCAAAAGAGAAAAACCAAAAAAAAGTTAGCCTTCTTCTCCTTGCCTTCCCTGTCGTGCTATTGTCCATCTTCTCTACCGCCCCTACTGCTGTTGCCGCCACCTTGCAGAGCCCACCGTCGTCGGAGGACACTTTGTAGAAGGTGATTTATAGTAGGGAAAGTAGTTGCCCATTTATTTTACTCAAGGTACGTACAAGTTACAAAAACCTTACCTTTATGAGCATGATTTAGGGTAAAGTGCAAACTTAATATCATGTTTAGGGAACCTTCTGGGTGAGATTGTTAGGTTATATACTTGAAATGATTCATGTTCTTTATATTAGAGGCATGATTTGATATTATTGGTGTGTTATAACTATGATTTGTTGACATTAATGAGAAAATGATTATGTATGGTTGAGAAATCTTAATTTATTCAAGTGGAATCAATTTTCTAATTAATCCATAAGGTTTTATTTATTATTATTACTCCATTACTAATGATATGAATTGAGTAAAGATGATCTTTAAGTCTTAATGACGAGGTTAATTGACTTTCTCCAACACGTTAAAATTTAATAAGGAAATCAAAAGGTTAAACTTACAATATAAAAGGGGTAAATTGTGTAGTTGTGATGTTTTACATGTGTGTTATTTGATAGATTGGAACTCTAGTGTTAAACATTAATTAAGTCACGTAAAGTGAAAGAAGGATAAACAATAAAACTCTGGGCTAGTGCACGTCTAAAGTATTGACAATCAGGGGTTGGGGCTTCACGGGGTATTATCCGTGGCCTTTCCTATAGGTCGTGTGATTAACAATTCTCTCTTTTGCAAAGTTTTGAATTAAAATTGGGGTTAGTTGAGATCTCATCTAACTATGGTGACAGATTCACGCCCGTTTACTATATGGATTTATACTATTTTCGATGTGCTCTGACGAGAGTGCATGAGTTTATTTATCTATTTTCGATGTCCTAATTAGGACATAGGAAGACAACCGTATCTATTGCTTAATCCAAATCGTTAATTAAATTGTGAGTTAATTTAATAAAATTTTGCGTAACACGTTTAATCATGTATATTCATTTACGTTTAATTACTTAACTCAGTTGTTTACATTTTGTAATTTTGTATGTACTCAGCTTGATGATTACATACTTTGTGTGTACCCTTTAGTCATGGACTTTGCCTTTCATTGACACTGTAATGATCCAATACTTACACTTGTAATATCAGGGGGCATATTTCTGGCAGGTATTCAACTGAGCATTTATGCACAGGTGGGTTAAGTGGAATGTCGTTTTATTTTATATTAGTTAACTCGAATAATTACATTCTCTTTGGACGATTTTTTAAAGTGTTGGTTGGATTTGAGTTGGATGGTATACTTTGGTACTTTGCAGTAAGGGCCTTAACGGTTCTAATTTATAGTATTTTAAGAGTTTGGTTTGGTGATTAATTTTATTTCGAAAGTCTTTTATTTTTCGTCGAAAAATTCTGTTGTAAAGCTTTAACGTTTGAACACGTGGCAGTAACACACTGGTTGTTCTCTCAATATTTTAGTTTTCGAGAAGGAGCAATTACCGAGGGGTTACATTTTATTTCTATTCTCCTTAGTTTTTGTTTTATTCCCCTCAATTTTTGTTTTTTCCTTTATTTTTCAACCCTAAAATCATCCCCAATTTGATAAATTGTCATGAAATTTGTGAATTTTCATAATTAATCAATCTCAAACTATAATTATATGATAATAATAAGTTTGCTCTTAATTTTGTCCACAAATTCAATTAATTATTGCTCGAATTTGCCACAAATAGATGCGTTTGTGCGTTTTATTTTGAGGTGGCGGTTGGCTGGCCAACGATGGGGTAGGGCTAGGCGAGTGCGTGGGCTGGACTGTGAGCGTGGGGATGGGGTTGACTTGCTGTGGTTCGCCGACAATTGAATGGAAGCTGCTTGCGTTGTGACCTGCTGCATGACCGGTCATTTTTTCATTAATACTTTAAAATACAAATACACACAAAGGTTGTATTTTTCAAAAATAAAGTGAAGATTGATTTTATAAATAATATGGATTAAAAATTATATTTTTTATTTAAAAATGTAATTACATATAGATATTAGTACACTGCGGTGCGGACCCCAAGCCCAACACATGGACCACGCCTAGGGATTTTTACAACCCAAAGTAGGACCAAAGCCATCAATTATTGACTACTAGAACCAAATTCTCTTTTGTTGTATTATTATTTGACGAGTAGGTGTGACACAGCTCAACAACCCCAAGTCAATTATTCTATAATATGTTCAACTACTCCATAATTTATTAAGCATCACATAAACCAAATGCAACAACATAAGTACACCGTAGTATAGAGTTTCAGAACCACCTCTGTATCCAAAACTAAGCTTTATACGTGGTCAGATATGTCTATGATTCCAACAATTTCCGTGTTTTCTCTTGTAATCTTGAGCTTCTTCATCCCAGAAAACCATGCCTTCTCAAAATCCATATCAAAGGAAGAAATGGGGATTAAAGACCAACAAAACTTAACCCATCTACATTTTTACTTCCATGACTACGTCCAAGGGTCCAACCAAACTGCCCTCCGCATCGCTCAAGCTTCGAACACGGACAAAACCTCTAGTGGCTTTGGCGCGCTTGTTATGATCGATGATCCCTTGACCGAAGGCCCTGAACACGACTCCAAACTAGTGGGGTACGCGCAAGGAATGTACGGGTCTGCAGACCAAAGGACAGCGGGACTCTTGATGGTCATGAACTTGGTTTTTGTAGATGGTGAATATAATGGGAGTACGATAAGTGTTCTGGGGAGGAATGAAGTGATGAATGAAGTTAGAGAAATGGGTGTTGTTGGTGGGAGTGGTGTGTTTAGGTTTGCTACTGGTTATGCCCAAGCTAAGACTGTTACTATGTTGGATACAAGTGGTGCTACTGTTGTTGAATATGATGTTTATGTTCAACATTAGTTAAATCTTTCTACTTTTTTTTTCCAAGATAAATTGCTATTTTAGCTTCAATTTCCTTACAAACTCCATTTTTTCAAAAAAATAAAATAAAATAAATTGTACTACTAGAGATGACCTCCTTCCTTTCAACTGTAGTTTCTTTAAATTTGGATGCACTTTTTCATTTGAAACTCGTCCTAGTGGACAGACGAACTTTAGTCATATATACGTGTAGCCAAATTCTTAGCTAAGAAGGATAGTTTATTTGGTTCTTACCTTTCAAATTATCAATCAGTGGTTGTGTATGATAACGACTATTTTTGGAATTTAGTGTTTTTAACTTGTAAAGCCTTGAAATATTAATCAAATCAATCACATAAGTATGTGCCAATTTACTGCAAGTCCACGTGGTCAGCCCACTAAATGATCAATTTTAGACGTATAAATATCTCTTTATGAGCTAAGGACAAAGTCATTAACTCTTCTCGTAAGAAATATATATATATATATATATATATATATATATATATATATATATATATATATATATATATAACACAAACTCTGAAACAAATTCAAGATTTTAAAAAACATATAATTTAGACATCGAAGTGAGTTTTCTTGGAATACCACCCTCAGGGCTAGCTGTTTGTTTTTGTGCATGCAATTCACTATCGTGAACATCAATCAATTCAATCGGTTCGGCCCATCTACAACCAACATATCATCAACTCTAATTATTACTTAGTTCCTAAGAATTCATATCGATTTTCAAGCAGAAACAACACATGTATAAGTAACAAAGGACTAATCCACAATCCTTAAGTCTTTTGGTTTGTTTCTTATCTCACTTCGTGAGCGCGACGCATTGGAAAACTCATAGAAAAAGATTAAATTGCTTTATAAATATAACCGATGATTATATAATTGTGAGGAAAAAAAGTTGTGAAACTAATGAGAGTAAAAATAGTCATATATTATTTGGAATAAATTATGGTTTGATGAAAAGTTGTGCTCTATAAATACTTGATTTAATCTTTGTTTTTAACATGGTAATTTTACCTCCAAACTAATAATATTGGATTATTAAGAGCGAATAAAAAAAGAAAATAAAGTACTCGGTAACTCGACGATACACGACTCCTCTTTCCACAAGTCCCGTTCGGCTTCCCAAACCCTCCGGTGCCAGCTACTCTTCAACGCCGTCACGCCGGGAACTTGTTAGGGAAAACCCTAAGATGGGCACCCGAGAAGTATACGAGGAGAAGCTTCGAACAGGAAACGTATACCACCATGATCCCACCATTAATCCTGGGCTCGGCACCCCCCGCTGTCCCCGTTGTCTCTCTCTCCTCGACTCCGACTCTGTATGCTCTCCCCCCTCTACCCCCATTTATTTTTTGTTTCTGTTTTCTCTACCTTTTGGATATGCACACGAACTGTTCGATGTATTGTCTCTTAGAATTTTTTTTTACAATTCTGACGATTTTCCCTTCTGGGGTTTCTTGTTGATTCAGAAAAACAGCGAGTGGACCATTACTTCTGTGTTGCACGATGCCACTGCTGTGGTATGCCCTCTTTTTCCCGTTTATCGAAAATTTTAGATTTAACTTTGTATTTTTCGAAAAGTGTTGGTGCTGCTCTTGACTTCGACTAGTTCCAGCAATGGAACAGTACCCGGACAGCAAGATATATTACCCCAATACAATTCCCACTGAAGGAGGAGTATCAGGATTCAATCAATACAGTGTGTATCCGGGAAGAAGAAGGGAACACACAAGGAGTTGATCAAATATCACGCAGAAATCAGCAGGGAGAATATGAGAGAAGAATAGAGAAGAGTAGAGAATACTGTATTTCATTCATGCTCCTCATTTACATAAGCTTCGTCTGGCTTTATATCAGCCATGTACAGTTCATCATTCTATGCATAACAGAATTAGTTATAATATTCTTATTCTAATATTATTCCTCCTTTTAGAGCCAGCTCATTGTGTCATTTGTTATGCTTCCCATCATGTGCTCCTATAATCCATACGTGCTTCAGCATTTGCATCAGTATTTTCATTAACATTTGCATCAATACCCTTCCCTTGAAATGATACTTGACCCCAAGGATCAAATGTAGGAAATTGTTGCTCAATCTTATGCGCATCTTCCCATGTTGCATCCTCTGGCGCAGAGTTGGACCAGTGTATCAGCCATTGTACCACAGCCTGGTTGTTTCGTTTGACACTTCTCTTATCTATCATGGCAATAGGGTGCCTGAACTCATCTTGATGTGGGACAGGAAGGATGGTTGCATCACTAGGAGGAGGTAAAGGACCCTGATAAGCTTTTAATTGTGAGACATGAAAGGTGGGGTGAATCCTGGCAGTTGAGGGTAACCGGAGAGTATAGGCGACCTTACCCACCTTTCGTAGTATTTGATACAGACCAAAGTATCTCCTAGCTAACTTTTGATTAGGTCTACGTTCAACTGAATGCTGTCTGTATGGTTGGAGCTTGAGGTATACCCAATCTCCTTCCTCAAAATTCCTGTCACTTCTATGCTTATCGGCAAGTTGCTTCATCCTGTTCACAGCAGCACTAAGATGTTTCTTAAGCAACAGTAAAGTAGCTTCTCGCTGTTGTAGGCTTCGGTCAACGCTATCCACCATGCAAGAGCCTGCCAGGTAAGGGACATGAAGAGGGGGGGCTTGTCCATAAAGAACCTCATAGGGAGTCATCTTAATGGCTGTATGATAATTCGTGTTGTACCAGTATTCAGCAAGAGGTAACCATTTAACCCATTCCTGTGGAGTGTCACCACACATGCATCGGAGATAAGACTCCAAACATCTGTTAAGTACTTCGGATTGCCCATCCGTTTGGGGATGGTATGCAGTAGACAACTTATGTTTCACTCCCATTTGTTGCATTAACTCAGCCCAAAACTCGCTAATAAAATCCTTATCCCTATCAGAGATGATAGATTGAGGGGACCCATGTAATTTATAGACATTATCCAAGTAAGCTTGAGCAACTTTGATAGCGGTGAAAGGATGAGACAAAGGTATGAAGTGGGCATACTTGCTCAATCGATCAATAACCACCATAATAGCTTGTTTACCCAATGAGTTGGGTAATCCCTCAATGAAGTCCATTGTCACTTCTTCCCACACCTTCATTGGAATTGGCAATGGTTGTAGGAGACCAGGAGAGGCACTGTTGTCATATTTGCTTCTTTGACACACGTCACAAGTTTTTATGAAAGCAACGACACTCCTTTTAAGCCTTGCCCAATAGAACAAGGCTTTCACCCTCTGTAATGTGGCTTAGATACCTGAGTGTCCCCCTGCGGGTGAGCTATGGAGCCATGCTAGAATTCTTTCCTTCAGCGTATCATTATCACCAATCACCAGTTTCCCCTTTTTCCGCAACTGATTATTACACCAAGTGTAATGCTTGTGAGATCCTGGATTGCCCGACTTTTCTTTGATGATTTTTACCAGATGAGGATTAGTTTCCCACATTGCTTGTATGTCTTCCAGGAGGGAAGAATGAAGGGTTGATACGAGCATTTGCATTAGCTGGTGCTCAGGTATTCGTGACAATGCATCTGCCGCCTTATTCTCTTTACCACTTCGATACTCAATAGTATAGTCCAACCTTGCCAATTTAGCTAGCCACTTCTGTTGGAAAGGTGTAACCACTTTATGTTCAAGTAAGTATCTCAAGCTCTGCTGGTCAGTCCTAATGATGAATGGGCCTGCAAGAAGATAATGATGCCATTTCTGTACAGCGAACACAATGGCTAGTAATTCACGTTCATAAGCTGATAAACTCATGCTGCCCTCAGATAATGCCTTACTAATATAGGTGATGGGATGGCCTTCCTGCATTAGTACAACTCGTAGCACGGACCCTGACGCATCTGTCTCAATGATGAATGTTTTCTAAAAATCAGGTAGGGCTAACACAGGTGGAGAAGTCATGGTCAACTTCAATTTTTCAAAGGCTGAGGTAGCTTCTTCATTCCATGCGAGAGCATCTCTTTTTAAGAGATTAGTCAGGGGTCTGCATATCTTACCATAATCACGCACAAATCTTTGATAGTACCCTGTTAACCCCAAGAACCCTCTCAACTGTTTGAGGTTCCTAGGAGTCGGCCAGTCAATGATTGCTCTGATCTTCTCTGGTTCCGTTCTTACTCCTTCTCCTGAAATAATGTGTCCTAAGTACACTACTTCGGAAAATCCAAAGGCACACTTTTTGAGATTGCCCCGCAGTGAATTTATTTTCATGGTTTCGAGAATGACTTGTAAATGTTGTAGATGGTCCTCCCATGTGGGACTATATATAAGGATGTCATCAAAAAACACCAAGACAAACTTCCTTAGGTATGTCTTAAAGATTGAGTTCATAAGAGCCTGAAATGTAGAAGGGGCATTAGTTAAGCCAAACGGCATCACTAGATACTCAAAATGGCCAAAGTGCGTTTTAAATGCGGTCTTGTATATGTCTTCTGGATGCATCCTTATCTGGTGATACCGCGATTTGAGGTCTATCTTCGAGAAATAAGCAGCCCCATTCAATTCGTCAATAAGCTCCTCAATAATAGGTATTGGGAACTTATCTTTTACTGTGGCCTTGTTGAGAGCTCGATAATCAACACACATCCTCCATCCACCATCTTTCTTTTTTACCAAGACTATAGGGGCAGCATACGGGCTATTGCTATCCCTAATAATCCCTTGATCATAGAATTCTTGCACCATTTCCTCAACGATCGTTTTCTGAATAATAGAGCATCTGTAGGGTCTTATGTTGATGGGGTTAGTGCCTTCCTTGAGAGGAATTTTGTGATCAAACCTGTTTCGCACAGGTGGAAGGCCCTTTGGAGCCTCAAAGACTTCCCTGTACTTGTCCAATAGCGATTGGATTCCAGGCTGGGGTTTCTGTGGTGTCTTCGGATTCCTTTCTTGACTTCTTAGCTGTTCGTCTTCTGAAATGACCTGCAGCATTGACAGCTCACCAGACATATTCATAAGTTTAGATAGTTGCTGTGATTGAATTCCCTTGAGCTTCTTAGTAGTCGCCCCTCTAAGCTTTATCTTCTGATCGCCTACTTTGAATTCCATACTCAGGTTTTTAAAGTCCCAAAGGATGGTCCCAATGTAGTAAACCATTGAACACCAAGCACCATATCACTTCCACTGAGAGGTAAGAGTAGGAAATCGGATTTGAACTGGAATCCTTGCATTTTCCACTCAACCCCCTTAATCACCTTGTCACATTTAAGCTTGCCTCCGTCAGCTACCTTCACCCACATTGGCTCCACTCCCTCTACTTTACAACAGAGTTTCAAAGCCACTGGCGTATCAATGAAATTATGGGTACTACCAGTGTCTAGCAGAATGTGTAGTGGTTTTTTTCCTGTAAATCCCTTGACCCTCATAGTGTGGAATGTACAATTACCATCTAAAGCCTGTAAGGAAATTTGAGCACAACCCAACTCCTTCTCAGCCGGTTCCTCCCTCTCTACTTCACCCCCCTAATCCTCTTCTTCACCTTCCACCTCAAGATGATACAACCTAGGCCTTTTTCCTCTGCAATTGTGCCCAGATTCAAACCTTTCATCACACCAGAAACATAGGCCCTTTGACCTCTTCTTGCTCATTTCTGCTGGTGTTAGAGTACGTCTATTGGTGTTGGGTCTGTTGTTGATAAGGGAAGGCTGGAAATGAGTGTGATTGGTGTTTGTGAAATGTCTTGGGGTTGGTAACAAGGGTGGCGGGTTTCTAGGAGGTTGTTTTATGGGTTTTCTGATTTTTTGGGATGCTTCTCGTAGTTTAGCAAGACAATGGGCTTGTTGTATTGTTGTAGGTTGGAACATCCTCACCGCAAATTGAATTTCTTCGTCCATTCCCCCTATATAGCAACTCAACAAGTGTTCTGGTGCTAGATTAAACTTGCTAGTAATCTCATCAAATCGATCATGGTATTCTTGAATCGATCCTGCCTGTTTAAGGGCCTTAAGCTCAGACATGGGGTCATCATATAGATTTCCAAATCTGCTTGTGATATCTCTCACAAATTGGTTCCAGGATGGTGGGCTTTTGTTCTTAATGTAAGCTTGATACCACACTAGTGCTTTCCCTTCAAAATGGATAATGGCTAACTTCACCCTCTGGAAATCAGGAACATCATCCAGCTCAAAGAACTGCGTGCATCTGTATAACCAGGATTCTAAGTCTTCCCCATCAAACTTAGGAAATTCAATCCTAGTTAAACGAGTGGAAAAACAGTCCCCCTGAACATGGTCATGTTTTTCAATGATCTCTAAGTCATGATCCTTCTTGCTACTTCCTGTTTCGGTTACTAACTTGGTGAGCTGCACAGATAGGCCTAGGATGAGGTCATTTAACTCAGAAATGGATTTTGCGTTTTGGCCTATATTCACGCTATTTAGTCTGCAAGATTCAGTGATATCTTTGTTCTGAGCTTCGAGTAAGTTTATAAGGTTTACCTCAATTTTCTGCAAATCGGTTTGCGTGACAGATTCTCCGTCCTTTGTCTGTTCATTATTTTTCCTCGGTGGCATTCTGGGTCCAAGGACACACTTTCTGGCTCTGATACCAGTGGTGCTGCTCTTGACTTTGACTAGTTCCAGCAATGGAACAGTACCCGGACAGCAAGATATATTACCCCAATATAATTCCCACTGAAGGAGGAGTATCAGGATTCAATCAATCCAGTGTGTATCCGGGAAGAAGAAGGGAACACACAAGGAGTTGGTCAAATATCACGCAGAAATCAGCAGGGAGAATATGAGAGAAGAATAGAGAAGAGTAGAGAATACTGTATTTCATTCATGCTCCTCATTTACATAAGCTTCGTCTGGCTTTATATTAGCCATGTACAGTTCATCATTCTATGCATAACAAAATTAGTTATAATATTCTTATTCTAGTATTATTCCTCCTGTCAGAGCCAGCTCATTGTGTCATTTGTTATGCTTCCCATCATGTGCTCCTATAATCCATATGTGCTTCAGCATTTGCATCAGTATTTTCATTAACATTTGCATCAAGTGTAGACCTAACTGTGATTTTTTCGAGTTTTTGACTGGAACTCAATTGTGTGAGTACATTGTTATGTTTTTGATTTTATGTGGTAGACATGATGCTAAGATTCTAAGGTGGCGTGTGTCTTTACTCTGTGCTGAATGAGTTAGGTTCTAGTGTTGCCTCTTTGGTGGTAAGATAGGCTATGGAATGCTTCAAAATTTAATTGGATGGGTTTGTTGTTGGATTAAGATGAAATGGAAGAGTGTTGAGAGATCTAGAAATTAAGAAGGGAGATGGTATTGCTAGGTTTAGGGAGTACTTGAGGAGTTAAGGTTTTGTGGAACTTCTTAATTGGAATGCCAATTTCTGGTTATTAGGTCTTTGATTTAAAAAATCTTATTGAAACTTGTCATTATGCCATTTTTATGCAAGAGTTCTTTTGCAATTTGTAGAAATCTGGTTTCAACTTTCAAGAAAAAAGGTGCGTCTCAATGTGGGTCAACTGGGAGGGGTTGGGGACTTGGGGTTAGGTGGTGGTGGTGGTGTTTATCTTATGAGGTAAACCATGCTAGCTGCCATGGTGATTTTATTTAAGATTGGAAGGGAAGTAGTGGTTTTCTCTAGGCTATGGTCCTTATTATTGTCTTATGTACAATTAGGTATTCTTTCATGAAATTAGGGACCTTTGGACCTTGGAATTTATATTGGACTCCAGAGAGGCTGTTCAAGTGACTCTTTTTGGGCATGCTTTAATTGGTAGATTTCCCAATCGATCCCTCCTATCCTCATCCTTGCCTTGCTAGAACTTCTTTGATGGAACTATGGTCTTTTGAGACATGGAATTATGGATGCTTAATTTGCATAGGACAACTCCTAAAAGTTTCTAATAAGTTTGTGACACTTGAGCTATGGTTAGCTTGAACACTCGGACATGGGTACATGTCAGAGTGTTCATACTAACCATGCAATACTGTTTGCTGTAAAATGTGACTGTCATTGTCTTGTCCACTCCAGTACATAGTTAGAAGATGCAATCTTGTCCTTGTAGGCTATGATGAAATTTTGTTTGCGCATGAGAGTTTTTTTTTCTTCTTTTTCTATTTGTTTGACGTTCTTTTATTGAAATCAAGGCTTTGGCCTTGTTATTGTATTAGATGAAGTTTTTGTCTCAAATCATTGATGTTTTGATAGTTTAATGGGCAATCTATGCTTGTTGGTATTGAAAGGTGTTCTGTTTGATATTTTTCTGGGCTTCATCTTTAAACTTTCTCCACTTTTATAAAATATGTTTTATGGTGAGCTGTTCACTATTGTATTGTCTCTCTTATGTAGGCAGGCTCTGGAATTGGAGCAATGCTAAGTGCTACTCATGGTTTTAATACTGGTAATTTTCTCTTTTTCTGTATATCAAATTAAAGGATATCTTTGTAGTCTAATGATATTAATTCTCAGGGATACCTTTTGTCCAGAACTATGTTAAAGGACCCAAGTGGCTTCCATTTGTTGTTGGGGTAAGTGCTGTCCAATTACTGGTTTTTGTTACTTTAATGTTATAATTACTGTCCTTTCTTTTTATAACGTTTTTAGCTGAATCTTACTGTGGTTTCTGTACCTGCTGCAGCTTCCACCCTTACTTTTATCTTCAGCTGCATGTGCAGCATTTGGTGGTAAGATTTTGATTAGTTTTTATTTGCCTAAAACAAGAATGATTTTGATTCATTTACTTTAGAATCTCAACTTGTTTTTATTTTTTATTTATTCTAAGCATCATTATTGTGGTTTCATGGTCTTGAACTATTTTCATTTTATGATAACTCATGCTGAACTTTGTCATTCATTGATGGTGTTCTCTACTGTGTCAGTTGACTAATCCACTTGTTGTTCTTGAGACATTCAGACTTTCACCAAACTGTAAACCATTGTAATATTGGCTCAAACAATATAATTGGTGTCAATCAGCTAAATCTGAAGAGCTTGAATCTTGCTTTTCAAAATTTGATGGCATCAAGAGGTCTCAGATCAATTAGATTGTGGTTGTGTGACTGAAGTCCTGGTTTGTGTGGATCCATCCATCCTTGGTTATGGCAAGCTCAGTGGATTGATGAGGGAGTGTGGTAGTGGAACAGAACTTTTTTGGATAAAGTATGGCAACCATTCTATTGGAATATATATAAGTTGATGGTGCTACCTACAAGATTTTAAACACCCCTCACAAAAAATAAAATAAAAAATATTAAATCTACTTATGTTTAGCTGTATCACTTCGTATTAGTTTTGGTTATCCTGGGATGTAAGGGCAGCAGATGACTTAAGCTTTAAATCTATATAACGCAAGTTGAGTCAAGAATCTATAGGTTCCTATGGCTAATTAGAGAAAATCCTTGGCATTGAAGTTCGGAGCTTATTAGCTACATTCATCGTTGGAGTTTAGGAGCCTGATATCCCATTCCCTTATATATGGCCTATGCATACTGTCTGGGAGAGGAAGGGTGGCATTTGTATGCTACATTACCTGTACAAGGAAAGAGATCCTTCTTATATTACTTTAACAGTCTTGATAGTCAAGTGTTTCCTCTAGTCTGTTGTCCAATGATCCAAAAAGCTATGTTACCCAGTCAATACTTGTGCAGCATCTTGACATGGATATGGAAATCGTATCAGATCTTTCATCTTGACATCTTGTAATCGGATATGTTTAACTCTAACCCCAAGAGGAGAGAGGGGGAACTGACCCAACCTTTTTTACTATGTCCATTCACTTCCTTTTTCTAAGTTTTGTGAAAATGAACCTTTTTGCCCAATCTACCCGCTGTAGCTTCTCCTTTGTGTTTCATGTTATGATTAACAAGTATTAAGTTATGGTATGATGTTGGGTTTACAAATCTGGGTTTTGTTTGTATAGTTTCGTTGTGGTTGCTTAGTTATTTCAGGTGAAAAGGATTGGGATTTTAACTAGATAAATTGGGTAACCTGACTGTTGGTTTGGTTGTGTTTGTCGCTATGGTAACTACAATGATTACAAGCCTAGGCTATAAGTAGTGCTTGTACTTTCATTGGTAAATAGATTGGGATACACTTTTTAGATGAAACTCATGCCAAGATTAACATATGTTAGCCTAAAATAGTAATGATGATGATAAAAGGAATAAGTTTTTGAACCATCAGTTACACCCTTTTTTCCTTCCATGTAGGCATTTTAAGACCCCCCAAAAAAGCATTATTGTCATTTGGTTGGCTATGTCATCTATAAGGTTTTGAGATCTAATATGAAAAAAAATGTTAAGGTTGGAACTCAGGATCCATGGACTCAATGTATATAAGAAGTATACCAGAATATTTTCAAATATTTAACAAACCAGAACTGGATTATTTAATTTAGTACATTTTTTTGCAATAAACATTTACCTTTAATGACTTTTCTTGGTGGAAGAAGGTACCTGTCAATGGATTCTGATGACTTGACCTGCTTTGCCCCCCCCCCCCCCCCCCCCCCTCACTTTTTTGACTCTATCAAGCGGCAGACTGAGCACTCTCACTCTTATTGCCTCAAGGAGGTTGAATCCAGTGATTCTCTCCTTGGTGAAGAGTATGCTTATTGCCCAAGTTGCTCTCTTTCATCACTGTCACGTCTAAAAGATTTTGCTTGTAATAAGAATACCCAAATTCAGGGTTGCTCGTAGAATTTGTAGTATAAATAATTTCATACTTTTAGCCATTAGATTAGAGATTTTTAGCTTCTGATTTTTTCTAGTTAGTAGATGCTGGATAAGTCATTTTAACTTCTCATTTATTGGAGTTATATCTAATGTGCGGCTGTGCGCATCTGTGCCAGTACGCATTGATTCTTTGGACAAATTGGTCATGTTGCTGATTGCATTAAGTATGATTGCAAGAGTTTGAACTAATTAGAGAGGTCTACTATTAGGGCTTGATTAAGATATGAACAGTCAAAACCTTTGACTGCATAAATTTTGGAGTCATAAGAAAAATGAAGTATAAGAATAATAATAAAAATAGAGCAAATGAAGAATACAAAAAATGATGGTAAGAGAGAGAGAGAGAGGCACATTTTTGCAACCAAAAGAGTCATAAAAGTTAGTTTGGTGCCCACGTTATCATAAGGTCATTTCTTGAAATAAATTATTCATTACATAAACAAAATTTCCTAAAAAATATGAATGTCAACCTGAAACAAAAATTATTGGTTTGGGTTGCCCAGTATGATATTTGTTTTCCTGGTTTTATTGCGCATCCTTGGTATGATGTTCATTGGGATTGACATGTCCTCATACCCATAATTTTTTAAATTACCTTGTTTGCTCACAGTTACATATTTTTTTTCCTGCATCCATATCTGGGTGTAGGTAAATTGGCCTGAAAGTTGGCAAATATTGAAGATATTGAGCGTAGCAAAAATTTGTGTGATACTACTATAATAGAGAAAACTGCCGTAGTCTCAACTCTTGATGTCATTATCGTCACTAATCTGATACCGACTTTGATGCATATAATCAATATTCAAGACTCTTTCCCCAATACTTAGTGAGCTTTGTGGAGTTTTGGAAGCCATACAGGCTTTAGTCAATTGAGCAGGCCTCAATTATGGCAGTTTTCAATTGTTTGGGTAGTTTGCAGGACAGACATTAGGAAGTGGGCTAGAAGAGAAGAACCCGGGGAATACTGGTTTTTTTTTTTTTTTTGTGTGTGTGTGTGTTATCTTATCTTTGGGATCAGAAATAACAAATAATTTCCTTTATCAGTATGTATTGCCTTCTTAGCTTGAGAGTAGTGTTGTTAGTGAAATAGAGACTTGCATTCCACTCCTTTTGAATACAATGGGCTTGTTGTTCATCATCTTCTTCTTCTTCATATTTTTTTTTGTCTAAAATGGTAGGGTTATTTTCAATTATATTTTGCTTTTGGATGATTTGTCACAAAAGTACTGACAGTTTTTAGTTTAAAGGGTTATGGACTGGGAATTTTTGTATGTTGTGTAAATTCTTGTTAGAGTTGAATCTATCAACTCTCAATAGTGGTGCAAAGATAATCTGTTAACAAACTAAAAATGCTTGTAGTGAAATGTCTAGACTCTAGAGTTTACAACTCTTCTGGACTTGTGCATATAACTCTTGTATACTTGGTACCTAGTACACCCTTCTACTGTTGAGAAGATATTCTAAGAGCAAGACAGGGAATCCATCAACTTGATTATTCATATAGAATTTTTGTATGACTATATCTATTGGTGAATTTTTCCTTGCACTGAAATCATTGAGGCAAAATGTCACTTTTCTAAACATATCTTAAGAACTCCCTGGAAAAACTGGGAAAGTTTCAAATGAAAAAGGAGTAGGCAAACTGCACAGGGAATGTGATTTCTTCTCCCTCTCGATACAAACTTGAAGGATTATACTGTAGATTATAAATTAATAAATGGCTGGAAAAAAGAGATAGAATTGAAGAGGAAGTAAGAAATGGAGATGAGGGGAAGCTCCACATTTAGTTGAAAAAAAAGAGAGATGATTTTCTTTTGGGTGGGGGGATTGATGTGGCCAATGGTAATGGAAAGAGAGAAATCTGAATGAGAAGAAAGCAATTAGGGATTAGGGCAGTTTTCACTTGGGTTTGAGCTTTTCCTGAACTAGTTTCTTTTTAATGATTTGTATTTTGCTATTTTTTCTCTCTTATTCGGTTAGCAGGCAACATATGCTAGAGAATTTGCTAGGATTTAATGTTGTTACTCTTTTGTGTTAGATATAGTGGTATTTGGCACTTGATAGATTCAGTAAAGTCTTAATTGATTTACTAGCAATTTGCTTTCATTAACCAATACTCTTGTTAGTTTCAAGTCCATAGTTCTTACAGTTCTCTCAAGTAAGTTGAATATTGGTCCAATTTTGCAGGCTATGCTCTTCCTAAATTCACCCAGCTTACTGTGACATCATATTATGCTGCTTCAAGTGCCTCACATTATGGGATCTCTCTACTCACTAGACACATTGAAGAGGCACATATGTCAAGTTCTCGGCAGGAGAAATTCTGATGATGGTGCATATAAGATGATATAGGTGACAGAACTGCTACTTGGCACGCACCAGGTTCTCGATCGTGGTTACTTTCTATTATGCATTTATCTAGTAGCTTGAATTTTTTTTTTTGGTTACTTTCCCCCTTTGTTTTAAAGTACTACCTTTGCTATGTTCTGATTTAGTTGTCATGTTATTAGTTCTAAATGCGCGATGAAGGTGATGACTAATCCCAGACGGAAGAGAGTATATTCAAGCTTTTGATCTATATATTGTTAGGAGTAGTGAGTTATATTTGAATTTAAAGGTACATGTGGGAGTTGTGCCTAAGATATTTGTATAGTTGAAGGTATACTGATCTTTCATTATAGATAGAGACAGTTGAGTTATCTGACATTTACGTAATTGAATTTAATGGATATTTCATTGTCCGATGCCTTTGCAAGTTGCAACTTGCAGAAGATTTTTTGTCTTGATATTGAGCTTAGTTTTAGAAATAGCTTATATACAATCAGCTTGTATTATACTTTGACGGTAGCTCCATGAGCCCACCTAACCCACATTATTTTCTGGGAAGAATGACAAAAATCCAAGCTTTCTTTTTTCAAAATAATTCAAAAGAGCAGAAATGTGGGACTTGCAACCACTTAAAATAGTTAGGCTGGACCCAAATTATGCTTGATTTAGGGTCCAAGTCATGTCTGATTTCCTAAGGCCCAGAAATCTGTTTAGCAATTGGGACAGTTGGTGACAGGCTAGAGAGTTTAAACCCACATGTCATGATTCATGAAGAAGGTGGTGTCCTATACCCTACCATAACACAGAAGAAAACGATTTCATTTATTGAAAAGAAGAAAGAAAGGGTTACATTAGAGTTTACTTCAATCATGTTGTGTAACAAAGAGAGACAATTTAATGATTTTCAGTGTGACTTATGCCCTTCCGGCTTCCACATTCAACATCCCAATTAATTTCCTTCAATCCATAATCTCGTATTTTATGTGAATCTTTCTATTTACTCTTTATATAGCTGTCTTCTGCCCGTAGCTCCATGATTAACTAACTGATTTCAGATCTTTAGTGAACTAGATACATCTTGAATTACCAGATTCTGTAACACTCCTTGATACTACAACTTCGATAATATAGGTTCAGTCCGGAACCTGGTTTAGCTAAAACCAAGCTGTGAGGTTATTCCACTATCTGAAACTTGACTTTGAAATCCTCCCAAGAGCTGCTTTGATGTCTAATTCACTTCTCATTAAGTTATTTTTGTGGGTTTTGTGTCCAGAGCGGAATTCCTCGTGTAGTGTGTGGTCTAGAGTAGTTTGATGTGTCTTAATTGGTTTGCCCAAATATAATGTGGATCTTATAATGTTAGTAGGTATGACAGTGAGCCGACAATTTTCTTTAGAGTCTAATATACGTATGATGTGTATTCTTCATAGTATTTCTCATAAATACTTGGATAAATGATGAAGACAAATCGCAACTATTGCGACTGCCCATTTATTCTTATCCAGGCTAGTTGCTAGTTGGTCTCTGCTTCAAAGCACCCAAGTTGCAGAGGAAATTTTTCAATAATATAATTTGTTCCTCGAATTTGGGAATATGTATCTCATGTCTTCTACTTTAGCTATTTCTAAATTTGGAGCTCACTCTATATTTTATAAAAACTCATTTGCAAATTCCTCTTTCTCTCTATTTTTAAACAGTTTTTTTTTGAAACCCATAACACTACATAATTGGTAAGGTCTGAGTTGATTGAGCTACTAGACTACTGATTGCACTTACTCTTAAACTGTTTTTCTCCTGAATATTTTCGTTTTTGTTAGACGTTTAATGGGATATATCTGCAGGAAATTTATCAGTAACATGGTTTCTGGGGGATGTTAGGACTTGGGATAAAGGATTACTCCGTTTTATGAACTGTTAGCATCATGTGTTGACCGAGTGTAGTGGTAATAATCGGAACTCTGACTGAAAGGTCACGATATAGAAATACCACCACGGAACCAATCTATGTTGGTAATTGTATATGTATCGATAACATAGATGACAGGTAATAGCTTTTGTATAGGGGTCAGATACATAAGGTGCACAGAGAAGCGTGATTTATAAGTAATTATGCGCTTGAATATAGTTTTCACAAGTAAGCATCGTAGTCCTTCTCAATACTTAACAACTTGATAAACCAACAAATGCTTATTGTTTAGATGAAGAGGGTCCTAATCAATAATGAATTGAATAGAAGAAGACAGAGGTCTAAGGACATGTTGAGGTGATTAGACAAGATTTGGTTTGAAGATATCTCATCATTGTACTTCATTTTTATTTTACAGAATTCTTGAAATATAGCTGAGATCTACATCAGTAAGGCTAGGCTAGCAATAACTGTAGGTTTACTAAGATTGGAGGAACAAAATTTTCACTTTAGGTTAAATTCTGTTGAAATACACTCTTAAATTGGTGGTCATTATTCTGAAGAACAATGCTTCCAATAATGGGGGTCCTACATACATGTGAATGTGTAAGATCCATACATAAATATAACTTCATAGCAGAAAGTTACCCAAAGAAGAGTCAGCCAAAGATGGACCTACTGATCTAACAATATGGTCTACAAATTTGGTGGCATTTATTGACAAGTGAATGCCAAAGTCACTCCCCCAGAAATTGACAGTTAAAGGTGGAAGAAGAGGAGTTTTTGGTTGGGTTATGTGATGGTGATCTTGCAACCCGCTGGCGCATGATAGCATGAAATGAGCACACTGTATAAACTGTCAACCTCGTTAGCGACTTTTATAGTGTTGTGGGCCCATGTTACTTAAATTCTACAGTGTCTTTGTGTTTAGGAAGTGGTCCTATCATATGATAATGTGTTCGTCTTTCTTTCTTGCCCTCTCTCTTCAAATGTCTTTATTGTTCCTTTTATTGTCATATACTAACATATACTTCCTACAATAGTACACTATCATGCACACTTATATATACACATTCTTGCATGAACAGATGCTCCCTTACTGAGATGCATTTAAGTGGGTCGGCCCCTTTTTTTATTATATGGTTGGATGATGCAATGTGATATATATGGCTCTGTCAGTCATGGGTTCTTTTAATTCTTTCTCCCTCATTGTGAAATCAGACAGTTCCTTCGTAATGTACATATAGGGCAGTGGTTAATGTTTGAGTTTTAACCCTCTGCTGTACTCTTACAGTGCTTCCTGAAGAAGGTTTCAGTAAATCCTTGGTATTCCCCTTTTGTTTTGTTTTTTTGAATAGCTTTTTACTTCCCTGGTTTTACCCATGTCTAGCAAAAGCAGTAATTACCCTTTTGCCAATATCTTAT
Source organism: Dysphania ambrosioides (assembly GCA_026401315.1). Taxonomy (NCBI): domain Eukaryota; kingdom Viridiplantae; phylum Streptophyta; class Magnoliopsida; order Caryophyllales; family Amaranthaceae; genus Dysphania; species Dysphania ambrosioides. Next base: position 10,701,574 of record CM048661.1, read on the forward strand.
GTGTTGTGTTTTTCGAGGTCGGCAGTACATAAATTAGCAGAGGAAAATGTTTGGTTAACCGTAAAAGGATTGCATCCTGTGTCACTGTGTGATTGAGAGAGTTGTTAATAAATCCTCGAAGGTTTATTTGGTACGTTAAATAACAATCTCAGGGTCAAGATGCCAAGTATTTATCCAATGAGCTTCATTGTACACTTGAATAATGTTACTTTTTTTTTTTAATTGTTTGGAGATTTTAATGTAGCATGCCTAGTTCAAGGCCTTATCTCAAGAATTCCCAAATCAGTAAAATCCTAGGTCCTTGAGTGCGGGGGAAAGGAATCTATTTCCTAAGATATTCTAGCATGGATTTTTAGCAATTTAGAGGTCTATGGCAAAATTATATTAGGGCCCCTATTATTTTAGCAATATACATTTCTTTTTCAAAAAATAGAACTTGTTTGTAGATGAGTTTTGTTCACATAACAAACAATCTATTGAAATATTTGATAGAATTGCACTATACATTACGATTATGTAAATCTTTATTGCAATATATAAATATATTTCTTAACGTTTAATAATTAGATGTGATTCAAGGGAATAAGAGGAAAGATAGTTGCACATTTGCGACTAACTATGAACTATTAAGTTATGATTGATTTTGATTGGTTTTACATTGCAATAAGTTGATTGCTCATAAGGATTTTTTGTGCTCGATAAGAACCAAATGATTGGATAATTTCTCACATTTTTTATTTGATGGGAATTTAAGTGAAGTGGTTATTCTAACTCCAGATTAATTAAATTGGATTCCAATAATATTTCATGTTGATTGAGGGAAAAACATATTTAAAAAAAAAAAATTTGAGGGAAAAGCAAAATTGGAGCATGGAGATGATGATAGAGAAAATTGGTGGGAACTGAGTGATTGTGAAATTGTGAGAGTGAAGTAGTAGTCTTCTAGTTCTATATATGGTATAGGGCAAGTTTAAAGCTAAGGGACTACTAAAAAAGAAAAGTGAGGTAATTCATATGGAATAAAAAGAGTAGAATGTTTTTTATTTAGTTTGCTTTGATCATTTATGGAACTTTATCTCCATTTAAAAGGATATTTTGCTAGCCTTGGTTCTTTAATAAATCATACAAATATTGTTTTTTTTTTTTTATATTGTATGACTGAATTTCCATTTTGTTAGGATATATAAGTCTTTCATAACAATATTATTGGTTAGGCTCTATTCTATTGGACTTATTACGTGTGAATATTAAAAAAATGAAATTGTTTAAAATCTAAAATTTATTTTTGTAGAAACTTATTGAGTTTGAAAAATATGAAATTATTTGAAAAATCAAAAATCTAATTTTTCTTAACCTTATTTTGTCTTAATTTACTTTGTTTGAATTTAACTAATTTGAACTAATTTTGTTTAAAATTAGTTTTAATAAAGTTAAATATAAAATGACCTCAAATATAATTGCCCTATTTCTAATGTTGAAAGTAACATTGAATCAAGGGACTAGGGTCAGAAATTGTTTTGTTGTGAGTGTCCACAAGCCATTTCAAATACATTATCCATGTCCGAATAACTATATGGATGAATCTGAAATGATGATATCCAAATAATTAGACCCAAACAAAAAATGAGTTTATGGAGAAAATCGAAATCGTCGATCCTTTCATGGGTCAAACATAAGTTGAAGCAAACCCTCAAATATCCTTATCTGAAAACAAAATTGTGAATTGAATCAAGCCCGATTGGATTTAACACATTAAAAGATTAACTAAATTATTTACCATAAACCAAAACAGACTTAGCTTGATCCGAGTGAATAATTTACTTGGTAATTTAATTCTTACATAACCAAAAACATCAGCATCTTGCACCTTCCATGCATTATATTGCCTGGCGAGCTGAGGGGTGGGTTCTTATCACACATCACTGACTACAGTGCTCTGAAGTCTACGTTCAGTAATCAGTAGGCATGTGAATAAAAAGTTCATTCGAGGCAAGTAGGTCAAGTAGCAGTTGATGCCAAGATTTTGAGGCAGACGCTAAAAATAATCTCTACTAGATATTCACCACTGAAATCTCAAGTGGAAAAGTTTCCATTTAAGTAGATCGAGTACTTTCTGTAAAATAGGAACCTAGCTTTATGGATGTTCTGCCCCTCTCAATTAATGCTTTATTCTTATACTTACCCTTTTCATACTTTAAAACAAACACCTAATACCTTAGTGTTATCCTCCCTTTTCCCCTCTTATGCAACGACTGAAAGAAATTCTTTCACGTAAGCTGCTAGCTACTTATTCTTGGTTGGTGTTATATATGCTTTGAAGTGTGAATTTTCTATATTTGTTTAAATTATTTTGGTAGCATTAGCTCAATTTTATCAAAAATACTCTAAAAAAACATATGTTGTGCTGCATAAATTTGTAGGAGGAATGTTTTGTTCTCAACCTAGTTTGAAACAAAAGCTCCTCGTTACCTAACTGTTACTACTTTGCGATACATGCCAAAGCACTTTCCAGCTTGTCTCCGCATCATTAAGGTCTTAGCTTGCACAGTTTCTCTTCTTAAACAGAATTATTGAGTTTTACGTGTTATAGAAAGCTGGACCTAAAGTTTACCCAATGATCGACTCAGAATTGGCTATATGTCAACTGCTTATTGCTTAACGTCCACTTAATTAACAAAAATGTACTCGTATGTGAAATATAGGTTGAGTTAGGGTTGGTGAAAAGAGGTAAAATCGACCTATTTGATTGTTTATTGAGTGTTAAGTTGTTAACTCATTAGCCCATTATCCTAATTTTTTTGTGAGATTTATCCGCGCAATTGAGTGGTGGCATAGGAGTGTTTACTAAAATGTTTGGCTTTGGATTTTATTTGATCAAGGTTTTTCGCTTTTATCATCTTGACAACAGCTGCCTAATGTCAGATTATGCTTTTGTTAGGGCTGGTAAAAAGGCACCCTTAATGGCTTTTGCCCGTAAACTAGCTATTATAGCGAAGCGAGAATGGATATTAAGTGTTTTTTTTTCGTGTAAGGTTGCCAAAAAAAAAAAAAAATCTCCTAATCATTGTATGTATAACAACCGAGTCCATTTTGAAGGTTTTTCTAGATCAGTATGCAAGGTCTACAAAAATGGAAAAAATAGAAAAAGTATACTTGCTATAAAGCTTCAATAAGAGTCCATCTTGATTCTTGAAATGAAAGTGAAGGCAAGTATGATCCTATGTTTGAAATTTCTAGTAACTTTAATAATGTAATTTGAACTGGTTTTCATGACAACGAAACCCAAGTCAAATCGAAGCAATAGAGTGTTTGGAGATGACTACTTTGCACAGAGAATATAAGCTGGCTGGTAGGAAAGCTACATGCAAGTACTATCTCATGTGAGTAATATATTGGATGGCGAATGGTGATTCGTTAATACAGATGTCGGTTGTTTTTTATAATGTCATCCAATTGTTGAATAACCCACATTTTTGGTTTACACAGAAATGGAAGAGCCAATTGATGCAAGCCAAGGACTGGTGTATGGTACAACGTGGCCTCTCAAAAAAGTTAAAAAACTATGTACTTGGATAAAAAAAAAATTGGGCAAGGATACTTGGGTAACTAATGTAGCTAACATCCACATATAATGCTTAATATTATTATAACGTTGACTTCGCTGTTATTTCAATTGAATACTCCACCTTGTTATACTACTTTTCAACTTGAGTATTTAAAATCAACTATTACGTACAAATCTTTTGAATTTAAGGCGCATGAAGTGAATATAATCTCTAGTACGGAGCACATCAAGTTTTACAATAGCAAAGGGTACTACCAGTTAGTTACTGTGTCAACCCCCTCTCAAAAATAAGTTTATGTGTCATCTTTTCATTGACCCGATTCTATTCTTTCTCTTTCCGAATTAAATTGTCACGTTGATAGTGTAATTAGTAATGCGACAATTGAATTTAGACAAAGGAAAGCTGTGATCCTGCGCTTCCAATTGGAATAAAACTTTAGTTAACATATTTTATTCGCAGTTACTTTTTTTCATATTCAGAATTGAAGGCATAGAGAAAGGGAAAGATCATGCTAGCATTTGAATGCTTCGATCCAAGTACACAATATTAGAGTAGATGATAATAAATTTCTGTTCTGTTCTGTTCTGTTCTGTTCTGCATATTGTAAGAAAGGCCATTCAATGATGTTGGTACATCAGCTATTCAGCTTATTAGGATCGGAGCTGTATCTGCTCTAGCTTTTTACCATGGTTTAGAAGAGGGATCAAACAGTGTTAATACTATCCAACACAGTTATAATCTAAATAAATGCGTAGTAATGTCATCCATCTTATCAAGTAATGTAATTTTGCCCCTCACTTCCTCAAAAAATGGATGGGTACTCTACATAAGTAACGCAGACAGTTTTTTTGGTGAACGAAGAAGAGGTTTTTATTTTGCATTTATGCAATAAATGTACTTTATTTCATTGCTATCCGATTCAAATTCCTTTAGAATATGAAATTGTATGCCAAGTGCACTCTTGAGATGTAGCAAAACTTTCTTTGAAGTTTTACGGTACAATAATGAATATAATGAATAATTGCAACTAGGTACATATTTATATAATGAGTTCCTACTCCTTTTTACTCAAACAACAGCTAAGTTGCTGGGCCAATGTCAACTTTTATCTGTCAAGGTCCCCTTTTATGAATCTATATCTAGATTTTCATGATCTCATTTTCATATTGTCTGTTTCCATAACTACCACATACGATAGCATATACTCATAGGTAAAAAAATATCACCCAATCAAACGTCACATTTTACAATGGTTTTACAATTAATGCTTTTGGACCAGAAAATGCAATAGCAATACAGAATCTACGGGAACAACTAATATTATAGGAAAAACTTTATTGATTACAAAAATTGTTATTATAGGAGGAAACGAGCTTACTTTTTCTATCTTTTTTTTTTTAATATAAATAAAAACCAATATAATGCTGCCATAGATCGAGAATCATAAATGTATGATAAGGGTAAGTACTCGTCAAGAAGGGGGTTCTTGTGAAAGGGGTGTAGCCTACGTTACTCGACCATATATTTGGAGTAGTGTCTTCAAATATTATTGTATTAATTCATCAAAATGTCTTTTATTTGAATGAATATATATGTGAATTCGCGAATAGTCAAGCTAGCTAGCTTATGTATATACACGTCCTACATGGTGATTTATGTACTTTGCATGGCTGCTGAAATGTTCTACATGGTAGGGGCCTGTTGATGACTAGGGGTTCCAATAGAATCAGCGTATTTCTCAAAGTTTCTTACAAGACTTCCTCTCTTTAACTGTGTGTTTACGTATTGCATACATTAAGTGATCGATTAGTATTTAATTTGTACTTGGTTTGATATGATCTTTCATTAACTGATTGTTAATGAATGCAATAATAGATAGAATTTATATATGCTAATACAATTAACAAGTTTAATTAACAAGTGCAATCAACTATTAGATTCTAATAATTGCCTAATAATATGGGGTCATAGAAGTGAGAGGGAAGAAGAACATACATGAATAAGAGCTGTCAAAATTAAGGATAAGTTACTCGAAATCGACCCGGACCCGACCTTATTATGACCGAAAAGTGAGACCCGAAAACCGACCCAACCCGACCCAAAGTCAACCCGAAACCGATTTGACCCGATATTCGAAAACACAAACCCGATCCGTGTCCGACATGTAGTTAAGGACCCGACCCGTTACAAATTGACCCAAAGAGAACTCGCAACCGATTGAACCCGACACATAACCGATATGATCCGATATACAACAGCCCATGACCCAAATTAACTCAATGTGTTAAGAATCTGAATATATGTGAATGTGACCTAATCTTGTCCGATCTATTTTTTTAACCAATTTCAAATAACTTTGAAGTCAAATATTTTTCATTAATGACCCAATGCGAACCCAATAAAGCTCAAACCAAATTTCAACCGAAATAAAGACGACCCATTACCATAATTGATTTGACTCGAGATCTACCCAAACTCGAAATATCCCGCTATAACCAGTTCACGAACCGACCCAATTTTACCTGAACCGACATTGACCCAAACCAAATACAACCTGACTCAAACCCGAACCGAACCCGAACAAGCAAATAATCGATTTAACCCAACCTGATAATGACTTGACCCAATTAGATCTGACCCGATTTAATTCGAACCGATAAAAACTGACCCGCGATGGGTTAACTCAGAATCGATCCGTAGACCCGATTTGACACCCCTATATGAATTAATTAATGTTGGCATAAATGGGGATCGGATCATGAAGTGTGATGAGGAACATATGTTTAATTTTATTGTATTGTTGAGACCAAGCCAGGAGGTAAGCAGATGTTACTCAAATTCCAATAGATTTGATTTTCTATATAACTTTGTGTGTAGACGATAGTGAAACGCCGCAAACTTTAATCACCCAGTCGAAATGACTGTTGAATACTACACATCTATGGTACATTCATCTATCTAGGCTACACACACATATCCTCAGCCGCGCGGCTGTTAGTTACTTAGTAGAGTTCCATAGGACAATCACCCAGATGCCGTGGCGGGTGCCTTTGATGGCTTCATTTTCCCGACAAGATGCTAGTGATTTTTCAGTTTAGGCTTAGCTTGTTTTGACGAAAAACATACTTCATGGAAAATGATGTAGTAACTTGAGATCAACGAATCTTAGAAAATACGTCGCAGGATATTAAGTCTTGTAAATCCATTACATTACGTGGTTAGGGGCCCGTAATCTTTCTTTCAAGTTTGTGGATGCATGCCTTAACTCTATATTTTCTTGAATCTCATGAACACTAAATGTTAGTCATTTTATTTTCTTCTATGATAAAGATTATTTTGAACTAGCAAATTCAATCAAACCTACATTAATAATATTATTAAGTCCTTAACTAGAGGTAGGGTGAAACTATTTATATTATATAGATTAATCAAATCCCTATGTGTCCACAAGAAAGTACAATTATATTTCTTTAAATCGACACAAACTTTAAAAATTTGCAGGCCCTTTAATATGTGCCACTTTTGCGACGCAATAAGGCAGGAAGCTCCCAGTGCAGACCACCGCACCAGCTCTGAGCAACACACACAACAAAACTATAATTTGAGAGCCCTACACGTGTGTATTTACACTTCACATGAATTATCCATTGGAGCCTAGGGTAGTAGCTAGCTAGTAGGCCTCCTCTCCTTTTTTCAAATTTTTATTCCTTAATTTTGTCCCACTTATCATATCATATAATATAATTTACCCTTTTCTATGTTTTTTTATAAATAAATATTTGAGAAGAAAATCCAATGCGAATGAAACTTTTATGTTCTAAGCAATCCGAAGAATCTTCTACTACGAACCAACCAATCCTAGTCAAGATGATTTTAAACCAAAGTCTAACTTAATGAGTAATACAACAATCAAATCTCAACAGAGTGATGTAGCTAGCTGTTAACATTAGTTGGTTTCACCAATGAGCCAAGGTGAAGTAGTTTGTCATCGAAACTCATCACTTGAAAAAAAATTGAGCTTAAGACCTAAACATTACCCTTATTGTCCTACTTAGAAGTAACAAAAAATTATGATATTTTTTATTTACATGATGCAAATAATTCTTAAAAGAGAAGTCAAACTTTGAAGAAAGATTGTATTAAATTATTAATCACTCACATTAGCACAACTACACACTCACTTCATTTCTCATAAACCCTAATCTGTGTTTAAAATATCAGTTGAGCTAAGCTTATAAGCTAGCTAGCTTTGTTTTAGCTTATTAGCTAAGCCAATAGCTAATTAATTAAACAAATGGCATAAATAAGTATACATATAAACTAATAAAATGAAAAAATTACTATTACAAATGAAGATCTAAACTCACTTGATCACTACTGTTGCGTCGTACTTGATTCTGATGAGCAGAACTGATCATACTCATATTCACATTAATGTTTGGACTACCTTTTGATGAAGCAGCTGAAGTTGTGTCAACAATGCTGCCAAAACCAGCAGGTGAGTGAGATCCAGCGATCAAGGGCAAAGAGTGGTGTAACGAACGGTCACGATGGTGATGAGCATGTATTCCACTTGATGCATATCCATGATGATGAGACGAATGTGAATGAACGGCTGTAGGAATCCGCCACACCGCGAGCGGGCTTCCGTTTATGGTGGGAGGATGGTGGGGCAGCTGGTGTTGGTGTTGGTGGGGGTGGTAGGAGTATCTGGGATTGGTGTTTGAGAGTGTGGTAGGGTAGTATGAGTTGGTAGTGCGGTGATGGGGGTAGGTGTTGGCTAGGCTGTAGAAGTGGTGGTGGTGTTGGGTAGGGTCAGCTGTCATCATGGCTGACTGTAGGTGGGCCCGCTTAGCGTGTTGTCGTTCTCGCTTGTGAGCATTTTGGTGGCCTCCTAAGGCCTGTGAAGTAGGGAAGTTCCTACAACAGTAGTGGCATTCAAACTTCCTTCCACTCTCACTGCTACTACTGTTGTTGTGGATGTTGTTATTAGTAGTAGTAGTATTGTTGTTGTTGTTGTATGTGTCTTTAGAGCTCTCAAGATTGTTGCTGTCGCCGGAGTCAGAGTTTTCGGTGGCGGTGGTGGAGGAAGAGGAGAAGTCGATGCCGAAGAGGCGGATGCCGGAGGCTGAGGAGGAGGGGGATAGTTTGGTGCTAGAAGTGGGAGCGGGGCGTATGAAGGGGAGTTGAGAGAAGGAGTCTACGTTCATGAAATCATGAGTTTGATCTAGTGAGCTTGAAGTAGTAGTAGTAGTAGTAGTAATTGCAGCTGCCTTGTCCATAATTGTGGGAGCTATGTCTGTTGAATCTTTGTTCTCAATTTGATGGGTTGAAACGGTGAAGATAGAAGTGAAGAATAGGGGAGAAAAAGGAGGGTTAGGAAGAGAAGGGAGGGAGCAAATGTGAGAGATTGAGGGAGTTGAGAGGACTATGTATGTGGAGTTGGCGTGGTGGTGGAAGCTAGGGAAAGGAGGTTAAATGGTGGGGTACTGGGGTCTAATTAAGGGTAAGATGAAGTCTGTGTTTAAGTTGTATGGTACAATTGGGGCCTTTTGTGTTAGTTTTGTACATGGCTTTCTCCAAATTCCCACCCCAATTACCAATATAATTGGAAATACTCTAATTTTTAGACTTGAAAGGGTTTTTTTTTGAATTAAAGCTTATATTGATGCTTTGTGAATAGCTTAGAAGAGAGATAAGAAAAAATGTGTTAGACTTCTGAGTTTAATCTCAGCTCATTAGAACTTGGTCGTATTACGTTATATGGGTTTATGGAGGTAAATTATATATAATTAATAGCTTTTTAACTTAGAATAGTTAGTAGCTAATGGTGTATTGGTGTGTAGTTCAACTAATGTCCAAAATTGATAGGATTATTTATTGATAAACCTAAAGATCGAATTTTTTTCCAATGTTAAGATGAAGAGTCTTTTGATTAAAATCCTACCCTTTAAAGTGTAATTATTTTAATCTTTAACAGAAGAAGAAAATATTGAATAAGTTCTCTCAAAAATGTATTTATTCAAAACTTAGACATTGTATATTTTATATATTAGAAAAGTACAGGAGTATTTAAAGATACAATAGAATATCCTATTCAAATAGTCTTCCCTATAAACAAAAGTTCTTGGAGCTGAGGCTAGTAGTGAAGGTGGTCTTATTAATTATACCCTTAATCTTAAACCCTATTTAGTTCATCTTAAAATATAATTAATTAGTGGTTTTAATTAGTAATTTGTATTAAATATGAATTGGGGATCCTCGAGTGTTAAACGAAAGGGGCTAATCTACCACTTTTCCATGTTTATCTTTTGTTGCTGAAATGATAGGATCACTAATTGATTGTTTTCTTTTGATAGAAATTAATCCTGACTACTCATTGGTTTGTTTGATGTTAAAATATTAATTACTTCGTATCAATTTTTGCATACATATACTTGGGGTTGCTTGGTTCGGATACCATCCAGGGAAGTACGATTCCCTAAGATGTGATAACGTGAAGAGATGTTTGTTTTTAAATTGTTTGATTGACTTAGGAAATTGCAATTTCCATAAATTTATTTTCTATGTTGTGTTTGGTTGATTTGGAGTAATTTCCATGAATTATAATTTTTTATGCGTTAATTTACTACTTAAGCTAAAAATTAATTCAAATATATTTTTAAAGGGCAATTTTGAGAATTGGAAATTCCCATTAATTTATACTTCCTACATTTTCACTTTAATTATGTTGTCAATCAAATAACACTCCAATCCCCAATGTTTCGTTATTTTTTTTTTTTTTTGCAAGAAGCCAAACAAGCACCTAATTAAGTGGAACGTCCATGAAATTTTTCTGTAATATTTTCCATGATCGGTCAATTAGTAGTACATATTTAGCATTCCCTAGAAAATGAGATGTGGGAAACAACTTCTAGACAAATATTACCTCCTATGCTTAAAGATCAAACAAAATTGTTGGATTTGTATGAACTTTTTTGTTTTGAAAATTTTTGGAATGAAAAAGATGACATATGGTTAGCATCTGAGTATTTTTAGGGACAGTATATTTTAGTAGAATACTCAAGATTATATATCATCTTTTTGAAAAACCCGATGATTACCAAATCATCGTGTATTTTTATACGGCGCATTACTTCTTTTGTCTACGTACTTCACATTTTAACTTTGTGATGTTTCAAAACAATAATACTCTGTAATTCTGTATGTCACATCTTATAAATTTTTTTTCTTTTTTGGGGTTAGTTTAAGATTTTATTGATCACTTCAGAAAATCATAGACTACCTGGAGTACGTCTTACAAGTTAAACCAGTATATTTTGCATGTTTTCATTCCTTTGAAATGGAGTATACATAGGTAAAAAAAGGATATAATATGGTGGTATTTTAGGTCTCATACGAGTCCGAAAAATTAACCCCCATTTCAACAGCATAATGGTACGTGTTACGGACAACTGCTCCTGACTGTGAACTTAAATGCCATGCTACAAGCTAGAGACCGAAACAATTCGACAAGGTGGATGGGCAGATGGAGATAGGAGATAGTGCAGGTTATGAAAAGGGGCTCCCATCTTATCTCTAAGCGTTCGCAATGCTCTACTGAAACACAGTTCCGTATGCAAATGCATGGGCAGCCATTAGTCAAACTCCATTGGGTGGGACATATGAAGTACATCATTCATAGGCTCCCCCCTTAGCTTTTCTAATGGTTGAGGACCAGGTACTTGTGTAGTAGTTGTTGCTTCTTTATAGTTGCTTGTTTTCACATCTACTTGCAGGACTTGATTACCAAATAAAATAGTGGTCCTTAATATATGTATGTATGTATATGTGTATAATAACAAGGACAACAGCTACTTATTATTAACATTTCCCCCAACTCTTTGTAAGTTGTAACCAAAAGTACACCATTTGTTCTCTTTTCTTGCCTTTAGTGGAAAACTTTTCTTTAAATTTTATGTCTTAATTGTCATTCTTAGGCTTTTTTGTGCCTTTCATTTGCCATTTTGCGGGGTAAGGACAATGTCTAGCTAGATTGCTTCTAGCTCTATTTGTTTTCTTTAACCAAATTTGAATCTAGATTTTCAAGGAATCAACTCCAATCAATTACTGATATAATGTTATAATTAAGTGGGTTCGAAATTTTTTAATTAACTTGTTCTTCATATATATTTAAATAGATTTATATATTAGGTTTTAAAAAGTAAAATATTTTTTTCGGCCTTTGCCTAATTTTATAAACTTACAACTTTATTTAATAATCGATTATAAGGAATTTCTTTCAATTCTAACATATACTAAATATACTACATCCGTTTTACAAAATTATCTGCATTTCTTATTCATGGGTCAAATTTCAAACATTTTGACAATAGTTTGTTACTTAAATATATATAAAAAAATGTTATTATGTGATATTTTATTAGATTTGTTTTGGTGTAAATTTTCTTAGTATATAAAACTTTATAATTTTTATTAATATAGAACTAGAAATAATAATGGACAAAAGATTGATATTATAATTTTTACATAGACCGTGTAAAAATTTTGTGACACAAAGAGAATACAAATAAATAAATAAAATTTAGTATGTACACACGTATTTCTCATGTATTTCACACACTGGGTATTTTCACTACATTATTTGGCCTGGTCTAACAAACTTATACGAGAAGAATAAAAAAAATGGCTTCTATTTCCTCTCCAACTAAATAGAGTTTATTCAAAGATAATAGAGGTTCACTTAGTATATAATTAAGTCAGATTTGGTGAAGCTCTCTATTGAACTCACCTTAAAGGACAATCTGACAACACACATACCCAATAAGATTTCATCCAAAAACTAATTGGTAGAAGATTAACCCAAAAATCTGATAAGGGGATAATATTTCTGACATTTTTATATGAAAATTATCGACTATTATCTTACTTCTTTTGATCAATATAAAGGGGATGGTTTATTTCTCGAAATTAACCTATACAATGTAGAGAGGCTTGACAAAATACTTTGGTATCTTTGTTTCGAAGTATTCATATATCTTGGATCTTAAAGCTTAAGTGTTCACACAAACGAAAAAAAAACCCTGAAGTAGAGCAAAACCTCTATTATACATATTCAATCAATCCCTATATATAATTAAATATTATTACAATGTGTGAACTTTGGTTAGCTTGCTCATCATGTCATACTTAGATATTATCACAATGTAGGTTTTTATTAGTTCATTACAAGTTGGGTGTATTTATGCTCAAGTAAACTTCAGTTGCCTTCTATATTTTTGTTTATTATGTCTTGGATGTAGTTAATTATACTTTTAGGATTATAACCTATACATAAATTCCTAATTTATTTTTGATATAAATATATTAGGGGATATTTTTATAATTTTATTTCTATATTGATATCATAATGTCTATACCTGATATATATTTTTTTATGTATTTTTATAACTTATGTATTTCTTTGACATAATAATATTTATATATCATATAAAAATAGTTATATATCTGGCATAACAATACCTATATATGAGATATTAGTATCGTGATATAATTTACGAAAGCCTCATAACCTATATATTAGACTAGTGTGTTAAATCCTTTTATTATCAATTGGTTTTAGAATGGAATCATACTGGACTTGGTTTTAGAATTAAATTTCATTCAATTTAACGTGGTATCTAATATGACGATCTTGATTCTTTATCCACATCCTAGTTGGGTGGGCCTATTGATATAATAAATTGCAGGATGAAGAAAGCTTTAAAGTTTAATTTGTTCAGAGAAATCAACTAAATAGAAAATAATGTCACTCACATCATGTTGAAAGTCTAAAAAAGGTCTATTGAGAATATTATTATGACCTATTCACATCGTAAGTTCAAAGGTGAGTTACATGTGAGAGGAAGTATTAAGAATTTAACCAACATATAAGACTATTGGATTAACTAATCCTCCTATTGTCATCTAATCGTCTTGTTCTTCTTCACATGTGATGGTCATAAATTATTCATTCGCCTGTGTCATGGCTTTCCCTCATTTACAACGTAACATCTTGGACTTCATTACGCATTCATTACAAACAAAGACAATGGGCTAAGTAAAGCAATCCATTTTTTGACTCAGCTCTGATACCAGTTATTAGGTATTTACTACTTATTGAACGTTAAGTCAAGGTCCATTGTATGAGGAGAGACGACTCATATACAAGTCAATTGAGGTTCATTCCTAACATCATATAACAATAAGAGTAACCACTAATCTTATATATTAGTTATATTCCTAAAAAAATACCTTTAGCTATTCGTATTATACGATTTCGTATTGGTTATTTTGAACTTAGAGACCTTTTGTGTGTTTGTTTTAGCCTCTAATGACAACCTTTACAAATTTATTTTTGTATTTTGTATTTTTTTTTGTTTACACCATTTTATAGTCACATAAACGATATAATTAAGTAGAAAGATATCTCAATTATCTCTTAATCATATTGCTTGGTAATCCACCAAAAACCTTGCTATTTGGGTCATGAAAAATTTATTTGATTTAAATATTTATAAGTCAAAACTTGCCTATTTAAATTGATTGACAAGACTATACCTAGTGAACTAAAGTTTCTTATGCTCATATGTACGTTTAATTCTATCTCTAAATTTGTTTAGTACTCTTTAACTTGAAATAATACAAATCCATAGCAATCTGAACCTTTTTGGCTACTAATCCTAGGCAAAATCTTTCGGGTTTAACAACAAAACCTTTAGTTATTGCTTACTAATTCAATTAAAAAATTGTTTTACAAGCACACTGAAAGAGCAAAAGTGCGAATGTGTGAATGTGAGTTGTGTCATTTATGTGGGGGTGGGTTTCGAAAATGAAAGAAGGGAGAGTGAATTATGAAGTTGATTTTGTTGTTATGATTGCAGTTTGGATGGACAAGTTTCTGAACAATCACTCTACTATTATTGTAAAAAAGAAACACATATTCATAGGTTTAAACTGAAAAAAGCAATTTAATGATCCATTTTGGGTCTCCCAGCCAAAAATCCTATCACATAAATAATGATATTGATGTCTGAGGATGGGATGACCTTTTTATTTTTCATATATGTGCATGCTGAAAAAAATAAACATAAACTGCTTATGCAATTATTCCTTTTTACTCTAACTGATAAACCCCATGTCTCTTTCTTTTTACTATTATCAATTTGTACCCTACTTTCTTTGTGTTCGTTTTTCCTCTTCATTAGGACAAGTCCCTTTCCTCCTTTAATTATCTTTCCCTCCTCCTTCAGCTTGTAATTCACGTTTTAGGGTACATGACTATGTTCGCTGTGAGACTAGACATGGGATCACGAGACCAAGGAGGCAATAATGCTCTAATCTCTGAATTTGTGCTTTTGTGCATTTATTTTTTGATGATTCCCTTTCTTGAGTAAGTATTCGACCATCCATCCATGATAAGAAGTGTATTGTTTCACTATCTTAATGAAATTTACCACACTTAATTAGTCAAACCTTATTATAATATATTATGTTTGATTCTGATACTGTCGTGAAAAGGATTAGAGGTAAATATCTTAAACAATCTCTTACAATTTTATAATTATAAGTAAAGATGACCAGTGGGCCGGGCCGACCCTTCCTGCTTCCTAGCTCGGTTCAAATATGACTTTGTTGTCTCATATGCAACTTTTACATATTCAATATTTGCTTGTATTCGACTATAAACTTATAATATAAACAAGCTAGCTTACTACATTAATAATAACCGTATTTTTAATAGCCGTACTTTAACCATTCACATTAATTCAGTTGGTTTTTTAAAAGAAAAACTTGTTATTAGTAAGTTCAAAAAATAGCTTATGTATGTATTCAACTTGAATCCTTAACTAATTATTCTCAACGGTTGAATCGGGATTTGAAAGTAATATGGAGTACAAGATAGTCATATTACATTTTTTTTAATATGTCCTAGTCAAATTAGGTAAAAAAAATTAACAATAAGGCTTATATACCGAATCAAATACATCTCTATTATTTTCGATCTAAATGACTCGTTTGTTTTCTCTATCACTCTATGTAGTGCTTAGTATTTCCTTCTAATTCTCACCCTAGTGTAGTTAAGGGGCATTTATTTCCTACAAGATTATCATTACTATAATTTCTTTTTATTTTTTTATTTTTAATGCAGTCCTCCACTCTTTTGGGCCCCCACCTCACTCTTGAAAAAAGAAGGGGACTTCAAAACATGCCCTTACCTTAACTCCATGAGCCTAGCTCTCAATTTCCTAAAGCTTTACAACAACAACCCTTCATTCATGCAAACCCCTTCTCTACCATTAAAGTCATTGTCACATAGAGGTTGTGATATATGAGAAGATTAATAGTATTGGGACCATTTTTACTAATGACTTCAATTCAATTTCCCATCAAACTTGAGCATTTACTCTCATCCCATCATACTCTAATTACTTTTGATAGGAAAAAAGTATGATCATTCAATCAATTTCCTACGATTTTGAGGTCATCTTTCAACTCAAACATTAAGTTTGCATTTTCTGATTGTTATAAAAATATATGGGACCTCTTGCATCACAAAAATTTATAAGTCATACGGAACCTCTAGTAGAGGAGAGGCATATCTAAATCACTAAGTGCGTGTTTAGCTAGGAAAATTTTAGATAAGTATTAAATAAAAGTTAGATGTACTTCCGAGTTAGTTGGCCTGTTAAAGCTAAGTCACTTCAGCAAGTTTAATTATGGAGTGTTGGACCGGAATTGAAATGTCTTTGAAGAAGTTATTCAACAAAATGGTCAATCACTTTAATCGTGGGCCCTCTGTCGATGTTTGTATGATCTAAATCAAGATTCGAGAGGAATGAGATCATGTTTAAGTTTTAACCACACAACTTAAGAATCAAAGCACTAAGTGTTGGAAATTTAAATAATGGAAGCCAAAATAAGAGAGAACAGAGTTAGACTGAATGAGGGACTTTTGTCCCACATGGAAATAATAAGAGAGCTTGTCTTATTTATATCGTATATGTACATAAAACACTTTACTACGTAGTTGGTAAAAAAAAAGTATTTTATATCTTTATCAACTTTAAGGGGTTAACTTTTATATACTTAAAAGATCATTTTTACTAGATATAATAAATTTATTATATTATGTATGTATACAATATATTGTGAATTGATAAAAAGACAGAGGGAATGGAACACAAACTGAATCTTTTTCAGATCTCGTAGATTGCAAGACTTTTGATTTTATTTAATCAAGGCATAGGGCATTACCAACATACACAATAAGAACCTAAGCTCTGCTCCTCTGCTCGTCTCACACTAGTTTAATGGGAAAAGTTTTTCTCTCTATTAATAGATCATTTATTGTTTATTTTGCAACACAAGGAACGTTAACAAGACATCCAAATAAATCGACTCAAACTTGCTACTAACAGATTCCACACTTACAAAACATGTTCTAGAAAAATAAAGTATGGAATATGGATCAACTAACCTTTACTAGACATCATCATAGATATTCATTGCATTTGAAAATTCTAAGCAAATACTAGCTAATTCGTCAAGGACATAAGTTTTCTCTTCCGCTGGAAATCGATAACATCTAGACATTTCCACCCCGCTAGCAATGGGAAAGTCTACTTTTCTTGTAGCCTCCACAGTGGACATCATACCCAAGTGGCCAAGTTCAATGCTCCATCATAACCCCTATTTGAAGGGTCCCTATTAAGAGATATCTCTTGGACGGTCGTTGATTGTTGTGATGTTGTCTACAGTGGTAACAACGATGATTGGGGTGGTGCTGAATTGGTGAATTGGTGAACTTGGATATATAAAGTCGTTTGAAACGTGCAATTTCTTCAAGCTTCTCCTCTGCGTACCAACCCAAAAGTTTTGCCTCCTTATATTCTGTAATCTCGTTCACCCATCCTCCAATGGATTTTTTTTTTTTTTTTTGCAAGGGAAGGAAAAAAAATAAACAACTAGATTAACACTTTTCTAGCTAGAGTGGCTAAGGAGTAAGCTTTACTTACATACTTCTTTCTTACCTTAATACAAAGTAAAAACGTAAAGAATTTTGAGAGAAAAAAGATATCATTCACGAATGAGCGAATATCTTTATCTGTATTATCTGGTTTGCTGAGGGCTTCCACTGCACCAATACAATCTCCAGTGGAAATTTTGTGCATGGGAATACCTTCCTTGCTAATTCTTCTCCTAATTTTTCAACTTTATGTTTCATATACTGTTCATGGCTCACCATTTTTTTTAGTTTGTTCAAACTTTGGCGTGGCCTCAAACCTTTCCACCAATTTTTTGTCTCTTCTTTCGTAGGCCAAATGTAGGGCTCCTCAAAATCAGGGTAAATCGTCATGCAAGCCTTGACATCACATAATGTACATAAGTCCTCCATTTTCTGGCAAAAACCCTCCTTTTTTTTTCTTCTTCATATAATTGACTTTTCTTGAACTCTCATCCTCAAGGTATTCCGATGAAACTCTTGTCTTAGTCATTATTTCACTCTTTTCCATTTAGCTCTTTTTAACAATAAAAATTGAAATGATGGTGAACATTGTGTGACAAAGTATTTATTGGATAAGATTCACATTCATGTGGAAATTAAATGACTACCATAAATGTGGTCATAATTAAAATTTCAATTATTTGTTGATTGTTAAACTTAATTGTTCAAAAGAGAAAGTTTTATTGTAATGACAATTATTGGTAGTTTGGAAGGAGAAGGTGGAGAGGAAGGATTTGGGTTGTAATGCTCCTTTGTAGAGCTTTAGTGTTGCAATAATTTGCAAGTAATTTATTTCTACATAACAAAAAAAAATTAAAATCTTACATTAAGATAATAGAATATCTAGTAAAAACATCCCCAAATATTTTTTTTTATTTTGATTGGTATCCCCAAAATATTTTTTTTTGCTATACGTTTCATAAATTAAAAATTCATATTAATTGCAACCAATGTATATGGGTCACTTTGATTTGAGCCTATATGACTACAGAGTCACTCATCAACAAAAGGTGAAAAGTAATTTATCCTTATTATAGCATGAATTCTCCCATCTAATCAAAGATAATTCAAATCTTATGCTATGTTCTATTCACATGATCAAATATGAAATTTTTATTGTTAGTTTAATATGTTATCCAATAAATTTTAAATTTTTTAGAATTTATGTAAACTTACTTTTTTAGAGAGTACTAATTAATATCATATTGTTAAAGGTTAATATAATGTACCTTAAATCATCAAAAGTTCATAAATATTAATACGTTATTAATGAATCTTATTTTATATTGTATATACAAATCTGATGATGTAAAATATAAATTTTTATAAGATATATTGTAAAAGTAATTTAATTTCCTCCTTTTTTTTTTTTGAATTCTACCCACTTTTTATTTAGCAGTTTTTTCTGAATTGTACTCATTTTTGCTTTATTCTATTTTTTATGTTTATATTTATTTTTTTTAACTCCTACCCTACCATGTGAAACTCATTTATATTTAATAATCTCGTATATTTCTAAATCTCTTCTCTAAAATGTAAAATCAAGCACTTATATATATGGTTCCTCTTTAATTTTCCTCGGTTTACGATACTATTGTAAACTATTAGAACTTAGAAAAAAAAAATGACGTACGGGAGTATTATATTCCATCCATAAACCATGTTGGGAGTCAAAGAAACAAAAAAAAAAAAAAAACTCTTGTTCTAGAAGTCCGTAATAGATAAAATATTTAATATCAAAAGGGTATACAAAATAAAACTCTATCTTTGTTAACGTGGTGTTCTACGTGCCTTAATAATATTAGTTAGATGTTAGATCCAAGGTACAAAATATAGCTTTCTCATGCCCACAAATTCAAGTTTAGTTATTAGTGATCGGCTTATTATATTGTTATATCTCGATTTTAGTTTTTATTACAATTGTAATTTCAAGTTAGTTTTATTTAAAACAACTAATATCATATTATTAAAAGGTAATATAGTTAATGTACCAATTAATAATTTTTTAACACATTGCTAAATAGAGTTCATTCTAAAGTATTTTTCTTCATTAAAATCTAAGGATGTAAAAATTAAATTGTTATAAGATGTATTTTAAAAGTTATAGTACATTTTCTACTTTAATCATATTTTGAGTTCAATAATAATTAAATTTTGATACTCAAAGTGCATTATAAATAATACTCTTAACAATGAATGTTTATAAGAAATAAAACTCTTGATAATATTGAAAATTTGCCATAGATATAACTCTAATTTTATTAATGTGGCGACCTACATTGCTTAAGATGCTTTGTTGGATCATACGTGGCTCAATGTGCTATTAGTTGGATCCTACATGAGTTTGTCTGGATATATCTTCAAGATATGCTACAATGCATATTCTCAATATATGCTACAATACATATCTTGAAGGGTATAGTCATTATTTCAAGTGATTACTTTTTGGGCTAGGATCATCTACTGCAGCATTATCAAAGTTATTGCGTCATTTCACTGCTGAAATTGTATTATTTAAAAACTGAATTTTTGCTATTTGAAAATAAAATAACACTATTTAAACATAAAATTGTATTATTAACATGAAGTTATCCTTTTTAACTTCCAAATATGTTTATTGTTCACCAAATAAAAACCTTAAGTTGTATCATCTTAAACAAGAGTTGTAGTATAATCTTAAACTGGAGTTGTGTTTTATATAAATAAAGTTGATCTATTATTTTATAGCACTGACTAAAGAATCTTTTTACATATCTCTCTTTGTAACTAACAAACTAACTAATACATTGACTTTATTTAACATCAATAGGAAATTTGAGGAGAGAGAAATAATTCCTAAGGTAAGAAAAAAGAGGTGGAGGAAAGGACGACCTTTTCAAGAAAAAAAAAAACTTTATAACCAAAAACAATTATAGCAAAAAATAAAAATAAAATTTTAACTAAATAATACCATATATACATATACGAGATGATGTCAACGAGGGTCTTATTTTAACATAAATAAATTAAAGAATGTCGTTGTTACTCCAAGCAGAAGGGTCAGCATCTTAAACGAACCCAAACAAAAAAAATGCCCCTTATAATTCCCTTGAGATGGTAAATATAGTTTGTCATATCTTAGCTCAAAAAATATATGTACATCATTTTCTCTATTTCTCTCTGTTATTCCATGTTGTGGCATAAAGCTTTGACAGAAGGGTTACAATCTGCTTGTTCTTCACCGTCTTTTCTTGCGAATTAGGTGTCTTGAGTGTGACTTAGGCATCTCAAAACTCTCTGTCTTGGGCCTCCATTGTCTTTTATATTACCACACTTCCCTCCATCTTTATTTGTTATCACTACTTTTATGCACCCGACATTAACCATTTTTTTTTTTTTTTTTTTATATGTGGACCACATTGGGAGCTTTGGGATGATGCTGAGTGTTTACTAAGAGGTAAGACATATCAAAAGTATATGATAATTTATATAGATATAGCTTTCAATTCGTATTTCGTATCTTTTTGTATGGTCTCTATGTATGCAAACTTCACTTTCATGATGTGGTAGCCAAGATTTTACAAATTTGTGGGTCACTCTATCTTGGATTCATAACTTGAATTTCACATGGTATCTAAAGAGTAATTCTTCACTTTCTCCAAGTTTTAGACAAATAAGAAATTTTTAATTTATATCGAGTATAAATTTGATTACTTATATCACGATAATTTTTTTTATAAAAATACTAATATCTCATATTTAAAAATTAATCGCTTAGAGAGTTTATGAGTTATCATAGAAAATATTCATATCAACAATTGACCTACCTTATTATAATTGTATAGTTGACATCTCTCTCTCTCTCAATATATTATGGTTTGAGAACCCGATTAGATCGATTTAGGCCCTTGCACATAATATTATCGTTATTATTATTACGTTATCTAGCAAAACTTTAAAGCCCAGTCTTAAGCCTCCCATTGTTTTCACGAGCTAGCTTCATACCAATCATATGCATTTCAAAGTTCAAACCCCTTTCTCCAAGAAATGAACCATCCATTTCCCACCCTTCCAAAAGTAACAAGTCCCATACAAGCAGCTGCAGAGTGCATACTTTTCTTCGATAGAATTGAATTCATAATAAGTACTTCAATTTGAAGGCAGCAGGAAAATCGTACTATAAGATTCTCAAGATACCATACATTCTTACAAGAATAAGGTATGATCTAATAATAGTCAGCATCTTAGATAAAGATGCTGATCAAATGGCGGCTGTGGGCTGTTGTAAGGAAGTTCAAGGACAGAGGAACGTTACTCATGTCAGCGTCCTTCGTTAACATGCAATGCAACTACTAAATTCTGACGAATTGCTGAATGTCCAATGCTCAACAGGAAGCATTATTCTATAACTCTTCATCTTTAAACTTTTTGGTCATAGTTCGCCAACTTTCTTAAGATATACATACTTTAGGACGGATGTGATACGATGTAAGTCGTTTAATTTTAAGTTGAAACTCAGTGGTATATACGAAGTACTGCGTGTATATTTGATTTTATGGAATAGAGGAGGCGTGGGATTGTGCACGAGATGGAGCAAGCCTGGCCGCGTCCAGATTTATGAGTGCTTTTATGATAGATTATTTGTCCATTGGATCTATTGTGCAGTTCTCCGAAATTGGCTAAAAATGAGGAAATTGTCACCAAGATTCACATCGAATCTACACTTTTTCGTAACGTCCAGACAATTTCTCGGTTCCAAACATGTGCTGTGTCTAATACTTCATACATTATGTAAATAATCATATAATCTCCCATATACTGTACATGGAACATTTATATATGATAAGAACTTTGAGATGGTCTATACAAATTATCAACGTATGTACTGATTGTCTATACATAAAAAACTGTCAATAACAATAATATAAGATTGCAATATTTAAAAATCCAAAGACAAAAAGTTATAAGGGCTAGTCAATCCACTAAACCAGATGAGATATAAACATTGAGTGTAAAATTGATCAGATGTGTAAGTAAAAGTGAAAGCAATGTAAAGTACAAGTACAACAGGTGATTATAGGTAACTAGAATATTTTTATTTGATTATATAAAATCTTCACCTTTTAATGAGGGTTAAGCAAAACCCCAATAGTCAGTACTCGCTCATAGTTTGATATTTTAGGCAACTGAGATATTTTTTTGATTATATAAAATACTTCAAATAAACCACTTGATAAAAAATACAAGGACTATATTAAATTATATAGATAAAAAGATCCTACTACTATTATTATATAATTAAAATAAGTTAAGGTTCACTAACATGTCTGGCGTAATTGGTTTGATTATATCAATCTTATTAACAAACATTGAACAAAATTAAAATCAAAAGCTTACGTAAGGGGAATAAACGCTGAAAGTAATATCCTATATTTTAAATATTCTAATTTATGATCAATACTCAAATCCTACAAACCTTCTTGAACCTATTCGATAGGCTCAACGGTAGCGTCACTCTGTTGGGACAATAATATTCACCACATCACTTTATACTTGCCAGAACTAGTAATGAATGCACCTTAATTTCTATGCTAATTTGTACATTCATTATACAATAATACAATGTATGTATTGAAATGAAAATATAAAGAAATTAGTCACAATAAAAGGTAGAACTTTTATGTTGGAGTTTGAGGATACTAGTTTTGAATAAATTACAAGTTTCAACATGGACTTTCGTGTGAGATGGGAAGAAGGATTCCATGATTGCAAGAAGACATCATACGCAAACAGAAAACATCTACATAATCATTCATTGATCATCAAGATTTATGAATATATAGATTTCAAATTTCCATAACTTAGGTCTAAATGTATATTTAGTAAATCTTAATTTTTATATTCTTTTTATGTATTAGCGCGAGCATGTATAAAGTTATACAATAGTAAAAGTTCTAACAAATTCCGATAAAACAAGTTTACCAAAATTTAGACAAATAAATTGAATTGAATAGAGCCTAAGGAAGCCTATATATGTTCTTTTACTATTTTTTTTTATTAATATGATATGTAAATTAAATGTCAATTGACTTGATAGATGTAAGTCCACCCAAATCCTTTCTGATCCCTTTATCATCAATTTATGAATCGTGTTATTTTTTTCATCAATATAATTGGGGATCGGTTCATTGACATTTAATGAATCTTTGTTTGAATTTTTCTGATATGTTATGACTTAATTTGAAATTTGCTAGTATAGTTTGATTTGATCTTATATTCTAATTTGACTAAACTCTGACCTTATTTGTAAACAAATACTTAATAAAAATAACTATTAAATAAAATATACTTAAATTCATAGTAAAATAAACTTTTCAATTTGTAATTTTCATAGTTTATATTCAACACAAAATTTAAGATATTCTATGAAAGGTAAATGCAAACAAAAAAATATGTACTTATCTGATCAATTATGAGATAAACACTTATGGTTGAATTTAACGTAGCCTAAATGTTATTAGTGAAAAAAAACACGAAAATAAGTATAAGGGCAGTTTGGTATTTCCAATACCCTGTTTAGAATGTATTTGTAAGATTTCCCAGCAATTAGCAATGACGAGACATACACATACACAACTACACAAGTCGTCAGATATGATTCCCATTCTGCAGACCTGAAACTGTAGAACACAGATAAACATACGGCCCGCTTCAACTCCATTCAACTCAACCTCATAGTTACATCCTTCTTCACCGATCTCATCCTCCTCCTCCTTCGTCATCATCTTACAAGGTTAGTTATTTAATTGATATTTTTCCATAATTAAAGATTAATCAACTCTAAACCATCCTCTGATTCAATAATTATGAGTTTGTTATGAATCTACACTATGCTCGAAAATTCGTCATTATTCTGTTCAATCAGCGTATTTATTAGTTGATGCAATGCTTAATCGTTTTTTCATCGGTAATTTACCGAAGTAGGGTTTCATAAATTTAACAATATGTGGTATTTGATGTGGTTTTAAGTTTCTAACAATTAGGTTTCGTGTCGGTGCATATGTTCGTATTAGCTTGGTTGAGCTCGTAATCCTTTGAGAGGGTATGGTTGAGGAAGCGGAACATGTGGAAACATTGTATGGATTTGTTCAAAGAGAAGTGAAATCTTTGTTAATCATTCGTATTAAGAAAGTACCGTTACTCGTTTTCTGTGGAATGTGTTGTTGGCGTTGCTAGGTACGCCAAAGGTTAGCTACTTGTAAGCAGATGATTGGTAGGTAGAGAACGGGCACACATAATTAACCATCGTAGAAAGACCGGTAGTGAAGACATTGATGTGTTTCACCTTTCCTAGTGCAGCTAATTGTACTCAGTACATGAAAGTTGTAACAATTAATATGTGTTGGGTGGTCCTTTAGAATTGTCGCACTTGATACACATATCCAATATAGATATTGAAGGTTTTTGTATATATTCCTATCATTATTTAAGGGTCTTGCCTATGTACTAGCTTCTGGTTTGAGGTAATTGATAAATGTCAGATATATAAAGGTGCATGGATACTGGAATTCAGTGTGAGAGAGTCGTTTTTTCACTTTGTGAAGACAATTGATAGTTTTGATGTATTGTTTACTGAAAAATTTCTCTAGAAAGAAACCAATGATATTTAAATTTGCTGTAATGCCTTTATAATGTACAGTCAACTTTTTTTCTTTGTTCAGGCATGTGTCCATGAAGGAGAAGAAGACTACTTCGGTATTGCAGCGCATCTTAGTTACTTGTAGTGCACAGGTATTGATGAGTCCATTATAAGCTTATCAATGCATGTGATAGCTTTGGCATGTATAAATTTGATGTTAGTGGAGTACCTTAGAGATGGGAGTTTGGGACTCTTTGTTCTTTGTGGGTTTGATGGAGTCCCGGGTTGGCACCACTACTTTTGTGAACAATTCAAGGCAGCATGCTGGAACCTATTTTGCTTCTGTGATATCGTTCTCCATTAATTAATAATATTTTTTTCTTATGCTCTATTAATCTTTGTGAAAAAGTTGTACCTCATAAGTATTTAGCATAAGATATTGCATACCATATGTTAAACTCTATCTATTAATACATTTCTTAAATGCATGATGCTCACCAGTGTTGGGTTCATCATTTCCAACTGACTATTGCATGACTTTTGAAGCATATCGGCACTGTTTCAGAAAGCATAAAGTAAGGGAATCTACTTGTCTTAAGTACCTTCCTGAAAGAGATTATATCATAGTGATTTTCCAAACTAACCTCAATTTTTTTATCATTGTAATTTAATCGTTTGGCTATACATCCTAAGTTATACAATTCTGGAAATTCAGTCTTGTACTAATGTTGGTTTGCTTGTGAAGGTATTTCAATTTTATGTAAATTATAGTTCTAAACTGCCATGTAAATGCGTAACTATTTTGGTACTTTGTGAATGAAGATATACAATTTTCTTCCACTTTCAGGAGCCCTGTGATTAACTCCTCGTAAAAGGAAAAGAATCAATAGAAGGATATGAGGAAAAACAATCAAGAAACAAACTACCATTTAGAGAGGCGTAACCCGAGGCTAGGGGTCGGTTTCATAAACCAAGATGTCGTCTCTTGGGTCATTTGACTGAATTCATATCTTCCGCTCCTTTCTATCAAGTGTTGTGCTATGGACCCCAAATTCTTTATATCCTTATTCGTATAATTCTTGGTCTTTCTCGACTTCTTTAGGTCCCCACTGTCCTAATTCTCTACTCTTAGAACTAGAGTGTCCACCCCTCGACATCAAACTACTGAGATCCACGTTTTTGGTTATGTTGTCTTCAGTTTTTGTATCTCTGTCTTCTGCGATAAACTCATAGTTAGATCCGTAAACCCTGTAGAATCCAAGGTGATAGGTAATTGAGTGCTCCCAATATAATAATTGGAATTGGTGCTGCGTTTAAACCCGCTTTTGTAGTGACTAGGGAGTTTTGTTCTGATCCAGAAGTCAAGTCTGCCATGCAGTCTCCAATTCAAGCTATAGTCATTGAAAATTTAAATTTATCAGTGAAAGTTCTTAAGCAAATTTTAATTTTGGTTTCAAAAATGATTAAGAGATTGATGTAGTAAGATTGAGATATGATGTGGTCGTGTATTTTTTGAGGTATTGAATTTGGTGTAATATTTGTCAATATGTGATTGTGGTTTGAAAAAAATGAGGCTGGTGGGTTTTAGATGAGGGTTTAATGTGTGGAAGAATAGTCAAGCTGTGGGAAACAAATAGTTTTGGTGAGGATGTGAGGGGCATGTCGCCAACCAGGATAAGGAAAATTGGGGTGGAGTGACATCCAGCAAAAGTGGATTTTTACCAAAAGTGAACTAAATACTAATTGAGCAAAATAAGGAAGATTCCCTTTCCCGAAGAACTTGAAGCAAATGCTCCCATGATACTTAACCCTCGATTTTTGTAGCACTAGATATCAAGCAGATGTTCATGATTTTTTCATTCTAGCTCTAATTGGCTGTATCTGGTAGAAGCTGTGTTGTTGCACTAAAGACTATGGAGCGAAAAAAGGGAGATTCCCTTTCCCGAAGACCTTGAACCAAATGCTACAGTGATAGCCCTGTTTTTACATTGCACTAGTATCAAGCAAATATTCATAATTTTTCAGTTTAGCTTTAATTGGCTGTATCTGGTTGAAGCCTGTGTTGTTGCAATTTAAAGTAATATTTATTGCTGATTTTCTTCATTTTAATCCATGTTATTTATATATAGGCAAAAAATTACGGAAGCTGTGTTGCAGTGAAGGTTCCTGAAGTTGAACATGATATGTGTATGAAAGAATTTTGTGCTCTGAAGAATTGCATGCAGAACGTGGTACAGTTTCCCATAAAGAGTGAATCGATGGCTTTGAGCAGTGTTGAAACCTTCTTGTCCTTTTTATTTGTGTCTTTTCTGATGTTGCTTCTGTTCTCTTGTAGCTTAAAGGCAAAGCTTAGAGTGGCAATTTGGTTAATCTCGAGGGCATATTTGGAATTGGAATCAAAACTTTTATAACTGACTTAAGAGACCAGTTCAAAGAATGTTCAGATTATTTGTTTGTCCTAAAAAGCAGACTTAGGTAATGATGTTACTTTGCTCTATACATTAAGATTGGAAATTGACTGATAACTAATGAAAATGTGCCTCAAAGTGGCTTGTCTTTGTTCCTTCTGATGTAATATTATTATTTTTGCTTTTCTTTTCTTTTCGATCCTTGTTCATTTTAGTTTGTTTTTTCTTTTCTGTTCCTTGCTTTTTCTTAGCGATCCTTGGTTATCTTCTTGACACAGAAAGCTGAATATTCTAAGAAACAGAAGAGGCCATATTAAAATGCATAGTGAAGCATCAAGTTCTCAGACCAGCATTGGCTCAAATGGGTCAGGTGCTCTGTCACATGTTTATGTCCAGTATCCCCCTATGAGATGCAGCATCCCTGGTTCAAAGGGCATATTCTATGATGATGGGAATAATTTGTTGCTATCCCCTACTTCTGATAAGGTAATTATACATCATGATATGAGATGTTGTAACAATTTGCACATTGCTTTATCAAACGTTTTGTAACCACATTTTTTTATCTGTGAGTTAAATGGAGTGTAAGTTGATAACTCTTGCCAGGTATTTTCATGGAAAGTTGCACCTTTTGAGCCTAACGTTGAACCCACATTTGAGTCAGTAAGCGAAGGGCAAATATTATCTGTTCGCTACTCTCTAGATAGTAAGGTTTTAGCAATTCAGCGCTCAAGTCATGAGATTGAATTTTGGAACAAGGAGAAAGGCAATTCACTCCACCACAAGTGTAAACCCGAGTTAGAGAAGATACTGGGATTTTTCTGGACGGATTCCTCCACTTGTAATTTTGTACTTGTGAAGACTAGGTATGTGATGCAGAACCTAAAAGTGAGAATCTTGGGAACCCCCCCCCCCCATTGCTAAGGTTTACGTGTCATTGCCAATATTTTCATTGTTATTGAAACTGAGAAAAGTGAACCTTCCTGTCCATGTCAGATACACCAGGACCACTTGTGGGGTTGATCATATTTCTTCTCTTCAGGGTACCAAAATATGAATAAATAAATCATTTACTGTTCACAATTAAGGATCTCATCTCAGGTTATTTGCAGTCTTTGCTACATATATTGGACAGTGGAATCTTCGGATTGCACTTGCCCCTTACCTGAATAAATAAAATGAGCATAAAGGTAAGAGGCTGTAGGATATTTCTATTTAAAGCAATTTGTGGTTGCAGTTGGGATTAGTGATTATGATTGCAGTGTCCAATAAGCTGCATTTTAAGGCTTGCACTTCATAGTGTGAAATGACAAATTGGAAAAATCCACTGTTATTGTAACTCAGGAATATGGTAATTAACTTTCAGATTATGATAAAAATATATAATTTGTGATCTCATGTTAATTTGTGAAGAATTAAGCAGTTCAAGGCTTGTGTAGGGATAAAATATGACCCTAAGTTATAATTAAGTAAATTTAAACAATAGTATGTGTTAGTGGTGTGAATGTCAGATTATTTTGGTCAATTTGAAACGTAATGATGTAAAATGGATGTTGGGTGTGATTTAAAACATATCTTATTAACAACTATTTCCTTTTGGTGGAATGGCAAGATGAAACCATGAAAATCCCAGCCTTCACATAACAGTGCAGCATGAATAACATTCTATGTTTTTTTCTTTTTTCATAGAGGATATCTTTTATCTTTCTATAAATCATACTATACATTGTTATTGCTTGGCTTACATCGCGAACTTATTGCTTCACTTTAAAATGTCAATTACTCAATACTATGTTTCCATGTTTGAAATTTGAGCTAGCTCTTCTCCCAAATACCCGAAACTGTTAGTTCAGATGTATGTTAGGCCAATTCATCATCCTTCTGTGAGAAAATAGTGACTTGAAGGACAATTTTTTGTTGCCATTTTCTGTCGGTCACCAATGCTTTGAATGGATTATATTCCGTCTCACTCTGTTGCCTTTAATTCTGCTTTAATATAGATTGGAGAGTTGTTATTGGAGAGTTTTTGTCTATTATTTTTTGCTTTGCATATGAAGCATAATTACCAGTGTTGCATTTGCATTATAAGAAGAAGGTAAATTAGCTTGATATCTTTTCTTGCCTTCATACTGTCCTCAAGACAGCTTATAGGGTATTTACATGTTTTAATCCATTTCATGTGTTTTATGTTGTATTACGTTATCTTTGTGATGATGTGTAGTGTGTAATACAGCATAAGTAGGATGCATAAGATTTGGTTCCTTAGAGATCTTTTGGTGTTTGTAGCTTGTTACAAAGAAATTTATGAAGATGCTAGTAAAGAAACTAAATGGTTTGTAATCTTTATGTAAGTGCTATCAAATCACTGTTTGATTGTCCAGAGAAATATTATTCATTTTGAATCCTCAAATTCTCTTGCTGATTTCTATTATATGTATTATGGTACTTTAAAGTTTAAACTGTACCTCTAGGCTAAGTAGTGTTTCTTCTGATGTGTGGAGCATATGTGAATGGTTATGTGACAGTCATCATGAGAATGAAATGTTGGTAGTTGTGTGTTTGTCTCGTCTGAGCTATATACTCCATAAGACAAGGCACATATTTTCTCTATGTATTGTCAAATGTATGAGGTTTAACTTACCTGTAAGTTGACCATAAACTTGCAGTGGACTGGACATGCTAATTTATGATTCTGAATCACAAAGTATTCAACTGATCGAGTCCAAACGTGTAAATGTGTGTTGGTATATCTACACACATGAAAGTCGTCTGGTTCTCCTTGCTTCAGGGATGCAGTGCAAGAGTTTTATAGGATTCCAGGTACTAATTGTTTATAACATCTTTCATAGTTCTATTCATTAACTAGTAGTATAATTACGCTTAAAGCCTTTGAGCTTTAGAAAATAACAGCTAAAGCTGATTACGGCTTCTGTGCAACGTGATAATTGATCAATATCATTGGTGTGTGTCAGTTATGGGAATGCTTATTATTTACTATTTATGGTTTTAAGGAACTTCACATTTTAGCATGTTCACTGAACAGATAGGACTAGGTTAAGAGTGTGTTAGGTATCAAGATCAACCTTTGGAACAGATTAATGTGCAGGCACTAAGGTAGAACCTCCCTTGTGGTCTGTTCTTTTCTGTTGGACTGGGACTGGAAATGTAGAGAAAGTGTGCCATTTGAACACCCTACTCACTATATTCCATAGAAAAATTTCCCTTTGATGTTGGTTGAGAGTTTATTTTCCTGGAGTAGTTTTATGAACGTCCTTTACTAGTAATTTTTCTCTGTTGTAAATTCAGTGTACCTGTATGTTCAGGTATGGAAAATAAGTATGGAAATGTCATTGACTTCCCAGTTTTGTTAAACTAGTCTTGAATTGTATCTTTATACAATACATCGCATATCAATTTTGTAAGTTCTGGATCATGCTTGCTGGAGATTTGCATATTAGGTACTAGTACTACTGGACCACTTGGGTAACCTATTTGAGATAGGGGGATGTGGTGTTTGAAGTGCTTTCTATGTTTTCTGTTACTCTAGTGCTTATGAATGTATGCATTTTGGTTGGTCTGATTGAGATTTGTAGGGAGTATATTGATCTAAGTTTGGTAAGCAAAGCATGCTTACACATGTCATTTGAGAACAAATAAAATTTGAATAGATAGAATCAATGAAACACATATGATTATAGCATGCTTATCATATTTTATCAGTCAAAGATAACCCTGGAATCATACCAAATAAAAAATGGAAGAATTTGGGAAGATTGCTCTATCTCTCAGACCCTCCCTCCATTATTCTGCTGCAAAGAACCCTTAGAATCACTAGCAAGCTAATTTCCATTGAGCCATCTTTTCCTTTTTATTCCAAAATCTTACATAATACCTGCAGATGCATAGATTAGAAGGCAGGCAAACCCACTTACCATTGATAGTTTCTAAATGTCCAGAGGCCTTTAGCCACCTCATAACACTAAAAGAGATTGTTACCCATCTCGCAGCACCCTAAGTACAAACTGATGCACACAGGGGAAGGTATTCATCTGGTTCCCAAAACTGATAAAACCTTTGACTTCAACCAGGGGTAAGAGGTTGCCTGTGGAGATATTTGTGGATGGTTATAGAAAAAGATTTAATTGAATAGGACCCTTGAAATTTCAAATTGCATCCTTCTGTCTATAGAATGATATTTAAGTGAATAGGACCCTTGAAGATCCAAATTGTATCCTCCTGTCTATAGAATTGAATAAAGCACCTATCCTGCAAATTTGGGGTATTTTTTGTTTTTTCTTGGGGAACAAGAAGGTTGGTGAAGTCTTATGGGAGAGACATAGTTCTTGCATTTTATTGGAGATAACTCCCACGCTTCACTATTTTCAGGAATTGTTGGAGATTTGGTTGTAGTGATCAATCTTGCTTTAGTTTTGGTTAAACTTTCCAGGTATATTCTCCTTTGGGTTTCTGATGGGATGATTAACTTTTCTGTATAGCTTTTATAAGATGGCTATTGTGTGCTCTGGCATTGTCTCGAATACTTTTTTTGTTTCATAAACTTATTTCTTATAAACTCGTTTTCACCCTTTTATAGACCAAATAAATGACAACGATTGTTGCCAAATCTCTTTATTTGATCTTATAAAACATTCAATATCTCTTGTTCAATCCTAGAGATTTTTCACAATATCTAAAGATAATGTATAATAAACTTCAAAATTCAATCATTTTGGATGAATCTAAATCTAGTGAGGAAATACCTTCATATTTTTACCATAAGTCTTACAAGGTCAAAGTAGGCCCTAAGAATAATTGGAACATTCTACTTTGTCTCTAAAAACCCATTTTAACCATTTACCAAAACTCCCATGGGTGGTAATCTAGTTTTTAGGTATTTGGACACCAAAAAAAAGCATTACTGGTCCCAAACATTCTTATATCAAACTATAAAGCACTTAGTACCTTTCATATTAATTTTGGAGATTTTTCGATAATGTCTCAAAATCGGTATATTATCTTTAAAGTTTGGTCATCTCGGATAAATTCGGAACTGGTAAGGAAATACTTGTATATTCTTAGTTTCTTACCATGACTCTTCTAGAGTCATGATATGCCCTAGAAGTGATTGGAACAATAGAACCTCCTACTTTGCTTTTAAATACCTATTTGAACCGATTCCCAAATGGGTTCTAAACTTAATTTCAGATATTTATTAAAGGCAATGAATGGTTCTTAATTTGACATTATGAGGCACCTAATTTTTTTTTATTTCGACTTTGGAGATGATTCAGAAATTTCTCAAAATCGCTATACCACTTCCAATGGTGTACAAAGTAAATCTTCTTACTAATCTTTATTTACACTTTCCCTCTCATACACAACATTTTTTATTGCAAAATTTTAGTATGAAATTTTCATCCTACCAATGAGTAAATAAAATTTTTCCTCGTTACTCACTCTCTTACTTTCCACTATATTTTACCATATATTTTTTTCTTTTTTGTAATTTTCGATTTCCCTCATTTGAACATTGATTTTTCATTTTCATACATAACATTTTGTCAATAAATACTCCACCGTATGGCTCCTAATGATAGTTGAGTTGTTATAGTTGTATTAATAAAATTAGACACTAGGTTTATACTCTATGCATGTCTAAGTTTCTTTCATAACTTTTGTTAACGTATATTTGGCTTATGTAGATATATTTTCAATATATAGCTAAATGAATCTTATTTTATGCATATTTCGTTGCTAATTTATTGATGTAAGAAATGCATTTTAATAAAATAAATTTTAGAATTTATTGTAGATTTTATGTGGAAAGTTAAGAGTCCATTCTAAAAACAAACACTTAATATTAGAAGTCATACATATATTAAACCCATAACATCGAGTCTCCTAAAATAAAATTCCAACTTTTCTTATGTGGCATATGACGTGAACTAACACACTTAGTTGGTTCTTATGTGGCTTGCCACTTGGCTAAAAACTGTGCTGTCAAGTAGTGCTCTAATGTGCCTTCAATGTTTGTTTCAATTATTATTGATTGATTAGATTGTTTCACCCCTTTTTACTATTTTGTATTTCAATTTAGGTTTCTATCCTTGGCACGAACATAGGGGTTCATTAGCCTTCCATTATCTATCTTTCGTGACAATTTTTCCTGTTATTCTTGATTCTTTTTTTTTTCATTTCATGTACTTTGCTCAATTGTTTTCTTTCAATGGTATGTCAAAATACCATATGGAAGATGATTGTACCATTCCATTTTTTGCATGAAAGAAATATGGAGTAGCTTTCATTTGGAGAAATGAAACCTTATAAGACATTCCCTAGAAACGTCATGGTACGAGAGTTTTCCTGCTATGCTATCTATGTTAACTGTACTGGCTTAAGGACTTTACAAAAGAGAGGGAAGAAGACATTTGGTTATCTAGTCATAATACTTATTTGTGGTTATATGCCCTGCCAGTGCTTGGATACACTAGGTATAGGGTCAATTACTATAGTGATTCCTTTGTGAGTTAATACATGTTTATCACTATATGTTTACTTTGATTATTTGACTGGAACCTGTCCTTTTCCTTCATGTAGCTTTCATCTGCTGGTATCATTCGTTTGCCAAAGTTTGAAATGATCATGACCAAGTCTGAGGCCAATAGTAAGCCAGTCCTAGCTGTTCATGATATTCACATGATCACAGTGTAAGGCTTGCAGTGCTGTTACTGATTATTCTTCTACCAATAAATTATGAAAATTCTATCTGAACCTTTTAAACCTTCGCAGATATGGAAGAATATACTGCTTACAAGTTGATAGAGTGGCCATGCAGCTCCATTGCTATAGATTTTACCGTGATGCTATTGTACCTCAGGTACTAATTTTATAGTGTTATTCTTTCTTTAAACTTTTTGTTAAAATTCATGTAAACTTTATGATGCAAGGGCTGACAATTTTTAGGTTTTCTCTGGATGATGGGAACTAGTACTATCAAAAGTGACATATAACAGTTAGGTCTGAAATAATGGACTTACTAAGTTGAAATGACTCTTTATCTCTTTCTTTAGCACAGTATCACAATAAGATCGGAGTTGCGAAATTTAGATGAAACTTT
The DNA here is from genome assembly GCA_026401315.1 of Dysphania ambrosioides. Lineage (NCBI taxonomy): Eukaryota > Viridiplantae > Streptophyta > Magnoliopsida > Caryophyllales > Amaranthaceae > Dysphania > Dysphania ambrosioides. The sequence continues at coordinate 10,736,330 of CM048661.1, forward strand.
TCCAATGTTCTACTGGTATAAGTCTTTAACTTGTCATGTATTTTAGTTATGTCACCCATTCTATCACATACAGAGTAGATTATGTCGTGTTTTATGATTGGAATCTAGCCTATCATATATGCTCATGCATTAGCTAGTAATGATAATGACCTCCACTCAATGTATGGCTTAATGTCTGTTTGCAATTTCTCATTTCAGGGATCTTTACCCATTTACTCCAGCAAGGTTTCTGTTAGTGTGGTTGATAATGTGCTTCTGGTTCATCAAGTGGATGCAAAGGTTGTCATACTGTATGACCTTTTCGCAGAATCCAGGGTGCCAGTATCTGCTCCACTTCCATTAATTTTAAGGGGTTATCCTAGAGCAAGTTTGTCATCTAGACCATCTAGCAAAGATGATGGAAGTTCAGAGCTGAAACCAACAAATGAAGATGAAACAACACTTTACAGAGATGGATGGACATTTCTGAATCCAGATCTTATATGTGATACCACTAGTGGACTTCTGTGGAAAGTCCATTTGGACTTGGAAGTGAGCTCTCCTTTGATTTTTGAAAATTTGTGATGCAAAATGTTACTGTTACAACTAGTACCTTTTTATGCAGGCTGTATCAGCTAGTAGCTCAGACGCGTCCTCTGTATTGGAATTCCTGCAAAGACGGAGGTTAGATGCCAGTAAGGTAGAGTCTGTATCCTACTGCTATTTGGCGAATATAGTTTGATTGAAAATGTTACTACATGTTCTTGCTATATATTTGTTTATTAGCTTTACGTTGTAATGCAAAGTGTATGGAGGAGGGGTACTTTTGGTAATCCTGAACAGTCAAATAGAGATATCTTGAGGAAGGGGACATTAATTAGCTTTATATAGGATAGATCAGCTAGAAATGAGGATGATGAATGATGAATATTGTCGAGAGTCTAGTTTAGTCTTGGGAGTGAAACAAATCACTCAAAATTTTGTATTATTGGTTACCCTTTGTAATTCCAGCTATCAATTAAATAGCCATCTTCTTCTTTTACATTTCTTCCATTGAATCTATCCAAGCTTTTCTAGTACATTACTAACTATGCTATACAGACAGTGATATTTCCCTTTTACTCTTCTTCAGGCTAAGCAATTAAGTTTGGCTTTAGCAAGGAGTATCATATTGGAGCATAGGGCAGTGGATGTTGTTGCAAAAGCAATGGATGTTCTGATGACTTGTTATTCTCGTGCAATTAAGACAGGCAGTTACTTTAAGGGGATAATAGCTGATAAAAATGTTTCTTCTGATGCCCAACATACCCATAACCCAAGAGCTGCCACTGATGAATTTTCCAGAGGAAATCCAAGGGGAGGATCTGTTAAAATTGGCTCCTCTGTGGTTCCCAATGAATATACAAGAATTTCAACCTTTTCTGATTCAGATTCAGAGGGAAAAATTGGTCTGAATTCAGCCAACAGTAAACTGGTTACATGTGCTGAAAGTTCTGGTACAAAGGTTCTGCAGTCATCCTTAGGGCCTGATCCCAGTAGTGTCTCATTGGATTCTAATAATGCAGAGCACCAAGAATCTCAGATCACCACGGCAGCCATTTCACCTGATGAGTTGTACCGCTTTGTGTTTTCTCCTGTAGATGAAGAGATGACTGGGGATCCTTCTTATTTGGTATCTATTATGGTTGAGTTCCTTCGCAGGTATCCAAATCAATATCCTGTTAGCCACATTGTTGGATAATATGCAATAAGTATACATATGAGAATTGCTTGTATTTCAAGACTTGCATGGCTATGCTGTCTTTCCTCCCCTTTAAAAAATTACATGTGGATATCTTGATTGTAGTTTCAAATATTCTATGCTTGTTGAAAATTTTACCCTATAATTGCACATCTTTGTTTCACTTTGTGTTTATATTTGCGGGGTTTTATCTCAAGGATAGAAGACTAGCGAGATGATATAATGACTGGTAGCTAGTTGGGGGCAGTGTTTGAGTTCTGATATAGGTAATCTGATGATTTACTTTTTGGTACTGAGAAGATTTGGGCAAATTCATTTATCTCAGGAAGCTCAAGCAATTAACTTATTGATGGGAGAGTATGATAATGTAGGGAGAAAACTCTTTCCGGAAATTTGCAAAATTTACTTGCTTAGCAATTATTTACTGTTCAACATTAGATTTTTTAAAATATATATTTTTACTATCCTCTGGGAAAACAAATGTTTTTCCATTTTGATCTATGCCCAACTTCCCTGCCGCATTTCATGTTTTGCATATTCAGTGTATGTCCCATAGTTTGAGCATCCCTGATTTAATTTGATCATTTTTCCTTCCTATGGAATTAGTGAATCTTGGAAACTAGTTAATCTTGTTCGTTATAATTATAAAAATTACCTTTCATTTGGTAAGCAATGATGTTAACTGCGGTAGTTTCATGAAAATTACAATAAATTGATCTGTAGTATATTTCTGGTTCAGCAATGTCGTCTTCTCCCAACCCCAATTTCAAAGCTTCATAGTTCTTTTGATCCACATTGCCTGGGTTCCCTCTTTCTCATTTGGAAAGAGCTGTTTTTTTTTTCAAGTACTGACTTGATTTTGTCATCTTTTTCCCCTCTCTCTGTGCCACCTGATGCCATATCTCTGCTTTTGGTTAGTGTTATAGAAATTTTAAAATACTGATGCAAGTACAGTATATGTTTCATATTTTAGATTATATACAATGAGTATTTTGAAAAGATTGCGAAGACACTATTCTGTTCGTTTGCTTCGAAATTTTGTGAATCAAATACTATCCTAACTTATTTGATAGCGTACTATGCTCTTGGTTGTTTTGACCCTACGCAGTTAATATATTGGATCCTGTAGCCTCTGCTGTACCTTATAGTTGACTGGAAAGATGAAAATAGGTTTTGACTTCTGAGAACACTATTTACTACTAAAATTAGCATGTTGCTTATTGTGATGAAGAATAAGATGTTTATCCTGTGGAGTTTCTGTAGTCATTTCTGATTCCCAATTTTCTTCCCTCCCCCAGCACCCCATTTAGTTTAGTGCTACATTCTTCATTTGCATTTTTTATTGATTCCTTCTGCAATTGTTTCAGTGCTACTCTGGAAAGAATCAGAGTGTGTCCGAGTTTATATGTTCTGATGATTCAATTATTGGCACGTGCTGAACGATATGGAGAACTGGGTTTGTTCGTCATTGATAAGGTTTTGGTGCAATTTCTGTTCTACTTTGTTTCATATACATAGCTGCAAAGACTCTCTGCATCATTTTATGACAATAAGTTACATTGCAGATTATTGAGCCTTCTAAAGAAGTTGCATACCAACTACTAGAATCTGGTCGACAGCATCTTCCGACAAGGAAGCTGGGAATTGACATGCTTAGGCAGCTATTTTTGCATCACGATTACGTGCTGTCGCTGCTGCAGGATGGATACTATCTTGAAGCTTTGCGTTATGCGCGTAAATATAAGGTATGCTTTTCCTAGTGTTTCTTTTTCTTTCCTATTTCTACTGTTATTTTATTACTTCTTAGAAGCGTGCTTGGCAGTGATCTTTCTTTTGTGGTAGCTAGCACCCTTACACCAATAAACCAATCTTGGTTTGATGTAGTGGCCTTCTACTATTCATATGAATTAACTAGACAGGCCAATTGACCAAATGAGTATAAACCTTAACACTCTTTGGACAATTAGGTATAAAAGTTAGCAACAACAACGTTTGAGTACATTACTTAACACACAGTTGACATTTGGCCCTAATTTTTCTGGTCAAATTCATTCCTTTAGCCCTTTTTTCTTGTTTCAGAATATTTCAGCTAAAATTGGATTGTGAATCAATCAAAAACCGAAACAAGCATATGAGTACAAAATTTGAGGATAGTTCATCTTTACGTCCTTATTTCATTGTAATATGCAATGTGATTTGTTAAGTCTTATACTAGCCTAGCCTATAGTACCCCCTCTCTAATTATAACTAATTTTATTATTTATTTTTGAAAGATGTTCAAAAGGACGTGTTTAGGGTTTGATTGAGTTTAGGGTGTGTTTTGGGCATAGGAATGGTGGACTAAGTGGCGTGTTTAGGGTAGGAAATGAAAAAGTTTGAGAAGAGAAAAGAAGGGTGTTTGCAAGGATTACTCACTTCAACAAACAAGATATGTAGGCAATGAATACCATAAACGTACTATTTGCATCGCTTTTGCAAAGAATGCACACTTAAACCAAAAGATCCACTCAATTTGGGTGGAAGGAACACTCAATTAAGCACACAAACTCTTCTACGTAAAACTTGAAAACTTGGACAATTAACATAATTGCACCAGGCAAAGGAAGGCTTTTCTTTATCATTCATCAACAACTCAAAATACAAATGCAACTCCTACTTATATGCTATAAGTCAGCCAAGGAGCTCAAAAGACCTATGAAAAGGAAAGGTTATCAATCAGCAAAAATAAGCCCTCCAAAATCCGAAAATAACACTCCTTATAACTGACCTGCAAAATCATTTAACCTAATTAACTATCATCTGATAAGCTAAGTTATTAAACTACATAATGTTTAAAAGGGAGCTTAAAGAACCAAGGAATCCTAGGGAAACTCAACACTTCAGCTGGACTTTGAGAACACAGCTAGTCATTGATTCCTTTAGATGCTGGATTTACATTGCTGGAGTTTTAAGGAGAACAGCTAGTTATTCTGTTTAACACCCTTCTTAAACCTCCTTAAATCAACCCTTCAATGCAACAATTCAAGAGCTTTAACTAGCCATTTTGACGTGCTCTAAAGGCTGATCAATGTAGAAGATTAATCTTGAAACTTTGGTTGATCAATTCAACGATTTGAAAGCTGTAACTTCAGTTCCTTGAATCACGTCACTTTAAGGCTGGAGTTTCCATGAATAACACCACTTTAAGGCTGGAGTTTAAGACTTGAAACTCCTCATTTAATTCATTCAATAAACCTTCCAAATCTCCTTGACTTTTCTCAGCAGCAATCAACACTCCAGCTTTAATGCAAGACTTCATTGAACATGCTAATGACCATAGCTTCTCTTATTCACCCGTCTTCCTTCATTCAACTAGTTTTATTATGCAAATTTATTAGCAATGAAAATGACAGATTTTCCTTACTTAAATGAAGTAAAGTTTATTAAATAAACTCCACTTAATTTAAGACAAAATGCTGGAAAGTCCTTGGACAGAAATAATTGTTCCATGCTAGTCAAAATGGTCTAAGTCATCTTTCCCATGGGTTTTAGGAAGTATAACTCCTGTTCTAAGCTCATGAGTCCAATTCATTTCACTAGACCCATTAATCAACCCTAGATGAGAACTAGGGTTTTTGTGATTTTCATCAAGTTGATACTTGGTTTAGGGAAGAACTTAAAGTTCCGGTCATTGTTCAAATGGGAAATAATAGTTGTAGATAAAGACAATCAATCATATTTCATGCTGATTGTTTTCAATTTCTTCATTCAGTTCTTGTCATACAAAGTCAACAACCCTAAACGTTTTCTTCTTTCACATTAACTAAGATCCTGTGACTACCATTTTATTAGGAATTAAATTGGTAAAATTCATAAAAGAATGGCTAAAAATGAATTTAATAATATTGTGTACAGTAAGTGCTAGCTTTTATCAAAAAAAGGGTCAAAACATCTCTCATATGTTAAATTATATATCCAAATGTTTCCATTGCTAACTTTTATACCCTAGTGTCCAAAGGGTGTTAAGTTTTATACCCATTTGGTCAATTGGCTTAACTAGACAACTAAGAATATGAACTATTATCTTCCACCTTCTTATGACTTTTGTACATCTGCCTTTTCTGTCCTCTTGGATTCAAGTATTTGTTACCATTGAATTGCCTCATGGTTGGTGCGTCATTTTTTTACTAGGAAAAACTAGTCTGAAATTCACTTGATATTGTGACTCCTTTACCTAATCCCTCAAATATACGGACATGTACTGGGGAATTCAGAAAAAGGAGATTTAGTCTCATTAGATTGAAATCATTCGACTTTCCTTGACAATACTAATGTGGGAATTCAGAAAAGGCGATTCTGTTTCACTTGATTGAAATCATTCAACTTCTTTTAAATTGACTTATGTAATATCTTTTGACAAAGAGAAACATGATTTTCAGGTTGTCACTGTCCAGCCCTCTTTATTTCTTGAAGCAGCTTATGCCTCGAATGACTCACAACATCTAGCCTCAGTAGTCAGATTTTTTTCAGATTTCATGCCTGGCTTCAAAAATACATCAGATCATGTAACATATTGCGAAATTCTGCGCCAGATGAATGCTCCTTACGTAGGGGCCTAGTCTCTAATGCTGCCCAATTTCATCAATTAGCCCAAAAGTTACAGAGCCTACAGGGTGTTTTGATGTTCAAACCTTTAAATGGTTGTGAAATAGAATGCTGTCCTTAGTTCTCTTTTACTTGCAAGTGAAGGTCAGTGCATCAGTTTTTAAACCAGCAATTTGATGACTTATGCTTCCCATGGATTCGTAACAGGTTTTGATGGAAGAGCCCATCTTGGTAAAAATTGATTGAGCTTCACTTTTGTTTTTGTTCGTTATCCTATAAGATAAGATCTTATGACAACTACCAGCGGTGACAGTATGGCGATGTGTATTTTACTATGGCACCCGTACAAGAAATTTGAGAAATAGAATGGCGATTATCACCCATTGTGGACCACCTTTTTGTATCAGTTTTTTTTTCCTTCTCTCCTCCCGTATGTATAGCCTATGATTGTATATTTGTATTCTGGAGGAATTACCTAGTTATAAGTGGCAACTGAAAAATTGGGTCTGGCCTGGACTGATCTTGCTTGTCGGTGGAGCTTGCTCATATTCGGATTATCTTGGTTCATTAGTGGAGAATGTTTGAATGTTTAGACTAGGCTGTCTTATCATCTGCCTCAGTTGGACCAGTTTTATCCGATTTTGGCAATATACATTATAAACTCGTAGAATTTATCTTATCACAGCCCAGAAACCGTTTGATTGGTAGTTGGAAATCGTGGTTATGGAATGGCTTTCAAATACTGTATAACTTTGCAAATAAAGTTTCCATGTCAATGTCCTTGGTAATAATGCAACCTCATCTCAGGACCTGTTTTTATTCACAGATTTTATGTATCCCACTTCTGAAGTGGTAGATTTTTTTAATGAAATTTTATGTATCAAAAAAGATACTTGTGATAGACAAGCATGATTTATGCATAAGAACGAGTACAATTACAAGATGGAAAAACTAAAACAATTGAGTGGCCCAACCTGCAAATTCATGGACGAAGATGTACAAAACTCTATGACATTGATCTCATAAAGCTACAACCCAAGAATCCAACTTAATATTCACCAATTCAACTATCCGAGTGATACGATTACATAAATACAAAATTTATGTAGATCATATAATTTTTAAAGAATTCATTTATGTGATTAGAAAGTGTACCAGTATTTGTTTGTGTTCGAAAGAGGAACTATTCCATAATTGCATCCATTGGCAAAGATCAATCATTCTCAATCATGCAAATACCTACTACCTCCAAAAGCTATTCATGACAATGAAGCAATCCAGTCGCATTTCATTTTCATAATGCTTCGTCAAAATTTCTCACCAACTCATAATACGGAGTATCATTTTCTAAGTTTCTAAACGAAATAAAAATATGTGAAAAGGTCAACCCCCAAACCAATGAACTCCTACTATATTTGTTTGGTCAGATTTCTTCCTGTCGTTCATGGTAGCTTTAAACTAACTTAAGGATTTATGATTCACATTTTGCAGCCTAACAGACACCTTCTTATATGAGTGGTTATATATTATATAGGTCATTTTAGAGCTTGGGGCCTCAATAAGTACACAAGGGTCCCATGAAATTGTTAATTTAAAGCATTGTCTAACTTGAAAATCATTACATCTATTTTGGATTAAGCCGATGAAGTCACTCTACCCACTTTTGGTGGAGATATAATTGCACACTATTTGTTCAGTTTTTCCTGTAGATGATGGAAGCAATACATTTGTTTAACTGTCCAAAACTATGTAATACACAGTTGATTTTCATGTCATTTGGAATAATTAAACATGTCATATATTTTTGTATATATGTTATATCCTAAGTTTACCAACGTTTACAATAATATCCTGTATGAATGATGGACTACTTTGCTCAAAAATGTTTAGAAGAGCTACAATAAGGTCATTGCTTTAAGATTGCAATACTTGAAAAATGAGTTTATATGAATTACTATTAATTAGTTTTCAGCTCATTACCTCAAAATGTAACATAATTGTTTTAATTCAATTTTCCTGACAAGATTTTACTTAGATTGATATCCAATTGAAAATAGATGATTTTCAAAATAGTATTTCTAAAGTACTCGTTTATATATATTTTTTTGAGAGTGTCTCATCCGCTAATTTAAAGTTTATTGACTTCAACTAATTAATTTAGATTTATATCAAGTTAGACCTCAATTAAGGGAAAACTTTCCAAAAATATTGTTGCGTTTCTAAGATTCAAATCCGAAACCCTGCTTAAACTAGTTTGTTTTAAGATTGTTGGGCAATAAATTCATGTAAGCCTAAAGTAAATAAAATGTTAGTTTGGCACAACGAGGAAGGGGACTAATGACACTGATTCATCAGCCAATGTGTCAGCTTCGGATCAGATAAAAATAGCCCACAGTCTCCACTGTTATTCACTAATTATTTGTTTAGCCATCATTCACTTTCATGATCTTATAATAAGGTAAACATGTAAAATTCTTGGTGACAACATGGAATGGAAGGCTATTTATTTAATGGGTTAACTGCCAAAGATTATGAACTCTCAGCTGAAACTTAAATCCATCCAAAGCAACCTAATCCTGTAGGCTAGGGCCTAGGGATGTCTAAATTTTCTCCTTTTGGGAACTCTAGGTGTCCAAATCAGTAAGAGAAAATTAGGTATTTGGGTTTATTATGACACTTTGGACATTTACTTATTATGTGATGAACGTATTTGATTTATCATTTTGATTATCTCCTTTTAACTTAATGCAAATTATGCAAGGGCAAATTATAGGTTGGCGACACAAATGTGCATCGGATACATTTAGTTTCTTCTTAAGATCACTAGGCAATAGCTCAATTGTGAATTAATTAAAACAACCACAAAATAATTTAGTTTTTAGCACTCATAATTAGTTTCTTCTGAATACTTTTAGCAACAAAAGAAGTGTATTTGTTAGTCTCCTTTTAATGATGAAATATAGTAATATTATGAGTACTAAGAACTAAATTTGGTTGTTAAATCTTCATAAATGAATGAATAAGTTGCGTTACTAATGACATTTTATTTATTTATTTTGTAACTTCTTGATTGGATTGCCTTTTATGACTAAATAAGAATAATTGGATAAATAGTGGAACACCACTTGTGGGATAGAAGATTTGTAACCTTGTATAAGAAGATGACACTGAACATTTTAGACCACAATCATCCCATGACTATAAAATTCAACAAATACGGGAACAAATATAATGCAACTTTACAATTCATTTAAAATCAAATTATATATTCCAGCATTTTCATATTACAAATTTCATTATGGATCAAATCAACATAGGCTTGCCGATTTCTTTATCTTACCCATTTCTTTACAGATCAAAATAGATTAGTGAAGAATTTATTTACCTTACATATTTTCTTAAGGATCAAATCATACTATTCAACATAATCTTACAAAATTTAGTACATATCAAAAACATGACTTTACCACCAAAAGCATCACAGTCGATTAACTGATTAAGACCCTATACAAGTTAGGTTACTGCATAAGATCCAATTAGTAAAAGTAAAAGGTTTTAAATTATATATATATTATATATAACAATTGCTTTACAGATAATATATATGTTTACATATATAACAAGACTCCTAAAATGTGAAAAATATTTATAATAGGTATTATAGCGGATAAACGGGAGTGTACAATAAGTAAAATTGGGAAAATTGATTTTACAAGTATAGCCAATATTCCGTCCCCCATTCCACATCAGCGAGTACGTCCTTAATTCACAACACAAAAAGATTAGGTAAGACTAACATGCACTGACACATGTCAGTCTATTATTCGTCGTCAAGTCAACATAAAGCACGCGAGACGCGACTCCTGTGATTCCTGTGACTGAATACTCCTCAGTCCTTCCCCTGTCTGTCTGCGCGCCCAACTTCATAAAAAAACTTTATATTTACACTCCGTAATCGCCTTTCAATAAACAGTAGCAGCAAAAATAAATATACCAAAATACTCCCTACTTTATAGTATACACACACTCTCTAGCTGGACGTCGTTGTTCGCATTCAAGTCCAGTTTTTATCTTCTCTCTCCTCAAAAAGTGGATTTTGGGGGAGAAATTCTGCAGTGTGAGGAGAATCGCTTCGAAGGCAAGCTACAAAAGCTCAACTATCAAAACCCTAGCGATTTCAAAAGTTTGCAAAAGTGATAATCGAGCTTTCGCATTCTGATTACGATTGCTTTTTCCTCATTTTTTTTGGATAGATCTCTTTAATTTATACACCAATGTTCACTTATCGTTTTGCTTCAGGTAATATTTTGCAAAGATTTTTTTTCAGTTGAATTTTGATATTTGTTTTTTGGCTGAATTTGAAGTTTTTCACTTGAATTTTGGTGTTGTTAGGATTGAATTGAGGAGTGGTAGAAATGGCGTCGAAATTCAGGTCCAAGACGAGAAAATCGGCGAATTCGGCATCAACGTCGACTACATCATCGTCGAAGCAGTTTCCAGAAACTTCGGTTGAGTGTCAGACATCGCCGGCGTCGTCATCGGCGAGGAGTAAGGCTCAAAATCAGTACTTCTACTCGGAGAGTGCTGCGGTTGATGCTGATAAATTGATGGAGAATGTTACCGTCACTGTTCGCTTTCGTCCACTCAGGTGAAACTTTTTTTTTTAATTGCTTTGATTATTCAATTGAATAAACAATTTTTGTGATTATTTTTGAGGAATTAGTCCGAAGGAAATCCGGCAGGGAGAGGAGATAGCGTGGTACGCCGACGGCGAGACAGTGGTGAGGAGTGAGCATAATCCGTCGATAGCCTACGCCTATGGTAATTTTATTTACTTGCATGTGTTCAACTGTTCATAATGCTACTGTGGGTTTGTTTTTCTGAGTTGTATTTATAGAGCTGGCTGGGTTGTAAATGTTAGAGAATTGATGAGACAAAGGTGTTGGAACAATCAGCTTTTACGGAGTATATAGTTATGCTTTGAACGTAGTTAATTTCATGGCAGGTGGTCGTTTGCTATGGTAGGTGTATTTTTGAATCGAAGTAAATGAATTGCTGTATTTGTTTGAAGTCTTTGTGATATCTTGTGCTGGCATTTACCATTCTCTGTGTGTGTACAATTAGATGATAGTACAATGTTGGAGCTCTTTCCATGTATATGAATGATGCATAGAGTTGACGGCTTCAAATGTGTATTATCTAGAGGATTATTTGTGGAGATATTACTATTGTGGATTCATGGTTACTTAATTTGTATTTCTGGAATGACTATGAATCTATTGAGGGGTGATAAATGGTTGACCATGATTAATATCAGAGAAGATTATACACGCAGAAGAGATGTTGTATTTTCTGATTTCTTTATTGGCAAGGAGGCTTGATTTTTTCTAGATGTGCTGCTTTTGATCTACTTTCCTAAGTAATGTTCGTTTTCTCTTTTGTAGACCGAGTATTTGGTCCTACCACCACGACGCGCCATGTTTATGATGTTGCTGCTCAGCATGTTGTCAATGGAGCAATGGAGGGCATTAATGGTTCGATTACATCCTTATGAGTTGCATTCTATTGTGTTTCTTGTAAAAAATAATCTTATTACCTCACTATATTATGGTTAACATGAGTTCACTCTTTTAGTTGATTCAATTTGTAAGTCATTCTTGAAATTATTTTCTCACTGAAACCTAAATGTGTTTTGGAATCTTGGATTTTATGCATGTCATACCTTAATAGCACCCCAAATCTGGGGTTTTTGTTTTGGATCTAGAAATACTTGTATCAACTTTCTGTTTGTGTGTAAATTTCTCCTAGTAAAATGCATTCCTTTTTAACTTACTTCAGTTACTTGAGCCTTACTGTCATATACTATGATTTTGTTGCATTGGATTACCCATAATCTTGTTTGAAATCCTTTTACTTTCATTTGTTAACAGTGCCAAACTGCCTACATATTATCCTTCTGAATTTGTCTACTAGGTTGATCATATTGATGATTTGGATGATCAAAGTTGACCCTGTTTTGTTCTATTACTTCAATCAGGCACTATTTTTGCTTATGGAGTGACCAGCAGTGGGAAGACTCACACAATGCATGTGAGACAAATCAGTACTTCATAACCATATGCATTAGATTTTTGTTAATCGAGTTGCATTCTGGATGCTTTCACATTGTTGTCGCCATGGTTATAAATATTTTTGAAATATGAAACCCAGTTGTTTTTCATAGGGATTTGCTCCTCTGTGGCACGGTAAATTAGATCTACCCTATGCTAGCCTTTTGGAAAATCTGACATTCTTCTTTAATCCATGATTATACTAAAAGTGAATATGCCTTTAATGTGATTGTAATCAATTAACTTAATTCACCAAGGGCGGTTGGTCTTAAGTAGGATTTTGTCTGCTGCTATGCCCTTTTTCTGCTTTGCCATGGCAAGAAATGTTAGCTTCTGGAGGCCTCTTTAACTATCTGACTTGGCATTCCAAAAAAATTTCCTTTAGACTTTATCAAAGAAGTTGAATTAACATTCATTACTTGCTTGATTTATTTTCAGCTATCTGTTGGATTTTTCCTATCTAACTTTTTTTTGAGTTACCGTTTCATTTAAATATTTGTCTTTTATTTTAAAAAAATTTATCTCTCTTTGTAAAAAGCATTAAGTAGTGCCCTATGGTCAATTGGGGGGAGTTCTTATTAGTTGGACTCAACATTAATTGTATTGAGTCATTGACTATTGTACTTTTTGTGATTAATTCTTTGGCAGGGGGACCAGAGATCCCCTGGAACCATACCATTGGCTGTGAAGGATGCTTTTAGTATAATTCAAGAGGTTATATCCAATTCCACATCTACGAAAAGTTACAAAATTAGTTGGTCCATCTAAGGCTGTTTTCTGACATAATTGCATTTGTGTTCTAGACTCCCAGCCGGGAATTTCTTCTTCGTGTGTCATATATAGAGATATATAACGAGGTATGCACTTCTTTTGATGTTTTTCTTCTTTCTACTAGTCTTTGAGACTCACATGTCAGAGTTATGATGCATACATATCTCAGTCTCACATTATCATGACATAATCCTTCCTTTCCCAAAATTGTTACTTTAAATGTTCTTAGTTATAAATGAAGTGGTTTGCACTGTTTCATGAAAACGTCTTGAGGAAATCCCCCCACACCCAATTACTTGGTTAAGTTGGCCATATTATCATTTTATTCTTGTTTTATTTAGGTTGTAAATGACTTGTTGAATCCAGCCGGACAGAATCTAAGAATCAGAGAGGATCATCAGGTATTTTTTTATGACAGTTGGTTGTGTGATGCAGTGATTTTTTGTTCATGGTTCTGTTTGTCTTGGATATTATTGAGTTAGCAAGTTTTAATTAAAATCATTGCCTTGCTAGTTGTAATAGACTGGGCAGTCACTTCTATATTTACTTTGATGATTCATCCTCATAGTATCTATGATTCTTTGATTTACGACAACCACAACTTGTATGGCTCTTGCCAGATTGAAGCCTTAACCTGACAGAAACAGAGAGTTTGTGACATATTTGGTAAGCAATTATGATGTATTAAGTTCAATAACCTGTTGGCATGGTAATTTGTAAGCCAAACAACTCTTTTAAACCTGCTACTTCAGGTGTTTGGTCTAAGAATAAAAATCACACTCTCATCATGGGTGATGGGCCTTGTCAAATTTCTTTGTCATGCCATTTGTTATTTATAGTTTGGAAATTTCATGGAAAAAGTAGGTCATGAAGGGCTAGTCTGAAATTTGCTTGTACATCTAACAACCATTCCACCGAGCTTACATTTTTGCGTGAATTGAGATAGCCCACTATTTTGTGGGTTTTATCGGCCTTTTCAACCTAGGTTTATATAGAATGTGCATCTGATTAAGTATTTTCAATCAAGTGGTAATGAAGAGAATGAGATACATATACAAATCTGAAGTGTTTTCGTCAAATTAGGCGGTGTGTTAAGAGAAGGATTTGTCAGATATTGGATGTTGTAGTATCATTCAGTGAAACTTAATATTTGAGTTGGAGGTTGCTATGTCGCTTTGTGACTTTACTTATTTCAGTGATTATTGGACATGACATTTAATAATTGGTTACTGTAGGGAATCTTTATTGAAGGAGTGAAGGAGGAGGTGGTGCTGTCGCCGGCACATGCATTGTCATTGATTGCTGCTGGTGAAGGTAATTTTGAAACTAATTCTCTATGTACTTAACCTGTATAGAAAGCATTGCTACAAGTTTCTTATCTCTGCTTTGAAACTTTCAGTGTTCAAGATGCTTGAAATTTAGAAAATATGGTGTGCTGCCATACATACCTGTTGAAATTGTGATTTGAACATGTTAACTTAATAGTTACAATTTGATGTGGAACTTATTTATTTAGCTTTGCAATACTCTGTACAATTTTAGAGCTATTCATCTCAGAAAATTTTGGCCTCATTTTCAACCATGCAGAAACTTATTTCACTTAGTGGAAAGAGTTGAAGTTCATGTAAGTTTATTGAGATAGCTGAAGCTTACCTTCCTCTTCAGCCTGATCATAAGGTCCTATGACAACTTGACCGGGTTCTTGAAGTCCACTTTTTCTCTATTTTTTTACTATAATACTGGCTGCTAGATGCTTGTTTTGGTTCTGATTCCTTTCATTTCCAGTAAAATGCAAATCTTCATTCCGTTCCTTCTCTATAGGATGTTCAATCTTGAAAATATTAGTGTCAAATAAGGTTTTGTGGAAGGGGGTTGAAAAGCTTTGTCTCTCGATGCTCATTTTTTGCACTTATATGTTAATGAGCATTCATTGACAGTCACCTTTGAATGTATGGAATAGTATTTTGAGGGAAAAGGAAAAAGTTTTTTGGCTTATGTGGTTTCAAAAGGCGCTTAAAGATTCAATAGTTATTTGGATCTGTATGACAGCATAGTAAATTTTAAAGCCTCCTTGAATCGTCAGTATCATGATTCTAAGTTTACGTTATATATGGTCATTGTATTTGAATCAAGAGTCACTTTGTAATAGCAGATGTTCTCACTTTCACACATCGGACCTTCTCACTTACCTGAAGAGATTGCCTTTTACAGCCATTACAATAATATTGATGTTGTTGGCATAGAAAACAATTGCGGATGTGACTTGTAAGGGATGAATAAAATGGATCACGGCCAACATGAACTGAGTCTTTTCAAAATTTCTCTTTAATGGGTTTAAGAGTTATTTAAATTTTTTGCCTGATAATCAAATCACTATCACCCAATTGGTCTGCTGTGCTCAAATTTGACCTTCTAACATTATATAACCAAATCACTCATACCATGAGTGGTTTATATTTTGTGAACTAATAATTACTTTATCATGTTTTATAAATTACACAATAGATGAATAATATATTTTTTTTTGGCAAATTTGGGCAAAAGAACTGATGTAACATTTAAAAAAGTTCTAACACGGCAAGTCACTGTTCCATAATGGGCAACTTTGGGAGAAGGATGTGATTTTTGTCGAGACGTTACGTAATGGTGTTTTGCGAAAGAGCAAATCCAAAACCAGAACGGCGGAGTTTAATTCCATGGTGGTTGGATAAATCTGCGTTTTTCACTCAAAACTTGGGATTTATAGGTTTGATAGTTTTTAGGGTTGTGTCTGAGAAGGGCAAGATCTTTTGCCTATTTTTAATTATTGGTAGGACTTGAACTTTTAATCACTATCGTATTTAAGAATCATATTGTCGCTGGCAACAATGTAATTCAAGGATAGTCCTTGACTCTTTGAAAGATATATGATGTTGGAAGCAGCATTGTTTTATTTATTGAATAGCTCTATGAGGATGCAAGGACACTTAGTGTTCATTTTATGTTCATTTTATTTTACTTTTTAAGCGCAATGTGATTATACATTCTTTCTGTATATACCATAATGGTAAAGGAATGGAAGGAGGAAGAGAGCACAAGCTCATAGGCAGAAGAGCTTCATTAAAGAGAGGAAGGGGAGGGAAGAAAGAAAAATAGACGAGCTTAGGTAAGAAGAGAATGAAAAGAATACTGTGGATGAAAAGTGGCAAACTGTAATCTGGCATATGGCACTTTTTTGTGCTTTACGTCAGAAGAATGTTTTTCTTCAGTTTAGTGGTTTCAATAGATACTGATTAATCCAATCTTTGATTGATTAATATGAATTAAGTTGATTACTATGATGATGTATCCACTTATCTTATTGATAAAATCTTTGTCCTTGTTTGTTAAATGATTGTGCTTTTGATGACAGAACACAGACATGTTGGCTCCACCAATTTCAATCTTCTTAGCAGTAGAAGTCACACAATATTTACCTTGGTAAGTTGCTGTTTTCTGGTCCTATCAGTGAACTTCTAATGTAACTGTGTCGCACACATGGTATCTTCTTATTAAGGAATAGCCTATATCTCTAAACTCTGCATAACCTGTCAGTTAAATTGCTAAAAATGACAATAATACAGTGTCATGGTTCACATTGGTTTATTATCTTGTACCACCAAGTATGGTTTAATTTGTTGGTTCTCTTTTTCTTGCTGTCAGACTATTGAGAGCAGTCCTTGTGGTGAAAACAGTGAAGGGGAAGCTGTTAACCTCTCACAGCTGGTATGTTACTTAGTTCTCAAATTCTACATGTTTCTTGTTTTAAACTAAAGCTTATGTTGAAGACTTATGAATTTGTTTCATCTAACTTATGCATGCAGCATCTCATCGATCTGGCAGGTTCTGAGAGCTCCAAAGCTGAGACCACTGGCATCCGGCGGAAGGAAGGATCTTACATAAATAAAAGCCTACTAACTCTTGGAACCGTGAGGCTCCTGTCACTGTTGTCTTTGATATCAGAAATATTTGCATTACTGTGCTTTTAAAGAAACATAAAATGCTTATCTTGAAACTTCTCTTTTGTGAATTTTCAGTTTATATTGCGGCATGATCGCTTTTTGATACTCTGCACAGTGAATTACTCCCTTCGTACTTCTTATATTTTATATTACCCACTTTTAGTATCAGGATAAATACTGATATCTTACTTTCTTTGAATTTTTACCTAAAAGGACAATTTTTATCCCTTTTGTACTCCTCAATTATCTACGATGGCTCATTCTTAAAAATTTAACCCGCAACAGTCAAATATATATCTCTTTATTGTTGGCTGACAAGTCCTGCCACATTTGATGGAATCTCCACTGTCTCTCCTCTATCGCTTTCCCTTTCCTTGAATTTTGTGCAAGATACTAACATTTGAGTAGGTCAACTAAAAGAGATGAGATGAAGTACTTTTCTTACTGTTTGGCATAGGATTAAGGATTCATGAATGGTGAAACCCTAGGTATGTGGGAGACAAGTTGAAGATATGCACGAAGTTTATGATGATATATGGTCAACTTGGCCAAGAAGGAAGAGATTCTTAAAGAGATGAAGCTTATAGATGGGTTGGTATGTGTTGGTAGGCTTTCTGAGTATGTTTCAAAAAAGAAATCCTGTTAGTAAAATTTTAGAGGGGCTCTTGTGAACATGACTAGGTGCCAGTTGATGAAGGCTTAGAGAGAAATATAGGCCTGCTTGTTTTCAAGGTGATGAATGGTGGGAGACTGGGAGTTGACATAATCTAGGATTTAGTGGGGGTAGAGGCTGCGGTCAGCCGGTTACGAGGATTTACTTTTGTATGACGGATATATGGTGGGGTTTATTTATGGATGATCTGATTGATCGCCCTCTAGTTGGAGGGTCAGGCTGGAGCCCTGTTTCTCCCATATATTGTAAGTTTATTACTAGTTGGAGTAGAATTTTCAGTTGCAGGTTAGAGAAGCTATCTTTGGTTAAAAGATTGATACCTTTCCTATGTCGATGGATCTTTAACAACCTTTTTTGAAAATAAGGAGGGCAAGGTGATATTAAAAGTTGACATAGGTTATGAACATAAATTTTGAAAACAGGCAATAGGATATAAATCACAATCAATGAATTAAGCTCAGTAATTTGTCACTAGATAACATTAAGGAGCCAAAAGGTGATAATTCCCTAAGAGGATTGATTAAAAGTAAAGAAATGAAAAATTGTGTCATTTCGGTTTACCCAAAGATCCACAAGAGGAGTTATATGTAACTCGAATCCATCCAAATGCTTCTTACATCTCTAAACAAAGCGTATGTCTAAAAAAATGACACAACATAGAACATAGGCAGTTGGACTTGGATTATATAGCTTTTCTCCAATTTATGACATAAGCCTTCTAAGATCCCTGCTTGAAGATATTGCCGTTTGTATACATTTGCTAAGATTAATATTTTCATAATGATTCACATGACAAAAGTCGCAAAGTTTGGTCGTTTCTTCCTATGTTTTGAGGTGGTTAGTAAAGGAAGAATCAAGTTCTGCTGTGCTTTTTTGATGCTAAAGTGGGTTCATGATGGTGTGCTGTGGGTTGAGTGAGATAACAATTCTTTTGTGAATCGTAATAGGGGCTATGGGATCAAGGTGCTGAGAGATCATGTTGTATTTCTAGCCTCCGTCTTTTGTTGCATTATGTGCTTTTGTCACTTTTTTAGATTTTACATACCATCATTGGCTTCTCAGAAATTTCGTATTTTTTAAGGTAGAGATCTCTGGTTTAATGGTGCTGAAACTTTGAAATATTGTCTGAAATTCTGCATCGCCTTGTAGTATCTTCCTAATTGTTGGTTAACGGTGATAAATACAGGTCATCTCGAAATTAACAGAGGGTAGATCTACGCATATACCATACAGGGATTCCAAATTAACTAGGCTTCTTCAATCCTCATTAAGTGGTCATGGGCGAGTTTCAGTAAGTTTGAGTCTGTAAGTTGTTTGTTATTAATAACTATTTGATAAATTTGAGCTTTGGGTCATAGCTAGCCTATCATATTTTTCTTCCTGATGCAAATTGATATACTGATTTAATTATGCAGCTCATTTGTACTGTAACGCCTGCATCAAGTAATGCAGAAGAAACACATAACACTTTGAAGTTTGCACATCGTGCAAAACATATTGAAATCCAAGCTGCACAAAATAAGGTACATCTGTCTCCATTTGAATGTTATTGTTATTGTATATTGCAGCTTCTGACACATAATTAACCATAAACAGATTATTGATGAGAAGTCCCTCATAAAGAAGTATCAGAGTGAGATTCGCTTGTTAAAGGAAGAACTAGAACAATTGAAGAAGGGCATTCTCATTGTTCCCCAACATAAAGTCAGTGGAGAAGATATTGTATTATTAAAACAGAAGGTATGCATGTCTTTGTGAAAATGCTATTTAAGGCGTGTTATATCATAAGTTGCATTAAACTGCTGCTTTTAAATGCAATAAATAATACTACTTCTATTTCAAAATAATTGCACCATTTTCACATTTTGCACAATTCATATACTCATATAGTGACTTTGAACATATGTTTTTGGATTAGTTTCAATGTGTATTTTCAAAATGTAAATTTCTTAAAAAATTTCACTAATGGATAGTTGTAGTCTTGTAGATATTAATGGTCAAACTAGTGCGTTGACAATTTAAAAGTCAATGGTGCAACTATTTTGAAACAGAGGTAGTGTTTTACTGTATTCATTTGTTCAAGTATCCTTACACTTCTTTATAGCCATGTAACATCAGAAGGGAAACAGTAAAAAAAAATCATTCTGGTACCTGAAGGTCTTTGACTGAATTGTATGTTGTTTTCGATTCGGAATTAGAAAAAGTCCGTCTTCCCTGCTGCAGTGTATTTTTGATGCTTTCATGATACATGTTTATTAGAATATTTTAACTTTTTGAATTAAAGGGAGGAAATTTGTCTGGGATACAGTTGGCTCGTTGGCCATTTGTCATGAAGTGTTTCCAGATCAGCAATCCAAATCTTAATATGATTTGGGTTGGAAGAGGAAATCAACTGATGATCTGCTTGTCTGGTTATCCTGTTAGTATTTTGGTCAGGAAAGAAATGGGATCTTTTAAAATCGGAGTGGGTCCACTATAAAAATTTTCTGTGATAAAGTAGTCTAGCTATTTTTGTTGTAGTTTGATGGGGAATTCCCTGGGTCATTTTTTCCCTCTGATAACCCACTTGAAGGACTTCTGGTTCCCTGCTGCTGCAACTTCCTTGTTGTTCAATTAACATTTTCTTATCATTTATTAAAATAAGCATGGCTTCAAAACCCAGAGGGTCTTTTCATGTTGTGTTAGTTGCTGAATAGTTTATGCAAAGTCTGATCTAAGTTATTGCTGTGTTCTGGTTTGTAAAGCTAGAAGATGGCCAGGTCAAGCTGCAATCACGTCTGGAAGAAGAGGAAGAAGCTAAAGCAGCTCTCTTATCTAGAATACAACGGCTGACAAAATTAATATTGGTTTCCACCAAATCTTCACAGTCGTCAAGGTTTCCACACCGTCCTGGGCCAAGGAGAAGACATTCTTTTGGGGAAGAAGAGGTACATTTTCCCCTTCCCTTTTCTTTATCCACTTTGATTCCACATGTTCTAGTTTGTATATCTTAAATTTAGCATCACTATATGAGCCTGATGTTTATTATTTTAAACCTGATTTAAAAGGTTACTTCTGTGGCTTGATTGAGGCATTTTTATTGATTTACAGCTTGCTTATCTTCCTTACAAGAGACGGGATATGATTCTAGATGATGAAAACATTGATTTGTACATTGCACATGATGGGAATGCTGAGAATCCAGATGAAACATCAAAGGAGGAAAAGAAGTCACGAAAAAATGGACTTTTAAACTGGCTAAAGATTCGGGTATTTGCAAATCCTTTAGACAAACTATATCTGTAACCATTTACTCTTCTTTTTCTCATCTTGTACATCACCTTGAAGTATGATACTATGTGTGGTGACTTAATGCTTGTATCAGTGTGATCGGCACATTCCACAATTAAAATGTTCAGACCTATAAATATGCACATATATCCCACAGTGCCACATATAAACAGTATATTTTGATGAATATATGTACTCACATGGGAAATGTAGAATGACAAGCAGTAAAATGCTTTTGGCTATGGGCTCTGGCATGTTCACATCCTTTGGATGTACAATAATGATATAGTTTGGTACAAAATGCAAGCACAGCAATTCACATGGGTTTGAGTATCACTTGCACAAGAGTCTTTATCTTAGCATTCATGATAACCTTTTCTTTTGAGTTCTAGAAAAAAATTTGGTTGGTGGAACTTTCTTTTTAAGAGGCCTACTTCCCGATGTTTTCCTCCTTTCTCAAGAGTTAGGGGTTTTGACCACACTGCTTATCTTGTCTCTGTAGAATTTAATGACCAAAGACTGAGATTAAAATACATCAATGTATTTAGATTTTATCTTTCTTACTGATTTCTATTTAAGATATTCCTGGATAGAAGAGTCAGATTTCATCTCTTGTATTTATGAATGATATATATTTGAAAATATGAGGGCTTTTTCAATTTTGTGACATTCAAATTTGTCACTTTTCTTAGATACCCTTTCTATCTAGACCTTAGTGCATCTCTTAAGGTTTGGAATTGGAAGTTTATAATCTAGGGTCTGTTATTGCTCTTGAATCTTGTCTAAGTGGAATGCACAGTGGTTTTTTTTTTAAACTTTTTAAATTTACTTTCGGATGCTATCCCATTTGTAATAATTTTTACTTGTCAAGGGTATCTCCTTTTAATTAGATGATGACATTAACACATTCTTTTTCTTAGCTTAGCAGATTGAGTTCTTACTTGATGGTCATAGTCATATCTCTATCATATACATGTTGGACCAACATTTGGGATGTTATCACAATACATTCTGAGATTTTCTATTCTGCTTTTGGAGGCATAAAAACGTGAATTTAAAGTCAGAATTTTTGAAATTTGTACTATAAAATGGATGGTCTTCTAAAAGGG
Organism: Dysphania ambrosioides; assembly: GCA_026401315.1. NCBI lineage: Eukaryota > Viridiplantae > Streptophyta > Magnoliopsida > Caryophyllales > Amaranthaceae > Dysphania > Dysphania ambrosioides. The sequence goes on from CM048661.1 coordinate 10,758,547, forward strand.
ATGAAGCATCCTCTTAGAGGAAAGGAACCAGTGGATGTTAAAAATAGAATATCTAGGCATTGTGGCATTTTATGTCTTTCATATTTCTCGTTTCTCTTGTCAGTTTTATTAATTTATTCATTTTTGAATTCCAGAAAAAAGATAGTAGCTTGGGTGCTAGCAGTGATAAGTCAAGTGTGGTGAAATCATATAGCACACCTTCAACTCCGCAGGCGGAAAGCGTTAATCTCAATGCAGAATCTAGGCTTTCCCAGTCTTTGCTTACTGAAAGGACTAACTCTGCAGACCTTTCACCAGTGGTTAGACAGGACAGAGAAACCCCTGAGGATTTTTCTGGACAAGAGACACCTCTGGTAAGTTAAATTTCCTTTTAATTTATGAACTAGTCAAAAAGATGTTTTCGCTAGGCCATTTTTTACACAAGGGGCATAGATTACGCATAATAAATTTAGATTACCTTTGGTTGGGTTGTCAGAGTTGCTGAACCTTTTTTGCCCCCGTTTTCTATGAAGTGGAAACAACTAAAAGGAAGACGTATGAAGGGGAGTTTACAGTTAACTTCTCTGTCACTAGTGGAAGGCTGAAACTAAATGTATAGATACATGTTGGGAATTTGTTATTTCTTAAGACAACTGGAAACATACATATAAACTTGTCGAAGGGAGTTTGTTGGGCCAATACAATATACTTGTCAGAACCACTGGTTTCTTGTTTGTATTAACAAAGAAATATTTAAACATCTGGTTCGTAGGCTGTCACGCTTTCTAAGCCTGCACATCCTGTATTGTATCAAACTTGTAGAAAATTTGTCATCTCTCATCAGGTTGATCTTCAAATTACCCAACCAAACGGATTTCTATGATGGCATCTTGATTTCCTTACAGTTCTATTTTTTGGCTGTAATCTCCATCCAAGCAAAGTTCAGATATTCTTTTTACTTATTTCAAACCCAGGAAGTATTTCCTCTAACAAGTGTATCAATTTTGAATTATCTGTAGTGGAATCAGCATTTGTCTTTCAAATGCAATCTAGTATTTTTCGAGTGCCTTCTTCTAGTCTATACTGTTGTGAAAATTGTAGCTTTGTAGTGTTATACAAGAATGTTTTCCATGCATGCCTTAAGTTATATTTATAGCTTTCATCTGAAAATTCTGTCATTGTGTCAGACTAGTATGAAATCAATCGATCAGATTGATCTTCTCAGTGAGAAAAAAAAGATCCTGTCTGGTGAGGTTGCACTTCATTCAAGTGCTTTGAAACGTTTGTCTGAAGAAGCAGCAAAAAATCCTAAGAAGAAGCAGATTCATGTAAGATACTGGTTAAGCTTAAGTGGGCTTGAGATGCTGTTTTTCTCATGTCCCTAACATCAATATGAATTTTTTTTTTATTTCAGAATGAAATGAGGAAATTGAGAGAAGAAATCAGAGCAAAAAGTGAACATATAGCTTTGCTGGAGAAGCAAATTGCTAATACTGTGGCTGCAAATTACGACAAGATGGAGTGTTCAGAGATTTCACAAGTAAGTACTTCAATTATTTGATCCATTAGGTCCTTAAACGTAACCTCGATAGCTGAGCCACCGTTTTCCTCTGTTTTCTTGGTAATCACCAGACTGTTGCTGAACTCGTGAGCCAGCTGAACGAGAAGTCGTTTGAACTTGAGGTGGACTATTGTTTGTATTTACATTCTTGTGATTGCTTATCCTTTATTCTTATGTTTGAGAATAAATTTGCCTTTAAGATGAAACAGATTCTGTATGCCACTATGTTATGATGCTAAATGGAGAAATAAGGGAGCTAAGGTAGTTTAAGCCTTGCTTCCAGAAGTATTGATATTTCTTCCTCTTTCTTTTTTCCCCAAGTAAATTCCTGGTCAATAAGTTACCACACCACCATCTTGATATAGTGAATGAATTGAGACCGTATTCATTTCTTATTATGGCATGGGTGATGACTGATGGCCCTATTGGCTCATGCATGGAATTCCCCAATATGCTATTTGAGCAAAAGAATATGAGCATTTTGAAAAAAAATCCCCTTCATTTGGGAGCTGACTTCAGAAGTAAGGACATGGATGAAAAAGAACACTCCTTTGCAGTTTGCATCTTTCTTGTATTTATACTTCCCTACTTCTTGAAAACAAGAAGGGGTGTTTTTACTCTCCGACATTGACTTTTGATTCAGACATAGGATATACCTAAATCAGAACCAATAAAATTATGGTTTTTGTTTTTTGGCAAATGAAAAATTATGATCTGTAATTAGATATGTTTTTTACTCAAAGATTTGGCTAATTGCTGGGAACCTAGTGGTTTGATGGTGGGAGTTAATTTTGCTCTATGATATAAATTTCAAATATAAGGAAAGAATAGATCTTGGAAAACAATGATTTCTTTTACTGTTGTACTTCAATTACTTTGTTTCTTTATTTGTCTACTGAGTAATGTGTTTTGAGTATCTCTCAGTAATTACCTGTGTAATGAGAATATAGATGCTTTTGTTATATACTATGCTTCTAATCTTCTTTTACCACTCCATTCTTTGTTTCTCCATTGAAGAGAACGTTTTCAGATTTTTTTTCCGAAAAATTTTTGTCCTCTATTTTTATCATTTTTTTTTTCTATTTCAGTCTTTCTTTCTCTACTTGGTTTTTCTTCACCTTTCAAATTATTCTTTTCATAATATTGTCTTCAATAAGGCTTGTTTTTGTTGTTGTATAATATTGTCTTCAATTGTCTTGTTTGTATATGTTTGGGTTTTAATAATTTCCTGTACCATTTTATAGGTCAAAATTGCAGATAATCGGATAATCCAAGAACAGCTGGATGAGAAGGTGAAAAGCCCCTAGAGTCATCTGTTTTGTTGCTTTCTTTATTCATCTATGTATTGGCTTATCACTTTTCTTAATTGCGTATTTGCTGCCTGGCAGATTGGCGAAGTTGAAATATTGCAGGAAGAGATTAGGTCCTTGAAACAGCAACTTTCAGAGTGCTTGGAATCCAGAAACCTAAATCAATCATTCAATGATCCACAGCAATATGGTGGAATGCCATCCATATTTGAGGGGGTTGAGATTAACAAAGAAAACAGGTCATTAGTAGATACAAGTGAAAAGTTGCTACTACGTGTCCAGGTTTGCCACATCCTTATTTGCCCTTTTTCCAAATTATGCTTTGACCTGCCAAAGGAAAAAAAAACACAATATGGCTTTTGATCACTATGATGCTTTTTCTGTGTAAAATTCAGAACAAAATTATTCAAGAATCTCTTCTAAAAGAAAAATTACGTGCTTATAGCATCCTGATCCAATTTCTTACTTGTGTATCTCGTCATCCTTAAATAGACCACTGAGATTGAAGAACTGAAGCAGAAATTGACTGAATTAACTGAGACAAAAGACCAGCTGGAACAAAGAAATAAGAAGCTGGCGGAGGAGAGCTCATATGCCAAAGGATTGGCTTCTGCTGCAGCTGTTGAATTGAAGGCGTTGTCAGAAGAGGTTGCCAAGCTCATGAATCAAAATGAAAAGCTTTCTACGGAGATGGAAGCTTTAAAGAATCCACCTACGCAGCGTAGATCGGTTGGAATGCCTAGAAATGGAAGGAGAGAAAGTCACGTGAAACGCCATGACCAAGGTCCGAGCACTGCTGATCTTAAGAAGGAGTTGGCCTTTAGCAAAGAGCGAGAGCTTGCATATGAATCTGCCCTCCAAGAAAAGGATCAAAGAGAGGCACAACTTCAGCGAAAGGTGGAGGAGTCCAAACAACGAGAAGCATACTTAGAGAATGAACTTGCTAATATGTGGGTTCTTGTGGCGAAGCTAAAGAAATCACCAGGAGCCAATTCTGATATCTCTGAGCCTGCTAGCGAGAACCAGAGAACTGAAAATTGGTAATAATCTGACTAATATTTAGGCTTGTTTGAAATGTACAAAAGTTGGGGGCTGCAGAGAGTGATGTAAATTGAAAATGTGGAACTGTGGTTAATATCAGGGTTCTCTAACAATTTGAGTTTGATTTTGCCGTGAGTGCTGATGTGTGAGCGTTTAATGTTATTGATACCCTGATTCCGTTGTAATTAATGCCAATCAAGTTCCCTTTTGGCTAATCTTCCCGTTTATTGCTACTTTATGGTTGATCTCGATTCCGTAGTTTTCCCCTCTTCCCATACCCTGATTCCGTTGTACGGCTCAACTCGCCTGATCATCTCATCAAATCAAAACAAATGTAAAATATTCTGAAATCTAAATTAAAGCAATACTCCACTCAAACCACCCATACATAAATGCTCTATTGGATATCTGTCAATAATCTGCACCCCAATAATACAAGGGTAAATATTGGATCATCACAATATCATTCAAAGGCAAAAGTCATGACAAAAAACACACAGCACGTAATCAGCAAGCTGAAAATATACAAATTACAATGTATAATAATTGAAATAACATTTAAATAAAGAATAAATATAATATGACAAAACGTATTGTGCAACATTTTACTCAACTGTCATGACAAAATAATTAATTACTTGGATTAAGCAATAGATAAGGTTGTCTTCCCCATGTCCTGATTAGGAAACCAAATAGATAAATAACTCATGCACTCTCGTCGAAGGGCATCAAAATACAATATAAATCCAGATCGTAAACGGGCGCGACTCCGTCACCATAGCTAGATGAGATCTCAACTAATCCCAATTTTAAGTTTAAAACTTTATAAAAGAGAGACTCGTATTCACACGACCTCCAATAAGTGCCACTGATAATACCCCGTGAAGCTCCAACCTCTGATTGTCAATAGTCTAAACGTGCACTAGCCTAGGATTTATTGCTTATCCTTCTCTCTTTACATGATTTACTGTTTAAACTCAGTATACATAATCACCATAACTCACACCTACAAACATTATAATCACACCAATAATCTATGTTACGCTATGGTTTTAACCTTTTGATTTCCTTCTTAACTTTTTAACCTGTTGATCAAAGTCAACTACCCTCGTCATTAAGACTTGAAACTCTCCTGTACTCAATTCATACTATTAGTAATGAAAGAGATATATTAAACAACCTCATGGATTAATTAACCAATTAATTCCCCTTGAATCAACTATGATTCATCAACCAAACCTGATTACATTCTCATTAGTGCTAATGATTACACGTTAATCATTACACATCAATACCAAAGTATAATCCAATATAATCCAAAGTAAGGAGTATAACTCGTTAATGCATAAACAATAATACTCTAAACTTCTTAATCATGAAACAAAGCTTTCCCTTTTTATCCTAGCTCATGCTTCTAGGTCAAGGCATTGTAATTCATACATACTTTGAGTAAACCAAACGAGTGGCCACTTTTCTATAGCTATGCACCTTTTATGAATTGATTTCCTACATCAAATAACACCGCCTATATCAATACACCAATACTCATAATTTACATCAATCATACTAAGCTTTCTAAGATTTAAAACCATTTAAAAACATATTTTTAAGTTTCCCAAAAACAAACTCTAGTAGCTCAAACATAACACTACAAATATTAGTTGGAAATTCATTAAAATACATATCATAAAACTCACTTTTTATAACTTTACAAATCTGAAAATTTGTTTTCAATATAGTAACCAAATTACTCACAATTGTATCACAAAGTAGTCTTAATTTAATGTATGTATTAATAGTATATAATTTCAAGTTTTAAAACATGAAACCTCAACAATTAAACCATGATCTAATATATTATGTTCTAAAAATTTATTACAAATACCATAGTATTAAATTTTATCAAAATACATCATAATATAGTCATAATTCATGAAACAATTACTAGTATAAGAATTAAAGCCTTGAATCATGAAAACTAATATTTTTATAGTAAAATATTTGAGCATGCAATCCGAAAATTCATTTAACCTACAACCCCATAAAAATTAACATAGATGATTCACAAAATATATATATAGTTCAATGCAAAAATCAAGAACTTAGTATTAAAAACCCTAAATCATGAAACTAGCATGCTTAGCCCTATTACTTATGCATAGAAAATTCTGAAAATTTGTAGGATACATAACATAATTTATAAATCATAAAAACTTATATAATTTCAACATAAATTTAATCCATTATAAAATCAATACAAAACCATATAAAAACTTGTTAAACATGCATACTAGGGCACAAGAATCATGTAATCCCCCGAAATTCTACAATTATTTTTGTTATTATTTATTTTCCTAAGTAACCCGTTAAATCTAAACTACCGAAATCCTATCCTACTCAAATTTTATAATATCCGAAGTTCTATCATTTTATCTAAACCTAAGAAATTTACTTAAACCTAAACACTACAAAAAAAAAACCCACCCATGAGAACTACCCCCCTACTACTTAAAACCTCACAAAATCAATTCAAAGTCAAAAAAAAAAAAAAAAAAAAAAAAAGCTAAACCTACCCATATTAAAGACCTACCCCGTGGAAACTGGAAACCTCCCCCCACAAAACAAAAGCATTAACTTTTCCCCGCAAAACCACAAAGAAATTAAGAAAAGAAAAACAAACCCTTTCCCTTCCCCATCAGAACCCTTCCCCCCTACTGCCCCCTTCCCCTGCTGCCCCCCTTGCCCTGCTGTCAGCCCGCCCCGCTACTGCCCTGCCGCCGCGCCACTGCCACGCTGCCGCTGCACCACTGCCAGCCACCGGTGAGTCAGCCACCAGTCGTGGCTGCCCCTCTCCCCTTCTTTCCCCTCCTATTATCATGTAGTTTGGGTTCTTAATGAAGGATTTTCTTGTATCATATGCCTTGTTCTACATTTCATGTATGTTGGTATTACTAAATTCCACTAGATCATAATTATTGATGGAGTTAATGTATTATGAAATCATGTAATTATGTTGTCTTTGATTTTTGTTGGGTTGTGAATTGTTATTGCGCTTGGGTTTGATTGTTTTGAAGTGGGTTCATTATGTTTCATTTAATGGACATATGAAAAGAAGTGAAGATGGAAATTTGAATTGGGTGTGCCTTGAGGATGACCGTAGGAAAACAAATGGGGTATTAAGTTTTAAATGCTTGCTTGATATGAAAAAAAAAAATGATGTACCGAGGATCTTTTATTGTTTCATGTATAATTTTCTTAGTGGACTTTGGCTAGTTGGTCTCGTAAACATGACCTTGACTATGAGTAATGTTGCGTAGTCATATTGTATTTTGTAGCCTATTTCACAAGTTTATGAGCGATAAACTTTGATACTAATTAATGAGCATTGGTGTGTATTATAATCTTTCAGTTAACACTAGTAGTATTACATTTTATCTTCAAACTTGTGATTTAGGGAGACTTAAAAATGTATTTTGGAATGATTTTAAAGTCTTAGAAAGGTTAGTATGGTTGTTGTAGATTTGGTGTTGTTAGTATATTAATTTAGGTTGTATTATTCGGTGTAGGAGAATAATTGGTAGAAGGTCCTTAAAGTTAGAGAAGGTGGATACCCGTGCTTTTTACACCAAGTACGTACAATTACGAAGAACGTTATTTTTAATTAGGAGCATGATTTAGGGCGGATCATAAACATAGTATCATGTTTAGGGAACCCTTTGGATGAGATTGTTTGGTTACCCATTTGAAAGAATTCATGTTCTTTATTTTAGGGGCATGCTTTGGTGTTATTTGGGAGAAACCGCGATTTATTAATTGGTATTAATTGTTAATTAATCCATGAGGTTGTTTATTATTACTCCTTAATTACTGATAGTATGATTGGAGTAAAGGTATATTTTATAAGTCTTAATGACGAGGTAGTTGACTTGGTTCAACAGTTTTATCAGTTGAGTTTGAAATTAAAAAGTTAAAAAAATTACAATATAACAGAGATAGATTGAATAACTGCAATATTTACTGTTGTGTGCTACTGTGATTGTGCTTATTGAGTTTAAACAGTAAATCACTTAAAGAGAAAGAGTATAAGCAATAAAACTCTAGGCCAGTGCACGTCTAGAGTATTGACAATTAGGGGTTGGAGTTCACGGGGTATTATCCGTGGCTTTTGTGAGAGGCCGTGTGATCTACGAGTCTCTATTTTATAAGGTTTTAAACTTAAAATTGGGGTTAGTTGAGATCTCATCTATCTATGGTAACGGAGTCGCGCCCGTTTACCATCTGGATTTTTATAATATATTTTGATGCTCTCTGACGGGAGTGCATGGGTTATTTATTTATTTGATGTCCTAATTAGGACATGGGGGAGACAACCTAGTCTATTGCTTAATCCAAATCATTAATTAATTTATCGTGCCAGAATCCAAACCATTAATCAATTCATCGTGTCAGTTGAGTAAAATGTTGCATGATACGTTCTTACATTTCTTATAGATACTTAATTATCAGTTCAATTGTCGTGCTTTGTAATTCGTATGTACTCAACTTGCTGATTACGTGCCTCGTGTGTTTTGGTCTTGGCTTTCGCCTATAAATGACACTGTAATGATCCAATACTTACATTTGTATTGTTGGGGAACATATTATTAACAGGTATCTAAACAAGCATCCATGCATGGGCGGGTTGGAGAGAAACGTTATTTTAATTTGGATTTCGGAATAAATTATGTTAGGTTTGATTTGGTTTTAAACTGTTAGATTTGAATTAAAGTTAAACGTTATTTAGTACATTACAGTAAGGGCCGTAGAGGTTCCAGTTTGTTATATCAGGACTTGATTTACGTTTAATGTTATTTCATAAGTCTTTTGGTTTTTCCGCTGCAAAACTTTGTTTTATAGCCTTAACGTTTGAACACGTGGCGGTAGCTCACCGATAGTTCCTAAAGGTTTGGGTTTCGGAAAAATGGGAATTATCGGGATGTTACAAATCAAGGGAGAAAAGAAGAGATAAAGGAAGAAGAAGGGGAAAGGGAAGGTCGGCTGGTTGGCCGGTGGCTCACCGACTGCGGCGGCAAGGTGGGGTGGCTCCTATTTCACGTGCAAGGGTTGGGGTTTTGGGGTTTTTTGTTTCTTTTTCTTTTGTTTTGCTTTATAATGTTTTGTTTTAGGTAACTTGGTTAGGTTTAATAAGTATATATTTAGTAGATGTGAAGTACTAGGTTTCAAGGTATTTTGGGCTTAATAGGTTTCTCATGAAAGAAAATATCTTTTTGTAGAAAAATAATTTTAGCTTTAGGATTCAAATAAATACTTACATACTAATAAAAAATAATTTGCTATTTATTTTGGATATATATATATATAAAGTATATGTATTGCCAATTTTTATATTAATGCATAGAAACTTTTTTTGATAAAATGTAATTGAAATCTCATAATTTTCAGGGGATTACACCTCCAAATTGCAAAGGGAGCATTTTCGTAGCTTTGAGTGAAAAAAATTAAAAAATGTTGCTTTGGTTACCTAATTAATCATAGGTTTGGATGAAAATAAATTTAAAATTTGTAACTTTGGGTTATAATATATATATATATATATATATATATATATATATATATATAAATATATAAGGGAAGATGAAGATGACTAATTGTTTACACTAGCATCATGTACCCGTGCTATAGCACAATATTAATATTTAGTATATGAAACTAAAGAAATCTGATTATTATTATAGGATGTACATTGAATAAAAAAAATTAAGAATAATTAATTGGATGATTTCAAGTTGTTAGCATAAAATATAACTTGAATTTATATTTGATGATATACGAAAAGGATAATTTAAAAATTTATGTTAAATTTGTTAATTTATTAGCTCATTTCTTCATTGTACTCTACACTATTAGCCTCTTCTCCTTCTTATAATGTAAATAAAAGTAAAGGTGTTAACGGGACATATAAATTGATAATATTTAGAGAGTTTATTTTAACCTAGGTAATCAATTAAGTATAGTTTTTTTTTTCAAGAAACAAAATTAAAAATCCCAAGCTTGAAAAATAAAAAAGCAAAGTCGTAGCAAATAACTTGATAATCTAACAAATTATTGGATATAAAATAATAAGTAAAGTAATTGTACCTTTGGCTAAGCGGCTAAGCCTCAAAAATAAAACTACATTTACACAAAGTTCAATCATAAAGGCAGGATTAAAGAGAATAATTATCCGTAGGTACAACATAATGAAGTTGTAAGTTATCAATAGTATATGTTAACTGTAATCAAACTATTGTTCTCTGAATGCTTCAGCAACAATTTTTAAATTCAAACATAAGTTTCAATTTCACTTTCAGATCATCTTGTATATACATAAAATATAATAATTTTAAATAACTCACGTTAATTTACTCTATAAATTTAGTTAACTCTAACAACTTTGACATTATTAATGTAATTACAAATGATTCGATTTATCTTGCTATTGTGCAGGCACATTCTAGTTTTGAATAATTTTGGATAATTATAAATGTATGGAAATTTTATGTGAAACAGGAGATATGATTAATAATAAGATAAAATATTAAACGTCCAACTTTTTAATAAATTACGAATATATTTTTAGATTGTCTTGTTTAACGCCTCCAGCAAAAAAAAAAAAAAAAAAAAAAAAACGTTAAGACGACAAACGCCGGCGAAAATGAAACTAAGGCAACCGGAACACCACCTTCAAACGCAGGTATAACCACTGTTGACTTAATTCTACTGACCATCTTCAACTCCATATTCCGGGGATAAACATGGAGTAGTTAAACACTAAACCAATGTCGATGTTGGCGATTCAGCGAACCGCGCGAATCATCCACACCTCAGCAACATCTGATGCACCACGCCACACCAAATTCTCCCTACGCCCTGCGAGTCTGTAAGTTCGCCTGCTTTCTCAAGCTTCATCTTCACCCAAAAATTTTCTAATTACAATTTTTTTTTTTTGAATATTTACCTAAATCTGCTCTATTTTGTTGAAATTAGAATGTATATACTATGTTAGATTGTTTAAGTTTACTTCATTTATCTTATAATTTTTGTTATTGTTGATCGTTTTAGTTAATGAAGGCGAGATTTTCAAACAATCTTGTTTCATCATTTGTATTATGGCAATGCAACATTTGTTTACTGCCATGATGCTCATTAGTTTAGTCGTTGTTAGGGAACCGAAAAAGTCTAATAAATGAGTAAAGGTGTTACGTTTTGGTCTGATTCGACAAATTAGGTAACGTATTGTGTATCCTTACCCAATCCCAGAGTATTGGTGGATTAGGTTACACTAGATTATCTTATAGCTATCCGTATCTTAGAAATTATTGTTAGGTTCCACGGAACATGATGGACATCCTCGGGACAGCGTGGGAGTTTTAGTGAAGAATTGGCGGTGCATCTGGGAGAATAGAATGAAGGTGTGTTTGGAGAATAAGTTGGTGTTGAATTCTAGTTCAAACTTATAAACTTAACGATTGTAAAAGCAACGTGTTATTATGAGTAAGTAGTTATGATTTGAGTTTCGTTGACTTTATGTTAATAAAAGAAAGTACTGTCTGTTTTGCATTAGGTGGTATGCTTAGGATGATGCAGCAGTGATGCATGCTGGTTTGGAGAAAAATAAATTTCTTTTTGTCCTCTATATTATCCCTTGTTTACGTTTATGATAAGGTAGGGTCCATTGCTCCATTCATTCATTCTAGGGAGATTGTATGGGATAGGGCAACTTATTTGTGGCTGCCACACTTTTATATCACTTGTGTACTCTAAATGAGGCTCCAGTGTCTATTTTTTAAGTTGACAATGCTCAGAAATTTCACTTACAGAGGCCATCTTATAAGGCTTTGGTTGTAGGGAGATAGAGGAGCGTACTCTAATTACTTGAAGTGGATGATTCCACCTTATGGGTTGTTGGTTTGTCTAGGATCTTTTTGTTTAATTATTTTTTGTAATGTTTAATCATATCCGTTGGGTATCCAACTTTTCCAATATCGAATCTCATTTGGAAAAATGATTTCCTCTTAAGGTGAAAGTTTTTGTTTTGATGTTGGTATTCAGTAGGGTTTATGCTAAAAGGATGCTCCAACTGTTAAGATCAGATCACCAAGGTTGGCTCTGCTGAATCAATTGTGTGTCTTCCTTTCTTGTCATTCTTCATAGTTAAGGAGTGTGTTATGTTTGAAGGAGGTTATTGTGTACGGGATGTCTTGAGTTTGTTTATTGACTATTTTTGGATTGGTTGTGGGGTTTGGACAGGCCCAAAAGAAATTGACAATCTTCTGGTGTGTAGTTAGAGTGGATTTTTTGTGCATATTTCGAAATCACCTTAGTATGCAATTTGTTTTGGGAATGGTTAATATATTCGACATTCTAGAGGGCTAAGGGTTATGGAGCTATGAAGATTTATTTTGCTGCAGAAAATATATAAAGGAACTTGGTTAATAGTATGTGGAGTATATAATACTTGCACAAATAAAAAAAACATATCCTAAACCTTTGAAAATACTGAAGAGTAGTATAAGGGTAAGAGAGAGTCAACCCATAAGGAGATTAGATGCATAAAGTTTAACTAGACAAACTACAAAGTCATTTCATTGTTCGAATTTATGAACACAAAGCATATACATTACAAAAATACATACTTGATTTTGGGGTTGTGTTATGACAAGTTGAAAGTGTAGCATAAACTATTATTTACAAAATAATGTCAATCAAATCTAATTAGGCTGGTACTCATAGAACAACTTACATTCTTAGGCATGATAACAGCCATATTGTAGACCATCAAGGAATACTTGACAGTTAACTGTTGAGATTAACATAGCAAACCTCCCTATCCATCCTTACTTTTAATCAACACTAAATCAGTGGATATTGATTCAAAACTAATGTAATCTCCACAAGCAAGTAGCAACTTATAATGATTAAACTAGAAGCATTGTAATCATGAAGGTCCTCATTAATACTTAATCAATTTATACAATTAGATATCTAAATCATCTAGTCCAAATTATACTAAGTCTAAAGTACACCTATGGGCTGTAATGGCACGTGTGAACGTGTTTAGCCCATGGAGATTACATGATTGACACTTGAAAGAAAAATCAAAGGGATAAAGTAGGAGTTGCCAATGAATTATTAAATGAAGATTTATAAACCTTTACTAGAAAAGATTCAACAAATAGGGACAAATGGAAGGGACAATGCCCCCATAGCAAATAATAATAATAATAATAATAATAATAATAATAATAATAATAATAATAATAAAAATAAAAGATAAACAAAATATTAAAATTAGGGTTTATGAATGGAATGGATTTGAAGAAGATAAGAGAATGGCTCCCTTTTTTAAAACTTGAATGGAATTGGTTATGAATGGAATTGTTCCTTTTTTTTGGATCTGCTATTAGAGATGATTTTTTGTTTTCTTTTAAACGCAGAAAAAGGCTCCCTTGAGTCTGGAACTCTGGATTCATTTGGAAATCCTCGTTGTATATTTCCCTTCTGTGCACTGCTTGTGTAAACTTCTCCTAGTCCTTGTCATTTAACGGAGTAGCTACTTCTGAATATCTTCAAACTCTTTTTTTTTCAAATTAATTAATTTTTAAACATCTGTAATTCCCTGATAATTATATTATTTTAATGGCAACCAAAATATAAGTATTAATTATCAAGAATTAAACTTTTTAGTTCAGTAAAACTAAAGATTTTCTGCCAAATAGCATCAACATTTCACCCTCCCTACCTTCTGGGTAGGGTTGGAGGGGATAATCTTCATTTGCTACCCGAAGAACATACACCAAAGCCAAACAGGGACTTTTTACAGCAGCTATATATTCTTAGGAAATGTATCAATGCAGTCATAGTCCTTTTGTGCTGCGAGATTCACCATCATGTATTGGTCTCAATCAACTCTCTTAGAACTATCAGCTCGACATTGTGTGCTAGTACTAGCAATGAGACCTATGCAGTGCAGGGATTGACCTCATTAACGAGTGGAAGAATCGAAAGCTTAGTTATCTGCTATTATTAGTTCTTGCCATGTCACTTAAAAGAAATATAAATTCCTCTGCAGATATATGCTTCCCTATGCATAATCACGTAAGTCAGATTATCATTAAATTTTCTGATTCATCATGATTGTGGACATGTCGTAATTCTCCAAAGACTTTGACTAGTACTTTTGCCACCTGTTGGATATTAACTCGAGATTGTTACACGTTCTGCCTAGGTTATTATGGTCTAGTGACTTCAGAATGTTATTTGTGTCATGACAACTTCTTACTATCTTATATGTTACATTTGTGTACTTTTATCTTTTTCTGGAGTCATAGTTGTAATCTGATACTGGATGTTCCATATCAGGTGGGGGTGGAATTTTCTGGTGGCCATGCATTCAATATATCAGCTGAGTTTCTGAGAGTATACAGACCAGCTGCAGACAGCAAGATTTGTTCTGTTGGGGTCAAAAGGTAGAATTTGTGTGTTATTCTTGCTTGTCTATAGTTCCTTGGTAAAATCTTAAATATTCAGTTGCTGATGAGATTTATATATATGGTTATAACATTTGTAATATTGAGCTTGATAGTGTTTGTTCCCATATATGATGAGTTACTGTGCAAAAGTCGAAGGTGCGTACAGTGAACCAAACATTCAATGGTTTGATATTTGCTAAATGTAAGATGTGTACCACATGATCAATGATATGAGCTTGATAGTTGCTGACTGGTGACATGGCTATGTGAGTGTGAGGCTATTGAGCTTTTTCTGTATAGTTCCATTCTAATCAGAAACAGTTCGCTAAGTTCTCTATAGCTATTATTAAAACATTGTTATAGCTGCCTATCAATATTTGTTGTTTGTGATCTAGGCATCACTCCGTAATAATGTAAACTCCACGTACTCCTAGGCCCCATAATAAGGTAAACTCAATTTACACCTAATGCGACATAGGAATCATAATGATCAGTTCACTGAGTACGTCATAGATATTGGTTAAAATGGCACTATGGTTGCCTCTATGAACTGCAACCCTCTTGCTGCTATCATGCCCCCTAACATCGTTGCCTAAAATAACCGAGGAAACAACCATCTGAGCTCTCGTTTATAACCTCTAAGAGTTACAGCAGCTTCTGGTCGTCTCTGCTTGATAATCTTCTGCTCGTCTTTAGCGATCACTTTCGGATTGGGAGTTCAGAACTAGGAGAGTCACTCAATTTAAGTTCATTGTAGCTGCAGCTTTGTTCCTATCTCTGCTGCGGATTGCTAGTACTCGACCTCTGCTTTCTCTTTCAGTATGATGGGGGGCTAATAGGTAATGAATGTATTGGGGACTTTCTATCTCTTTCTTACATTTAACCCAAATTTACATATTTTATAGTTGGATTGTAATTTATTTTCTGTTATTAACCAAGTTAGTTTTCAACTAGTTCTAAGCCAAAATGGCAAATTAGTTTAGCAAGAAATTTCAGTTAAGGGGAGTTATTTTCTAAATAATTTGGAAATTTATGAGATAGATCCTAACTATGGTTGATTGATTATTGTTGATATGGAGTATAGTTATGGAGTTGGCGAAGTTATGGAGTTGGTGATCAAGTATAGTGGATTGGATTCTCAGAAGTTAATTGTAACTTCTTAATGATTAAGGATGTGATTATCAATTGAGGTAACTTTTATATTCATCATTTTTGTGTGTGCTTATGTGCCTAAAATAAAATTTGAAATTATCATACATAAATAGCTATGAATATCATGAATATTATGCATATATTTTGACATGAATATTATTAATTGATTATGGAATTGTTCGAAAGGATGTTATAAAGTGAAAAGTTATTAATAAGTGCCTTATGGTATAGTGATGTAAATTAAAATGAAAAGTAGGCTTTAGTGGCATATGGCATAGTGTTGTAAATTGAAATAGAAAGTGGGCAAAATATAAGTGAAGGGAGTATTATAAATCAAAGAAAGGACTAGAAGGTCAACGTGTAAGTCAAGTTATGTTATGTAGCTAAAGCATATACTTGCCAATGATTTTTGCATAGGGAAAGGTCTATGCCATACATCATGTTTTAAAGTAAATGTTCATTGTTTCCAAACAATTGCTAGGTTGTTTCAAAAGCTTGTTTGAACAAAAATTTTTGAAAATAAAATGTTTTGATAGATTGAAGTGAAGGTTGTGAGTTTTCCGCTCATTTAGAATTTTGTTTGTTTGTATTCTTTTCTATATGAAGCAGGTTTGTGGAAACTCATGTTGGATTATTCTATGGTCGTAATTCGCTTATTGAATTGTTATTTATACTTCTTGAATTGATGGTTGTATTAGGTAGTGTTGTATGGCATCTTGATTAATCAAGGGTTGTTATAGTTGATGAGTTTATCGTTATTTATTCAAGGTTTAATTTTTAGGCCCATCTCCCACAAGTTCGGAATAGTTATTTAGTTTTCACTGCATAATTTGAATTAATTATAATTAATCAATCAGGTTCTTAATTAAAAGTTTTAAAGTGCAGGTTGTTACTCTTATAATTGCCTTTAACTTTTGTTGTGATTCTTCATTAGTAAGAGTAAAAAAATATTTTTGATACATCTCGTATGAAGGAGCAAAAATATTTAACCCTAAGCCACACATAATGTGGGTCCCACAACCAAAGGTCGTTAATTTCGTTATACCTATCATTAGAGATTCTTTCTTTTGTTTGTTCAATCAAAGTCTATCCACCAACCCGTAATAAGGTAAATTACACGTACTTTTAATCTGACGTAGGTCTCATAGTGAGCAATTCACTACGTAAGTTAAAAAAAATTTATGTTTGTCTTCTTTTGTTATAGTTTGTTAAATAAAATTCTTTGGCAACACCTCATAATTAGGGTGATAATTAAATACGAGTAATTGAACTCGTGTATTATTAATATATATGACTAAGGTTTCATAATAAAAAGACCATTAAGTAGGTATTGTCGTTAAAAGTTGTAAAGGTTGCCTATTATTTATCTTCTCATATATTGTAGCTGTAAAATACGGACTAATAGATTTGGGCAACATCTCATGATAAGATATGGTTACAAGTTATAAACAATAATGTTGAGGTCATTAAATTGGGGTATATAATGTTGCCTGTAACAAATTTATTGGAGTAAATGTGGCTAACAAATAGTGAAATAGTGCATATCAAATTCAATGAACTTGCTTAGCTTATTCATTCAGGGTCATAATAGGATAATAAAATATGAGATAAGTTAAATGTTTAATAGGTCACCAATTTCGGATATTTTCGTGAAACAAACGTAACATTATATTTCTTCTTAATTAGGATTACGTTAAATTTGTTAGGTTTTCCAGAAATCCTAAGGGATTGAACAAACTCAATTTCTCCAAATATGAGATAGATTGTTTAAACAATCAATATGTTGTTAAATTCATTACGTGAGATCGATATATAATATCCTTTAAGAAATCATAATGTTAGGCAAAATACAAACTATTACATGTTAAACTACAAAGGTCATGCACATTACCCTTTACATATCCAAAAGCTATCGAATAGAGCTTTACTAGCTCTTACACACCAACTTAAACATGATACATATAATAAAATGACGAGTTATTACTATTTTTATTTGTCCTCAAATGTTTGAGACACCATACTTATGGTAGTAAAAACTGAGAAGAGCCTCTGAAAACCTTCTGAATTTGAAATGGGAAGAATGAAAAATTTTCAAGTTAGTTTGAATTATGCTTTGCCATTCATTTCAAGAAGACCATTAACAAAAACCGTACCAAATCCTACATATCCTACATGCCATAACATGCATCATATAAACGTTATTATTGATGTCCATACTAAAGCTTAAAACCCTGAAACCACACTAGAAATTCACAGAATTCTACAATTCTAACTAAGAATAACTTTTCTTAAAGAAAAATGGACCAATTTAATGAAAATGCATCATTCTCAATAGAAGAAGTAAACATTTTCATCCTTTATATAACGCTTGATCAAAGACACAAAACAAAACAGTTTGCTATATAGAATTAAAGGGGGAAACATAAAATTAAAAAAAATCAATAGACATTCACTCTCCTCATCTCTCACAAATGAGAATACGAAGAAAAGGAAATTGAAAATCTTAAATCAAAGGGTAGTAAAATTCAGACATCCATTGTACTACTTATAAACCATTAATTTCATTGAACCACACACAAACCAGAATTATAACACTTAAGACACAAAGAAAACATAAAACAACTGACAACCTTAAAACATTAAAACATAAAACTAAAAATTATAACTGTCCTAGAGATATCCTTAGGTCTATCTCTCCTTGTGATTTGCTGAACTTAAAAGATGTAATAATAATAATAATAATAGTAATAATAATAACAATAATAATAATAATAATAACAATAATAATAATAATAATAATAATAATAAATAACACAAGACGACTGGCTTATACCATGAAATTGAATTCAGCTCTTCTCCAAACAATCCCTAGCTTCGATCATCAGAATTGTCCAAGCTTCAACTCGAGCTCTTCATCTGAAAGAGTTTGACAGAAACGCACTATATCTATATTGGCTACTGAGCCTGCCTGCTTCAGTAGCTCACCAAATCGTCCCTCGCTATGCTTAGCAAGCTTCAGATACATACAATAATCCTTATATCGCATGTACATACGAGACAGTCCAGCCAGTATATGAAACGGTGGCAATCCTTGGCCCTTTCCACTATAAACCTTACCAATTCCAACCCCAAGGGACAGATCAATTGGGGGGTAGCCGTGTCCGAACTGCACTCCGTACTGATTCACAGACCTGTATGGAATCTTCCTCTGTGCTGGTGCTCTTCTTGGCTGACGTGGACTACGCCTGGCCCGAGGAGGCTGCGCCAGAGCCAGACGGTCAGCCTCTGCCTGAGGCTTGCGTGGGCGGCCTCGCTTCTTAGGACCATGAATGATTTTTACATGTTCAGTAAGTTGTTTCTTAAACCTGAACCTTTGGTCGCATGCGGTACACTCATGAAGGTACACAAGTTCATGATAAGTTCGGTCATGAACAGGTTCAACAGGAAGTTCCTCCACTGGATCGGCACTTATCACCATTGGAGCTTTTCCACTGTCGTTAGACCAAGGACCGTTAACTTCTTCTCCTCTCTCCACCAGATTTGGCTGGGATGAGGCAGTGCTTTCGATGAGAGACCATGATGCTTGTGGTGGTGGGTTCTTGCGTAGGAGTCCTGTAGGGGTCATGGTGCATGAAAATGGTGAGGGATGATGAATATAATTAAAGAGAGTAATTTTTTTTTTAGGGAACTTAGCAAATTAAAGTTAAGTTGGTGAGTTAAAAGGATGAAAATGGGCTGAATTTATAAGGGGGAGTAGAAGAAATGAAGATAAGTTAGGATAATGCATGCAACTTTCTATTTTATTAATAATAACAATACATCTATAATTATATGGTAAAATATTAAAGATGAGATTTTTTGAGAAATGATGCATGCAACGAAAGGTGACCACTTTTTAATGTTAAGGCTCTTATTTTGTTACAAAATCACGCGAAATGTACTAGAAATTAAAATTTTATTGTTTTTCTATAGGATCAAATGAGATTGTTTTCAAACATGGAAGATTAAGATATTATTTCTTACCTTCTTTTTCTTATTTGCATTACATGGAAATAAATGAAAAAGATAATGGATCTTATCTTTCTTAAAAAATAATCTTAAATAATTAAATCTTCACATTATTTAGATTTTGATCAATAATTGAACCTAAAATGATAACATATCACATATGATACTCTAACAAATCAATAATGTATGCAATATCTCCCCTATTTTTTTCCAACTTCAATTCATTTCATAACCTTCGAATTAGTTGCGACACTATAATTCGTAACGTTGCAAGACTTGCAACTCTTGGAGTCACATGCAACATGCAAATAAGTAATTTTTCAATGATCGCTCTGATCGTTGCAAATCCCTCACGCGCACCCCCACACACTCAGATCACACTTTTTAAGCCTAGGCCGCCCAGACTCTCACACTAACACTTGAATATGCAATGAAACATACCCACCCATCCTAACACACTTACTACACACCCACAAAAAAGCATAGTCATCAGGTCTTGGCTTAAAGACATAGCTGCTGTTCTATTTTGGGTTCTCTGGTTGTTTTGTGTGTCATAAAACCGTAGTTTACTTTAGTGCATGATCAAATTTAAGAACTAAAGATGCATAGAATTGATTATTGATGCATTTGCAAACAATAGAGTAGACAAATATCAGCTGATGTTGGTGGAGACCAGTTTGGATGAAAGAGCTAGCTAGTCTTTAATATAACTATTTCTTCAAGGGATCGAACTAAGCTAGTGGTTGTAACCTAGACACATCTTGCATTTTACATTGTTTGAGATAAATCTTCATTTGTTCAACCCTAGTAAATATACTTTTAAAATAAATAAATAAAACACATCTTAACCCCTATGAAAACGATTGAAAAAACTGAAATTGTGGTCAAGATTCATGAGCAACAACTCAACAAGCCTATACAAGACTATATTGATCTCTGGAATTCACTACTCAGTCCTCATTTTTACGAAACCCATGTTCCAATTTAATCTAGTCAACTATAGACGATGACAAAAATCATATATGGATTGTTTTGCATTTTCAAAATTAAACCTTCTCATATAATCTTAAGAAGCATTCAACCTTCAGTCATTTTGGGATCACCTTAAAATACTTACCGCAGACCTTATAGAGTCATATTAGGCTCTAGCTAATAGCATTTGGAGTCATCTACTTTGATTCTAATACTCATTTCAATCAATATCTAAAATGTATACAATTAGGTCCTAAACTCGTTTTTAGGGACTTAGGTGGCTTAATTAAGTTATTGCACGGTTCAAAATCTCCTCATAGGATGACCCAAGGAAGGATCTAGTACCTTTTATCTAATTTTGAAAATTTTACAAAAAAAAACATATCAAATACAATGTATAATACTATTCAAAAATTCAATATTTTTGAGTAATTTCAAAACTAGTTAGAGAACCCTTTGAAATACTTACCGTATGTTTTATAAGATCCTTATAGGCTCTAGGACTCTACAAGTAATAGAAACTATCTAATATGTACCTAAGAAATCATTTCAACTGATTTCAAAAACAAAACCTCCTTATAAAACCCTTTAAAACATCTAATACCTTTATTTTAATCAATTTTGAAATTTTTTTAAAAAAAATGTCAAAAAATAACTTCAAAATTGAATCACTTTGAACAATTTTTGACATAGTAAGGAGAACCCAACTTTGATAAGCTTTCCATGGCTCTAATAGTCATAAAGACCCGGAGTGATGGGAAATATCTTTCAACTGATATAAGAATGTACAGTACACAATACGAAACAAACTAATTAGTAAGAACAAGCGACTTTGATGAACTTCAACAAATAAGTTAGACGGGGCCAACAAACAATTTTACAGCAAAATGAAACCTCGAGGCTTCAGATCAATGGAAGATTTGCTTCCCATAGCCTCCTAGATAGACAAAATGACATACGTAAACAATAACATATTCTATTCTGCGCTCGTTGCTCCTAATGGGGTACTCAGATTACAGAGAAAGATCAGAGCACGCATCTGCTATTGAACAAGGTTATCTCCATCTCTATTTACGATTCCTTAATACTCAGTCCACTATAAAGCCATACACGACCTCTTGGTTAGGTTAACATAGCTTCGAGCAACTCAACATGTCAATAATTCTCGTAAGCTAGGGGACTCTCCTAGTCCAAGAAGAATACCTACCTAACCTGGGGTTTTTCTCAAATTCTGGCGAATGAACTGTCAAACCACGATCAAACAAATATCTCTTCAGAAACTGAATCAAACTCTAATACCTTACTAAGAGTATGAAAATGGTGAAACCCACATCACCAGGGGACTCTAGGAGATCCACACCCAATTACTTCTACATACGACACATCGAGAATAATACTTGGAAGAAAGGCCAGTAGCACCCATACCCCCACAGACATAAAACTACTGCAACACCCCCAAAAGAGTACTAATCCAAGTCCACCTAAGTTCTGATTCATAGGAATGCAACTGCGCATTACTAGATTTCGGATCACTTCAGAATCCAATTTGGTCCACACATACACACCATCTAACCAGCACCCAGGCGACAATGGAATCGACATTGATCCATATGTAGTTATGTACGCAGATACGAATACTGGTGACTATGGGGTTCTGTTAAAGTCCATATGTATGCAACTAGTAACGCCGCTAGATGTCGTGTAACATTGGAGTCGACATTGATCCATATGTACCCATCTACGAACACGAGGGAGTATGTTGAAGAAACTACTAAAGGTTCTAGATCTCGTGTAACAATGGATTGGAGTCTAGTTTAGTTTAGCCCACATCTAAGCAATTATCCCATTCAATACCTTTAATTTCATAAAAATATTGTATCTTCAATCAAACAACAACAAAATCCTCGAATAATTAATTTCATGAGTTAATCGGAGATCCACCCCACAAAGTCAAGCAAATACAGTAAGTAATAAACTAGTGTAAAATAGACCAAAACACGAAGAAATTCAGAAAGAAAAATAGAATGTTACAATCTGAAAGCATGTCAAAGTGCAAAAGATCTAGCTAGTTTTCTGATCGGGCATGGGGAAGAGGCCCATGTTAGGAGCACCCCTAGGAGGCGAAAACCCGAGAAACTTCTGCAAATTGGTTCGAATACTAACCGAACACAACAAGTAAAGAAAAGCCATGGAGCAATCGGTCATATCATGACCAGGCAGATTCCGATGACTCATCTTCTGCACAATCTTAATCGGTACAAAGGGTATCTTGGCCACAGGCTTCCCATCAAAAAGCGAGTTCAGTAACCCAAACACCATAAAGAGAACAAGCGCCACAACAGCCCCAGACTTGAACTTGAACAAAGAGAGATCGCGGCTGGCATCTTTAAGGCTGGTCTCTACGCGATCCTTCTTCTTTGTTTTGTTCTTGTTGAGGGTTTCCAGTTTTTTAGAGGACTTGTCGATTGCCGATTTCAGGGATTTGTAGGAGTTGGTGCGGTAGATTAGTAGGTACGAGATTGCTTCACAGATCATTGCTGTGCATAGGGAGATCCCTAACACAGTTAGACTGTCGGAGTATTTTGATGTGGATAGGAATTGAGTCGCCATTGTTGCCTGATTTTGAGATTTGAGAAAGGAGTATTTTCTTGTAGTTCGAGATTCTTTTTTGGTTATAGAGGGGTTGAAGTGGGCTGGGCTGGGCTGGCTTGGGGATGTATGCTATGCATCATAGTTAGCTATTCTACCTAAATCAGGTTGTTCGGCTGAATATCAAAAATCTAAAACGTGTGAAGCAGACAAGCAGTGAATCAATAACTTCAATATTACAACAATAAAACATTTAAAAGAATTATTAAGTAGCTTTTGGGTGATAATATACTCGAAATTAGTTTATCATTACTTTATCTTTAGTAATCCGTATTTAAACTACTTTGTAAAGAGGTGTTGGAAAACGTATTACATTTTAATAATGATTAAAATATTCAATTCGTCTCAAATTAATTTACACTTTCTTCTCAAATTACATTTTACATTAGCCTTTAAGGAAATAACCTTCAATTATTTTCATACATCACTTTTCTTTACATTAAAATAAGAACTGACAACTAAATAACAACTTATCATCAAGAATTATATACATTTATAAGCGTCAAAACAAATTCTGGGTAGAAGGAGTAAAATTTATAACACACACAAAAAAAAAAGATACGAGATGGGCATATTTTCAATAGTAATCCTAATGAATTATGGCCAAAGCAATTGTTTAGAAAATTTATTAAATTTTCTATAAGTACTTTATATGCCTCTTGTGGAGATCTATATTAACTATTAGACGGGGACCAATTGAGAAAAGATAAAATAAATTATGAGAGAAAGTTGCATTAAAGGTGATGCATTAATTAAAAACATATCAATAAGTCAAACGATGAATTCATTTAGAAAAAAAAAACAATTTTATGAAACAAATATTTTCATGAAATTATAAAGATTATACATCAACAAAAATTTGTAAAAAGCATTCAGATATGAAAGGAATTAGCTTTTGATATAATCTCACTTCAAAAATTACTCAATTAAACTAAGAATAATTAAAATAAATATATTAAATAGTTGTATCATTAAAAAAAACATTGACAAAACAATAAAAATATTTACTAAATTTCATTGGTCAATTCATCTCATTTGCTATTAAATGGAGACAATAAAGGAATAAGATTTAGAATATTATCAGTCATGAAAAATAAAAAAGAAATAAAAATATAAATATACAATAAAAATCTGAAAAATAAACATAAAAAATGATTAAAAATTAATTACTTTATGCTTCAAAATAACTTGAATAGGGGATTCCTTTTTGAAAATTACCACCTCAATTTCTTAACATTATCTGATTTAGTGAGAATTTAGGGAGGACAGACTTTAAGAGCTAGATTTGAGAGTTAGAGCTCAGGGAAATGGTGGTATGAGTCAAACAAATACATGATATTGAAAATGGTATTTGATCAATGTGTCGGATTAGACTACATAGTAAGTGGCGTAGATGGTTAAGTTCTTACGTATCTAATATTTTTACTTGGCCTAAACTTTTATATTTGAATGAAAACCTTCCCTTTTCTTGTTAAGCCCTTGAGACTTGTAAGTATATCTGATTTTTATTAAAGTAGAATTATTTTTGCATTTTGAAACTTATTTATTAATTAAAACTAATTTTACTACTTAAATATGTTTTTACGTACTAATTCGTTAATGTTTTTTTTGTGTACGAGGTTATTGATTTTATTGATTGTAGACACCAAATCGTTTCTTCTTATCTAGTGGTCCAATACGAACCAACTCTTATTGGAAAATTTTGGACAAGATTGAGATAGAATAAACCAAAATCCAAACCATGCTAAAAAACCCAAAACACTTCAAAATTCATACCATTACTATAGGCCCAAAACATAAATTAGGCTCTAAACCCTTACTTTTAACCTAAAAAAGTTCCTCACCGACCTTGCTAAATAAAATTATTAGCGTCTTAATTTTGAAAGTAAGTGATAGGCACTTTGACTTAAGCATCAAACATTAAGCATGAGCATCAAACACTAAGGAGTATACTGTCAAAGGTTGGAACTAGTCCTCTGAATGCAACAATGGAGCATCTGATGCACCAGCGTCCAACACTTAACCCTTCGGTGCTCCTTCAAAATATCTCATAAACCTTCTTGAAATCTTCTTACTTAAAAAAAGATTCCTTATGAGCACCTAACACTAGGACTTGACTTGGGTGTTTGACGCCCAACACCAATGCTTTACGTTGATAGTTAGTATCTAACATTTGTGTGTTGAACGCCCTAGGTTAGTATTAAGTGCTCAGGATCCAAACTCTTTCTTCTCTATAAATACCCTAGATTTTTATAAGAAAAGTGTCTAAAATATTTCAAACCTAAAAATTATTACACTACCTAAATACATCCTCAAAACCAGTCAAAGTATCCTTCAACCAAATTAAGGACCTCTCAAGGCACTCTAGCCGTTTCTAAGCTAAGGAAGAATGGTAACTCAAGTAATACTAATACTCAATCAAGAGTTCAAATAAGGAATCATCCTCAACAGTGAGATAATTAAGGATCCTCTTAAATTCAATGTTTTTCATTTGTCTTCTTAAGCTCGCTTCCTTTTTCTTACTTTAATATCTAGTAGTTGTTCATTCATGGGATTAAGGCTAAGATTTTACAAGTCAAGGATTGTTTAGGGACGTAAAATTCCCTTTACATGAGACTATTTTCTCTTTTAATTTTCATTTTGAGTCTACGATCAGCCAAAGATGCACCACTCTTAATGTTATCTTTTGATCAAATCTCAAATCTTGTACTTTACTATATATAAGCTCAATCAATGATGTATTAGTCAAGGAGAAACTTTCTTCTAATACTAGATATATTAAAGTCTCATAAGTCTAACTTTGAACATTAAGCTTCAAGTAATTATCCCTCTAGGATGATCTTTAATTAATCAAAGCAAGCACCCTTCCTTGCATTTTATTTATGCATTGCATATATACTAGCATATCTTTTCTTATTATTGTCCTTTAGTTTATGATGTAGAAGATGAACATCTTTACTTCTACTTGACCCAACCAAACTGTTAACTTTTTATGATCAAACTATAGGTAGTCACCAACCTTAAATATTTTATCTAAGTAATGTCTAATCTCATTTTCACATACATATAATAACTCAAACATTGATAATTTATTTTTGTTCACAATCAATGATGTTTAAAGGTCTAATCCAAATTTCTTCAAATTGGATTGTTTAGGCTACATAGACCAATTTGGAGTGTGTCATGGAAAAAACTTCTTTAAGTCTTCTTTTATTTGATAAGTAAACCTCCAACTTTACATGCATAAATTATATATTGCATATTTATATTTCCGCACTTTATTTATGCAAAAACTTTATATTGTTGTAAATGATGTAGGCACCTTTATTTTTTCACGTAATTGAAGTCCTATTAAAGTTCATCATGTCTAAGCAGATAATTTTTGGACTATCGGTTTTAGGACCCCTTAATATTGAGCACATTGAAATGATCATATAATTTAGATGTTTACATGATCTTAACATTGTGAATCCATCATATCTAGATTTACTTCTTGTTTGCGTATGTTCCTAGGAACAATAAACCTAATAGTTTTCCCTTAGAATTAAATTTGCAAGCACATCATATTTGAATAAAATTGATGGTCTTTAGTATTCGGGACCTACTTTGAGTCACTTAGGGAGTTAACCTAAGAAGATGCTACGTATTTGGTTTCGACTCCTCAATAATGATTTTTCGGACTTGAACCATACAAAAATAATCAAGTCACGATGCTAACCCTTAATAATTTGCACAAACAGTAGGGCTAGCATGAAAAGACTCCCTTTTTTCTCCTCACTAAGAAAAGGTTGAGGTTCAACTTACCATTGGCAAAAAATTCAAGACTTAGCCTTAACTAGAATCTTCTCAATTATAGTTTGCATTATGCATAAGACAACCTCTAACACGAAAGAATATAACCTTAGTTTGAAGCATACACATAATGTTATTTTTTTGTTGTCTCACATTTTCATTTATATCTTGAGCTAAATACATCTTTTCTAATTAATCTCAACAGTGAAAAACTACAAATAAAGGAAATGATATATACCATAAATAACAAAGCCAAATCATATGCAAAAACATTTAGTGCATGATATTAAGTAATACTTTGTATATCATCCCAAAACTAATGTCGTATTTTTCTGTCTCACGAATTCATTCATACCCCCATCACCAAATTCATCTCTTTGCAACGAAAGACATACGATAACATAAAAAGGAGATGTCATATGCCAGAACAAATCATATACAAATATTTTGTGATACTAAGATACGTCACCCCACACTAATATATATTTTTTGAATTGGTCATGGAAGGGCCCTTTGGGCCGAGCCCAATTGTTATGATACTCTAGCCTAATCTATGACTTATCCCATAAGAAGCAAGCTTGGAGGTTGGTAAATGGATTTATCCCCCTAAGGGATTTTGTCTTAGTTGGTTTCCCACATTCAAACTAAATGTAACTAAGGTTATTATAATTTATTACTTTGTACTCGAAATCAAATATAACTTATAAACGTGTGTTTCACTTTTCACTAAACCATCTAATTTTCTAAACAAAAATTTATGATAAATCTACAATACCCAAAAATAAACCAAGAAAAAAAATCAAAAATTTGTTGCTATTCTCACTCCACCATAGAAATTTAAATGCTAACGACATAATGTGGCATGGTGATGCCACCTCACCCACACCCACACCCACACCCACACCCACACCTAAAGCTCGCACTCACCATTTTAATTTTTAACACCACCTTCTTCAACTCGAAAGTCACATCTCAATCAACCAATCATCAATTTCTTTTTTTTTTTTACCCTATAGTTTTTTTTTTTATCGAAACTCACCATTTTAACCCCACCCCCTCCCCTTTGGGTTAAAAAAAAAATTGCCTCTCATAAGTCATAGCATTCATGAAGTAGTACCTGAGTACCTCACATCTCAAAGAACCAATCATCAAATATTCAAATACACTTAGTATTATTTTATAATGTAGTTTTTATACACATCATTTCTTTTTTTTGTTACCGCGTAGCTTTTGGTTCGTCAATTCTCTCTTCCATTCCTTTTCTCTCTAGATTTTCCTGCAACAAATTACACAAATTATTCACATTTCTAGAGAGAGAATCTCAGAACAACAACAATTAACAAACAATACCCAAATCTCATCACACAGAAGACAAAACCCCTACGCTCGCTCGCACCCTTCTTCTTCGTCACCCCCGCCCCTCCTTTTTCTCTCTCCTCCTTCAACCCCATTCCCCATTTTTCCGATTCATCAAAATCCAATCCCATATTCAGATACCCTTTTCATTCAATTTTCGATTCATATGTGTTTCATCTTCGTTCATCTCATCTCGGAAAACGGAATTTCGGGTTTGATGATTGTTTGATCGGTTGATTTGCTTGATTGATCCAATAATCGTATTAGATTTGAATTTTTTTTTTGTGTGTTGGGTAAATGGGTACAAAATTGATGAAGAAGATTCTGGGTTGTTGTTATCGTTGTCTGAGATTAATTAAATAATTATAAATTTTGGATTTTATTAAGAATAAATAGTTAATAATTATTTAAGGAGGATGCCAGGATTAGCAGCAGCTGAGCGTAATGATCAAGTTTTAAGCAATGCGAGTGCGTCGTATTATTCGTTGTCGATTGATAATAATAACAATAATGGATCAGTTTCGTCATCAAACAATGGCTTTTGGTCCAAACATCGCGATGATATTAACTATAATCAGCTTCAGAAGGTACAATTTAATGTTGTTGTGTTGAATTTTTATATGAATTTCTGGGGTTGATTTTGTTGAGTTTTGATGAAATGGAGTGGATCTTAGTGTTGCGTTTAATGGGTTTTGGCATTGTTGATTTTGAGTCTGTTTTTGTTGAAATTTTCATCTACTACTGGGAGTTTTTATTGTGTGTTTTGTAATTATTGGATATTTTTGGTTTGTGTGATTACTGAAATGGGTATTTCGTGTTTATGGGATTTCGAGGACGGTGATTATTTGTCGTTGTTGCTATTCGATTGCTGGGCATGGGATGTCAACATCGATTTTTAGGTGATGGTGGGTTGTTATTGGGTTTAGGGATATTTACTGATGCTGTATTCATCACTTTGTTTATGTTGATATGAGTATGAATTGTTGGTTTGAGTTATGATGGACTGCATCAAGTGACGAATTCAAGTGGAATGCTAGTTGAGGTTTTTCTAATTTAGTGTCTACTTAGAAAATCAACCTATTTGTTCTCATGGGAGTAGGGCTTGTGTGAATGTGGTACTATTCTTTGAGCTCTTTTTGTTGAGTGCCGTCCTCGGGATAGGGTTCGGATTGATTGCTTGGTATTTGGTTACTTTTTTAGATATCTACCTCACTTTATTGCATAATGGCTGATGTGTTTTTGCTTGTTGTGTAGTTTTGGAGTGAGCTCTCTCTGCAATCTCGGCAAGATCTCTTGAAGATTGACAAGCCAACTCTGTTTGAGCAAGCTCGGAAAAACATGTACTGTTCCAGATGCAATGGGTTGTTGCTTGAAGGATTTATGCAAATTGTTTTGTATGGAAAGTCATTGCAGCATGAAGGAGCTGGTGGTCAGCTTCCTTGCAGTAGACTTGGGAACTCAAAAGATCAAATTCATAGTGGGACGTGCACTACACCAATTTGCCAAGACGAGACTCAGGATCCCTCTGTTCATCCATGGGGAGGTCTAATCACCACTAGAGATGGGGTTCTTACGCTTCTAGATTGCTATATATATTCGAAGTCTCTTAAGGGACTCCAAAATGTGAGACTTTACGTGGTTGTCTTGTTAATTTATTTTATTGAGCATATTGGTTTTTTTTTTTTTTTCCTTCCACATGCCTTGAAAGTTTAATACCTTAATTTTATCAGGTTTTTGATAGTGCACGTGCAAGGGAACGAGAACGTGAATTGCTTTACCCTGATGCTTGTGGTGGAGGTGGTCGAGGTTGGATAAGCCAAGGAATAGCAAGTTACGGGCGAGGACATGGGACTAGAGAAACATGTGCACTGCATACTGCTAGACTCTCTTGTGACACATTAGTAGACTTTTGGTCAGCCCTTGGAGAAGAGACACGCCATTCTCTGTTGAGGATGAAAGAAGAGGATTTTATTGAAAGACTCATGTACCGGTATGTTTTCAAAGAGTATTTTCAAATTGACCTAGAGTTCATGTTCCATGAAAAATGGTTTTATTGTATGGGTAAGTGCAAGATTTAGACCAATCATGTTATGCCATGCCTTTTTGGATTTACAAGATTGAGGTGGATTCGTAATTTTTACCTTATCTGGTTATCTATTAACACAATTATTGTCAATCTTTTTTTTTTGGATTAGATGACTTGGGAAACCTTATTTTCCTTATCTAAAGGACTAGATGAACACTGAAGAGGCACTACTTTCTCGTGGTCTTTGTATTTCTGAACAGCCCCTTTGTTCTGATTTGTGATAGAAAGAAGATACCTATTTGCTATAACGTACCTAATATTCATTCGGCATACACAAGCTACAAATATAACTTAATTTGCTTTCTTCTTACACAAGTTACTAAGTTACCCGTTATGGAATGTATTCATAAGCTGAAAAATCTTCTTCTTTCAGTTGTAGCATTAATGCATTGATAGATGCTAAAGTAACATTTCATGCTCTTATTTGAAATGGTTAATACAAGTGTATTTATCAGCGGATAAAATATACTTATATGAGATGTATCTTTACTATTTTCAGACACCTTGCAATAACTTATATTGTGATGTATCCTGTTAATATTTGAGATGTGTTGTTCAACCTTGTTTATTCTGTACGTATGTATATAGTTGAGAACTTATTCAAGTGCTTAATCTTGTAGCTTGAAACCACTATTGAAAGCCTTGGCTTCACTAAAGCGTATGAAAAATAATGTTGAATTGGGGAAACATGAAAATCTAAGTTTCAAACATTCAGGAGAACCAATGGAAATGCAGAAACTGAAATGATGAACCAATTCTTTTGTGTAAAAATCTGACATTTTTTCACCCATTACAGGCAAATCTATAAAATAATAGTAATGAGTGGTAGTTTGTGTTTATTTAGAGAGATTATACTTAGAAAGGTCTATTTCCAACTTCCAAATTTGAGAGGGGTAAAAATTCGTTTGTCTTTAAAGAAGAGGTTTTCTAAGAGTTCCTCTGACTTTTTGAGTTTCAAAGTTTCCAAAGTGAGTTTGATTACTTTTTCAAGAGTTTGTGAACCAAACTTGGTTGTTAAAGATGGTTCTGGTCATCTATGATTTGTCAGAACAATGATGTTTGTTTAAGATTTGGTGGGTTTAAATCATATTGTGATATTTCAAAACATACGTTTTCCTTAGATGCGGTACTAAAGAATGCTAAATACTCTTATGGCTTGTGGTTTAGTTGGTCTATTTGTAGAAATGAATATGTTTTTACCCCAAAAGGTTGATAAACCCACCCCCCCCCCCCCCCCCCCCCCCCCTATTCTTGTTATTGGTACAGGATGGGGGTAAAGAAGATTAGAGATAGAATACTGAAAAACTCCTCTCTTTTTTTCAAAAATAAAATTCTTAAGAAATGGCAACAAGGGCTGAAAAGCTTTAGGTCAGTAGCTAGCATACAGGACATTTTGTAAAGACAAAAAATGGGAGAATGGGTTTATTTTCATCAAAAGTTCGGTTCAAGCTTTAGTGAAATTGATGATGTGGCTCCTGTGCATAAGATCATAGAAGATACTCAATTGAAATATGATGATTTAAAATGTTTTAGCAGTGTAGCTCAGCATAACTTAGTACATGAGCATATTGCTTCCATATTTTCGAGACTTTTGGCAATATTAATTATGAAGTATAGCCATGTATCTTATTTATTAATGGTTATTTTTTTATATGTTTCATTTTTTTATACTGAGAGTAGCTACAATATGTAGCCTTGTCATGATGTATATTGGAGTCTTTCTTGCTGCTTTTGGGGTTGTTCTGTTGTTAGCAAAAGTATTAGGATTTTGTTAATTGTCTTCCAAGTATGGAATAAATACCTTAATCTTATGCCATTTAGGTTTTATGCGGCCACTATTTCCACTATTGTTGGTGTAGTTTAAGCAAATATGGCATCTTAAAGCAGTTTTTATGATGTGTAGCCAATGAGGATGTTACTGTGGCTGAAGCCGGCTATGTCTTACAGATAGTCTGAAGAGATCATCTTGGGGCATTATTTTGGTAGACATATGTCTTTTTTGCGAGAGGAGTTAGAGGACTGAGGAAAGTGGACACTATTTTGCAATTATATTTAGGAAGGGTAGGCTTAACTTATACTGCAAAACCAACCATTACAAGTGTTGTCGTGTTTTACAAATGTTTTTTTAATCTTTATTTCTATGCAATCTGAAATATTTGTGCATGTTGGTGCTTTTGCTGAAGTTTTCCTAGTGCATTTTCTTCCATTACCTATGTTAATAGAGCCTCACACAGTAGTAAAATTGCTTATCAAAATGGTCTGGTGTATGCTTCTTTGAATTAATGAATTGGATTGGGTGTTGATGAAGGTTAATCAGTATTTCTCCCCTTAAGTAATCTGGTATATAGTTTTTGTTAAAAGAGTTCATTTTCATGTCTCAGGTTTGATAGCAAGAGGTTTTGTAGAGATTGCAGAAGGAATGTCATTCGCGAGTTTAAGGAATTAAAGGAATTGAAACGCATGCGGAGAGAACCTCGATGCACAAGTTGGTTTTGTGTTGCGGATACTTCTTTCCAGTATGAGGTATTCTCACCTCTGAAACTACCCTAGTGACTTGGCTTTTTTTTGCCTGTTGTTTCATCACCATGCTCTCTTCTGTCTTCTTTTTCGCCTTTTGGGTTACTAGTTTGGGTGCTTTTTAATAGTAAGCTGTAGCATATACTGATTTATCTGAGGAGTCTTCTTATGTGTCTTGTGCAAATTATAAGTTTGTAAGCATCTAACGTGCTTTCTTCTTTTTACAATATCAGGTATCTAATGACACCATCCTTGCTGATTGGCACCAAATGTTCGTCGACTCTATTGGAATATATCATCACTTTGAATGGGCAGTGGGCTCAGGGGAAGGAAAATCTGACATTTTAGAGTTTGAAAATGTTGGGATGAATGGAAGTGTTGAAGTTAATGGTCTAGATCTTGATGATCTCAACGCTTGTTATATCACCTTGAGGGCTTGGAAACTAGATGGCCGTTGTTCTGAGTTTTCTGTGAAAGCTCATGCATTGAAGGGAAGGCCATGTGTTCATTGCAGGCTTGCTGTTGGAGATGGTTATGTAACCATCAATCATGGGGAAAGTATAAGAAGGTTTTTTGAGCATGCTGAAGAAGCTGAAGAAGAGGAAGTATGTTCTGCATCTTCTGCTTGTAAATCTACATATAGGATATTATTATGCTGATGCATGTGTTGTAATAATTCCTTTTATCTCTCTTCCCTTCTAATTTTTTATTTTTTTTTTCTAGTTTTTTTTTTAAAAAGTTATGAGGATTTTCATGTGTGGCGATGGTTTATTTCTCTCCCTTCCCCTCCAACTGCTCCATTAAAGGAAACCATCTTATCCTTAAATCATGTTCATGTATCATTTTACCTTTGCT
Organism: Dysphania ambrosioides; assembly: GCA_026401315.1. NCBI lineage: Eukaryota > Viridiplantae > Streptophyta > Magnoliopsida > Caryophyllales > Amaranthaceae > Dysphania > Dysphania ambrosioides. Next base: position 10,792,336 of record CM048661.1, read on the forward strand.
TTTCAGGATGATGATTCCATGGACAAGGATGGAAATGACCTGGATGGAGAATGTTCTCGTCCTCAAAAGCATGCAAAGAGTCCTGAACTTGCAAGAGAGTTTCTTCTAGATGCTGCTACCGTCATTTTTAAGGAACAGGCATGTCTTATTTGCTTCTTTTTCTCTGAACATTTGTAGCTTGTTTCAGTCTCTGTTTATTATAGAGATTCTTTGTACTTGGTCTTGAAGATGTTAACATTTGCCTGCATTAGCATGTTACCTCTTCAATGGGAATACCGAAATTTTAGGTGTCACACGTTAAGCTTAGTGTCATTTTCTCTGGTGGAATGTTATGATGGCCTTGTTACCTGTAAGATTCTTAAGCAAGCGCTGTGGTCCTTGCTTCTTGGGAAATGATTACAATTTTATAAGCTTCCTTTGTGAATAGGGACCTTTTTCCTGTGTTTTGTGGTTCTCTTAATTTGATATGCCGTTTGTGATATAAGGACACAAGTACAATTTAGCCAGACTAGTATGGGTTACTCAATTTGATAATCTTACATTATGTGATGGGCCTACTATTTGAATAATCCTTACACAGGCCTATGCTTGATAGCAAACCGACTTTTCTTTTCCTTCTTAGTTGTGTTTTGGAGCTCAAATGAGGTATTTATTGAAGCGCAATAGTACATTACTGCTGTCTAAAAGAGCCTTCTTTAAATGAATATGAATATCACCTCTAACCTAAAAATCAATTCATCCGGAGTATATTACCATTTTCTAAGGGACACAGAATGTTGATATTCATCAGATTGCAATTAATGTTAACTTTTTACTCCTATTGAACGTTCCTTCTACTATCCCTTTCTGCTACACCCTTACATTCCTTTGTTGCTTATTATAACCAATCATGGTGGTCTCCAAGTTCATACACCTCTCAGTTGAACAACAGACAAACTAACCAAGTTCACCTAATGAAATAGACCATTCCTGATCTTGACTGTTAAGCCCAAGATGACTAAATTATGATGTATATTGTCTTGCTGCACAGTTAACTGACTTTTCTAAGCATAACTAACTTCCTGTTGGACTCCAAAATTTTCGTACCTGTGTCAATGGTAAATTTTAATCAGTTTGAGGTCTAGAAGGATGAGAAGAGGGAGCAGAAAAGGATCAAGATGGGTTTGGATAGAGGCTCTCAAGAAAGAATCAGAGAAAAGTTCAGGAGAATTTGAGATCAGTATTAGATGGATCTCTCTTAATGTCTATTCCTAATTATTTATTTACTATTTCCCCAGGGGGAAGGGGGGAGTTGATTGGAAATAAATTACAAAAGTTTGCAACAAATTTACAGAGAGGAAGCTTGGGTATTATTTTGGGGATGGTGGATAAAATTTATAGAATATTTAACATCCTCACTTTATAGGTAGCTTTCAATGGGTTGATTGTGGTACATATGGTCAGTTTGCCTTCTAGTCCTCTTTGCTACGCTGGTCTCTTTTAGTCTTTGCCAATAGACTCGAGGCTCATCAGAGTCATGTCTTTTGCTTGATGAATCAGAGGTATGCTTTCACGGACACCATCATTTAATTTGCAACTATATTGTCACAGGTTGAAAAGGCTTTTAGGGAAGGGACTGCTCGCCAAAATGCACATAGCATTTTTGTCTGTCTTGCGTTGAAACTGCTAGAAGAACGTATACATGTTGCTTGCAAAGAAATTATAACACTGGAAAAGCAGGTCTGTATACTTGTTTTGTGAAGTTAAATTTCGTATATTTTGTTAATAACGAACGTAGGAACAGGTCTACATGCTTATACCTTGATGTGCCTGGTTTCAAGGTTGTTTTTTGAGACTCTATTTATGTACAGATGAAGCTTCTTGAAGAAGAAGAGAAGGAAAAGCGTGAAGAAGAAGAACGCAAGGAGAGGAAAAGAAACAAAGAAAGAGAGAAAAAGCTTCGTAGAAAAGAGAGATTGAGAGTAAAAGATAAGGATAAAACATGTTGTCTATCTAGTCAAACTCCTATTCATCCTGAGGTCCTAGAGGAAACTCCATCACCCTGTATTGATGAGGAAGCCACTAACAACACTAGAGCCTCAGTTAGTGAAAATGGTGATACCAATGTTTCAGAGTCTGCCTCTCCAGGATATCAAGATGAGTCATCCTCGAATGATTGTACTGCTTCTGATTTTCTAAACAATTGTTTTGATGGGGCTGATGGAGAGATTTCTGATGGCAAAGAGGGGAATGGTACATTCATGATTGATAGTTTTAAAGGCACACGTTGGAAATCAAAGTCCAACAGGGATTTCCTGCAAGAGTCATCTGCAAAATGGTCGGACAGACGACGGAGTTTGGATAACGGCGCTGTGGCACTTAAACCTGACTCAAGATATTATGACGACCCTTCTGAAAATTTTACAAAGGGGGCTAATTATTTTGGTAGGCAGTCCAGAGCTAGTCCTGTGAAGTTCACCTCTAAAAGTAGTGGTCCGAGGTTCAGTCACAAGGTTCAGTGCTCCAACATCAGGTCTGATAAGAGTGATCTGCAGTCTTGTGGCTGTAATCAACAGAATAACTACAGGGCAAAGGTTGAGCCACACATGCCTGGAACACGATTTAATTGGGATAGCAGATCTTTTACTAAGATGGAATCGGCATCTGATGTGTCTAAGCCAGTTCATAGAACCAACAAGTTTAGTCAAACAGATTACGTGCGTGATAGTTGTGGAAGAACTAGGAGCAAGATATCTAGTTATAGTAGTTCTTCTGGAAGGGATTCACCATACACCAAGAAAGTCTGGGAACCTGTAGAGCCTCAAAAGAGGTGTCCACGGAGTAATTCAGATTCAGATATTACATTGAGATCATGCAGTTTCAAGACGGAAGAAATTGAATCTACTACAGATGTTTGTTCCAGTGAACTTATTGAGAAATGTACTGGGAATCCTCAGGTGAATGATTGTGAAACAAAATTCAGGGAGAGGAGCAGCCAGAATGGATTTCAAACAGGAACCTTGTACCACCCCAAGAATGCAGCTGAAGAGGAAAATGATTCCTGTTTAATGACAAGTTGTAACCTTAATGGGGTTTCTGATTTTTCTACTGGCAGCAGCTTGAGTTCTGATAATTGTTCATCTTGCCTGAGTGAAGGAGATAGTAATACACCATCCTCTAACCATCAAAATGTGGAGTCTTCTTCTATAACAGATTCGGAAGATTGTAGTGAACAATCAGAAGGAAGGGACATTTCTGTTTGTGTTAATGGCTTATCTGATGGTCATGATGTTGGGAAACAGAAAAGCCAAAAGATTATTGAACATGAAGCTTCCCACCTGACACAATCATCCAGTTTTTCATCTGATTGTGTTGGTGATCATTGGAACTCCCCTGCAAAAACTTCAGTACAGAATGTGGAAAACGAGAAGCCTGTAAATGGCGTAGCACCCATACAACAAGGCTTGCAGTCGTCAATCCACAATCTGAACATTTCCTTTCCTGTTTTTCAAGCTCCATCCACTGTGGGATACTACCATCAAAATGCAGTTCCTTGGTCCACAGCTTCGGCTAATGGGATGATGACATATCCCCATCCGAATCGTTACCTCTATCCTGGCCCCATGGGTTATGGTATCAATGGGGACTCACAGTTCTGCATGCCGTATGGTCAAGTACAGCATTTAGCATCTCCTTTCATGAGCAGTCATCAGATTCCCGTCTACCAGCCAGTTCATACAGCTAATATCTTGAACCCACAAGAGCAAGCCAGAGCCCCCAAACTCAACAGTGTAAGAGATCCATCAGTTGAATCTAGGAGAGAGAATGTTGTTACTGTACAACAACCGGGAGATGCACCTTCAAAGGGTGGCTCAGAAAAACAGAACCTGACCAAATTGGATACAAGAAATTCAGGCTTTTCCTTGTTTCAATTTGGTGGCCCTGCGGCTACTCTTCCTACCTATATATCCAGCATTCAGTCATCAGATGAACAGAAAGGTGATGGCTTTTCTTCCTGCCATGCTGAAGGTGATCATGCTAATAAGAAAGAAAATACCATTGAAGAATACAATTTGTTTGCTGCAAGGAACGGGATACAGTTTTCTATCTTTTAGTATAGCTGAGAAAGGTATTGAGATTGCAGTTTGAAAGTCAGTCTCTGCCATTATATCTCCATAGTTAAAAGTTTGAGTTCTTTGTAGTTTGGAACAATAAATAATGTTTTGAAAAAAATATCTGCATAAAAGTTTATTTCTTTTTTCCATTTTTAATTTTTTTTTTTGGTTTGATTGATTTCATTTGTACTATCATTTTTGCTATCGTAGAGAAACATACAGATTGAGAGTGCCTAATTGTTTGAATGTATTCCTTATCTTGAGTAGTCAGTTTTGAGTGGAGGATACTATCTTTCGTTTTTCTGAAATTATTATGCTCTGCTTTTTGCTTGATGGTTGCAGTATTCAGGAATATATTCCTGATCCCCAGGAGTTTTCTACGAGTCATTCTAGGTATTTTGACATTCTTCTGACAGTAATAGAGAAAAGAAAGATATTGACAGAAACCAGTACGTAGCTTTTGTACTACTGCACAAGTATCAACATTTGACATAAAATCGCCCTTGATTGATCCCTATATACTGGATATCACTGTCAGTCTCCCTCTTTGCTACTCAATAGGAGCACTGGGAGTTACCGGAAATAGGAATATACCCCCTTCCACAGTTCCACATTCTCACTTGCGTAATTTTTAACAATTATATCTGCAAATGCTTTTACTACGTTTTTTTTTGTGATAATATGTCCTTGACAACTCCCGTTGTAGCTAGGTAGCCAATGGCACTACGCCAGCCCATGGAAGTAAACGGCAGGGTATCACGTCTGATAGCTACACGCTTACACTGGCATCTGGTTTTATGCTTCTTTGGGTTATGAGTATATTACAATTTTCGAGGTGGGCTCTCCCTTTGCGTCCTTGTGGGCATGTAGGACACAAGGGATGGAGCTGGACAGGCGAGCCTAAATATTCACTTGCAACACAAAAAAAGCACAACCCAACACAAACTGGCCCGAATTTATTTTGTGTATGACCACATGTCCACATGGCACAAGTTCTTCCCAATTCCCGAAAAGTTGAAAATTAGCCACAAAAAAATAAAAGCACCATCATGCACGGGGTTTGACTTAGCAACGCACCTCCAATTCGGTATAGTTAGATTCAAGTTGAAAAGTAATTTAAAATAAAAATCATTATTAAATTAACTTTAATAAATTCGTATTATATTGCAAAACAATGTATATTTAGTTTAAAATAATTACCACTTAAAAATTAATGTATTGTGAGCTATGTATTATTCAAAATTTACTCTATAAGTAAACTTATAAGGATAAAGATTCTACCTTAAACTGATGGGTGAGGAATAAAAATCAATCAGTTGAACCGAATCATATGATCATAACATTATACAAATTTGACAAAATAGGAAAATGCATAAAGTAATTCAGAAATCAATTGAAATGGATGTTTAGAGTCAAACTTTGTTGTTCCAATCTCTAAAGGCCTTATAACAAGCTTATGACTCAGTTGTTATTTCGAATTAGTTAAAATGGGTGTTTAGGTTTAATATTGTCCTTTGAATTTTCATTTTCTTCTAGGGTATAATATGATCCTATAAAACTCATATTAAGTATATTATGTTACTCTCCTAACCAATACTTTCCAAAATGCTAAAGGTAATGACTAATGAGTCCTTCTTAAGGTCGTCTGAAAGAAGTTTATGAGGTTGTTTGAAACTATAAAAAAAAAAAAAACTATAAATTCAATCAATACTATCCTTTAGGGTCCATTTTATGTTGGAGATGGGATACTCCTACTCAAAGAAAAATAGATTAGGCAACTCAAACATGAGTTGTTTCAAATGTTTATACACGGACTGTTTCAAATTTTGACAAATAAATTTTTTCCCTAATTTTGGGCTTTTACAAATTTTTTTTGGTAAAATCCTTTCATTTAAAAAGAATTTGTGTGCACAAGAGATACAATAAGGTTATTGCGTGGCCAATAAAAGTTACCCCTTAATATAACAAAAGTTAACCCCAATACAAAAAAGTCAACATAATTTCAGTTGATAAAAACTGAAATCATGTTAAAAAATGAAATGCTAGATATATTGTATAAAAGTTACTCCTTAACAAAATAAAAGTCACCCATTTTATACAATAAAATTCACCCCTTAATTTAACAAAATTTACTTAAGAATCTTTCATTCAATATAGTTCATGTGTCCCTATTTTACTAAATTTTTGTGGCTTATTTGACTTTCAAAATTTTTACCACATTTTTCAGAATGTTTCCTAATATTTTCTTATTTACCCCTATTCATAAACATTTTTTTAATGTAAAATGATAATATTTTTTCATAAAAAAAACCCCATAAAGCTAATCACCCGACACTCATACTATCAATTTCGATTGAGTGGAATCGTATTAGAATTGGTTGATTATAGTGGGACTGCAATACTAACAAAAAAATTTTAGAAAATTTGAGGATACCATCATGAAAGATAAATTATAACTCATATTTCACAATTCTTACTATACACGTGTAACAACTTTAAAGCTACAATAACATTGTCCAAAAAAGATAAGAATCAAGAGATCCTAAATATAAAAATATTGTAACTTTATGATCCAACAAATTAAGTGATTTGTATAAAAAAAACTTTATCCAATATATATTAATTAAATTTAATAATAAATTTATTTTTTCATTATTCTAATTTGAGAGTTTTGATAGGTCATTTAATGATGTCCATGCAACAATTTATGAAATCGACCATAATTAAAACAATTTGATTTCCAATTTTTATAAAATGAACATAATCATATTAAGAGTATATTGCAGCAAAAAAAAAAAAAAATCAAACTAGTGCAACAAACTAGCCTCAGAAATTAAAATTAAGGATAATTATTGTTAGTATCAAATTACTTGTTTAAGACATGTATATTAGAATTTATATACTTATTAATAGTTGGAGCATGTTAAAAGTTTGCGTAAATAGTGTCCAATTTCTAGACATATGTCGAAGTTGGGCCATTCTTATCATATGTTGGGCTAAGATGTCAAAGTTGCGTAAATACGAACAGGATCCAACCTCCCGCTTCCACGAGCGCGTGCTGATCTCTTTGTGGATCTCTTACGATCTGATCTCGAAACACTCGACTCTGGCAATGCCAAAACACTGAGCTTTGCTGCAAGAGATTGCCCATCAATCGATTCCTCATGTGATAGGCATACCCTCTTGTGCGCATTGCCAAGAAGGTTTTTCCTCGGGAGTCAGACCAGAATTATGATGGCATTGAAGATGCTCATTACATATATCGGGTCAGGAATAGACTGAGGAAAGAGGTTTACGATTGGCACTTGAGAAGAATTTCAAAAAAAAAAACAAAAACAAAAGATTGGCACTTGAGAAGGAACAGCAAGGAGGACAAGTAGGGAATGGAAAACTAGGCCAAGATTGTACCTTGACCATCATGAAGAAGGCGTGCGAGAAGATGATGAAGATGGACACTACTGCAAGCATACAGAGATAGAATGGCAGAATATGTTGCAAGCCTTTTCCAACACAGGGAAATTCGGGAACTCCATTGCTGTTTGTGACGTCTCAGACACAATGAAGGAGACTACAAAAGATGTTTCCTCAATGGGGCTATTGATTTCTGAATTAAGCAACGCCTCGTGGAAGGTAACTTTTTATTGGTTTCAAGAATCGCCTAGAGATTTGCAAGATTGAAGGGGACAATATTCAATCTAAGTAAAATTTCATCAAACTGAAGTGCACCAAGAGGGTGGATAATGAGGCTATACTTAATCAAGTATTACAGGTGGGTGTAGCACAAAGCTTGATAAACAGAAAATGGTGGAGAGAATTTTCATTTTCACCAATAAGAATTCAGGAAGGCAGTTGACAACAGCTGGGGATGGAATTTCAGAGCTGGTTGGGATCATTACCAGAAGTTTAGGTATGATCATATACCAGAGGTCGCGTTCTGGAACCTTGAGGGCTTCAATATTTGTCCTCCTACAACGAGGTCTGCTGTCCATAATAGATTGCTGACAATCAACGGTTTCTCAAGGAGCTTGTTTTCCTTCGTCCTGGACAAAGAAGCTATTTACAGATCTGCAGAAATCAAGTCAGTAACCACAGCAGAGGATGTGATGAGAATAACTCTTTCAGGAAAGGAGTACCAAAACCTCGTTGTACTTGACTGATGAAACATGCTTATTATTAAACGCTAAAATGAAATTGTTTCAGAATTCTAGTTAGCATATGCATAGTATGTGTCACTAAAGGCAACTTCCAAATAACACGAATTGGATGGTATTGATTGAAGTAACCAAAATCATTAAACAAAACCATCATTACTAGCAACAGTAGGCTTTTATGCCTTGAACTCCAAAACTGCCTTGTAATCTCTTGGATCAGACATTTCCTTTATCAACCACAAAATGACCACAGTTCACGTTTTGAACTCCAAAACTGCCAGATATAAGTTTGAATCATCAACAAATTTCTTCACCACAAACGAATGCGTAGATGCAACATTCTCCAAAGTCATCTTATCAGGTAAGTCAGAGACAACGATATCAGGGTACTGTTGTCGTTGCTGCTCCAATGCCTGCTTGCCTAGGAGATGACTGATCACCACTCTTGCACCTGCAAGTGTAACAGCTCAACACAATTAGTTTAGTAATTGTCTGTGATAAAAATGTCTGTCTAGCGCCCAGAGGATTTTGCTAATAATTCATTATAAAGAACCAGCATAAGATACTAGATTACTGAATCTTACCAGATGAACAGCGACTAGCAAGTGTTTTGAAGATCTCGTCAAGTTTAAAGGGCAAACCAGGCAAGAAATAAAGGAAAACAACATCCAAGGGAGCCCACTTTTCTGGTACTAATATTAATTCTCCTTGCCAACACTTAACTTTGTCATGCCTTTCTTTGATACATGCAAGTGATAGGAGGGACTCATGAACAATGAGCAAAAGCTGGCATGGAGAAGAGTCGATCAATCGATCAACAAATTCATCTGAACCTATTGACACTAAGACCTTTGAGTTCTCCAAAACATTTCCAGCAGAGATAATTTGGTCAGTCTTATTGTCACGTTCTTCTTTAGAACTTGTGCTATCAGATTCAAGGAACGACCAATCTTTCTCAGCTAATTCATCAAAATTCATGACAGCAACAACCCCTTCTTGTGGTGGAGTAGGAGCACAATTTAATGAGTGACGAGTATGGGACAGATGAAACCTAATAGATGAAAGTCCTACAGAGTGACAAGGATAACCATATTGGCTATGATAATACTTGAGGCAATTAGAATGGAATCTTAATCTACTGAAAAATGGAGGCTGTTGGTAGGTTGATGGGCATAAAAAAGATGAAGAAAATGAGAGAGAATTCATGATGACAATTTACTAAAAATCTTTTCCCAAATGAGATGTGGCCAGGTTTAATGACAACAGACAGAACACGTATCAGCTTGATCCCAGCATACCCCAAATCCAGGTCTTTCCATCTTCTCGATTCATTAAGCCTACAACCACATATCACAAATTGAGACAAAAAACCTGGCATTTTGTATGACACAGCATTCATATATAAAACTACTGGTTTTAGATTGTACATTTGAGTTAGCCACAGGATTATTAGAGACAATCTAGACTGGAATACATATAACCAATGTCACATTTCTTCTAATTCTTGAATATCAAAATATAAAGAATTCCATATTCCTGGATTGAAGGAGAATGACTTGAATAGTACATGCTTAGAGGCAGACAGATGTTTTGCGGCAAAACAATCAAAACTCCAACAATTCCACATGAATAAACATACACAATACACTTATTATGAAACCCCCTCAAAATCATAAGGTATAGCCCACCCGTCCACCTGCTGCAACTTGAACCACAACTCCAACAATTCCACACGCCAACAGTTGCAATAACAAACACAAAACAGCTTCCATCCAAAATCATATCCACACTAACAATATATAGTATTACCAAGTTTAGCAGCACAATGCTCCAAAACTCCACCAATTAGTCAATAATTAGTTCATCAATATAATAATCCAACAATTAAACCAATTCATAATACACTGTTACTTTCAATTGAAATCAACCAACAATTTCACAATTTAACGAATAATATCAACTAATTCAAACAAGTAATATTACTTAAGAAATTCCAACAAAAACCCATCATCAAAATCTAAATTTTAATGCTAATTTCCGAAAAATTTCCAAGCTTTCAAACAAATATAGGGGAAGTGGCTAAGTGCAAGAATAGATAATAGAGGCACTAACAGAAAATGAGGTCTGCTATATACTTTGTGTCCTTAGCATATGGCTGCCTGCTCTGTTCACTGAGTTTTGCTATGTTGTTAATTATGCTGGCTTGTTTTGGGAGGAGATGAAATGTGCAGAGGGGAGGGAGGAGGGGTGATAGGTGAATAATTAATTATCATAGTTCTATGCATAAAGCAAGATGGTATAACGTACAATTGTGACCGTATCCAGTTTTCTACATATTTATATATTGAATAAAGGTTTAGCTCTGTAAATACAAGTATATCTGGATTTGCATTTGTGAAAAGTTATGCTTTTAGGAATTTCAATATTGGATCTTTAGACAGTATGATTTGGATAGGGAGGTTTTAGTATGGGTTCAGTTGAACCCATATTAAAACAAAAAACATTATATACATTTTGCAACATTATTTAACATATATATAACTCTTAGCTCAGTGGTAAGACATACCTACTTCCACTTAAAAGACCCGGGTTTGAGTCTTGACCATCTCTCCATCTAATTTTTTCCCTCTTTTCTCTTCATCACTTATTCTCTTCAAAACTTCAAATTGGCCAACCCTAACTGCGTGACTATAAACATCCAATCCAGAAACTCTAATCAAAGAAAACGAATCACCTTCGACTATTTTATGTATTACTTAATTTGATAAATTCCGAACCCATAGCATAAAAATCCTGGCACCGCCAAATGTCGAAAGTCAAAGCTATACAAATGGAAAATGCATTAGAGCAGTATGTACTTCCATCAGAGTATTTTCTAATTTGTTGATACATAGCGATAAATATTGAATAAATTTGTGGATTCCGAACTTAGGTGTCTAATGTCATTTACCATGATTTCCATCTCTTGTGGGTAAAGATTATTAACAAATCATGAATTTGTTCATTTGTGTAAGCCAAATTGAAGTCATTTTTCAAAAAACAAATTGAAGTTAATTTTATTACTTAGAAAATAGTGGCATATAAATTTGATGATCTAATAAGACCCATCTTTCATGTATTATCTTTGCAGGAACAGAGACAATAGGATCCCACCAAACATTTCCAGTGTTTATGCAAATATCTTTACAAATTTTCAGGAACATGTTGTTTACTCTAGTTGAAAACTCATTTTAATCATATTTACGGAGAGTCTACAAAACTACATCTTGTTTAATCAGCAAAGTTGCCATCAGTTCTCTTACATAGCGCCAAGCCATAATAGGAATTTTTATTTTGCCTGTTCTGCAACATTTTACCCAGTATTAATAAACAATAAAAATTTGAATAAGATAAAATAGCTTTACTTTTATTCTAACAAAACATTTCAAAGATATTATTGGTATCATCAAATTCTTGTAATAACTATTGTATGTTCTACTAACACTTGTTTTTGCAATTCTAAGAGAAGCTTTCACATATTGAATCATTTAAGGAGTAGCAAAGAGTTTCCTGACAAGATCAAACCCTTCTTAGATGGTTGTTTCCTTGAAAGAAGTTTCTTGTAATTAGCCCAAGGTATTCAACTAAGGGTGCACGACAACAAGGGGTGTTAGGGTTGTACAATTGGCTTTTGAGATGATGTAAAAGTAAGGCGGTAAGATGGACTTGTAGGGTAGTATAATGGAAAACAAGAGGTGTATTTGGGATTCTTGGGTTGTTTCTTGGGCTTCCTCTTCCATAGGTTTCCCTTCTCTATGCTCAAGTCACCCATGTAGCATTCAACATAGATAAGGGGACCGCTTTCCCTCTTCTCATACTTTCCTTTTTAGCCTTAGTTGCGAATCTTATCCCCAGTGGGAATCCATAAGAATCATCAATTTAATTTTTATATCTTTCCTTTTCAGTAGTCCAATATTTATCCCAACTAAGAATGTTCATTAATGCCCATTGTTTTTGTTGAGGATTAGCATGGTTTAGGTAGCCATAATCTTCTCTATAAGTGACTACATTGCTGTTTTTTATGCCTATAGGAAGTCCAAGAAAACAACCAAAAACACACCACTCATTCTTCATTGTGCCACCTTACTAGTCCATCTTATCACCCCACTAGCCCATCTTACTACCCTACCACTGACTCATATCATCTTGAAAGTCCACCATACAGCATTAAGACACCTTCTTCTCGTGGGCCCTCATAACTTGGGAGTAATTACAAGAAACATCATTCATTGAGCAATCATCTAAGGGGTCTTGCCTTGATAGGAAACTCTTTACCACTCCTCAAATGATTGGGCATGTGGAAGATTCTACTAGAATTACAAAAATATACAATAACATATAATAATTGCAATAGTAATTACTAGCATTTGATGATATCAATAATATCTAAGTGATTTTTTTTTTATCATGCATTAAAAGTAAAATTATTTTATTTTATTCAAATTTTATTATTTATTGATACAATTTCATTTGTATCAGATTATTCAAAATGACTAATGGCAAAGTATTCCCTACCATTGAAAAGGATAACAATAACCAAGGAACTCCTAAAACATTCTCGCCTTTTCCATTTAAACTAATCTAGGAAATATGGAAAGTGATCAAATGCTCATGATAATGGCAAAATTGATGGAGGAAAATCAAAAGGTCCTAGCTGAAAGTTAGGGGATCAAGACCAAAGATAATGAGGTTGGAAGAATGTTCAAAAGGTTTAGTGGACAAGAACCTGAGTTATGAAGGAATGGGTGACCCCATCTAGTTTGAGGATTGGATCACTGAGATAGACAAGTCATTTGATGTCTTGAGCTTTCTAGCACTTAAAGGTGAGATATTCTGCTCATTAGCTAAAAGGAGAAGCATTTTGTGGTGGAAAACTATTAAGCATAAGTAGATTGAGCCTGAGTTCACTTGTATAAATATGCAAGAACTAATGAGAAAGAAGTTTTACCCAGAAAGAGTGAGGATTCAAAAGGAGCAAGAGTTTTTTTTAATCTGAAACAAGGAATGAAAACTGTTAGGGAATGTATGACTAAGTTCATGGAAAAGTCTCAATCTGTGCCACACTAGAAGGACACTGACAAGAGAAAGAGACAGGTTGATTCAAAGGTTGGCCTTTGATACCCAAAAGAATGTAGTTGGCACCATAGCTATTTTTTTATCAGGCTTATGACTAAGCTGTTTAGATGGAAAATTTGACGATATGCGCTTGAATGAGGGCAAAATGCGGCTGATATGAAATATGTTGTCTGTAGGACCAGCTGTCGGCTTTAGCAACCAAAGTGGAAAGAGAAGAACTTTACCGCAGAGAACATGACAAGATTTGACTTGTGAGATCATGGAGCAGTCGGAGTTCAGAACATAAAAGGTAAACGATGTCACCACTAATATCCCCTTTTTTTCTCAAATCATAAACCATGGGATTAGTAACAAAGTAAGATACCTGTTTTGAAGCCACATGAAGTTGATGCAGAATGAAACTCAATCTTACAAGTATCAGGTTGGTTTCACTTTGCAATACAGTTAATCATCAATATATAGAATAACCCACCTGAGTAACTTTTTGTTTGATACTACAAAAAGTCCCTAGTATTGGCGAGTCTTTCTAGTTTCTTGGATATATCATTCTCTCTACTACTTAGAGAGACACATGCAAGATTTCGCAAAGATGGCCAGTTGGGTACAATAGAAACTAAGAAGAAAACACATGTAGTACTGTTTAGTATCTTAAACTAAAACAATCCAATAATGTGCCAAAAGAGAAGAGCCATAAGGTTTCATTTTCTCAAATCTAACAGAAATAGTCAAGGATTGAGTTGCTTCGCCATTAGTTTGAGTTTCTTAGATGTTGGTGTGTATTCACAATTTCCTAATAGAATGTTTTAATAAATCATTGTATTCTTCTGTATCTTCTTTTTTTGTGGTTCTAAGTAGGTAAACAGCTAACATGCTTAATTCTTTTCAAACATAAGGTATCTATTGACACTTTCCTTGCTGATTATTGACTCTATTGGAACATATCATCACTGTTAATGGCAGTAGGATCAGGGGAAAGAATAATCTGACATTTTGGAGATTTAAATATTGGGAAGAGTGGAAGTGTAGAAATAAATGGACTAGATTGAAATAAATGTTGGTATATCACCTGGAGAACTTGGAAACTAAATGGTCATTGCTCAGAGTTTTCAGAGAAAGCTCATGCATTGAAGGGATGGCCATATGTTCAGGACAGGCTAGCTGTCGGAGATGGTATAAAACCAACAACCATGGGGATAGCAATAAGAAGACTTTTTTAGCATGCTGAAGAAGCTGAAGAAGAGCAAACATGAGAAGGTTTGTCTATCGACATGTCCCTGCAACAGTTCTGTAAGAAGAATAAACCTTATTCATGAATCATGTACTATTCTATCCATCTTACCTTTGTTTTTCAAGAACTGAATCCAAAGAATATGCAAGTACTTCATTTGCAAACTTTCAGGATTATGATATCAAGGACAAGGAAGGTAATGATTTAGATGGTGAATCTAATCCTTAGAAGCATGCAAATAGTCCTGAACTTGCACAAGAATGTCTTCTAGATGCCGCTACTCAGCCACTGTCATTTTCAAGGAACAAGTAGGTACTATTTGCTTTCTCTAAACATTGGTGGGCTAGTGATTCAAACACGTACTCTGCTAAGGATATGTATGCTTTAGTATTTGGATATTACTTGTTGGCATGAGCATGTTGCCTCTTCAATAGCACTACCAAAATTTCATGTTGCATCAGGTGAAATGTTTTGATGCCTTGTTACCAAAAAGATTAGTTGGCCATGCTGTGTGGAGTGGACCTTGCTTCTTGGTAAATGATTACAGGTTTTGAAGCTTCCTTTACTTGTGCTTGTGGACCTTTATCTTTATTTTGATGTGCTTTTAGTTCAATATCCCATTATTTCTCTTAAACATTGTTATACATCTGAGTTGAATAGCAATTGGAGAATTCATTCTTAAGCTGGACTAGTAGGGGTTATTCAGTAGATATATTACAACTTGAATAGTAATTAGAGAGGCCTATGTATAATTAAGTTGTAGGTCACTTTTAATTCCCAACTAGTTTCTTTATTGAAGATCTGAGGCTTTTGCCAAAGCACATTACTGGTATCTTAAAGTTTCATGTTTAAGAAAGTTCCAACAATCACCTTTCACCAAATATAAATTCATCCAAAGTATATTACAATTTTCTAAGAGATAAAATGTCAATATTCTTTAGATTGCCGTCAATTTTAACACCATTTTCTTATTTACCCCCTCCTTCCATATCTCATTTGCCAAATATTACCAACCGCAGTGGTATACAAGATCATACCCCTCTCGGTCCTTTTCCAACATAAGGGTGAATAACAGAAACACCAACCAATTTCACCTTATAAAACTGGTTATCCTGGATCTTGATTTTTAGTTCCATTTGACTTAATCATGATGTATGATCGAAAGCTAGCTAACCAATCAAGCAAGTACATCTATATTCTGGTTTCCTATGTGATGTCCAATGATAGTTTAGGTGTGTTCACCAATCTCATCTCCCCACTAGAAGAAGCACCACTCTCTTTCTTCCCTCTTTAATCCTTAAGAAAAATACTGAACGCCCTACTCATACGACATCACTAAACTTTACACTACCATCATCTCAAGGTACTTCCCCTCTTCTATGGGAAAAATCACAAAGATACACACATTTCTTATGAAACCGCTACTAAGCTATAAGGTTATACCAATCCGTCCGGCCGCCTCAACAAAAACCACAACTCCTATAATTTCATAAGCCAAAAGCTGCAATAACACAACTTCTACCACAATTAATCCACACTAACAATAGTAGCATTACCAACAATATCAAGTTTACCAGCATAATGCCCCTAAACTCAACCAATTATTCAATAATTAGTTCATTAACGTATTAATCCAACAATCACCAATTCAGTTCACAATACATTATTACTTAAATTTTACTTACAAAACAATTTCATAATTTACCCAATAATACCAAGTAACTCAAATATTCAAAACAAGTACTAAATACTTAAGGAATTCTAACAAAAACTCATCATGAAAATCTAAACTTTACTTCCAATTTCACAAAAATTTCCAAGCTTTCAAGTAAATGGTGGGGAAGGGGGTTAAGTGCAAGGAGAGAGAAAAGAGGCACTAACAGTAAAATGGGATCTGCTATGAATTGAGGTCCTTAGCATAGGTAGTGATACCTGCTTCGTTCACTGAGTTGAATTGCTCTGTTGTTGGTTATGCCTCGCTTGTTTAGGGAGAAGATAAAATGTGCACAGATGAGTAAGATGACAAGGGAAACTGAGAGTGTTACAGCACGGACTGTTTATACAAGGACGGTGCGTTCCAAACCGAACCCAACAGGCAACAGGCAACAGGCAACAGGCCAACGCAAATAAGGTCTCGTCTAATTCACCTACGAAGTAGTATTTTTTTTTTTTTTTTGCTGCAGGGGTAGTATTTATTAAGTACAGAGTACTGTGTAAAATATACAGAGTATTACTCATATTATAAAAATACTTTCCTTATCAATATTTTTCGTAATAATTAAGCCTTAAAGATATATATAAATAAACATTTATTCTAGATTTATTAATATTTTCTCTGTGCCAAATATTCTTTATTTCTTTATTGTATCATAACCTTAACCTTAATAAAAAATAATAAAGAACAAGAATGATAATTTTTCCCGCTTTTTAAGAGTTTTTTTTTTACGATGGCATATCTAAAAACACTCATTTAAAAGTTTATTTTGTAATTGTGAAATAAGTAGATTTTTAAATGTGAAAAATTAGTATAATTTGTTTTGGAAATATCTTTGAAAATATTTTTTAAGAGGAGAGGTTAGCGTTACTATGAGATAGTACGTCATGTGTTTAGGATCTAATGCTAAGGGTATGTCTATATGCGTCAGGCTCAAATTGTTGTAATACTTTGTCAAAGGAAAAAAAAATAATGTGATAAAATAAAATGAACTATAATTTTATTTCAAAATTTAAGACAAATATAAATGTCTACTATTGTAAAGATTTTGTTATCTTTCTTTTGAAACATAAGTAAAAAATATTATCATGAATTGGTGATAAAGTTTTACCATTTAAGAACGCTTTTTAATATATTATTATAAATTTTTAAATTTATTTAAAATTATGTATGATTTTTAAAGAAATGTAGATAAATTTATATACTCCTTACTTAGTTCTAAGTTTTAACCCACTTTACATCATAAAAGTGGTTGTATTGCCTTAGTCTAAGGAAATGACTCCGACTTAATAGAGACTTATTTGGTCAATTGGTCATGATTCATGATGAATATTACTTCAACTCCAACTACTCCTATTTCATTTGTTTCACAAAAAATTTCTTAATATGACATTGTTAAGGGTAGATTATAAAAATTTCGGCCGATTTTTTTTTCTGTAGTTTTTTTGTTGTCTAAAAAGCAAAAAATAATTACAAATTGTGCCAAACTCCAAATTCAAGCTCAAATTTTCTACCCAAATTCACACTTTTTTTTTCCTCTAATCAGGCTGGTTTTATCACCTTTAGTATTATTTTCCTACCACATTTCACTTTTACATTATTTTTCCTCTCTCAGCTCAATAAAAATAAATAAATAAAACATACACACTTTCTTTTTTTTTTTCTCATTACAAAAACTCTTTTAAAACTCTGTGCACAAAGCAAATGAAAAGTTTGTGTAGAAAGGGGGTAATTTTATTTAATTTATAATACTCATTTCGTTCCTTATTGATGTTCCTAGTGTAAATCTTAATTAAACAAAATAAAAATGGGAATCAAAGAGAATCTAACTGTATTAAACAATTAATGAATAATTAGGGAAGCAATACTTGAATGTAATAAATAAGTAGTGGAACAATATTTAAATAAATGCATTTGCTTCCTTTTACAAATTCGAAAATACAATCTCCAACAGAGGCTATTTTTGTTAAAAAAATTAGGATAAAATTAGGCAATATTCTAACTAGGAAAAATTAATGGAACTACAGAAACATTAAACAGAGGGAGTACAATGAGAAAAAGAGAAAGGAAGTAAGGAGAAGGGAAAGGTGGGTTTCCATCCCTTACAAAAGAAGAATGGGAATTTTTATTTTCCAACATTCGCTCGAGAAATTGTTTTAGACCAAGTAAGCCATTTCATCACTTGATAAACCTTACTAGTTTTCACGGAAAAGGAATATCCTCGTGCCAAACAATAACCCAAGTCAAGGAACAGTGTAAACAAATAAATCAAACACCTAAAAGTCAAGGAGGACTAGTAGGTAGTTTGATGAGAACAGAATGCTCTGGCTTGTGATCACACTCGAAATCTAGATGCACGAACGCCCGCTCAACTTCTGGGAGCTTCTCAATCTTAATCTGCAATGACTCTCCAATTGCATGAGCTTCTTTCAGGGGCAAGTCTTCTGGCAGCTCAATGTCAACCTTTTAAGGTCACAATGCAACCATTAAGATGTTCAAATGTAAGAAAATTATGGTCTTATTGAATGAATAATTACTTCAGAAAAGCACACTAAAGACTGACCTCAACAAAGTATAGAACACCAAAGGTGTATGCTCGAACTGTATCAACGCGTTTGATTTGAGCATGATGATGTATAACAAGGTAGGTCAGTTTTTGCAAGACTTCCGGAGGAGCTGCTTGCCCAACCAGAGAAACTGCATACAATGTGAAAGAACTGTAAATAGATTGACTTGCAGACATCCCTAGACCTTTTCAGCTCCCTTAATAGATGCAAAACACAAAATTATAATTCTCACGTACTTGAGGAAAGTTCAACAACACTTACAAGTTTTGTCCACTGTCCACTCCTCATCCATTTTGACTCGGGAATAGATGAGTTCAGACAAAGATACTAAAATATGTTCTACAAAACATACCACTTATCTCTAATCCTATTTAGAGTGTACATACCCGCATTTTCCAAGACCGTTCCCGACCAATTTGAAATTGTATAGATAGCCAGAGCTATAGCCCCTATAGGATCAATCCACCAATAAAATAAGTCACCAAGAACTGCAGCTACCAATCCCACGACATTTGTCACCACATCAAAGTAATGATCCTGTTAATACATAAAACAGAAGTATGTCATCGTATCTCCATGTTATCTATACAAATACTATTTACGATGGTGCTACTTTTAACAGAATTTCCCAGTGTCACGATCAAATGGATACCTTTGCATATGCACGAACAATACTATTCCCCGAGCTTCTGCAATAAACCCACAGTGTGAATTTCACAGCAGCAGCAGTAAGCATGATGGAGTATAGCCAAAAAAGTTGCTCATGTGTCATATTTGGAGAAGGTTTATTTCTTATTAGTTGTTCCACGGCTTCAACAAGCACTTGAAATCCTAAAAAATCAGATTTAGTGAGTTAAATGATCTACTCTTTCAGCAAGCGAACAGTAAACTAAACCATAGACTATAACAACTATTTATACGTTTGTATGTAATTAACTTACCAAGTGTGGCCATGACAGCTGCAAATATTACAATTCCCACAGGTTGAACTCTTAGTTTGCCTATAGGGTATTGGTAAATATTAATGTTCTTCATTGACAAATGCGTGAACCAAAGAATGCCACCAGCCATGAGATCTAATAAGGAGTCAAGTGTCGAGGCTGCTATAGCTATAGAGCCACTTCTTATAGTCGCATATATCTGGAAATTGTACAAGTACGAAAAACATGTTCATGTGACTGCAACATCAAGAGGGGAAAACACTATTGACGCTTTGTTCTTTCAAAGATGATCGAATGGAGCCTAGTGTAAACATAGATACCTTTAATGCAAGCAATACAACATTGACCCCATTGGATATGTTCATTGCTTTTTCACGTTGGACTTGTTCTCGCCTTTCTTCTTCGTCGTCAATGTCAAGAGGTACGTCCAGAGCATCAACTTCCTCAAAAGATTTCAATGTTGAAACCTGTCTTTCATAATATTCCTTTTCCGCTGCAATGACACAATACAGAGTACAAGATAATGTCAATCAAGAAACTAAAACCACACAGGATGGTAGATGCAAGAAGACCACTCATATTATCATACAATCTGGCAGACTTGAAAATTTATCCAGCAATATAGTACAAACATGTCATCTTTACCAATGAGGAAATGTTCAACGAAATGTTGGTAATACATTCTACTTTCAGTAAAGTACTTAGAACTAATCCCTAAGAGATAAAGTACAAAATCTAGAGTAACATCTTATATCAAATAAACCATGTTTATATTTGTAAGAGACAGAGTAATACGTACCAAATAGTGAGAAAGAGAGCATAGATTAATCACCTTCGATTAACCCCGTGGTATTGGAAAGGTCGAGATCAAAAGGAGACTCAGGATCCATAGCATGCTGAACTTTTTGAGGCAACTTAGAAAAGAAGTCATTTTTCAGACTTGTAAAAGAGTACTGATGACAACATATATTTCCTCTTCCTTTCCCGCTTTTAATCATGTGTGTTTCTTGCTCAAATGACATGACCAACAATGGTTCTCTGGCATCAATATCTAGCCCACCACCTCCTTCCATATTTCTTCTTTCCTTGACTAAAGAACAAGTATATGTCAAAACAACTAACCCCAAACTTACAACTCAAAGGGAAACCGAAGTATCTAAACTAAAAACATCTAGCTATAGCCTATGGGATATGATAACTAGTAGAAATGCCAAATCATAAAAGAGATCGAAGCTCGAAATTAGAGCGAATCCATTGCATATTCGCCGTAATGTTGAGTTAGTTGCAGCATATGATAGATAGATGTATCTAAGAACAACCCCATGCTAAAGATAAAGAGATAGATAACCAACTTTTTCAGAGCCATCCCACCATTAAGTTTTTCTTTTTAATCATAAGGCTAACAAAAGATACTAGAACAAGAACAGGCAGAAAGCATACGAACAACAAGCAGTCAATCACGCATAACGAAAACACCACTATAGTAGACAGACCAATATATAAAACATGAATAAAAAAAAACACCCCAATATAATTAATAACTGAAAAAAATTCTAAATAATATACGAGAGGAGGAATTTTACTTTGCTAACAAAATTTTGGAGAAAAGTACAAAAATTTAGGTATGTTCATTCAGACTTATATTTTGGGTATGTGTAGGTTTGCTTAGGATACACCTAAGGCCTATATTTGCGCTAGCTCACATGGCTGGCTATTGATCCAAGGACTTACCACCTTTAAGCTTTAAGTTATAGAGAGTTGACCGCTTCTTTGTTTGCTTAAGAGTTAGGACAAAAGGTTAAGGATAATTATTGTCACAACTCACAAGATTTAGAATTTTCTATCACAAAAAAAAAAAAAATCTAGAAATTTTGTCCTCTAATGGTTATCTAAATTAGGATATTACTCGTGAAAGATTCGCGGAGCATTGTGTTGGTAAACACACACCTATACTTAAAACCGTATAATCATGTCAGTTTGCGCGAGTTTGTTGATTTATTCATTAAGGGAATTCTTTCTTTAACACAAAGATGGATAAATACATAAAAATGTTAGTTTTACTTAAATAAACATTAACGTGCGTACTATTTTATGATAGAACGTGTATATCTATGCACATCTCATCTGCTCATGGGACTGGACAGAGTTTCACGTGTTCACCCCTTCAAAGTGGTAGAATGGAAATAAAAAAAAAAGTTAAAAGGTGGCAGAAAATAAGAGTGATTAAAAGGTTTGTTGGGGATTTTACAAAAATCAGGGTAGAAAGATAATAGGGAAATAAATTTTTTTTAGTCGTGAACGAGATTGCTTTCTCAAAAGTATAATTTCGACCATTTAGACTATAACTCGGATTACACAAAATCTACTTAAGAAATAAAATGAAAAATTGTTGTAATTTCGTGTAGTAAAATTACAATACTATGAAGACAAGTTTTGGTATTTGTGATGATGATAAATAAAACTTCCAATGCCTAAAGGAAAGAAGAAAAATTATTTTCTCTTGTCCATACTTCATCATAAGTGATATCATATATTTATAGTTAAATGAATACTAACCAAAAAGTATCTCTTTAAAAGACACATTTTAATAAATACTTTAAATATTTATATTAATGTCAAACGACATTTACTAAACCAAGTATATATATATATATATATATATATAATATTTTCTCGGTTTATTACATACAACTATTTTATTGTTATGTTTGTTTGAATCATGATATCATAACCAAATAATTTATACTATATATAACATGAATATAATCAAATCAAATACTCTAAATCTCATGTTGCGGTAGCTGGGAACAATGGAGGGGTGGTCGTAGATGGGAGGATACGTCAAGGGAATAACCAGGAGAGGTAGTAAAATCACGTTGGGGGTTATGGCACCATAGGTGTAAAGGACTAGATTTTCTAATATGAACCCAAAAATAAGGCGCATCATTCTCGCATATGAGCAAGAAATTGTGAGGGGCGCCACGCATGCATCTAAAAACTCAATGCAATCAAGTATATATTCAATGTTCTGGGGAGTAGAGGTTAATTTGAACAGTTCCGTAAAACAATTTATGATTGCAAGTTTCATTTGCTGGATCCTTTTAAGGTTTGCTGATGATTCTTTCCAAGATTCCCCCATTTGATAGAAACTACTAATAAAAGTTTTTTCACTTAATTATTAAGATCATAAAAGTTGCAGCAAACTCTAGAAATTCACAAAACATCCAGATTTGAAGCAAGAATTTAACAGGGTATCAATGGAAACCAAAATAAATTTATACCCCCGGCAAAAACCAAAAATCATATAAACCTAAACCCGTGGTTGGCTGCTTGTGGGTACATGATACGTGAATGTCAAAAAAACAGAATACATGAACAACACGACCACATACTCTGATTATTGCAAGAAACCCACCAAATAAAACACATATTCATGCCAGAATTGCGAGGACATGCACCATAGAAAAACATATGATGCCACTATTAAAAGTACAGACTACAGAGAACTGAACAACAGCCTAATACTCCGAGTATTCTGTAAAAACCTTTTACCCCATCAAAAAAACAACTATGTACTTTCAAAAGAATGGTTAAACTCATGTTACATAGCACAGATCAAGGTTACCAATCATGGAACAATGACGAATTTAAATGGACAATATTTCCTATAAATCATCCCATGGCAGGAAACCACTGCTACATCAAACAATCATCAGACCATCTCTTATATGTTGTACTACATTTGTGTCCCTGTTTTTTCGACAACTCCCTTTTACCTATATGCAATTATGCATTCGTTTTTTCAATAGTCACATTGGCCTCCAATACTACTCCCTTTGTTCGATAATAGCAGTCTAATTGTCCCAGCACCTCATATTAGAGGGATCATTTCTCAAAAGTAACCTTGAAAAAACCTGTTCTACCACAAGCTCTTCACCACAACACAAGAATAGGTAGGTTGATGTTTCGACATTTGTCCACATTCTAGTTTTTCAAAACATTCAAAAATTATATACATGACTAATATTTAATGCTAAAAACGCTATTATTGTCCTTCAATGGCAACCAGTAGTACAAAACTGTAATAGCATTCATAAAAAAGAAACAAACATGTGGTGTGGTGGAACCATCCTAAACAATCCAAACAAACGCTACGGTACCACTTGTACATGTGCACTGCCGATTACACTTAAAATCAACATCTTCATTGGATTAGGCAAAACGCATGTATGACACGTTTGATTACAAACACAGCAATCTTTTTTCAATTTTATGGAGATGACAAGGATTATGAAGGTTTTTA
The DNA here is from genome assembly GCA_026401315.1 of Dysphania ambrosioides. Classification (NCBI taxonomy): domain Eukaryota; kingdom Viridiplantae; phylum Streptophyta; class Magnoliopsida; order Caryophyllales; family Amaranthaceae; genus Dysphania; species Dysphania ambrosioides. The sequence goes on from CM048661.1 coordinate 10,816,449, forward strand.
GACAAGCATTAAAATTCAATCAACTCTGCCTTCTATCTCATAGACGAAATTAAACTATAAACACACTACTATTGTTATATTAGCGTCAGTTATACAATGCTTGAATACAGTATGACCAAGGGTGCAATAGTAATCATATATTCCACGGAGGCGATAAAAACATCAGGGGTAAAAAAGGAAAAAGAGAAAGAAGACATCTGAGATCAGATAGATGATTTGAGAATTTCTATTCCTAGGACAATTGAACTTCTGTTAGGGAGTTTCACTAACCTCAGGACTAGGAGGAATATGCAAGCAACTTCCTCCACCAGATGGCAAGTATAACTTCCCAAACATCCTTTGTTTTTATCAACCAAGCATCAGAGATTCAGAGATTTTTCCACTTTCCCAAACAGGTCAACCAAAATGAGGAGTTATTGGAACGATATTTGTTCCCAGTCCTTCAAACACACAAGGATACTATTTCCTATTTCCAAAGAATTCTAACCTTCAATTTTCACTTAATAAAAACCATCAACAATCAAGAATCATGATTGCCGACCAAGTTACTAATCCAAAAGACCATACATTTAGCTCAAGTAAAACCTATCCATCGCTATCCTACTTTAACTAGAAGGTCTAAGGTCATAACATGACAACAATTACCACGAGTTGCTGTATGCGAGCTCTGAAGCTGAAATACGTAAACAGAAGAATTATATCAAGTTTTCTAGAACTACTTCTGGTCCTAGTCAGAGGAAGTATTACTGCAGCAATAATTGCAAGTAAATGTAAGCTACATGGTCAACTTGATAAACTGGAAACTATCAAAAAATTATTCAATATCTAAAAACAATTAATGGAAGTGCAAACTAAAATTAGCATCCAGTGGTTGGCGCATTGCAAAATTAGCCAAACTGTTAGAACCAGCAAACTGACCATCATTCCGTCTTCTGATATGATGATCTAGCCTAGACACTGCAAAAAACTTTGAATTCAGCCTTGACTTTGAAAAGCACTTCAAATAAAAAAAATGCAAACTGCTAGAAACAAGTCAAATCAATAGCTTGAAAAAATCTGTACAAAGATGTCCTAGTACAAAATAGGACGTAGCATACAACACTACCAAACCAGTAACATCTAACATTTTGGCCTTCTGGAGTAGCCTTGAGGCCAAAAACACAACCCCCTCCTAATCAGTAGCAGCTAAAATGTTGATAGTTGGTCTCCTTCAACCCCTTCCTAAAATGTAAAAATATTTGAAAATGCAATTAACAAATAATAATCAATGTGAACATGAGAGTTGGAAATCTCCATTACTTCTATCACACACTTCACTTATATACATAACTACGAACTACCATCAACAAGATGCTGTCAGTACCTCCACTTAATATCCAGCAGCTTTACAGGCTCACACAAAAATATGACGAAATTGCTTCAAGTATGGAATAAAAAAAACGAACCTCAACCGAATTGTTGCAGAATTGCGTCAGCAGCCTGGCCCGGAATAATTCACACATAATGACCTATATTATAGGAGCCCTACACTTCTTTCTCAATCATGGAAGCACTTTGCATGCAATGCTTAGCGGCTTTAGAGGCTGATCTCAATCAAGAATCCGAAAGCAAGTGAATGAATCAACCAATCAATAGAAGCACTCACCAGAAAATTCTCTTCAACTATCAACACTTAAAACTCAAACACTGAACTGGACATTGTCATCATATGTTGGGGTGTGACTGGCTATAGAATTCAGTGAAATCAAGCCGGAAAAGGAGAAATTTCAGGTCAATATGTTGCTGTACAGGCAACTCAGAGATGAACCCTGTAAGGAGGGATGAATATTTCTTTCCGATATTATCCAATTCCTGGCTCATATTGCTTAGAACATTAGCAGCTTGTAGTGTTAAGGCCTTCCTACCCTCGTACGCACATGAGCCAGGTTCTGCAGACCTGCTATTTAATTGCCTAGAGAGTTTTTTCTTATCATCAGTAGACCTGAAAATCATGAAATAAATAGATGAGTCAGTGTATGTGATAAAAGTGTGAATGCTCTACAATAACATGAGAAAGAGAAATACCTTGCTTGCACTTCATATATGTCAACATATAATCTGTCTGCTAGACTCCGGAATCGCAGTATTAGGTCAAACAAAACAAAAAGCGTATCGTATAAACTTCGGGATCTCTCTCCAAGAAGAGACTTCTCAACTATAGAATGAAGATACTTTTCATGGGCAGCAAGTAAGTCATCAAGATCTTTTGCGGCTTCCATTTCGTTAGAAAAATTAGACCATGACACCTCCAAAACCTCAAACATAATGTAGTATTGCAAATTGGAGACAAAATGATTCATCTCATCCCAAAGAACTTGGCACTTTCGCAATGTTGAAAGCAACTTAACCTTAACAGCTTGATGTAATTTGACAAAGGATCGTGAAGTGATACAATTTGGCTTCATAGTTTTCCAAGTACTTATGAGCGCATGCTCAACTCGCCTAAGCTTCCACAAGAAATTGAAAATTCTTAGATACCTTGACATAACAGATTCCGTGAACACAGTGTCCAGTGGAACTCTGGCATCATATTCCAGCGAGAACACATCCCAGCCCCTGTCTCCAGTATTATGTGGCATCATCTTGACTCTCAGTCTATCCAATATATCATGGTCATCATACTGTGCATTTGATGACCTAATAGCAGTTTCCAACAGACCTGCCAGCTTAAATGTGCTAATAGTGTTGGCAGGCTCAGAGAGTTCTTTCCCAACAATGTCCATCAGATACTGTACAAAATCACCCTGCCCAAGCAACAAATAACGTTTGATCGCCAAACAATGATCTTTAAACTTGTAGCGATTGTAGATTACTTCCAGTAGATGCTTATCGATTCTCTTAGCTGCTTCAGCAACCAACAATTCAAGAGCATCAGTTTCTCCATACCCAAGACCACCTCTACCAGTTGTTGTTCCAGCAGCAGCTGCAGCCTCAGTTGCAGCATCAGCCCAACCTCGGTCCTCACAACATACCCTAAGAAAATTGATTGACTTCCCTGTCCTCAGAATACGCTGCGCAAGAGATGGTGAGATGAAAGAGGGAAGCATCCCAGGATGAAGCCGATAACCCTCCCTCCAAAGAGATTCAGCTTTGACAGGCTGCCCAACCACGAAAAACTCAGAAAATATATCTTCAAGCTCTCCTTCCAAGACCCAACTTCTAACCATTTCAAACAGAGGTGAACAAACCCGACGTAGCAAACGTCTCATAAAATCATGCACTAGAGGGTCCCCATGCTGAGCATGCATATGAATAGCCCCTGCCATCGCCCCACCTCTCAAAACTTTACAAATATCAACCAAAACAGCCATGAGCCTCATCTTTACCATAGGTTCCGCAAACCAAACAGAGAGTCTCCTCAATGACAAATAATTACCTGAAGTAGAACTTTCAGAAACTAGTGGAATAGGATTAATCGCTTGCGCTTCAAGCACAGCCAAAAGCTTATAATACTCAGTAAGCTCATCCTGCAACGCCGCACAGAATGCTTGCCCCACAGTCCCTACATCTTCAGAAGGAAAACGATCCATACTCTCCGATATATACCCTTTAACCTTCCTAAACAACCAACCCAACTCACACAGCTTCTGTACCATAATCCTGGTAGCTCTAGGTACCTTAATCGAATCTGACATTGCATACCCATCTAAAATTTTATCAAACTTAACGTAATTCCCATCAATTCCCTGACTAGCATACAACACATCCCTAACCAAAACCTCCTCAGAAATATCACTCTCTTCCTTCAACAAGTTAACAAAGTCCCGAAACGCAATATCGCGAATATTCTCAGGATCTTTTGACACCACCAAAACCCCACCACTCCACCCCATTTCTTTATCACGTAAAACCCTAGAATTTTCACTCAACTGGGTATCAAATATCGCCGGCAAACCCTTAGAAACTGACGAATTGGGGTGTTTCATTGCAACCTTACGATCTTCTGAAACGACTCTAAGCAAATACAGGACTGCCCATTTGTTGTTTACACTACCAGGACCAGTTCTGGATGCGAATTTCGAGTAAAGATCAGCGAATGTAAGAGCTTCGGAAGATTTACCTTGAGTGACAAGCTGACGCTTGATGGATTCCGCCATTGCAGCTTCGTCGGCAGCAATTGAGGGAGTCATGCGACTGGAGAGGATCCGAATCGCATATTTGAGAGCTTGATTGAAGTGATTCGGGTCGAGTGAAGGGGGGTTAGGGTCTGCGGAATTGGGGATATTAGGGTTAGGGTTAGGGTTAGGGTTTGGGGATTGAGAGAGTAGGCGAGTGACGAGCTCTTTAATTAGATCTAGAACCTTCTGATCCTCCATGAAAGTGGGTGTCGTAGGAGGGATCGAAGGGGATGGAGAAGGTGAGTGAGAGTCCCGGAGTGGAGGAGAGAGAGTGGGAGGAGTGAAAAGAAGGATTTGGGGATGAATTTTAATTAGGGTTTTTGAGGTTTGTGATCGGCGCGCAAAATGATTACTGTTTGCCTTTTCAAATTGTTTGTCCGGTATTACCAAATTTTAAGTTATAAGTGGGTGCAACCTGTTCTGCGTGTCCCCATCCGGCCATCTAACAACATCGTTTTGTGTATTGATTTTAATTTTTATATTTTGATTCCAATTATTAATCTTTACTGATTTGGATATGCAATTTTTTGATAATGAACATCAACTAATATAGAAATGAATATATTTCTTTTATAAGTATATTAATGGAAATTATTAGTCTAAGAACTTTGTGTAAATGACCATAATTGATCGGAATTGAACAAATTTATAATAATTTACGTATATAGATCAAAATTAAATAAATTACATCAATATAAAGTTTTCAACTTTGAACAAAGACTTAATCAGATTTGAACAAAGTCCAAATAAAAATTGAACAAATTATACCAAATTGTAATTCACCATTTCATATAAAATTGAATATCCAAGAAACTTCTTAAACTTCACAAAATTTTGTACTTTTAAACAAAAAAAAAATACAAGAAATGAACAAAAAATAGATCCGATTGAACAAATTAGAATGTTGTACAAAATATACCATAATTTAACAAAAAGTTTTCAAACTTATCAACAAAACTAGAGTTGAACAAAAACCTGATTAGGAATATACTAAATTTATCAAATTACGTACATTCCACTAATTCATAACACAATAATATTGAATAAGTTCCACAAGGTATACAAGTTTTGAACAAAAAATAGATCAAAAGCGAACAAAAACTAGACCAAAAAAATAAAAAATTTACAACATAAAAAATAGATTAGAATTGAACAAATTACTTTAGTTTAAATTTATCAAACTTATGGACAAGAAGTTAATTAATCAGAAGTGAATAAAAACTTAATCAAAATAAAGCAAAAATTACCAAATTATATTCCACCAACACATAACACAATGAAATTATGTATCCAACAAATTTCTTAAGTTTCAAATGTTTTGTAGTGTTCAACAAAAGAAGACCATAGATGAACAAAAAAGACCATAAATAAACATAAATTGAATAAAATTACAATATTATAACAAAATAGAATGTAATTGAAAAAATTGCATCAATTTATGATTTTGGAATTATGAACAAAAATAAATCAAAATTGAAAAAAAATCCTAATAGAAATGGAACAAATTTTACCAAATTGAATTCCTATAATTCATAACACAAAATTGAATATCCAAAAACAAATTTCATAAGGTTTTGTAGTTTTTAACAAAATAATACCAAGATTGAATTATATATATTAGTATACAATTAAAAATAGATAAAAAAAATTGAACAAATGTATCAATTTTATATTTTTGGAACTTATGAACAAAAACTAGACTTGAATTTAACAAAATCCTAATTACAAGTGAACAAAATTTACCAAAATGAATCCTACCATTTCATATCACAATGAAATTGAGTATCTAAAAATCCTAATTACAAGTGAACAAAATTTACCAAAATGAATACTACCATTTCATAGCACAATGAAATTGAGTATCCGAAGAATCTCATAAGTTTCAAAAAGTTTCTTAATTTTAAACAAAAAAATTATAATAAAAAAATTAAAATTGAACAAATTTATAATATTGTACAAAAATATATCATAATTAAGCAAATTGGAGAGATTTATAGTTTTTGAACTTATGAACAAAACCTAAATCTAAATTGAACAAAAACGTAATTAGAATTAAATAAAATTTACTAAATTGAATTCTACCAATGCATAACACAACAAAATCAAATATTCGAGACTTGGGATATTGTCAGGTATAAATGCTAACTAGTTTAGTTGGTTAAAATCTTAAAGAGTAGTATTCAAGACATAAGATAAAATCCTATCTACATCAGTAGTTGCATTACCGTTTGCGGCTCTTTTTACATTAAAAATAATATTATCAAGTCAAACGAATAAAAATGAATTTCTCAGGTTCGGATACAATCGAGTTCGGATTATAAATTTTATTTCAAACCCATTATTTTCAGGAACATATGAAATTGATTTTGAGTTGGGTATAATTATAACAAACCCAGATGATCTTATACCCTTACAGTCTTATGGAGCATATCGGTGTGTACTCAAACTTTATTGTTTGCACAATGTTGCTGAAATTTAATTAATGATCGAACTTTGAGCTAAAACCGATCAAGAATCTTTTAGATTAAATATTTATTTCAAACCAACATTGCTTATACGGAGTAAAAACTCAATTTAGGAGGTGACATAATTCCCTTAAAGCTTTTGATATGAAAAGTATTTGGGGCCTAACAATGACCCTCTTGATCTAAGTAGACTTTGGTATCCTTAGCCAATTGGTTCAAACTCGATCATTATTAGCCAAGACTACCACTATCCAGATTAGTCATGGATTGTATGAGTACCTGCAAAGGACGATCTAAGCATTATTATACGGTTGATATGTATTTGGGAATATATTGTCCTTAGTACATAACTACTACATATTGGAAACCTGAGAAAATTCCCAAATACATATTCGACTAGGAAAGACACTGATCTAGCAAGACGGTGATTGGTGAGCAACAAAATTCCCCTTTCTTTTGACATATTACCAGATCATGTGACAAAATCAGAGGAAGAACTCAAAAATAAAGCATCATGTAAAATAGCATAAAAATTAGACATTGTATTAGGTCGGGTTAAGATCGGAATGGGTTACATACAAAAAGGGCTGGTTCGGGTCAAAGAAGATGCAAAGCGGGCCGAGTCGAGTCATACCGTCCTAAAAGAGTATAATTTTTATTTATAGAGGGTGATAGTTTTCTTATATCACCTCCAATTTTTGACAATGGACTATCGGTAAACAATTGAAATTAAATCATTACATGTATTGGTCCATTATTGGTCTGATTTAAGCCATTATAGCCGATCGTTTAAAAATCCAACTCAATTAAGCCTATAATTGATTAGACAATTTTCAAATAGAGTGGTTAAGGACCTTTAATGGAGCCCTCCCATTTAAATAGGTATGATAAAAATCAGAAAATTAAGTAGATGCCTTAATTTATCTGTTTATGGCCGTCTAACAGTGATAACTTTATTCATTGGTTCTTTACGACCAGTATGTTTATTGTCAATTTGAACAAATGTACCTTCATGACCGATAAAGTTGTAATTGTCCAAGAAGTTGTCTAACGTAGAAAGATTGAGCTGGAAACAACAATGCTGTGTCAATTTATCATCTAGATAATCTCTCAATCAAACCGCGACATACTTTTCGCAGTTTTCATGGACTAGCGTCTTTCTTCTGTTGATTTGATTCAACATTACTTGTAAATTTGTAATGTTGTCACCCTCACAAGGCAATTTAAGATGCAATAATATGACAAGAATTTGATCACAAAAGCACCATTTGAAAATCGTCCTTTGAACTCTTAAACCTAGTTAAGAAATTTCGCTAAGCATAAATCATCACCCGCGGGACTTGACGCATGGACAGCTAGTCTTGTACGGAGACACGGAGTAATATAAGATCAACAAAAAATCTCGTATGCACACGAAATATAATAAGGTTATTATATCCCAAAAAAGTCTTCAATATAACAAAAGTTACCACTTAACACAACATATTTCGATTTTGTATTAAACTAATCAGCCCCTCTAATCTAATTATATATATATATATATCTAATATTTATATATATATATATTGTATGTCAATATTTAGCTTTTTAATAAAATACGTACATGATTTACCTAACTCAATAAAAAAAATTAACATTATCTTACCATTAGTTAATACATTTTCTTCATCCGCCATCAATATAACATGGGCAAATCATAGTTGCTAATTTTGTACTCCATAGTCAATTGACACGATAAGATTCCCAAGTAAAAAAATTTATCATATCTCTAGATGGTACAATATCTTCATCAAACATCAAATAATCTAAACACAAAATAAAACATTTATTAAAGGCCTTTGTAAATTGTAAGATGTAACAAGTCATATAACATACCCATAAGCCGTTGGAAAAAAAATTATATAAACAAATGAAGAATTGAAAAATGTCAACAAGAGTAGAGGGAGCTAAGATGGACGTGGAAAAGATGGGAAGCACGTCATGAGATAAATTGTGGCATTAGCGGTTAGAGAACATGAACCGAATTTCGCGCCCAACAACTAAAATTCTCTCCCATCAAACCCCCCCACACCCTCATCTCCTCTACTCGTTGACACCACACCAATCCCATCCCTTCATTTTCTCTCTTTCATCTCTCCCCTGTAGCAGATCACAACCATTTTTCCATTGTTTTCTGGAACAAAGATCGATCTTTCCCCATATTTTATTGGGTAATCTGCTAAATTTTATTATATGGGTCATCATGGATTTTGTGTTCTATTGGGTCTTTTTTTTTTTTTTATGTTTCTGTTTCGAATTTGTGTAAGGAATAAGTTTGCGTACATTAGAACCTTCCTGATTCATGTATTGGATAGCCAGTTGCTCTATTTGCTTATAAAGTTTGATGGTGTGTTTGGTATATTTATGTTTGATGAATTTCTTGTAGGGTCTTTATCTTTTGAACGGGCAATAGTTTTATGATCTTAATCATGTTTCTCGTATCCTTTTTCAACCTGGATTATTTCTACCGTATCATGTTTAGTTTTTTGGTTTATACATAAAGCTAGATGCCATGAAGCCCATGATCAAAACTTGTTCACCCTGGTGCACCCAGCTCTAGGTTGGTTTCATTTGGGCATATCATTTGAAGCTATTGAAATGAGCAAAGATTATAAACTCGGGTGCACCATGGTGCATTATAGAATTTGCATGATCCTAAAGGCTTTAGCATTGCCAACATTCTCCTTTTCTATGATTAGACAGATATTTTATTATTTGGGGAAACAAACCTTTCCCTAAACCAAAATAGTATAATGATTGTTCATTAACCTCATTCTACAATTTTGTAATGCAGGAACTTGAATTTGCTGAATATTTAGCTAGATGGGATTCTAATTGAAATTGACCTTTTAGTTTAAACCTTAAGAAAAGTACAAACAAAACAACCAAAGAGATCTTTTGTGTGTTGAGAAGGTTGCTTCACCAACAACTTGAACTATGTTCTGCTGTGGAGGTGCAGAAGAAGAGCACGCGGGTCCACCTGCTCATCAATACACAGCTCCTCCTAGAGGTCCAGTTGGTGGTAATCACTCATTTTAAATTGAACTTACCTCTTTAATTTGCTTTTCATCGGGATCATTAGTATGCAGCTATTTGTCACATGCATATTTCAAGAGAAATATGTTGACTAATGTTGGGAAGATTGACTGTGATGATCTTTTCTTCGACCAACCTCTATATGCTGTGGATGAATTGCTGGACAATGAGGTCGGTAGAGGTGATAATCGAAACAGAAACCTCTTGATTGGGAGGTGGCCGGGGGTTTCATCATTAAGCTCCCACTAAAAACTCACTATTGAGTCAAGGACCACAATATGTACATTTTGTAAACTATACTACCCACGTCGAACCATCCCTCTACAGGAGGTAGACTTTTACTGTCTTCATATTGTGGATTGTTAACTATGAATGAAGCTGATAAGAATACATATAAAAGTATTCATCAATTGAATTAAAATGTACAGATTATGTGTTATTTAAGCCTTATACTGATTTCTTTTGGCAAGAATTTTTTTACATGGAATTTCTTTTGGGTGCATGTTATAGGTGGGGATAGAGGGGAGCCGAAAACTGGAAATGGAATGAGAAGTGGAGCTCCAGTTAAAGCCTTACCTATAGAATTGCCTGCTTTGACATTGGAAGAACTAAACAAATCTACTAGCAACTTCAGTCAGAAGACATTGGTTGGAGAAGGTTCATATGGCCGTGTTTTCCATGCAAAGTTAAGCAATGGCAAAGAGGCTGCAGTAAAGAAGTTGGATACAAGTTCAGCACAGGATTCAGATTCTGACTTTGCAGCTCAGGTATCTTACTTTTTAGTGTGTATATTTCAGACAATTGTAAATTATTTTTTGAAAATTAATCCAAAAATTCGATGCTTAATACTTGGTGGCTCATTGCAGTTGTCGATAGTTTCAAGACTAAAGCACGAGCATTTTACAGAGCTAATGGGTTATTGTCTGGAACAAAATAACAGAATATTGGTTTACCAATATGCAACTATGGGTTCTTTACATGATGTATTACATGGTATTCATCTTAGTAATCTCGTTACTGGACTTGGAGGAGTTTCGCAAGATTTGTAATCAAATTACCTTTTCTTTCCCGGACAGGAAGGAAAGGAGTACAAGGCGCAGCACCAGGACCTGCTTTAACTTGGGCACAAAGAGTTAAAATTGCCTTCGGAGCTGCAAAAGGTCTAGAGTACCTGCATGAAAAGGTGCAGCCATCCATTGTTCACCGTGATGTTAGATCCAGCAACGTCCTGCTGTTCGATGACTTCTTGTCAAAAATAGCTGACTTCAACCTCACAAGTGCTTCTTCAGAGACAGCAGCTCGTTTGCACTCAACTAGAGTCCTGGGAACATTCGGTTACCATGCTCCTGAGTATGCCCCTCATCTCTTAAATTTACCTCAGTGCCTTGAAAACTGATATTACTTTGCTAGTGTCTGTTAGTAACAATGTCGTGCTTTGTTGGTTTAGACAAACAATCTCGCTAGTGTCTGCTAGTAACAAGAAAGTTATACTTCTTGTACAGACTGGTGTTAGTAATGATTTCTCTGTTATTTAATTAACCAGGTATGCCATGACGGGGCAAATAACTCAGAAAAGTGATGTTTATAGTTTTGGCGTTGTTCTTCTTGAGCTTTTGACTGGAAGAAAGCCAGTAGATCATACTATGCCAAAAGGGCAACAGAGTCTTGTTACTTGGGTGTGTTTTCTGTTACCATTGCAGTACATACTTATTTTCATAACTTTCGCATTGTAGTTTGTGTTAAGTGTATTTCTCATCACAGGCAACTCCTCGATTGAGTGAGGACAAAGTGAAACAATGTGTTGACCCCAAGCTTAACGACAATTATCCGACAAAGGCAGTGGCTAAGGTTCTTCCTCTTTCCTCTCATTCCAGTAGCTTAAAGTCCACTTAAATTCCTGTTATACCTCTAGTATCTATTTTTTAAACAACTTTCGCAAAAGGTTGGATTCATCTCAGAGTTCATTAAACCTTTTCCTTTGACCTGTTTACTAATTGACCCATTTATGTGCATATAGTATTGACTATTTGGTATTAATGGTTGATCAGATGGCAGCAGTAGCAGCATTGTGTGTTCAATATGAAGCTGACTTTAGGCCCAACATGACTATTGTGGTCAAGGCTCTGCAGCCTCTTCTGAATGCTAATAAACCAGCAGGCCCTGATGCACTGGCGTGATATTATCTGAGATACCAGCTTCTTCCATCATGTCCATGATTCTTTCTTTCTTTGTCCTCACTGTGTATTTCTTATTTTTAGTATTTCCTAATTTAGACAAGATGCAGTAACAGTTCAATTCAAAATCACTGGGAGTCATTCAGTGTTACACTGTCATCGCCAATTACCATTCACACATTTTCTGTCGGCAGCGACATCAAATCCAGTTCACTTAGGCAGATGATTTCTGCTAGTCGAGTCTCTTGCGTACGAAATTGTTTCGAAGGTTGCGGATTAGTTTTCTTGGTTTGTGTAAAAAAACTGAGATCATGCAGCCTGTCAAGACACCCTTTTTTCGTTTTCTGTTTTAGCTTTGAAATCAGTGCAACATAGGAATCTGTTTTGCATTGTTTCACTCAAGTATTCAGAACTTTTTTCTTTTATTCTATAATTGCGATCTTTGTCCAATGAAAAGAAATTTGAAAGATGTAATATAACAAAGCAATTCTAAAAAATACTGGCCATTCATAACTTCATAACTTGTGCACGCTAGGCAGATTATGCACAAAAACAGTGAAATATACATAAAAACTTATAATGTAGCATAAGTTGGAGGAACTTCAACCAGAGAAAAAAGAGGCAAGATATTTTCTCGTACCATAATGGTTTCAAATTCACGTACAAACTACCAAGTCTAGTATTTTAGACTTTTAGTACTGTGAATCCAAAGTGTATTTCTAGCCCATAAAGGGTTTCACTGTCTGCCTTGCCTCCCCTATGTTTGAACATGTCACTTTGTTGTCAGATGCCTTTGTTGAACAATATGAAACCGGACTTGCAGTGTTGTCACTATTCTCATTCAACAGCCTTCCTTTGCCAGAAAAGGGCACAAATTTTGGTGGATTTTCAGCAACTCTCGTGTAAGGATATTGGTTTTTTCTCTGGTTCTTTGTAACCCAAAGGAAGGGCAAAATCAACCTCAAAATCAATTTCAATTAAATTTGTGTATTTGGTGGGGATTAAAACCGGGTTAGGTCACATCCAAAACAGGCCGAGCCGGAGCAAAGGAGATGCTAAACAGGCCGGGTCAAAGGAGATACATAACGAGTCGAGACGTCCAAAGAAAGTATAATTTTTATTTACAGAGGGTGATAGTTTACATGTATCACCTCGTAGTGGACTATCGGTAAGTATGTAGAAATAATTCATTACCTGATAGTGTTTAAAAGTTTTGGAAACTATTGGCATATTATTGACCCGACTTGACACATTAAAGACCCAATACAACATAACTCTTTAAGATACCGACCTATAAGATCCATTATTAATTACTCTTTTTACAAACGGGTTGATCCTTCCCATTTGAACACCTCTAGTTTTAATGACTGAAACCGCATTGGACGGCTTAGTATCCACAACGTACCACTTCTTTCCCTCATGCAGTTTTAGCTCATTCACATCTTCATACATACGATTGTTCTCCACCAAATCCTCCTCGATCTCCTTGGCCCCCTCGTCTTCCCATGCTCATCGTCAACACTCTCATTATATCATTCCTCTTCGTTATTCTATTGCTCAACATCATCACCATCATTCTCATAACTATCCTCACAATTTTCACTTTGCTCTCCTTCATTTTGTCCATAGGAGACGATCAGACGAGACTAGTGAAGGGCTTGGTTGAGGTTTGACGCGAAATTTTTTTCACAAGAGGTTTGTACTAGGATGCTTAGGAGTGAGTCGAGTTCGAGTTTAGAGTAACTCAACTTGATTTGATCTCAAGTTTGACCGAGTCGAATTTATCCCATAGATCATGGACATGAAGATCAAAGCAGATATAGTATAAACTACACGGCCAAATCGCAAGAGAATAGAACAAATTTTATGCTCAATCTGTCAAAGATCAACTTCCTGAGATAAAAATTATTAATCAATATCAAAGCACTAACGATAAAAAAAAAAAAAAAAGGTCACTACGGCATTTTATACAACAGGGGCTGTCCTATCTGTAATGCCAAAATGACCATGACATGCTGAATTGTTCAGCCCAATTCGGCTTTCGATAGATCATGCATATTAAACTTGCCTAAAAACCTTCAAAATTTAACAAATTTACGATTGAGAATGAGAAAGGAACACGATTAAAAATGTTTCTCAGTTGATGAAATTTAATTGATAATGTCTATTGAAGGTACACAGCTGCCAGTGGTTCCTGGACCAAAAAAAAAAGGATATAGCACATCAGAAAACGCAGGAGAAACATCAAATTGGACCGTATAAAACATCAATTATGATTTGGGACAGGGATTGTTGTTGCCTCTTAACTGGATTAAACTACTGGTAGCAGATATAATTTAGTTCATGGTTCCATTCATTCTTTGATGATAAATTAAGCATCTGTACAAGCTTCAGAATGTCATATACAAAGTGTCGTTTAAACACATTTTAACAAAGGCGCTCTTAGCCGATATAAGTGATACAAACAGGGTGTGAATAGCGAAGTTTAAAGACGTCCATCAGTGTCATTAAACAAATTGATCAAGAAGAAATATACAAATCTCATTCTTTCCGGGATGAAAAACAGGGAGATATTGATACCCAGGTGGGCAGTACATACACCAGCAGTCCAGAATACAAATGCTCAAACAAATTATTTAGGCAAGTTTTTGCAGGATAGAAGGTTTTCGATTTGAGTGCAGGTTTATGGTATAAACAATAGTTTCACCAGCATCCGCTTTATAAATATCTTTTACCATCTTGTCATAACATGGGTGGATCTCTCCGTCATCGCCTCTTATGCATTAGTAACAATCGTTAACTAGTTTAATTGGTTAAAGTTATTACTTCAACAAGTAAATGGATCATGTTTTACTTGTCTTTACAAAATGTACAATATTTGGAAGGTAGTAGCTAACTCACAATACTCTAATTTAGGGACTCCTAACACCATTAAATGGAGGGGAAATAGCAAAGATCATTCGGTAAAAAAAGAGAGAGATGTAAGTCAACATAAGTTCTCTCAGTTTGCATCATCTGGTTATCTGTTACATGGTTGTAAGAACTTTCTTCCTGTCAGGGCAAACTAAGTGTGTTCTTGGGAGCACTTATCCATGGGGAACCTGAGATAGCGAATCTCCACAATGCATTTACATGCTCAGGCAAAGCATAATTGATGCCAACACGGGGACCGACCAGTATCTTTTCTGGCTTTGGTCCATCCAGAAGTTCCAAACCACCTGCATAAACGGATAAACCGTATGAAAAAAATTTCCCATTGTAGACTGATAATACAGAGCCCGCGAAAGCAAATGCAGACTATGGCGGAGGGCAAGGTATCTTACCACGCACATAAAGAGGATGATTCGACCAGTCAGTTGATAATCCAAGTGCTTGGCCAACCTGTTAAGGAGCATAAAACTTTGACATTGGGAAGTGCTGCACTTGCACTATTTTTGTAAAAGTTGCTTAATTCACATTATGGATTACCTAATTTTAGCAACAAAATTCTTATCTAATATCTATATCATACAACATTATGGATTACCTGTTTTAACTGCAAAGGATACTTCATATTTCCTTTTATCTCATTTTAAATGATGGGTTTATTTAAATCAAATACGAGTTAGCCTAGGGGAACCATTAACGCTTACTTTCAAGAAAGTGGATCCAGCATGCCAAGATTAATACTTCCTGGAGTTAAAACCAGTCAGTCTTGACAGCGAGTAAAAGGCACGGATTCTCTCTTCCCTCAACTAGCCAACCGCCTAAGTCATGGGTACCAACCCTGGTTGAGTGGTTGCAGGTACAAGGAGTCATTCCCAAGACCAGACAAGGATCACATTTGCTGGATAGTATATCCTATAGTGTCTGGGACATGATAAACAGAAAAATCGGCTTCATGGGACGTACCACTTCGTCAAGCATTATAGCCAACGACAACATTAAACAAGCTAGTATTATATAGTTCTTGTTCCTCTTCATTCTTTGTTGAGAAATAAAGCAGGTGTTCGAGCAGGTATCATATGCAAACGAAGAGTGCCCAAAGTGAGATCCTTTAATACATCCTAACATACGCCTTCTGCTGATCAGAGACAACAACAATAATTGCACGTAGGAATTCACAGAGGTCCATGAACTACAGCATATAGAAATGATCAATGACTAAAACAGGAGAAGCGTGCCCATAAAGTAATAAGAGAATTTATCTTTTTCCAGGGATGACAAAGAACACGCACTACATTTGTAAGCAAGACTGAATACAAAATGTTCATAGCAATGACTTTGAACAAGTAGATAATGGATGTTGCAGGCCACATATTAGAACTTTATTCATAGGGGTGGGTCTAAGTTGTCATGCCTTCATTTTCAATTTCCAGCCAGAAAACTCGGATATAAAAGAAAGAAATTCCAAAACTTTCTTTTTTCTAGGTTTGAAGAATAGTATTTTGCACGAATATCATAGTATTTTTTTTATTTTGTTATGATAATCATTTCCTAGTGTGAAGTGATAGCTGATTCTTGAAAACATGGAAAGCTACCCTCTCTGCCAAGCAAGAATGACAGGATTGGCTGCTAACCTTTCCTGGTCCAGAAAGAAGAACAGGCTTATTGGTAATCTGCCCACGACGTTGTTGAATGGTCGTCAAACCTGCAAAATTCATAACACTCAACTATTGTAAGACTTCAAGGTTGAAATCACCCTGACTCCCATCACCTTTACACTTTCATCATCCTGTAGCAAATAATGGAGCGCTCTTCTTCAATAAGAGAAATTTATTCTTGTACAAAAGATGAATATAATATTTCATCGACCAGCAATAAATACAAGAAAAGAAATTGGTTCAATCGGACTTGGGGGACCATGCTGTCTAACTACCACATCTAATGATCTAATCAACCTCTGTTTTCGTTCACTTAACAATGTCACGTAACCACACATGCATATGATCAAGGTAGCAGCAATAAAATGCTTTCATTGAGAACTTACCGCTAACTGGAGCACAAGAGCGTATCAAAACAGCTGCCCCAACACCCTCCTTATCAGCAACAACATTAAGCATCATGTGAAGACCATAGCAGAGATATACATACGCATGCCCACCTGGTCCAAACTACCCAAATTGCACAAGTCAAAAATAAATATTCATACTTCATCAAAAAGTATAAAATTTCAACTTCCTCAAACAAAACTCATTCTTGATCATATTAATTTATCTTACAACAGGCGCTGTCCTGGCTGTTACTCCAAACCGACCATGACATGCTGAATCGTTTGGCCTATAAGCTTCCACCTGCCAGAATTTACAACCCATTTCAGCATGATAGAGTGCTTGTAAATTTAGAATTGTTTCAAAAACTAAACAAAACTTTGCATAAAAAATTGGGTTCAGATTAATACCCAAAACCCAATATTGGGAAAAACATGATAAAAACTGAAACGTTTTGTTCTAAAAGTTGGAGACAGTGCATCCGACATAGCAACATGAAAAAATAAATCGAACTTTGAACAAGATTAGTCAACCAGAAAACTGATTTAGGTATCTTTTTCACTGTCAATCAGATCATCAAAGTAATCATACAAATTCAAGCAAACCCAACAGAGCAAGAAAGACCTAAGCATCTATTTCATTGAGTAGTTTCATCGAACAGTTGGTGTGCAAGATCAATCTTCACGAACAAAAGAACCCCACCTCAGTTATCTGAAGAATAACATCGTCGCGACGAAGGAACTTGCCAAGAAGAAGTGGGGCCAGATCAAGGGCATCAATGGAGCAAAAATTGCGCCCTAAAATGGTCAAATTCTGGTGATCAAGCTCGAAAGTGTTGGAAATTGGAAGTTCAGGGGATGGTTTCGGTTTCTGTTTGAACTTGGGCTTGGTGGCCCGGAATTTGAGGTTTAATTGAGATGGGGTTTCGTCGGGTTTAGCGCGCTGTTTGAATCGTTGAGGTCTGGTCATTGGAACACTATTGAAATGGTGGACAAGAATGGAGGGCTTAATGGTAGTTGGATGAAGAAGCATGAACAATTAAATTGACTTTAATTGTTGGAACAAGTTGAATTTTGTGAAAACTTCAAGTCCCACGAAAATGAAAGTTTTACTTCCTTTATATTATAGTATGTGGGATAGTTGGATGTGACCTTTGGGCTACTCACATTTTGTGGAGAGGGAGGACCTACCTCTATCGCATGCGCGTCGGGCTGGGTCGGGTCGAATATTTTGGCAGTTTTAATTTCTAATTTAGTGGGTTTAACCTCTTGACAGTTTCAATATAACTTTTAAAAAGGCACGGATTATAACAAAAATATTTTTTTCTATCTGAGAATATTTTCTTTTTCTCTCTTCTAAAAAACCAAGCAGTTCCAATCCTTTTGTGGTGTTTTCGTTGCCCGGTGGTACAATGCAAGACCATCGGTACTTGATCTTTCTGAGAGACTGTTTTATCCTTGGGGACATCCGGTTGCAAACGATCTGCTTGCACAAATTTGAGGCAGTACCGTGAATGTTCTAAAGAGAGTGACATAGTCCGCGACTCAGTCTCATTCCCGGTAATATTGTTCATACTATTTTTCGTCTTTGCAGTATCGGTCACAACAATTTTAGAACAGTTCTTATTCTGCCTGTGTTAACAATATGTCTACCGAAGATATGACTGTGTCCAATGATTTAAACAAGCCATTCCGTTTTGAAGGCGCTCAATTAAAAAGATGGAAACAGAAAATGCAGTTTTTCTTAACTGTTAAAAAAGTTCATCATGTATTGACTGTTCCTCGGCCTGTTATTCCTGATAATGCCGATGAGGGTGAAATTGTTCGTCTGAATGCTGAAATTGAAACATGGACCGAAACTGATTTTGTGTGCAAAAACTATATTCTTAATGGTCTGTCTGACAATCTATATGACTACTACAATTTGGAAAATTCTGCTAAGGATTTGTGGGATGCTCTACAAAAGAAATATGATACTGAAGAAGCAGGAGCCAAAAAGTATGCTGTCAGTAGGTACCTGAAATTTCAGATGACTGATGAAAAGTCCGTGGAAGTGCAATCCCACGAGCTACAGAAAATTGCTCATGAGATCATTTCTGAAGGTATGGTCCTTGATGAACAATTTCAAATTGATGTTATTATTGACAAGTTGCCTCCTTCTTGGAAAGATTTCAAAAATAATCTTAGGCACAAGACGAAGGAATTCTCCTTAGAGAGTTTGATCACTCGGCTCCGTATAGAAGAGGAATCCAGAAAACAGGACCAGAAGGAAGAAATCTTACAAGTCACTGCTTACAATGCTCCTAAGCGATCAGTTGCAGCTCTCAAGCCCGTTGGTAAGAGTTTCAAACCTCAGAACCGGAAGAATAACTTCAACAAAAGTAATCAGAATGTTCAAAGGAACAATGGAAAGCAACAACCTCAACCCCCTAAGAATGGTACTGGTCAATTTCTATGCTATAGGTGTGGAAAACCAGGCCATATGGCACGAAAGTGCAGGAACATGCCTAGCACTGCGCCAGCGCAGGCAAGCATGATTGAAGAGCCTTTTGTGGCTATGATTACTGAGATCAACCTTACCGGTGGATCAGATGGGTGGTGGGTAGACACTGGTGCTATGCGCCATGTATGTTATGATCGTAGTATGTTTAAAACATACTCTGAAAAGACTGATGATAAGAAAGTGTTATTGGGTGATAACCATTCCACTAATGTTGCTGGTATTGGTAATGTTGAGTTGAAGTTCACTTCTGGGAGGACTCTCATTCTGAAGGATGTTCTACACACTCCAGAAATGAGAAATAATTTAGTTTCTGGTTTTCTTCTTAACAAGGCTGGTTTTATACAAACCATAGGTTCTGATTTATACACTTTAACAAAGAATGGAATATTTGTAGGAAAAGGATATGTTACTGATGGCATGTTCAAACTGAATGTTGAAGTTAATAAAATTTCTGATTCTGCTTATATGTTGTGTTCTTCTATTAATGTTTGGCATGCTAGACTTTGTCATGTGAACAAAAGACTCTTAAAAAATATGAGTAATTTAGACCTTATTACTAATATTTCCCTTAATGACTTTGATAAATGTGATTTTTGTAGTCAGGCTAAAATTACAAAAATGCCTCATAAGTCAGTGATTAGGAATTCAGAACCATTAGATTTAATTCATTCAGATATTTGTGAATTAAATGGAACGTTGACCAGAAATGGACAACGATATTTTATCACCTTTATTGATGATTGTTCTGATTATACTTGTGTTTATTTGATGAAAAATAAGAGTGATGCTTTTGAAATGTTTAAGTTATTTTTGACAGAGTTTGAGAATCAATTTAACAAGAAAATAAAAAGATTACAAAGCGATCGTGAAACTGAGTATGATACTTATGCTTTTGTAGAATTTTATAATTCACATGGTATCATTCATGAAAGGTCAGCCCCTTATTCTCCAGAAATGAATGGCAAGGCTGAAAGGAAAAATAGAACTTTTACAGAGTTAGTAGTTGCTATTTTCTTAAGTTCTGGTGCTGCTAACCATTGGTGGGGTGAAATTCTTCTCACTATTTGTTATGTCTTGAATCGTATTCCAAAGACTAAGAGTAAGGTTTCGCCTTATGAGATACTTCGTAATAAACAACCTAACATTTCTTACTTCAGAACTTGGGGTTGTCTAGCATATGTTAGGATTCCTGATCCTAAAAGAGTTAAATTAGCTAGTAAAGCTTATGAATGTGTATTCATTGGATATGCTATTAATAGTAAGGCATATAGATTCTTTGATTTAAATGCACGTGTAATTATTGAATCTAATGATGCTAATTTTTATGAGGACAGGTTTCCTTTTAAATCTAGAAATAGTGGGGGTTCATCCTCTTCTATTATTCCTGAAGTCAGGTCTAACTCACAAGACTTGAATGCTGAACCTGAACTAAGAAGGAGCAAACGGGCTAAAGTAGCAAAAGACTTTGGCACAGACTTTGTGGTTCTCAATGTAGAGGAGGATCCAACTACCCTTCAAGAATCCCTATCATCTGTTGATGCAGATTTATGGCAAGAAGCCATAAATGACGAAATGGACTCACTTGAGTCTAATCGAACTTGGCACCTAACTGAGTTACCACCAGGTTGCAAGACAATTGGTTTCAAATGGGTCCTAAAAAGGAAGCTGAAAGTTGATGGGACTGTTGATAAGTATAAAGACCGTTTGGTAGCTAAAGGCTTCAAACAAAGGGAGAATGTTGATTTCTTTGATACCTATTCACCTATAACTAGAGTAACATCTATTAGAGTGCTAATGTCTCTTGCTTCTGTTTTTAATATTGTAGTACATCAGATGGATATAAAGACTGCATTCTTGAACGGTGAATTGGAAGAAGAAATCTACATGGATCAACCGGAGGGATTTGTCATCCCAGGAAAAGAGCATCTGGTATGTAAGCTAGATAAATCTCTTTATGGTCTCAAACAAGCATCTAAACAATGGCATGAAAAATTTGATAATTTAGTTATCTCACATGGTTTTAAGATAAATGGTAGTGACAAATGCATATATATATATATATATATATATATAAAGTTTGAGAATGACATTTGCACTTTAATTTGTCTGTATGTAGATGACTTGTTAATTTTTGGCTCGAACATTCATGCTGTGAATGATGTAAAGCTATTGTTGAATGCTGAGTTTGATATGAAAGATCTAGGAGAGGCAAATATAATCCTTGGAATTAAGATTACTAGGACAGAAAATGGAGTTTCTTTGGATCAATCTCATTACATTGAGAAAATCCTAAAGAAATATGGTTACTTTGACTGTAAACCTGCTAGTACACCTTATGATCCCAGTGTAAAATTATTTAAGAACACTGGTGATGCTGTAAGGCAATCTGATTATGTGAACGTCATTGGCAGCCTTCGGTATGCCACTGATTGCACTAGACCCGACATTGCCTATGTCGTGGGATTGTTAGGAAGGTTTACTAGTTGTCCTGGTAATGAGCATTGGCATGCTATTGAAAGGGTCATGAGATATCTTAAAAGGACCATGAACCTAGGGTTATATTATGAAAGGTTTCCAGCTGTTCTAGAAGGCTATAGTGATGCTGACTGGAACACCTTATCAGATGACTCTAAGGCTACTAGTGGATATATTTTTACTATAGCCGGCAGAGCTGTATCTTAGAAGTCTAAAAAACAGACTATTTTGGCTCAGTCCGCCATGGAGTCAGAAATGATAGCACTAGCTACAGCTAGTGAAGAAGCAGGTTGGTTAAGAGACCTGCTACGTGAAATTCCCTTATGGGAAAAACAATTACCGGTTGTCTTGATCCATTGTGATAGTACCGCGGCTATTGCAAAAGTACAGAATCGTTATTACAACGGTAAGAAACGACAAATACGTCGTAAGCACAGCACTGTGAGAGAATATCTCTCTATCGGAGCTGTTAGAGTGGATCATGTACGCACTGAGAATAATTTGGCAGATCCTTTGACGAAAGGATTAGCTAGGGAGAAAGTCCACTTTTCCTCTAAGAAAATGGGACTATTGCCATTAATATGAATCACACATAATGGTAACCCAACCTATGGATTGGAGATCCCAAGAAATAGCTTCAATGGGTAATAACAAGTTATGGAGTGATATGAGTTGAATATGTTCAAAAGACATATATTCCTAAAGCGATCAAGGATGAGTTAATAGGAACTCTTAATGAAATATATACTTCATTTTGGAGTGGAGTACCTAGCTACATGAGTACTCTTGATAGATTCACCTATGTGAATGTGGAAGTGAGGCCGCTTTCTATGAAATGTGTGGCAGCATTTCTAGAGCGTTCACTATACTGGGATATACATGCATGACCGTAATGCACGGGTCTATAACAACACCAAGAGTATATTGTGTGGGGTACGTTGTCAGAGATAGGGTTCAAAATTTTGAGTTACCCTTGTTAAATATGAATCTTATTCACTAGCAGAAGTTCAAGTTGAAAAACACTTCTGTTTATGCGCAATCTATATATGTAAGGATTCTGCTCGAAAATGTTTTCAAAAATTCAAGTGGGGGATTGTTGGAACAAGTTGAATTTTGTGAAAACTTCAAGTCTCACATTGGTGGAAAATGAAAGTTTTACTTTCTTTATATTATAGTGTGTGGGATAGTTGGATGTGGCCCTTGGGCTACCCACATTTTGTGCAGAGGGAGGACCTAGGAGGACCTACCTCTATCACTCACACGCGCCGAACCGAGCCGGGCTGGGTCGGGTCGGGTTTGGGTTTGGGTTCTTGACCAAGCTTACTTTTTGCTAAACGTTATAACTGTTTTATGTTTATTTAATAAAAAAAATGTTTTGGCAGTTTTAATTTCTGATTTAGTGGGTTAAAAAGGCACGGGTTACAACAGAAATATTTTTTTTCTATATGAGAATATTTTCTTTTTCTCTCTTTCAAAAAACCGAGCAGTTTCAATCCTTTTGTGGTGTTTTTGTTGCCCGGTGGTATAGTGTAAGACCATCGGTACTTGATCTTTCTGAGAGACTGTTTTATCCTGGGGGACATCCGGTTGCGAACGATCTGCTTGCACAAATTTGAGGCAGTACCGTGAATGTTCTAAAGAGAGCGACATAGTCCGCGACTCAGTCTCATTCCCGGTAATATTGTTCATACTATTTTTCGTCTTTGCAGTATCGGTCACAACATTAATGGGTATGAATTCGGCGGGATTTGAAATAAAGATATACAGTATGTGTTTGAGCAGCATTTAGAAGACTTTTTGACCATATTTTTTGATAAAATTCCCTTGCAATGCTAGTAAATGTATATCTAAAAAGTTTAGATATGTACTTCTCTATTTTTTTTTTACAAATATAAAAAAAATAAAATAAAGCAATTAAACAAAGGTCGATAAAGATAATCTATAGTCAACTGTAATTTTGTGAGCTCGATAAACCTGATTTTTAGGAGCTTTTATCACCATACAATACTTGAAGTCTTTTTCCATTTCTTTTATTTCTTCCTAGGTGTTCAAAATACCTATGGGAGGATTGGTGGTATACGGTGTGGGAATTTGAGAGGAAATTAGCATTCTTAATTATTCCCTTTGTTTATTGCCCAACTCATATCGTATTTACATGCTATTGCTTTTGCATGAAGAAACTCCAAGAACCATTCACTTGGATAAAAAGATATACATGTACTCGGTTTATGATCTTGACCTAAAGAGGCACCGTGGAATCCCAGAGGGAACTCTTTTTGATTTGGAGGATGAAGAAACTCCAGGTTTTCATAGGCTGAAAGAAAATGTTGATGTTGTAACACGGCAAGATCCAAATGAAATTGTTGTTTCTGTATGTAATGAGGTAGGATGTGTTTCCTTAGATTACTTTGATAATAATATGTTAGGTTTTGTCAAGGGAATTCTTTCATATTATGAGTAGGGATAGGTAATGAATTTTTTGTGAAATCTTACGGTTCATTGGCAATTAAGTCTCAAAGAGGATAAGTGTCTGATTACACACTTGTCTAAAATCTAAGGAATCACATGATTTGATGAAATTTCCTTCATTAAAACAGTTTTACTAGACTGAACTCCTTATGCAAGAGCAACCAAGATACTACCATTTTTATTGCCAACATTATAAAACCTTTTGAAACCTTAGGTAAATTAGGTCTATGTATCAAAACACCTATTAACCTTAATCAACAATAAAATCAAACTTTAATCCTAAAAGAAGATTTGTTACATGACCCAAGGACCAATCTCAAGTAATCATCCACAAACATCCTCCTCCGATCCTCAATTCACTCCTACGTAGAATTACATGTTTTGCAAATTTATTTTCTTTGTATCTTTGTTAACTCCTTCTATCCAAGTTATTTTTAATCTACCTTAACCCTCCACTTTTTTTTACTAGTGCATCTCTGTTCGGTGCATGTCCAAAGCATTGTAACCAAATTCTCTCTTATCCTTTATTATCGATATTCATGATTGTAGCTTTCTTTTGAATATCCGTACTTTTTTTATTTTCTCTCAATTTGTGTTTGGAAATCCATTTTAATATTCACATCTTGGGCTGTATGATTTCCCTATGTGTCCCTGAGTTTTTAGTAGCTTAATTAAGATATGGGAATGAGACTGTGGTAGAGAAGACAGAGAGAGGCTGGCAAGAGCTTATCTTCCAAAGGATTCGAGCAATCTTCGGCTTCGGACTTTGACAACTCAACCAAGAATATTTCCTTTTCCCCCAGTGTTGTTTGGCCATGAATGTTATTTGTTAAAGTGGCTGGACTACTTACTGAGTATTGTGATTTGGTACATTCTGGTTTTTCAGAAGTTTTGGAGTAATGAAGGGGCCTTCTCTTCTAGTCTTTTGGTATTTTTGATCCAGCTGAATTTCCTTATATTGTTGTTTAGTGTTTTTAATCCAGTTTAGATTCCGGCCCTTCTAGTGACCAATTAGTCTGTACTACGTTTTGATTTTCATCTACAGGACACTGGACAGTACAAGATTGTATTCCTCGTGCTCTTGATGTGGTAGTTAAATTATAAGGGGGACTCACTGCGTTACGGTGGTTAAGTGGGTTTTTACTTTTTAGGTTATACAGTTATACGTACTTGGTAATTGCAAGGACTCGAGGACGGATGCTGCGCATGTGCTAAAAAGGACAGGTTTTATATTAGATAGGTAGGTTGTATGCTTGTGTTTGTTTACGAAAAATTCTAAATCCATATCTTGGATCTTAAAATATGGAGTTGAGAAATCCTAGGGAGTTGCCCAAACAGTTATATGTCTATTCTTCAGGTGTCGAAAAAAAATATTCCTAATTACTTAGTACAATCATATTAAGAAGAATCAAGTACAAATCTTATATAGTCTTTGTTTTATTTCGTTTCAAACATTCATATCTTTGTTCGAGGTCATACTAACAGATGTATAGTTTGGATCTGCCTAATTTATTGTATAACTTGGTACTCATTTGATTGTTCATAGTTTTGTTTGTCTTGTATTAAAAATGCAAAATAGCTCGATAAATACAAAGTAAACTGGTATTGAGGTTTTGAGAGAACATGTAACTTTTCATATAATATGGTATTCGCAGTTGAACCTTTTTACTATGGGCTTGTGGCTTTGTTCACAAACAGAAATCTAAATGCCAGTATTCAACGACCATAATGTCGACGGTGAATAAATTATAAATCTATTAAAATAAGAATTATTGTTCACAGTGATGGTTCTATGGTGTAGTGGTTAGCACTCTGGACTTTGAATCCAGCGACCTGGGTTCGACTCCCGGTAGGACCTAGTTTTTTTTAAACAAGTATATTTTTCTCTCATATCCTTTTTTTGATTTTTTGATCATTTGTAGAATTCTCCGGCAAAACAGCAAAAAGCATAAACTCTAATAATAAAAAGTGGAAAAATCAAAGTTAACGTTAAATTTGAAGTCTCAATAATAAGGTTCTCCATAATTATATATATATATATATATATATATATATATATATATATATATATATATATATATATATATATATCAAGGATGGAGAGGGAGGAATTAAGTAGCCAAACTAAGTAATACTCCTTCCGTTCTTTTTTTTCCTTTTCATTTGAAATAAAGAAAGAAATCAAGACAATATTAAATATTATTAAAATTCTATAAAATAATTAAAACTAATCTAAAATAAGTATAGATTATTAAAAAAATTATATAAGTGGGTTAACTATTAAATAAGTAGTGGAATGTCTAAAGTATATAATATTAAAGAAATAAAAAATAAACCAATAGTCTACATATCACATGGATAGTGATTTCAACCAAACTTTTTCACTCAATCACAATAATAAACTAAAATAGAAGGATTATAAATGAGAACAACATTTTGAAATTTCTAAATAGGGAAAAAGGGAAGAAAAAAAAACGAAGGGAACAGTAGATGAAAAATAAATACAGTACAAAATCGAGAAAAAATAGTAAAAATAATTTGGCAAGACAAGGAGAAAGCACAGCATTTTCACTTAGATACCATGCAATGATGCGTCCATGTGGAGGACTTATTATGTTCCCCTCTTCAAATCACTTATTATTCTCCTCAATCATATGTTAGATATATTTAATTATATTCACCTAAATACTATACAATTCGCCATAGCATCTAACAATTATTCAACCCTTCTGGCACCACTAGAAACTGATTTGAGTTTATGTAATACACAAGCTTACTTGTCACAGTAATTACTACAGTGTGGGTCTTTTTGATATCTCAGCTCAGAGCATGCGCAAACTTCATGGAAATGGTGTTTGGTATCTTCCTAAACTCGGACTGTTCGGTAACTTCATCTACTCCATCTTCTAAACCATGCATTTAATTTGTCTGATCTGCTCCATCTTTTCCAAAGACACCTTACATAGTTACATCTAGGGTTTTTTTTTATTAAAAAAAAAAAAAAAAAAAAAAAACTCCTTACATCCTCCTTTGTCTTGGCTATAAACAAAAACAGTTTATCAGCCTACCACTTTTCCGTTATAAACTCAAAGTATCTATCTTCGACAATAGGATAAGCTCAAATAATATCTCGACAATAGTGATCACTTGTAGTAATTGTATTAATATTAGTATGAGAAGATTTCATCTCATTTAAACTTTGACAATTAGACTTGAATCTCATGTAAAATAACCACATCTGAGGTTCTATGGTGTAGTGGTTAGCACTCTGGACTTTGAATCCAGCGACCTGGGTTCGACTCCCGGTAGGACCTGTGTTTTTAAAATAATTTGGTGATTGTTTTGCACCATCTGTCCATCTAACCAGGTTTGGCATTCTTTATTCTTCTAGAGTCTAGACTAGGAGCATTACTGCATTACCCAAAATGTAATGCATCTATGCATTATATTTTTCAAGTTTCAACCAATTGTTAGTTGAGCAACTATGCATTTTATTTTTGGTCAATTTGCAACTAGGTGATTAAAATACCCCCTCTATTTTTGTTGTTGTTATGTGTAAACTTCTATTTTTAGACTATTAACAGAATATGAGTATCATATTTGGTTGGTGACTTTCTCTTTATGTACGTAATATTCTACAATATCATAGAGCTATATTTCCTACAATTCATATCTATCTATCTCAATCTCATCATATGGGATTTCTTTCATATGTGTGTATAGTGTATCTACAGAATAAAATCTTCATCACAATCAATCTCATATATCATCTCCTACATTGTAGGACTGTACATAATTATCCCTTAATCATAGGGATTTAATCACCCTCTATTATAGGCAATTGTACATATCTAATATTCTTGTATCTCTATAAATATGTACTGTTTTTACTTAATACAATAAACAATTCTCTTCTCTATATGATATCAGAGCCTTTGATCCTTCACACACAACCATCCACAACCACCCTCTTCTTTTTTTTTTTGTTCAGGTCTCATCAATGGTGCTCCATCCCATCAACTCTGCAATACCAATGATCCTTCAAAACCTTTCACTATCCTCAATATGCATAATGCCATTAAACTTACTGCCCAAAACTATCTATCTTGGAAACTCCAAGTTGAAGCCCTTCATGTCGGCCACGACCTCTTCTCCTACATTGATGGCAGTCTTCCTTGTTAGTATCAACATTGTTAACATAATAAATAACATAAAGGGAGTAATAATATTGACTAATGGAGTAGTACGTACAAACAAATTGGGTATAAAAGGTAAATAAGTGGCCAAAGTAACTGCTCAAACTGATTTTCGAACAACGCTTAATGTTTTACTTCACTTGATTTTGGACTCTGGTTGGTGCGTCACTTAATTTACTCAAAAACTTTACCAAAGCTTCGTCATGTTTTGACTTCTAGGCGGATCGAAAATGTACTACAAGGAGTCTACAACCATGATTTGGCAAATTGGTTGAAATACTTGGAACGGTCCCGATAGTAAACGTGGCAATTCATAGTGCTATCTGCTATTCCCCCTCAACCCAAAAAAAAAGTTATCTCATTACAAAAATAAACGACGCCTGAGAGATTCGAACTCTCGCGGGGAAACCCCATGTACTTAGCAGGCACACGCCTTAACCGCTCGGCCAAAGCGTCATTGTTGACTACATGATCAATATAATAAGAAATATAGAAACGACGAGAATTAACTTAAAAAAGATATCATAGTTAATACTATAATCATATCAGTATTATAACAGATAATGGAACTTTATGTAGCATAGACTCAAAACTAAATATATGGACTTATCACACAAATATAAAATGAGATGGACCTATTGATTATGTCTAAACTCCATAAAAATGGCTTGTTTGTTACCTACTTTACTACCATCCTTTTATTGTCGTTTGAATATGACCTGCCCAACAGCTTTATAACACTCCAAGTTGACCTGCAATATTTTTTTTCTTCTCAATAGTAGAATACATTCATTAATAAATAGTCATAAGACATCTATAAAAGAAATCTAAAATAAACATTTACATAACAATGGAATAAGATATATTGACTATAAGGCCATAAGACCTTATTATGGACCTTATTATGGGCATTGTTTATATATATATATATATATATATATATATATATATATATATATATATATATATATATATATATATATATATATATAACTAAGTTTATAAAACACAGTTAGCAAAGAGGAAAAATACAGTTGCATTGCTTGCCTTTTGATGTACATGGAAAGAAATGTAGTCTTTCAACTGATTTTATATACAAAATCACCAAAATACCAAAAACAAAAAAAAACAATTGAAGGATTTACTGAGGAGGTTGAGGTAGATACTAAAAGTGTGGTAATTAGAGAAAGAGGTCTGTAGAATTATATGAACTTCTGAATCATGTCTTTCACTTCCTCCATCACTAACCAAGCTTTGTGTCCACCAATGACTTCTGCTTTCATTTCTCCATCTTGCCATAGCTACAAACGAAATAAAGAGGCACGCGTTAAGAATCTATATTTCAGTATTTTGACATTAACTAAACACTGAAGAATGTGAAAAATGAGTTGATCAAACTCACCTGGATAGTGGGCATTTTCTGACGGAACATGCAAATTAGGGAACAGATGGTTAAATGACAGCAACAGAGGAAAAAAAAAAAGAATGTGACAGGTAAAAATAAGCATGGATCATAAAGGAAGTTGT
Source organism: Dysphania ambrosioides (assembly GCA_026401315.1). Taxonomy (NCBI): domain Eukaryota; kingdom Viridiplantae; phylum Streptophyta; class Magnoliopsida; order Caryophyllales; family Amaranthaceae; genus Dysphania; species Dysphania ambrosioides. Next base: position 10,846,459 of record CM048661.1, read on the forward strand.
CTAACTGAAATGTTTCCGCGCTTGACAAGATTTTGAGGCACGTTGTTCACATCCACGTAATAAAATTTGAGCCTTCACCAGGGAAAAAGCATGGGGTGTCAATAGAAAGGAAAAATATGATGGACAAATTTTTTGGTTTATATAAGTAGTAAAGGCCACTACTTATTTTGCTTTAAGCCATACATTGATACATAAGACAACAGTATTGATGCTTGAAGAACTTGATCAAACAAAGCGTTATAATCAGCCAGATGAATTTCATGAGGAGCCGTGTTTTAAAAAGGGAAGGTACAACCTTATAAGACTTGAACTGAAGTTGTAGTAAGACAGCACTCGAAGCAGTGAAGGGAAAGCTAAAATTTCTTCATAATTGAGTTAAAAAGTTGCCACAAAACCTCCAATGTGGACAGTTAACACCATATGGTGCAAATTTTGTGAAGCACCCCCTTAATGAATTTTAACTTCACAGAAACATGCAAGGCTAATTTCTGTCGCCCATCAATTTGGCAATGAATTTTTAAGTTTTCCTTACTTCAAATAAGTGAATAACCCACATCCCCAATAACGTTCATAACTCCTCCTTTTGTAAAAAAAATATTGTGATTATCAAGGGTTTTCACAAAATTAAAGGAAATTAAATCTTTATAGAGAATATGAATGTTGTTAAATGAGGTCTTTTGGATATCGATCAAAACATCCATGCAATTGTTGAATTCAATAGGAACATAAGTTTAGAAAACTGAGTGAGATATTAAACTGAAAGCAATGAAAAAGTTTAATCTCTGCATGTTTTGTATGCCCAGTAATAAGTTTTACAGGTAAAAAAAAAGCCAAGCAATTGAAATGGAGAATTAGATGGGGTTAGACCGCAAAATATCTTTCAAACTATATTTTCTAATGTATTCCATATTTCCAAAAATCAGGGTATCAGAGCACATGAAGATCTTAAGGACCAATAAATCCCAGGTAAAGTAAAGAAGACAGAAATGTGCAAGATAACGTCAATTTATACATTCTGTTCCAGCAATTGTGAAAAAAAACAGGAATTTGTGGCTTTTTAAACTGAAGCATATTCTAAATGCTAATGGTCTATGGGAGACTGTGATACAAGTTTCATGCCAAAAACAAAGAAGCACAGGGAAAAGGCAGGGTCGAAGATGATAAGAAGGATGCAAAGGCACTTTCCCACATCTGCATTATAGGCTTATAGCTGACAATTTCACAAAGATACATTTGAATTTCAACAGCAAGGAGGCTTGTGGCATCTTCCAAGCGGAGTTTGAAGGAACCCAGAAGGTGAGATAAGTCAAGCTCAATAACTTGAGAAAAGAGTTCAAGAAAATTCAAATGGAAGCTCATATTATAAAGAATTAAACTCAGAATGATGGAGCTATAAAACCAAATGAAGAGTCTTGGTGTTGGTGAAACCTTTTTCTAAATTAATGTTAGTAAGTGGGTGTTGATAACCTTTTTCAAAGGAATTAACTCTATTGGCACTCTACTCTGAGGAACCGATATACGAAGTACTCAATTCAAATTATTGTTACTGAGTATTTTGGCTCCCAAGAAGCATAAGGAAGAAAAGTTCAGCAAGGACAATCAGGTCCAACCAATTCCTTTCAAAGACGACAACTCAGAACCATCCTACCAGAAGTCAGTACAGTGATAAAAAAAATCATGAGGAGATAATTAAAGAAATCGATGACTAATTCAAAGGAAAATGATGTAAGAAATGCCAGAAAAAGTCTTCCATGAGCCAACTTTTTTAAGAGTTCCTAGGTGGAAGATTGGCAATATCGTTGATTCATAGAAAGCCTAAATTTTCCACATCAAAATGGAATGCAAAGAGAAGCAGCCCAAACAAAGTTGGTTGTGCCACTAGCAAGCGAATCACAGCCATGCAAATCAAGTAGGTTGCAAGCATGGAACATTACTAGTTTTATGATGACATATAAGCGAATTCTAAGACAGCATGAGGTGGATAATAGTACATGCTTATACAAATCCTATAAGCTTTTGGGTAGACAATGTAGAGAATACTTCATCAAAGTTTGAAAAATTTAGGGAAGTTGGAGGAATTGAGTGTCATAAACAGAGCAAGTTGGATAACTAGTAAGAGAATGAATGGGTTCTTGAATAATTAACATTAACAAAGGAAAAATTGTAACAAGCGGAGATGTGAAAATGGAAGAGATTGTTATTTGATACATAGAATCAGGATAACAGAGGACAAAGAGGAGAAAGATCTTTGGAAGCAAAATCTCAACCCTGATACGGTGATTGTGAGTTAACTGATGGTGATATTGATTTCTCTCCTTCCACACTATCAATTGATCCCATTAAGTTCACACAAAATAAAATACACTAGACAAAAATTCATTATAATTGACCAGCTATTCATTTGGATCCTGAGACGCGTGGATTATGTCAATTTGATGTCAAAGAACCAAGCAACTACAGTGAAGCTCCCAAGAGAAAACAATGAGAGGAAGATATTCATAATCAAATCATGATCACTAAACATAATTTTTGAGAGTTCGTGGACTGACATGAAGCTTTGAAGGTTATTGGCAACAAAAGGCATTGAAAATCGAGCACAGTCCAAATGGGTCAGCCAACAAAAGCTTGACTAGTTAAGTATATGCAAAGACTTGAACAGACGGGATAGATTAGAGAAACTTTTTGCAAAAATTGTATAATCAGCACAGCATGGGTCAGATATTTGTCAATGGCAATCTTGAGAAAATATTTAATGAACATCTAAAAGGCTTCATAACTGAAGGCAAAGTACATTATGTTAGAGTGTAAAGATTAGAAAAAGGCTTAGTATGGCTTAAATCAAAGTTCAAAGAGCCTAGTATACAATAGTTGTCTTCTACTTTATTCAGCTAGGTTGATTGTAAGATTTGTAACTAGGAGTGGCTGCCCTCCTTCTTAAGGGGAGCAATGAACAAAAGATGTTTGCTTTAAAGAAGATTAAAGAAGTATTTGACAGGAGACATTAGATGACAAGAAAAAGTCTCAAGGAGTGTTGAGTCTGTTGGCATATGAGATCTTTAGCAATGATGAATAAGAACACTCACGCGCACTAGTTGCCAATCATCTACAATCAAGAGCCCACAGATGCCTCCAAACAAATAAAATGGTTAGCCTAGTAGGCCAGAATGTTGGTCTAAACAATCAACTAGGATAAATCCATTTAAAAGACCTTGTTAAAACTTATATGAATGTCTTGCTGCAACATCTAGGGACCCATATTTCTGTTTGCTATAGCCAAAGCGCTTTCAAAGGAATGCATCAGAAGAACATCTGATGCTTAGAAGATTTTATTGTAGGGGACTTGGTGGTTTCTTAAGCTTCAATCCTACAAAGATCTTGGGAGCAAAAATTCTTAAAGCTGTCCGGTAAATACTGTTGGTATCAGTCAGGAGTCATGACACAAAGTACATTGCAAAAACAAGCAGCAACTAAGCTCAACAATAGTTTGTAATAAGCTTGTTACTCAAACTTTAAGTTTGTTATAGTTTGTTATACTTATTCCTGAAAAGTCCTTTCAGCAACAGCAGGAAGTTCTTGCACAATATTTCAATCCGACTGTGTTTCAGAAACTTATTTGAGTTATCTTCTAGGGCCTAACTTCTTTGAGCCAAAACAAGTGGTAAAATGAAGTTCTAAATCAGGATTCAAGTTTCGTACTGATACATTATACATTGAAGGATTCGGTCATACAACTACAATTATAGATTCTACCAATCATTTGACATCTTACTTTCACATCTTTTTAGGCCAAATTTTTCAATCCCTGGGGAGAGGGGGCTTGATAGCTTTTCACTGACAAAATGAATACATTTTAATACTGGTACATTGATTAGGTAAGAAACATACAGTGACTGTGCATCTACTTGCAAATAGGGTAGACAAGGGTAGCACTGACAGAATTCCAAAAATCATTAGAAAATGGAAATTTTATCAAATTAATATCTCACAGGGCTAGCAAAGATCAGAAAGGCTTTGCAAATAAGGCAGATTTAGCACCATACTCACCGTATATAATGTTCAAATCATGTATCATGAATCCCTTTTGCATCCTATAATGGCTAAAATAACGGTCCTTCCCCAGCCCCCACCATACAGACATGAAGCTATTTGCTAAAAATCAATCATTAATGTACAAGGAATCATGCGTGATTGTCAGTTAACGTAGTAAAGAAACACAGTCAATTACAGAAAACACCATACAGGATAAGGCACTATAAAACACATAAAATCAATATGCGTTCACGAGCACGAAATCGCAGCAGTACATGCCTTACTATTGATTAGTGGAAATATGTCACAAAACACAGTTCAGCAAGAATTGAGCGCCAAAATTAAAAACTATTTAATGAGCATTTTTATCAAAGTGCCTTAACATTTGCCTCATATCTTCCCTCCCAACATCCCAACCCCCAACATAGATATCTAAACTTCTTGGTAAAGAAGAAAGATTCTTACTTGGTATCATATTCAGCAGCCAGTTTTTCCAATTTAGGTTTCAGATATATGCATTTCCTGCACCAATTAGCCATCCTACCATCCAACCAAAACAATTACAAAAATCCAAAATTAGCTACTGCAAAATGTACTAAATTTTCTTCATAATTAAATGCATAAGAGTATGCTTAACACCAAAAAAAAAATCAAATTACACCAAAACCCAGATCTTCAAATCACAAAATACGCTAATATAATGCAACCCCCAAAGTTAATGAACAACAGTTAAAGAAAAGGATCAAAATTGAAGAAATAAATTGAAAAATAGACAGACCAATCTATGATTACAGGTTGAGAATTCTCTTTAGCCTGCTGTAGAATCTGCTCCAGCTGATCACAATCTGAGATTGCTTCCATTTCAACAGTATTGGGTTTGGACATATCTAGCCAAGAAGCATGCGCCTTAATCTCTCTTTTCTTCAATTTTCTGAAATTTTTGCTGATTTTTGTGCCATTCCATCCAGACCCAGAAGTGTTTAGCACAAATAAGCAATACCCATTACTCCATTTCTGAGGAAGTTGGTCCTTTTCGTGTAAGATTTTGCAGAAAATTTGAGAGTTTGGAGCAAGAACAGACATATTATTGGTCTTTTGTTGTTGTTTGAAGAGTTTTGAAAGAGGGATTTTGAACTTTTGATTTGTGAAGGTTTTAGGATGATGGGCAAGGTGAAACAATGGGTGTTAAACTGTTAACTCAGTTGACTTAATAAACAATAAGTTGAAGTGAAGCTGGAATAATGCTGCATTTTGTAGTTGAAGTGGAAGAAAAAATGAGCTTTAAGATATTTGTGTGTTTTATTATTGGAGTTTTGCCAAAATTAAAAACAAGAAAAAGCTTATCCAGAATGTGAGTTGGAACTTGGAAGTTGGAAGTGATATACTGATATATAGTTAATGGTTAATTGGTTACTAGGACCATGAGTGATCACTGGGCTGACCTATCCAGCAATTCGGCTAACTGTAATTGATACAAATGCATTCAAGAATATCTATATCTAAGGGCATGCCTGGATTTCCTGAACAAATTGAGGGATTAAAAACTACTTAGGGGTGAATTTATACAAGAGGATTTGTTAAGGGAGTAATAGGATATTTCCTCTAGTTTGGCATCGGGTAAATGTTACAGCTCTTTATCCTCCACTTTGTAATGTGGTTCTCGAGGAGAGAAAATGAGAATAGATGAAGGTTGAAAGAAGGGGAGGAAAAGTTACACTATTGGGGATTTGAGTAACTATTACCCCTATTTTAAGGATAATATATTACTCTCCATAAAAGTATTAACTCAAATCAAGCAATTCAAAAATTCCATACTTTTTATCCCTTACAACTTACACCCTCAGTACTGACAATCCAGACAAGGTCTAAGAGTATTATTTTGCTAGTTTGAAATTCTAGTAAGTAAAAAAATTAGCATTCAATGGAAATATACCCATGAATGTACCACAAAATATGGTATGGTCGTAACATGATTTGAATTGGATCATAAATAGGGTGGATCATTTGTCGACCTTGCTATATGCCCATTAATTAGTGTGAATTGTACCGTGTTGATTGGATAGAGTCTGGTTTATTTCAAACCAAATATTTAAAAGAAATATAAATAATACTGTAAGAAATAGAAATTTTGGTTCCGTAAAATTCTTAAGAATATGGCATAAAACCTACTAATTTAGGATTCTATTTGAGTTATTCTTGTGTAAAGATTTCATGAGCGACCCTCTTAGAAACATGGCAGTAGATCATGCTTGTGCTGCCATCTCTTCATAACACTACATTGGGTCTAAGGGATATGAACTCATATGATTGAAAATGGTGAAGAAATTCTTATCCCTAACCAATAAGTTAAGATTATTCATAAATCATAATCTAACCTCAAAACCAATAGGTGAATTTTTAACCAACACAGGTATGCGTGTTACCACTTATGAGGAATAATGAAACTCTTTGAATTTGAACTTCAACCCGTACAAATGAAAATGGTGAAAGATCATATTCCCAAACCATTAGCGTTATGATAATTTTGATCCCATAATTTCGAGATCATCAGGTTATTTTTTATTGTATATTATTGTCAAAAGTAAATTAAATAGTGTACACAAATCTTTGGTCAATATTTCTATATACTCCATGGCAATTTATAAAATAATTAGTTGGCATAGATTTCAAATGCTCTTAGTGAAAGTCAAAAATATTGCTCATAAGCCCGCAAATATCCAGCTAAAACTCACAAAAAAATCGTAAAATTACTTATTTTCCCTTAACCTATTTTAACTTTATTTTCTCACATTCACTTCACTTCTACATTCTCTTTCCACATTCAATCCATCTCTCTAAAAAATTCTCTCTAAGATGTCGAGAAGACCAGGCAAAGAGGCGGCACGGTGGATGGATCCAGAGGCGGTAGCGGCGGAGGTGTCCGATGGAACCAGTGTCCAAGACGAACGACAGTCCACTAGAACCGGCGTCCATCTTGGACGCCGGTTCCACCTGACTGGTGTCTGGTGGGGACGCTAGTTCCGAGGTTTGTTAAAATTTTTGAAAAATAAAATAATAATAATTTAAAAATATTATTAAATTAGTAAATAATTTTTTTTAAAATAATGAAAAAATTAAATAATATTATAATTCATATTAATTATGTTATAATTAATATTATTATGCAAATTAATATTAAAATTAATATTATTAATTAGTAGATGATATTAATATTGTTGAATTGTAATAATGATATTACTAATATAATTGTAGTTATTATATTATTAATATAATATAATTGTAATTATGTATGTTTATCAGTATTGGTTGATATTAGAATGTATTAATTTAACAGTATTTCTTGATCTTATTTTCGGAATTAATAATATATGTTTAGTAGTATTGGTATTGTCAGTTATTGTTGTGGAAATTATTATTTTTTGTTATTATTGGCTTTCGAAATAAATGTTCGATTACTTGATTGTCCCATTTAAAGAGAAAAGTTTGCCAAAATTTTGATAGAATTTATATAATTATTTATTTTTGCGCATTATTACTATGTTGTTTTTTAAAAATTGTAATTTTAGTAATTTATGAGGAATATAGATATAATTATATTTAGAAATTATATAATTTGTCATAAATTTCTTAATTAAAGACATATAAGTAACTTATTATTCCATTTTCAATTCATTTAGGTATGTTCCTTCCGACCAGGTGCAGGGAAGACGCTTCCCGTTCATGTGATGAGAAGTCGTCTTGAGCTGAGGAATCGTCTAGGCTGAGGCACCCTAGATCTCGTGGTGTATCAACATCGGCTCGGAGAGAGAGAGAGAGTTGCTGCTTGACAACTGTAGTTGGATGAGGATGATGTGTATGAAGAGTATGACGAGGTTGAGGATAATGTTAGAACATATTGGGTAGGCTGGTGGATAATGTTAGAACATATCGGGTAGGCTGTGCGCAAGGGCAGGGGTGGTTGATTTGTAAGCACATCGACTACTGCTTCTGCGTCTGTCGTGTCTTGGCAGAGCAGGAAACAATCGAAGAGCGATCGTTCATGGGTGGTGACGAGTGAGGTGCCGGGGGGGAGGGGGGCGTAGATGGCACCGTCATTATGAGCTTTCTTGGACACATAGCTACCCAGGTATGGGTAGAGAAAAAGAGGGTATGCGGCAGGGGCATATTGAAGTGTTTGAAGAGAGGCACTATGTGCGAGTATTTGACGACATGGATTAACCGGTGGCCTGTTGGGAGCGACATGTACAAACGATTGCATGCGACGAGGCTCATACAATTGGCCTGTTGGAGCGTTGGTAGCCAAATACGAACTTTGACCCCTGCTGTGAAGGAACCGAGGATCTTGTACATTGGTCTAATCTAGTACCGAGATATTAGACATGGCCATGGGGTCGATCCATCCACCGGGTCGGTCTCAGAAATTTGGGGCCGAGATCGGACCGGTCTTGGGGGCGGGCTGGTCCAGTTTCGGGTTGGGCTAGGGTGGGTTGATTGTACCGAATCAAACCAAATCGAAAACTGAATAACGAACCAAATTGAACTGAATTAACAATCGAATCAAATTCACAAATCAAACCGAATTGAATTCACGAATCAAACCAAATCGAATTCACTAATCGAACCAAATTACGAACCGAATCAAACCAAATTCACAACCAAATCAAACCGAATTCACAAATTGAATCAAACCGAATTAAACCCAATTTCACATAATAACATTAGAAATTAGAAGAAATGAATTATTTTGAAAGTAATTAAATGTTTATATTGATGAATCACATAATGACATTCGTTGTAAACTTTTATTTTCGACTAATTACATTCATTTTTCATTCCTTTTGTTGATATTTTTCATTTTTCATTACATATTTACATATATTACATATAATCACAAAAGACATAATCATATTTGATTCATATAAACTAAATTATATTCAGCTAAACTAATATTTATTGATTCATATAAACTAAACTATATTCAACTAAACTTACATTATTCATATAAACTAAATTGTATTCAACTAAATTAACATTTATTGATTTATATAATGAATAAACTAAATTATATTCAACTAAACTAACATTCATTGGTTTTTATAAATCAAATTATGTTCAACTAAACTAACACTCATATAAACTAAACTAAGATTCAATTTAACTAAGATTCAACTAAACTAAAATTTATTGATTCATCGAAATTAAACTATATTCAACTAAACTAACATTCAACTAAACTAAATTATGTTCAACTAACTATATTAAACTAAATAACATTCACTAATTCATATAAACTAAACTATATTCAACGAAATTAATATTCATTGATTCATATAAACTAAACTATATACAATTCGACTAAACTAACATTTACTGGTTCATATAAACTAAATTATATTTAACTAAATTAATATTCATGTAAACTAAACTATATTTAGTAATGTAAAAATTTAATGTTAATTGCTTGCTTTGTTGTTGATCTAACACAACAATTTATGGCAGCAGCAACAAAATTGACAATAAACTCATCACACACATCAACTTTCTTTTGCTCTTCAAAACTGAAATTAGAGCTGAATTGCTTGGACTTCCATTTTTCAATCCAAACATATTCCTCCATCTTTGCAAGAAACCTTAGGCTTCTTCATCCTCATCAATGTGCTCGTTAATGAGCTGATCTCTAATGGGTAGTCCATATACTAGGTGAACATCATCAACAATCACTGGTATCTCTCGGCCTTGTCAACGTTTTTGATCAACTCAGCACAAAAATTAGATTTATGTGAGTCTAAATCTAGGGTCAAGAATCTTTCGAAGCCAATTCTTCTAATTGTTTCCTTATGTTGTTTAGTAATAATGTCCTTTAAGACAACCGACATAAATTTCTTAGGGGAAACTCTCTGATTCAATACATTAACATCATGAACATCCTTTCTTCTCTTCTCTTTTGGTTGTTTTACAACAATGTCCAATTGTTTCCTTTTTCACAATTGATTTTTCCTGTTTTGTTATTTTTCCTCACTTAGATGGATGATTAGTGCTTGTTCCTTTTTTTTTTGTTTTTCTTCAAAGGAACACTATAAATATTTACAAGATATGAAAGACAATAAATTATAATAAGAACAGTTGGTAAAACATATAGGACAATACCTCTATAGTTTGATACAAAATAACAAAAGATACAAATAAATCAATACAATAGTTAGAACAGTAATTGGTACAGCAAAATCTAACTAGCATATTTATTCATTGGGGGACTGAAAAGATTTGTTAGTATTATATACAAAATTAAGAAAAAAAAATACTTAAATGCTTATAATATTGAATCACAATATTTAAAATTAGCACTACAGGCTATTGTTTATAACAATGAGTTCATGTGTTAGAACAATAATTTGGCAATTTAAAACAATAATATTACTATTGAGAATAATAGCCGAGTATTTTAGAACAAAAATCGAGTATATTCAGAACACTAGATTAAAAGTTCAGAACAATAACAATATTGAAACATCTAAGTTGATTGAGAATTTTGAACATTATGATTAAAAGCGAAATATTACATTTACTCATTAGGAGTTTACAACAATATGAATAATTTTTAGAACATTTAAATCAAATATTATAACAAATATAATAAATAAATTAAGAACATTGGTTATAATATTTAGAACGTTAAGGCTCAAAAATAAAAGTGGAGTTTTGTACATACAAATATAACAAATGTATAAATAATTGAACATTATATAATAATATTTAGAACACTAGTGTTTAAACATGTGCGTTTGAGTTTATAACAATGGGCTAACCAATTTGAAAAAAATTAACAAGCATTTAAAACATCATTGTAATGCATTGAACAACTAAATTTTATCACACAATTTAGAACAATAGTCTAAAAAATAATACAATGGGCTAACAAAATAGAAAAAGAGGTTATAATTTTTAGAACATTAATGCTCGAAAATAGAAGTGAAGTTCAGTACACACGAATATAACAAACGTATAAATAATTGAACTTTATATAATAATATTTAGAATAATAGGCTAAAAAAATAGAACATCATATAATAATATTTTGAATACTTATAAAACAGTGTAATCTTTTTGATTATCAGACATAATGTTGCTTTTCTATTTATATTTTTAGAATTTTCAAACAAAACCATAATTTTCTATTTCTTCAGTTGGTAAATCCACTGGGGGTAGTGAGATTATAGGGGAAGTCTCTACGTTAATCTTGTGCTTGAAAAAAATAAGGAATTATATAGAATTATATTATCATATAATATAGTTTTTGAGAAAAAATAAAAATTAAACTTACAATAGGTTTTCAATGTTTTTCTCCTCGGATTCAATGGATTTTTGAACAGTATTTACTTCGTCCATGGCATTTGTTGTTGTCTCCATTGGTAATTGCAATAAAAAGTAAAAACTTTTGAAGGAAAATTTCAATAGAAGATTTAGATTTTAATCCCAACAGTTGGGAGAAATTTGTAAAGTTTGGAACTTTGAAATAGAAAGTTAAAAGGTTGCACCAATTACTCTGTGTGTTGCGTATTTTTGGGCACTCTAAAAAAATTAGAGGAAAACTTACTTTTTAATTTATTTTTTTTATAAACGTGGGAACTTTGCAGTTATTACGTGGTTTTAGCAAGAATATTTTTAGAACAAAAAGTTTAGAATATAATATTATATCTCAACCACGATAATTATTTATAACAACAAATTAATTAGTCAGAACAATATAATAATTATTTAGAACAATTGAATAATACTTTTCAAACATTAGAAGTAAGTTATGACAAGATCATAAGTTGTATCCTATATATGGAACAATAGGGATATACTTTAGAACAAATAGTAATTTATCTAAAACATTATAACAATGATTTAGAATAATATAAATAATCTTTAATACTTTATATCATTAGTCACTTTTCAAATTAATAAAGGGAACTTCCTTTTTTATTTTTTTTATTTGGCAATGTGGGACCTTGTAGTTATTGGGTTTTATTTTTGAGCCTTAATGTTCTAAGTATTATAACCAATGTTCCTAATTTCTTTATATGACTTATTAAAGGTTATAGTAGGAGTTAACCAATTAGAACAATAGAATAATTATTTAAAACTAATGAATAAATATTTTTGAACACTAGAATTTGGTTAAAAACAAAACGTAAGTTTCAACATCTTTTAGAACACTTATTTGATATATGAACAATAGATACATACATTTAAAAACAACTGAGAAAAAATTTAGAACAATATATAAATGATTTAGAACAATATTACGGTTGAATTTGTTTTGAACAAATGTATTTTTTAAACCAACTTATTTGTATATTACCTTAAATATGTTATTTAGGTGTTAATCATTGTCATTAATAACATTAATAATATCTGATAGGAACGCTCCTAAACCAATGGATTTATATATTCAATTGTTCTAATAATATGGTCTAATTGTTATAACCGTTTACATTTGATATGACCTTGGTATAATTACCGTGTTTTGAATTATTGTTACATTATAGTAAACATTAATTAAATTTGTAAGAGGATTTGAAATATTCGTTTACATTTATATTCAATATAATATGAAGTTGAACACACACAAGATATGTATCACATCTTCTGAACAATAGTATGAATTTTTAAAGCAATAATATGAATTTTTAGAACAATAATATGAATTTTTAGAACAGTATTATCAATACATATAATATCTGCTTTTGATAAATGTTTTATTATTACTACTAATGAGGTTTAATTCTCAAAGCTCTAAACTCACGAAAGAAAATGTTGAAAACAAGCAGCCTAAGAAGAGTCCTTAAAAATTATAGAAGTTTACAATAGGTTTGCAATGTGTTAAAAAAGTTCAAAAGCAAGCTAGAGTTTATGGCCTTTTTTAAGACTCTTCTTAAGCAGCTTGTAGTCAGCACTCCCCTTCGCATGATCACAACTTCGAGTAGTAAAACCAATATTTTGAATCATAAAATAGTAATAAAAAGCACTCCCCTTTTGCCCCTGCTTTTCATGTTATATTTTTCTTCACAACATTCATGTAGATATTTAACACTGAAAAAAATGAGATACAAATAATATGCTAAACTATTATAACAACAGATAAAAAAATTAGAACATTATAACAATGATCACAAAATATGGAACATCTAAATCAAAGTTTATAACATTAAAATAGGATAAATAAAACAATTGAAAAATAGTTTACAACAATAGAATAAAACTATAATAACAATCGATTTTAGAACAGTAATCTATAAAATCTAAAATTTCATAACATAAGTCTATATTTTTAGAAAATAGTTATAATATTAGAACAATTGTATATAGTTTTAGTACATTAATCTATATTTTTTAAACAATATCTATAATATTAGAACTATAATTGAAGTATATAATTTGAACAATAATATAAAAATTTAGAACAAATCAACGAAATATATAAATAAATAATTTTGAACAAAAAGTATGTAAAGACATGCTCTCCATAATCAGGGGTGAGGATGTGTTCATGGTAGAGATATGTTAAGATATGTTTCTTCGCTATTCATTTTCCTTTCAAAAAATTAGGTATTTAGATCATTCGTAAATATAACGAAATTCAATCAAAAAAAGAATACACATATAGTAATAATCTAAAAAATTGGACACTCTTACACGAATTGATGTAGAATCCATTAGGAATTTCGTTAATGAATAATCCATTAGAAATCGTAGAATTGAGAAAATTATTTGCATACTTCAAAAGTTTCGTAAAGAGAATTTGATAGAATATAGGGAGAATTTTGGATGATTTTGGAATATTTCGCGAAGTAATTTTAAATCTAAATTATAATATGAAAGTTTGGATTGACATAAGTTGGAAAGGTATGCAGTTATAATGGTGTTGGCGGAAATCAAGGAACATTCAATACAATAGAGGAAACTTGCATTTAAAATTTATGCAATTTTCAAAGAATTACATAAATGCAAATTGACGTTTGACGCTCTGGAACTCACTCAAATTTGAATATATAAATTTTGAACAATATCATAAACTATTAGAACAATAGATCAAACGTTTGAAACATTATAATAGAACCACAAAACAAACAAAGATAATGCGCTTAGAACAACTTATCAAAAATTTTAAACATTAGGTTATTAAACACAAACAACCATTCATGTATTTAGAACAATGGACAATCATTTTATAACAAGTCCATTTAATATCAATTCTTGAAAAAACAAGCTTAAAAGTTTTAAAATACTTCATATGACTTTGGAACAATAATATATAACTTTAGAACATCAGACTAGCATTTTTTGAACAAATACAAAAATATTTAAGACATTATACACATCAGGTTAGCAAACACGAACAATTGGATGACTTTAGAACATTAAACAATCATTTTTGAACAAATATAAATATATATAAACCATCATTTTTGAACAAATATAAATATATATAAACCATCATTTTTGAACAATCGCATATGGTTTTAGAATAACTTATCAAAAATTAGAAAAGAAGAATAATCAATCATTAATTTAGATCATTAACTCATCATATTCGAATAAGAAGATAAATATTTTATCATTGAACTTTAAACCATTTACTAACTAATATAACAATAGACTTCAAATTTAGAACAAACGCATATGAATATATGATATTAAGGCATTTAAATTTAAGGGTACATTGAAAAGAATGAAATTAAGGTATTTTAAAAAATTAGAGGAAAAGTTGCATTTAATACGTAGTTAGTTATTTGAGGTAACTACATTTAAGGTTTCATTGAAAAGAATGAAATTAAGTTATTTTAAAAAATTAGAGGAAAAGTTGTATTTAATACGTAGTTAGTTATTAAAATATTTCCAGTTATTAAAGTAATGTCATTTTGATGATCAAAGCATCTAAACCGTAGGATATTAAAAATTTGATGGCTATAGATGGGTTCTCATATATAAGGAGTTCTTATATATTAAGGGATTTTTACTGGAACTCGCCTATATATATTTATATATATATACATTAAAAATAATAATTATTATTAGAATAATAATAATTATTATATAATATTTAGTATAAAATAAGCAATAATTAGTATTTGAGTTTAAAAATATTAGTAATTCATATTTTATAATTAGTCATTATTTTTGATTATTACGTTCATTATGATTATTATACATATTTATTTAGGTATTAATAATTAAAATTGATAATAACTTTTTCTTACAAAATTCATGTTAATGTATGTAGTATTAATTAGTAAGTATGAATAAATTATTTTAAAAATTAGTAGTAAGTAAAATTGAAAGTTTTACAATTTCCCTTTTAGAGGTCTTATTTGGCAAAAATAGTAGGCCAAATCCCCTATGAATATTTGCGACGATAAATCTCGAAAAAATGCATAGTTTGAAAAAATCACGTCGTTTGGAGCTCCGTAGTTAAAGTTTTGTCCCCTTGAAGTTCATTCGTTAAATCTCCCATTACGCGAATTAAACGATTTAGTGGTTTTTCGGATGCGTACATGAGTCTAAATAAGGGGTTTAGAAATAACACATCAATTTAATGTTTGGGTTAAGAATTACGCCCCTTCCGTGAGTGAAATAAATTGAAAATGAGTGAAAAAAGAGTGGAAATAAGATAAATAGAAGTTGTATAAAATAAGGACAAATTTAATAAAAGACATACAAATACGGGTGATAAGTATATATTTATAGGTGAAATTTAATAATGCCCAATTATAAAAACAATTTAATTACCGAGTAAGAGTAGTAATAGTAACAAACTAATGATACTTAGAGCACTCCCATCAGTGAGGGAAAAACCCCTTACGAGTGAAAATAAGGGTGTAAAATAAATATCAGAGCTTCACACTAGTGAGAGGAAAAAAAAACATTGTTGTGGGAAAAGAAAATCACTCACAGTTTGAGAGGTTTTTCATGGTGAATAGGGGAATGAAGTGGGCCCATAAATGCATGCGTAGAGTACTTGTTTTTGGCTGAATTCATTAAGTGGACCCACTGCAACACGTATGAAGGAACAATTTATGGTTGATTTCAGTGGTGAGCCTCACCACTACAATTCTTTTTTTTTTTCTGTTGAGTTACGGGTGAGCTAAACCAACTGGGATGCAACACGTGGCGAGCCTCGACACATTCCTATAACATAAACATTATTAAAAAAATTAAAGAGAAATAAATAAGGTGATGTATAGTATGGTGGGGTATAAAAAATAATGGACGAAAGAGTGATAAAGAGTTTTTATTTTAAGCATTAGTGTGGTTAAAAAAACACTCATAAGAAGAATTAGATGAAAAAGCGAGAAAGTGGATAGAGAGAAATTAAAATGTGTTTTTTTGTTTTTCCTTCGTACTGAGCAATAGTCTAATACTCTAATGTAGATATGATTCATATGAAGTATTGCGTATGATTGAATCCGATCTCAACTCCATATAGAAGTTTCAAAAAAAAAACTCCATATAAAAGCTACACACCCTTGTTAATCTAACAAGCACAGAGCCGCTGCTGTGAACTTTGACACTCGTCTTCATGGTCCACTAACCCCAATACCCCCCTATACAGTGTACACGCACCTTTTCTCTCTTTCTCTCTTTCTCTCTTTCTCTCCTCTCAACTTTCTCTCTTCCCTCTTCTCTCTTCTCTTCATTCATCCTCCACAAAAAACAGGTAAGCAAACAACAACAACAACAATGGCAGAAGCAACAAAATACCAATTAATCTCAAACAACAATCACAACAACATTGCATCAGAATTCAGAGGCTACTTCTCTGTTTTCAGAACCAGAAAAACCTCTGCTTTTGTGTATGGTATTGTCTTTGTTTTCATTGCTTTCACTGTCTTTTTAGCCTTCTCCCCTTCTTCTTCAACCGTCCCCACTTCTCCCTCTTCTTGGTTCCTCAATTTCTTCACTCTCAACTCCTCTTCTCCTCTCAATTACACCCCTCAATCTCCCAGATCTGATCTTCCAATTCCTCAACTTAACTCATCTAGATCTCATAATACTACTCAAACTCAAACACCCATTTCAGATTCTTCGCAGAAATTTACTGATACCCAACTTCCTCCTGATAAAATCGAATACTTAAAGCCTAATAATACTGTTAATATTGTTGTTGCTCAAAATAATAGCACATTTTTGCCTCAAATCTCTCCTGAAATCTCTCCAATTCTACCTAAAAAAGATGAAAACTTGACTTCGAATGATAATACTGAACACCCAATTCAGCAAAGTGATCAGAGTAGTGTTGTTCTTCCTCAAATCTCACCCAAACCCTCCCCTGCACCTGAAAAACAGAGTACTATTGTTGCTGCTACTCCTCAAACCCCACCAAAATCCTTGCATGTTGTATCGAATTCGAGTGTCGAAAAGACCGCGAATTCGACGAAGAGTAATGGAAGTGGGGAGGCCGGGGTTTCCACTTCATTGTCAAAGAAACAGGATGATAGTACTAGAAGTGGTGGGAATAGAAGCGGCACCGTTTCAGGGGAAGTGAAGAAACAGGGGAGTGTGGTTGGTTCATTGGTTGGTTGCGATTTGTACGATGGAACATGGGTTAGAGATGAATCATACCCACTTTATAAAGCAGGATCATGTAAATTAATTGATGAACAGTTTAATTGTTTTCTTAATGGTAGACCTGATCATGATTATTCTAAGCTCAAATGGCAGCCTAAAGGTTGCATCTTGCCTAGGTATTATTCTCCTCAATTTTATTTTATTTTTGGTTTTCTTTTATAGCAATTATAGCTTTATATAATATGATTTGATTTTCTGTTATTGTTTTATATGGTATGATTTAATTTGGTGTGATTAGTTAATTGCTTCCATAAATGTATGAATACTTATAATGTTTTTTAGTTAAATTTGGGTTCTTTCACTTTTGAAATTTATATGATTTAATACAAGATAAAAAAAATGGTTTAATGGGTTTTTTGTTATATGTTTGATTTTTATTGGTTCACAAAATTTTGATTTAAGAGGCCTTTTATTTTGTGCAACAAATTATGAGAGTATATCTCATTGTTAATGTCATGATATTTAAATTACGGTTGTTTTGATTAATAAAATTTTAAGAGTAAAAAAAATTGTATACTAGATTGTTATTGTATTTTCTCCTTAAATTTTGATTTGCATTGCATTTAAGTTTGTTTCAATGTTTGGATTGATTCAAATTCAAGTGAACATGCGGGAGTATTGGAACTGTACTTGATCACATACTTTTGTTTCTATAAACTTGTATGAGTTGAAGCGGCCTTTTGTTTTACTTGTTACTGGACTAATTAGTATTCACCGACACTTAATCTCAATGGATTTCTTTTACTATAGGTTGGATGGAAAGCAGATGTTGAAATTATTGAAGGGAAAGAGACTTGTGTTTGTCGGAGACTCACTAAATCGAAACATGTGGGAGTCTCTAGTTTGTATTCTTAAGAACTCGGCAAAAAATCCGAAGAATGTTTATGAAGCCTCTGGAAGGCATTACTTCCGGAATGAGGCTTCTTTCTCTTTTGTATTCAGAGTAAGATTGGTACCTTTAGTTTACGTTATTGATTCTTTGGTCTCAAATCTACTGTTAATGAACTAAAACGGATTATTTTTTGTGCTTGAGCAGGATTATAATTGTACCGTAGAGTTCTTTGTAGCTCCTTTCTTAGTTGAAGAATGGGAA
Source organism: Dysphania ambrosioides (assembly GCA_026401315.1). Taxonomy (NCBI): domain Eukaryota; kingdom Viridiplantae; phylum Streptophyta; class Magnoliopsida; order Caryophyllales; family Amaranthaceae; genus Dysphania; species Dysphania ambrosioides. Next base: position 10,865,195 of record CM048661.1, read on the forward strand.
GTCAAAGACAAGAATGGAGCTAATAAGGAAACTCTTAGACTCGATCGTGTTGTTAGAGACTCTGAACACTTCAAGAATGCTGACATTGTAATATTTAACACGGGACACTGGTGGACGCATGAGAAGACATCGAAAGGGTATGTAATTTATATATCTTCTTAACATAATTAATACAAAGTCTAATTTTGAATTGAGGCTAAAAATGTTTGAATTTGTATGACAGGGAAAATTATTACCAAGAAGGAACCAATGTCTATAAACAATTAAGTGTAATGGAGGCGTTTCGAAAAGCCATTACGACTTGGGGGAGATGGGTAGATGCCAACATTAACCCTCAAACGCATGTGTTTTTCCGCGGCTACTCCAATACACATTTCAGGTCTGTTTGAACCCATCATTATTCACAATGTGCAATGTCTTCCAATATTCTTATAACCTTTTTTTGGTCTTCTGCTCAATATATTCATGAAGGGAATCATAGTAGAAACGACATGCACTTAACCCTTTCTATTTTACGGATTGTGTACATTTCCTAGTTAGATAATTAGTTTGGTAAAAGAATATGTCATAGGACTACAGTAGCAATGCTCTGTCTAGATTAACTGTCTTGAATGGGTCTAGTTATGAGTTTCTTGACTAGGCTAGGGCTCGAAAAAGTATAGATGAGTGCTATGTTAGTCTTACCAAGTCATTTGCGCTTACCTAAATTACTAGTATAAGTTTGTTTAGGCCTTGTTCTCTTCGACTTGTTGATTTCATTATTGATGACAAATTCAGTTGAAAACATTACTGATGAATCAAAGAACAGTTTTAATGATTAAGGGTGCGCTATATTCTCCTGATTTCACATGTCTTAACTGAATATAGCCTAATAATCATGACTGATTATTGAATTCAGTTTCCACCAATTTCATTAGTAAAGTACTGTTTTAGGCAATGAAATTTGGTTTAGCTTAGCAAAAATCAGTTCAGTTCAGATCTGGTGAGTAGAACAAGGCCATAACTAGTTATATTTTTTATTTTTATTAGTGATAATCAATTTTGATCTATGATCTAAATTTCATCAGAAAAATCTTATTACAAATAGAAAATCAATTTTAATTAGCATAAATTAGTTCTGTTGACTGATATACAGGTGAAGACCTTAAGCCAGTATGTTAGGCTCATCTGCATATTAAAGTTTGATATGAATTCATATGAATATGATGGCAAAGGCTTTCCTACTGGTTGAGAAACTCACTGATATCAAAGCCATATCTTATAAATCTACTCCGTCGTATATTTGCTATTAATTTTTCCCCTTAATAGAACTTGAAAGGTGAAAGCTGACCAATCATCTGCTCTTTTCCTATCTGTTTGCTCTGTTTGCAGAGGTGGGCAGTGGAATTCTGGGGGGCAATGCGATAGTGAAACGGAACCCATTACAAATGACACTTACCTAGAGAAATATCCGTGGAAAATGGAAGTTTTTGAGTCAGTAATGAAGGGCATGAAAACCCCTATATCCTACCTTAATATCACAAAGTTGACGGATTACAGGAAGGATGGACACCCATCAGTGTACCGAAAACAACGCCTCTCCACAGAAGAGAAAAAAGCACCATTGAAATATCAAGACTGCAGTCATTGGTGTCTTCCAGGAGTTCCTGACTCATGGAACGAGCTTCTCTTTGCGGAAATGCTAAGAAGGCAATACCAGGATCAACACCAAACGAAAACTCCGTAGAATGTAAGCTGAAACAACTACAACTCAGACGAAGCGGATACGTTTTGTTCAGGTACAACCGTTAAATTACACGAACATAAACCAAAAAATTTTGCCGATTATTTTATAAACAGGCGATTTTTTTTCTTTTTCCATGTCTCTATAAATAATTATTGTGAAGTACAAAGATGAGGTTAGTAAATAGGTTCCCCTTGTACTACTACTTAGGCCTTCGTGAAGGGAAATGTGATCCATTCACTCCTAAAACATTCTCTTACATTCTCACCTGTATTAGCACAGCTGTGTTCTCATACAAGTTGGAGTGTAAAAAAAAAAAATTGAGAGTAGAAATACAATTTCCCTTTGCTATTTATGAAAGCATTATGCCGGATTCGTGTCGGTGATTAAAAAAATGCAGTTGGCAATTTTGGGGATGTTGACGTATCGTGTAATTTATTTTCAGCTCCTAGAGCATACAGAATATACATATTTGTACATTACGGTTATTCATTGACTTAGCCTGCAGTTCTGTACTGTATTCCTATTAATAAATTATCGAGTGGAGTAATTTCCTTTATTTTTTTTAACCGTTATGAGTCACTGACTTTGTTGGGAGGAATCCCTTATGATCATGTTTGTGTAATATTTTATATACTCTCTCTTTCTCTTAATGTCTCTTTCTCTTAATGTTTATCCCTTTTTGACGAAAAAACTCTCAGTAAAAAACGGTCAAATGGAACATATATTAAGGGACAAAGGAGTATATATACAAGTTTAGTTTGTTCAGATATATAGCTTTTGGAACTTTTTGGTATGGTGTATGAAGCACTTGGTTATTGCATGGAGTCGAAGTTGAACCAAGGACTACGAGTAGCCCTTGTAACTTTTTGTGTAGTTGGAAAGATTAATTCTCTTGTGGTGGACGTCTTTTATAGATATTTCATGAGAATTTACATTATTCAATTCACTTTGCTTGTGATTGATTTAGGCAGAAGAATGTTATGGGCAGGGAAAATGTTACCATCATCTGGCTTTAATCATGTTGCTCAGACAGTTCAAGGCATTTATTACTGAATGTTGATAGCTTACCATATGATGAACACGTATGCCCAATATCAACTTAATTTATTTTTGGACCTCCGCTTCCAGGTGCAAATTTTCTTCCACTAAAATTTATTTTTATTATTTTTATTTTGTTTTTCTTCAGAAAAAAATGTTTTCTAACGGAAGAGGTGATGTGAATGGGTTTTTGCTTGTGAGAAGTATATGTTAATTTCTACATTCATTTCATAAGATGTTAGAATATAGTTAAGATTTTACTAGAGAAGTTGGTTTTAAATTTACGCAAGAGTTGGAATAGGATGTCATTGGTGCATTGTTTCCATGTAATTTCATGTCATTTTGTCTACCATGTTTTATTTATTCAATGTTTCAGTTTAATTGTAATATTTTAAAGTTTTTGGATATATGATTTTGACCTACTATTTCTGTCTCTTAATATTTGTCCCATTTGACTATTTTTAAGAGCTTTTTGGTAAAAATGAGACAAATATTAAAGGACAAATTGAGTATCAAGCATGATGTGTATGCATCAAAAGTTCTTACGAAACTCGTGAGGTTGTGAATACACGGAGTACGTTAGATAATCCTAAAAAGTAGTTGTAAATTAGTCGGTCTTGGTTTCTCTCTCTTTTTCTTGATTACAAGATTTGTATCAATGGTGAAATATTTAAAATTTGCCAAATACTTTGTAGTAAGCTCGGAGCTAAATGGTAATTATGAATGGCATATAACTGAATGAAAAGTTTAAAATAATCAGAAACAAATTTACAAACAGGAAATATATAATAGATAGCCCATATTATATTCTAAAATAGCGGGTGCATATTCTAATATGAAGTTGGATACATCTGAGGAGCAAAGGCAAACTGATGAAGATGTATTACTTTTTGGTGCACCGACGCCAAGAAGCATCGGGTAACATTCCGAAAACACCCAAGTGTGAAAGGTGTATCCAATTAGCAAGCATGCATGGCCCAGCAAAACTCATATGCACACTTATTATTCTTCTGTAATACAAAGTACGGAGTATTTAATTATGTATAAACAAACTAATGAACTACTCTGTACTGGAGCATTAATACCCTTTAGAATAAGACCATTTAAGAATTTGGTGTGCGTGTCCACAAATTAAACTACGACAGCTGATTCGGAGCTTCAACACTTCCCACTACTCCATAGTCACTACAACCCTAACCCTATTCATTTACAATGCTCCAATCTTTATAAGAATATTAACCCAATCATTTCGTCTTTGGTATCCAATGATCGAAATGGGCCGAATGCTAATAAATACATTCTTATATTAGTATTTAGGGTAATGTAATTTCATTCTCAAGCATGTGTGAACGGTGAACGTGGAAAACTTACAGCAAATCAGAAGCACTCACAGCACGTAGAGCACAGCAGAGTCCACCCAAAGCAGAAAAGAGATTATTCACGCAAAGCCCAAGCCAAGGGAAAGAAGGGGAAAAAAATGGCTAAAGGATTGAGGTTAGGGTTTTAGCTCTAATACCATGTCTAGTTTAGGATAAATATGTTTTTCTATGTATTGATTAATGTATAATTAAGAGTATATATATATATATATTAACTTAACTCTAGCTATATATCCCTAGTCGTATTATTTACCATAGCCACTCTACACCATCACTAAAAGTGGTGACGTATGGCAATGGAATCCAGCAAGAAAGGTGACATCTGGGAGTACACTGTAGACAAACATAATTACGGACATTATCGGTATGAGACTTTTCCTACGTAATTACCAATACCACCATTTATACACACCTGCCATAGTCACAAAAAAGAACCTTTACTTTCATATTTCTTTCCTACAACCAATGGTCATTTTGGGCTATACATTTCAATGTTTGGCGATAATTTCTCTAGTAAGTTCGAGAGTTTATACAAAACTTTACTCGTGTTAAACTTGCAAATTAAAGATGTGTTTAGAGCAACCCAAGTTTTCCTCTTCTATAACTTTTTTTTGCTTTAAAAATCATCTCATCAGAGAATTTTTTCAACAAAGTTTGGAAAGTGTTGACAACTTATAATTATATTTGAGAATTTTTTATCATTTTTATTTTAGTGGTAGTGGGCCCCAATGGATAAGTTAGCCTACTTTTTATTTTTTTTCCAACTAATGTTCGTGAGCCCTATTGACTGAGTAAAGCCAATCAGATTTTTTTTTAAAAAAAAAAATCATATCATTGTATATTTACAACGAATACTTCTTTTATTTATAGTTTACTAAAAAAATTCACTAATGGTAATAATTTTTTTCTCTATAAAATAGACACCTATTTTCTAATATTTTTATATATATTTTAAAAATCCTCAGTTCTCTTTAAATTCATTAAAACTATATTCAAGTATTTACTACTTGGCATAATTCTTTAAGTTATATAAACTATATTTTAAAGGAAAAAAATTTCAATTTTATTAGAAAATGATAATATTAATAAGTAATAAATAAAAAATTATAAAGTATTAAGAGAGAATATGATATAGTTAAGTGTAGAAATATTTTTTTTTGGATTTGTTATTTATGGGATGGAAAAAAATTTTCTCAAAAAATAAGATACGAAAGAGAGGAAAATATAGAGAGGGTAAAGGGAATATTATTTCCCCTTTGCTGTGAGCCTGTGAGTACTATTACTGAAGTGGTATTTGGGAGTAGTCTTTACTCTTCAGAGGCTTGTGGTTTAGAAAAGCAACTAACAATTGCTTTTGGGTGGGTTTATGCACCGAACTCCAATCAGAGATAAATTTTTGGGCCTATGCATGTTGTAAGTTGGGCTGCAGAAGACTCCTAGCTGGGGCCATCATCTAATATGTCCGTAGGTGTATTTAGAGTTGGGTGCATTCATGAGTATACTTTTTTCATTTGCTAAACTTTTAATCATTAGAGTATCAAATAGGTAAACCTTTGTGCTTGGCTACATGCAAAAATTTATATTGCTTTGGGACTGGGATGCTGCATAGGTGGGCTTTGTTGTATATATATTCTGGGCAGATCTTGCATACTTTGGGCAGTATGTGATGATACGCAATATGGGACGATGGTGGCTCTGGGTATTCTGTAAGCCTCAGGGAACGTAATTTGTGGTGGACCAGACTGCTTTTCTAAATCTAAACCCATTTGGGGATGGCCAAGCCTAGAATTCGGACAAAGGATTTCTACACAAACATCAACATTTAATTCGACGACCGGCCCAAACTCCAATTTTAGCCAAAAGGTTGAAATGTGTAAAGCTAAATATTTGGGCTGGAATAGATTTGAAGTTTTACAGAGCCTAGAAAAAGTTCTCGAAAATTGGGTCTGGCTAGTCCAAAGTCCAAACTAGAATTCAATGGTGAAGTCAACAGAGTGGGGATATCTAATCCGAATATGCAAGCATCGGCAAAGCTAGGGGGCTGGTGGGGCCGGCTGTTCTTAGGTGCAGTGATATAGAGAATCCGTACTGTCTTTGGTTCGATCCGCTCCAGGATCCGGGCTCCGGCATTGTTTACAAGAGTTAGTTGCTCATTATTTGCCATAACATACCCATTATCTTTCCTAAGTGTTAGTAAAGATATCTTTACGTAGATATAGAGTTTGAGTATAATTCTATCATTTAGGTTCTTGTATATATACTCTTCAGTCTTGATCAATAAAACTTATTAATTTAGCAAGTATAAGAGTTCATGCAAAGTCCTAGGATGGAACATTGGGAAGCAGCTGTGAGGGTTGTACGATATTTGAAGAATAAACCGGCACAAGGTATTCTCCTACGTTCAGATAGTGCTTTGCAATTAGAGGGGTGATGTGACTCGGATTGGGCTAGTTGCCCTCTTTCCAAGCGTTCTTTGACAGGTTGGTTTGTTTTGTTAGGACTTTCTCCTGTTTTTTGAAAAATCAAGAAACAACATATAGTTTCACGTATGTTGTGCAATGGCTGCAGTTACTTGCGAATTAAAATGGTTGAAACAGTTATTAGGTGACTTAGGTGTTGAACACAAGAATGGGATGAATTTATACTGTGATAGTCAGTTTGCCTTATATATAGCTCAAAATCCTAGTGTTCATGAAAGGATGAAATATATTGAAGCAAACTGTCATTTTGTTAGGGATACAATTACAGATGGTATAATCCATCCTTCGTATGTATCTACGAAGGCTCAGTTGGCGGATATTTTTACAAAGCCTTGGGAAAAGCACAATTTCAATTTTTACTCGACAAGTGTATTGAGATTATTATCTTATCTTGCATTATCTTTCCTAAGTGTTAGGAAAGATATCTTTACGTAGAGATAAAGTTTGGGTATAGTTCTATCATTTAGGTTCTTATATATATACTCTTAAATCTTGATCAATAAAATCGTGAGAAACACTTATCAATTTAGCAATAGTGCTCAATCATTGTAATTTTGACATATACTTATCCGTTTAGAGAACGTAGGTTTTATCCCTAAAAGAAGACTATCACAATTCCCAGTTATTGTTGGAATCCAAGATGGGTTGCCATTGATACATATCCGATAGATTATGATCATAATTTTTTTTTCAAACTAGTTAGGTATTCGTGGAATACCAACCCAATCATCTAATTTCATTAGATTAGGGGCAAAATGTACTCAATCACAATTTCACATGGTTTGATATAAATGATATAGCAACGTCTTGGTAGGAGATATTGGTAAGGTTAAACAAAATTCACCGTATATGTAATACTCTACGAGAGAAATTAACAAAAAATCCCAAAATAATAATAATAATAGTAATAGTAATAATAATAATAATAATAATAATAATAATAATAATAATAATAAATATTCAATCAACCATATACAAATTGTAAAAGCCAACAAACAACAGCGAAATTAACCATATACAATAAATATTCAATTACCAAAAAATCAGTCAAATAGAGCAAACATCAATAAATCAGCAACAGCAAATCATCAACCAAAGCCTCGCAGAAAATGCAAGCTACATGTTCAGGCCTCTAAGGGTTCTCTCTTCGAAATTTCTTCTTATTGTTGTGTACTACATAGTTATTATATATTTATATCATCTAGTGGTAGATTAATGAAGTATATCCCAAGTACTGCTTATCATTCAAATGATGTCTGTTTTTATTAATTGATAATTAAACAATACCATACGAGCCAAGCTCGTAGTTTTATTGTCATGAAGTAGATGCCAACTTCTCTTTGACTTAAACAAATCAAAAGAGAGTTAGGTTAAGCAAGATTTAATTTCATTGAAAATCAAAAAAAAAAATTATAAAAAATTAAAACACATAGAACGATATCTTGTCTTCTCTTTAGGAGACATTTGAATGGTCGATAGCTTATATATTATACACAAGCATGCATCAAGCTTAGTCATGTTGAATAAGTGACTACTTAATTTATGTAATCATATATGTTATTATGATCCCCATTTATGACGACAATACATTATGGAGTACGATTACTTATTATAATCATCTAACTAATTATAAGAAAAAAACGAAAGATTGCGAGGGGTATACTTTTACTGCGAAATTACGTGCTCTCGATGAGCAAGTATGATGATAGGGGAATGCATGCGTGTAATCCTAGTATTGATGGTCATGATTTTTGCTTGCTTTTTCGATAGTTAATGTCATATTTTTTTTGGGATGGATATGATAATAATTATGCTTGAATTTTAGAAAATTGTATACAATATATCATACGGAGTATAAGGGATCTAATTTGGAGTCATGTATATATTCTCACGGTTCTTTTACAAGTGCAATATTATTTGTGATCGGCTATTATTCGATCTATTGTATAATGGTAAAATAAAAGAAAATATTTAATATGTAAAATTTCATTTAAAAGAAGAAAATAGTAGGGTATTTTTTGTAGGAAAGTCAAATATATAGAACATGGAAACAAATCACAGAGAATCAGGGAACAAAATCAGAAGAAAATGACAAACATATCAATTAGTGATTAGCATGATCTCAGGCCATAATTAGAGTCATACTTAACATAATTAGAGAGTTGTATTGCATATATAAACACTGTACCTTATGATTAACAGAATATATGAAAAACACACAATTTCACAAAGAAACTAAATGCATTACAACCTTCATGGTATCAGAGCAGGATTATTAATTCTTTCATCATTTACCAGTTTCAACTTATCTAAGAGAGATGGATGAAGATAATCAGTCATCATGCTCAGAAACCACAAACCAAACCGAAGCACTGGCCTCTGTGGAGCAATTGGTACAACTTTTACAAAAGTTAAACACCAGTAAGCTTACCAGAGAATACCAACACCCAATCCATACACATTCCAGAAAAGTTAAACCACAATAATTATACTCAATGGGCCAAATTTATGAACCTCGCAATCAGTGGGAGGGGGAAGCTCAGTTACATCACAACCTCTCCTCCTACCCCTGACACCCCTAGGTTCAAAAACTGGGTCCAACAAGACTCAATTGTCACGACATGGATTCTAGAAAACATCGAATTGGGTCTGGTCAACCAATTCTTGGACTACCCGAATGCTCGGGAGTTATGGCTAGGGTTAGAGGCGTTATTCAGTAGTGGAAGGGATGGCCTTCAGGTCTATGACCTTACCATCAAGGCTAATACACTCAGACAGGGAAACAAACCCGAAGAAATTTTCTACGGGAAATTAGTAGCCTTGTGGAAGGAAATAGACAGGAGGGTTCCAAATCCAATGGATTGCCCAAAAGAAAAAAACACGTATAATGAAATGAATCAAAGGCATAGATTATACCAGCTCTTATCGGGACTGAATGAATCATTCGACAAAGACCGGCGAGACTTGCTCAACCGTGACCAATTACCCACCGTAGAAGAAGCTTTCGCCACAATTCGGAGGGAGGTAGCTCGCAGGGAAATAATGGCTTTCGAAACCACACACCAAGAAAACCTTGAAGGGATTGGAAGTGGGTTGGTAGTAGCGAATCGCAGGGGGCAACATACACTATTCCGGCGAGAAGAAGGGAAGGGCACTACTGACCGGTCTCACCTGAAGTGCACCTTCTGCGGTGGATCGAAGCACACAAGGGAGGGGTGCTTCAGAATTATCGGGTATCCCGACTGGTGGAAGGAAGGAAGAAGCCAAGCAAGCAAGAAAGTGGAGCAAACATAGTGAGCAAAGAACCGGAGCAGACAGAGAACGAAGCAGCAGAGAGAGAGGCTGCAAAGGAGAGGGTGGCTGTCTCAGCAACCCTAGGTAACGAAAATCTATGGTTAAAAACCCTAGCACTCACCCCCACTCTTTATATATGCTATGGCCCAAAAAGATGTGTAATCCCACTTCCCATTTTTAACTCATTTGAGTGTCTAAGTAATTCCAGCCCAATAAATAACATGAGTCCAACCCGTATAGAACGAAGTGGACTAACCGTAAAAACCCGGGAAAAAAATTCGGGGTGGATCTTTGATAGTGGTGCAACCGATACGATGAACTTTGATATCTCAGATTTTGAATCACTTAACAGACAAAAGAAAGCTCATATCCATACGGCAAATGGTGAAGCGACTCATGTTGCGGGATCCGGAGATCTTCAAATTTCTCCTTCTATTAAGCTTACAAACTATCTTTATGTTCCTGGTTTATCTCATAAATTGTTATCTGTAAGCCAGATAACTAAGGAATTAAATTGCACTGTTTTAATGTATCCATATTTTTGCCTCATACAGGATACTCGGACAAGGAAGATAATTGGGCGTGGTACTGAGAAGGACGGACTCTACTATATTGATGAGGTAGCACAACAAGGCAAAGCAATGCTAGCTCATGGAACTCCAGATCGACAATTGTGGTTATGGCACCGACATCTAGGACATCCTTCCCCAGGGTATTTAGACTACTTATTCCCAGTTTTTTCTAAATATAATAAACAGTTCATATGTATTACTTGTATCCAAGCAAAAAGTCACAGACATCCTTTTAGACCTCAAAATACTATTTTTGAGTCACCATTTCGTTTAGTTCATTCCGATGTCTGGGGTCATGCTCCAGAAACCGGAAAACATGATTTAGTATCTTTCGTAACTTTTATTGATGATTGCACTAAAATGACTTGGGTATATTTTTTAAAACGAAAATCTGAGGTATTTGAGAAGTTTGTCCTTTTTTACACCATGATTCAAACTCAATTTCTCAAACAAATCCAAATCATTAGGACAGACAATGGCGGAGAGTATGTGAATTCTGATATGAAAAAATTTGTTACCGAAAAAGGGATGATCCACCAAACAACCTGCCCTTATACCCCTCAGCAAAATGGAGTTGCAGATAGGAAAAATAGAACTCTGCTTGAAATTACTCGAGCTTTATTGATTGAATCTCATGCTCCAAAAACCCTTTGGCCTGAAGCTATAGCCACGGTCACTCACCTAACAAATAGACTTCCCTCAAAAAGCCTCAAATTTCAAACACCTATCTCTAAACTTTTACAACACTTTCCCTTCATCTCTCCTCCAGTCTTACCTCCGCGCATCTTTGGATGTGTTGTGTTTGTCCATATTCCAAAAACACAATGAACTAAACTAGATTCTTGTGCGATTCGATGTGTCTTCGTAGGTTATGGACAAACCCAAAAGGGGTACAGATGTTATGACCCAATCTCTAACCGTTTATATACCACAATGGATTGTGACTTTGTGGAAACCGAGTACTATTATACTTCATCCCATCTTAGCAGTCAGGGGGAGAATACACATGACATGCTAAGTTGGTTAATTAATTCAATTGGGTCAGATCAAGTTCCTATAGAGTTAGTAGGCGATGTCATCGAGCATGCCTCTAAAAATTTAGAGAGTCCTGAAATCACAGTACTGGCCCCAGTATCCGACCTAGCCGATATCCCTGAGGTAAGTACCACTGCAATTTCAGATGAAGTAAATGCAGATGATTTAAATGGTACTAACCATGATGTACAGGAAAAAAAACAACGAATCTTCCTCAGATCAATATAGGCTACCACCCAGAAGCACGAGAGGTATACCTCCAAAGAGGTACGAACCAGAATACGAGCCACGATAATCGAAGTATCCAGTTACAAATGTTGGAAAACTGTCTGAAAGAGCTAGAGCGTATAATGCAGTAGTGTACTCTGAGAAAATCCCAAGGAATGCCAAAGAAGCATTCCAAGAAGAAGTTTGGAAAAAAGCAGTGGAAGATGAGATATTGGCTCTTGAAAGAAATAATACATAGGAAAAGTGTGTACTTCCCAAAGGAAAAAAACCGGTCGGGTGTAAATGGATGTTTACCATAAAACAACAAGCTGACGGTTCACTCGAAAGGTACAAAGCAAGACTTATTGCAAAAGGTCAAACATACGGTATTGATTATTCAGAGACATTTTCATCGGTAGCAAAGATTGACAGCATCAGAGTATTATTTTAAGTAGCTGTAAATAAAGGGTGGCCCCTTTACCAGTTTGACGTAAAGAATGCCTTTCTACATGGGGAACTACAAGAAGTCTACATGGAAGCTCCTCAAGGTTTCTCTGGAAATTTTGGGAAAGGAGAGGGGTGCAGACCGAGGAAAGCTCTCTATGGTTTAAAACAGTCTCCAAGAGCATGGTTTGGGAGATTCTCTCTAGCAATGAAAAGGTATGGATATTATCAGAGTAATTCAGACCATACTCTTTTCTTAAAACGAAAGGGGGAGCTCATAACATACTTAATTATATATGTGGATGATATGATCTTAACCGAGAACGACAAAGAAGAAATTTCGAGTGTCAAGAAAAAATTGTTTTAAGAATTCAAAATGAAAGATTTAGAAAACTTAAAATATTTTCTGGGAATAGAAGTCCTGCGCTAAAAAACAGGAATCTTCATATCTCAAAGAAAATACATCCTTGATCTACTTGCCGAAACAGGGATGCTTGACTGCAAACCTACAGAGACACCTATGGTAGTAAATTATGGACTACAGATACAAGAAAGTGCTAAAGAGACCGATCAAGTTCAATATCAAAGACTGGTGGGAAAACTTATTTATCTGTCCCACACAAGACCTGATATAGCCTATGCAGTTGGTGTAGTAAGTCAGTTTATGCACCAACCTCAGAAAGATCACTTAGGAGCATTACTGAGGATTGTGCGGTATCTCAAAGGATTAGCTGAAAAAGGAATAATCTTCAAATAATAATCATTTAGAAATGGAAGCTTATACTGATGCTGATTGGGGAGGAAACAAGATTGACAGAAGATCGACCTCAGGCTATTTTACACTAGTAGGTGGAAATCTTGTAACCTGGAGGAGTAAGAAATAGAAAGTAATAGCCCTCTCAAGAGCAGAATCAGAATTTAGAGGCATTGCCAAAGGAATTACAGAGGTACTATGGTTAAGGAAATTACTCACTGAACTCGGATTCTCTCTGAAACAAGCCTGTGAACTAATGTGTGACAATAAAGCTGCCATAAGTATATCTGAAAATCTGGTTCAACATGATAGAACAAAACATTTTGAAATCGACAGACATTTTATCAAAGAAAAACTGGAAGCCGGGATAGTAAGTCTTCCATACATCAGATCTGAAGATCAGTAGGCTGATATTCTCACTAAGGCAGTAGACAACCCCAATGCTCAACTTGAGGGGGAGTGTAGGAAAGTCAATACATAGAACTAGGAAACAAATCACAGAGAATCAGGGAACAAAATCAGAAGAAAATGGCAAACATATCAATTAGTGATTAGCATGATCTCAGGCCATAATTAGAGTCTTACTTAACATAATTAGAGAGTTGTATTGCATATATAAATATTGTACCTTATGATTAACAGAATATATGAAAAACACACAATTTCACAAAGAAACTGAAGGCATTACAACCTTCATTTTTTTATAATTTAAACGTCATGTGATTATGATTAACACATAATTATTTGCTTCACTTCATACGAAAGGGCACCCTCAATATGCATACCAATGTGGTAAAGTGAGAGGGGTCAGGATTTCTTTACCATTCTCCTAAGATTAATCTTATATAATTAATAATTGATGTGCAAAATTAGATACATAATGACGATATATGAAACCAAATTGGTCATGAACACCAATATCTGTCAAACTTTATTTGCTTGTGACCCTCGTCACCTACGTACCGTTTTTGTGACACAATTGGCAGGATATCATTGTCAATAATATATACTCCCCTTTGGGCAACAAGTTATTGGTTTGTACTAATGTATGTCTCCATCTACTTCTTGCATCATTCGCAGCTCATTATGGCTGCTGCATTGCTTAGAGTTTTATCAACTTCTGACGTTATGTTTATATAAAAGCGTCACATATTTAGACAATTGTTCCGATTACTTTTACTTCTACATACTACATATGTTGATAAGAGTATACACGTAGTACGGAGTAAATAAGTTCATGGAGAAAACTTGAACGAACTATAAAATTATGTAACTATTGCTTATTTGAAATCAATCCCACCGTCCTAAATTTTTTCTCAATAATTTTATTTTTAAAATAGATTTTTTTAGAATGAGCATAATAATCCTTATAAATTTTTTTAGAACTATTGAGTTTAGGAAAGAAGAGAAGAAGAGAGGAAGGAGGAAATATTGTTTAAAACTATATGTTGATCCAAAGATATACGGAATATTTTTAACTAAGAATGATTGATAGAGTATGATCGTAAGACTAGTAAAAGCAGCGGAGTACTTAGGAAGAGCTAAAAATGAGATATAGTTTGGAATAAAAAGAAGAAAAAAAAGCTTGCAATGAGAATGCTAATGTAAAAAAAAATGGTTATAATTTTTTTTTTAAAAAAAAACAGGTAATGTAAAAAAAAAAAATGGTATGATGTCCTTGTGCTTCGAACTCCTCTTGATCTCTTCAAGTGATATATATTAAGACTAAACAAAAGTGCATTGAGTCGTATTCACTTAATTAATTACTTGATTAACATGGATCATGCCTATCAGAAAAATAAAGGGATCATCAACGATGATATCTCATCGTACATATCAATTCCTTCCCTATAATATCCACTATTAATGGCTTTAATTTATTTAGTAAACTTTTATGTAATTAAGGTTTGTAATTTTTTTGGATTTTTGGTACAAAAATATAAAATGCAAACGGTTTTCCAAGATGCAAGTCATTCAGATTTTTGTCTTAATTGATAATGCAAATGATTTTCTATATTATATCGAGTATTTGTTTAAATCTTGTAAATTGAAGTGTTGGAGAGGTACCCAAAACCTGCCATCAAAATTCATCTACATTACTTGTTGTTTTACTGCTTACAACTCCCTTAATGCTTAAACAAAAACGTACATTTGCTATTTAATACCTAAAAATAATCTCAACTATGCAATAAATCACTATAACATGTTATTGTTTACTACTTCTCACAACAATTCAAATCAAGGGCGTCAAATTATTGATATTCTTGTAAATCAACCAAAAGCATGGCATAGCCAAAAGCCAAAAAAAAAAATGATTTGAAATGAGTAGCTACAAGACTACAACATCATGAATTTATTACGAAGGCATAACTTTAAACATCCCCTAATAAGCCAAAAATCCATGATAATTTCCTAATGAAAGTTAAGATTGTAAAACACCCTTTGTCTTATCAATAGTCTTTTCTATTGGAACTTTGGAGCTTTCTAAAACTCTCTACAAGACCACAAGCTAGCAATCCTACCAAGCAACAAACAACATTGAAGCTACCATCATCACTATTTAAAGAATACAACAAGAAAAGAATTCAAAAAGAAAAGAGAAGGCCCTCCTTCCATTTCTCAATTTGTGGTTTTGTACATATGAAAACGGCGAAAATAACAAACTATCTATCTATTTATCTATCTTATCTATTTCATGATTCATGAAGTAGCCTGATGAGCTTGAGACTTGGAAAAGGGCAACATGCCCACCTTAGGCTTTCCAATAGACAATGTAACATCATTGGCACCGCCTCCTGAAGCAGCAGTACTATTAGTTGCAACAGTCACAGCCACGGTTGGCTTGGCAACAACAGACGTAGCAGTAGGGGTGGCCGGTGCCAAGGAAGGGGCAACAGCCGTGGACGTCGTTGAAGTGGGGGCCACACGCTCACATGAAGGGCACATGGTAAGCGTAGTAGCAGGGAGCTGCATGAAGAAAGGCTGGGAAGTTTTCAAGGCTCTTAATTCCTGGAGCTCCTTTTGTAACCTTCTGTTCTCTTCTGTCAACGTCTCACAGCACCTCTTTAAATACTCGCAATCGACCTCTGTCTGCTTCAACTTGGTCCTGTGTCATATCCAATTCCCACATTCCAACTGCTTTTAACATTTACTACTCTCATAATAATGAAATTAATATCCGGGGTATTTATACAAATTTATAGCACATCATATGATATATCAAATCCCAATGAACATAACACAAAGATTTCTTTCAACATCTATACTTTATGATCTGACCTTACCACCAGGCATAATAAACAGAGAGCAAAAAAGAAAGAAAAAGGTAAGACCTCCTACATTCTTTCACCTCACAATGTTAATTATGTGTTTTTCATCTTTTATATAAGAACTTGTAATTGAAGATAGGAGTAATAAACACAATGCAAAAGAAATGAATAGTACAGCAATTTGTTTGACTAAATAAATTAGAGATGGACCAAAAGAAAAAGGTATAGCCTTTGTCTATTTTAGTTCACCCCAGCGAAATCATGAAAGAACGATGACAAAGGCTTTCAGTAAATCAAGATTGTAATTCCCTAATATGAAGGTTAAAGATATGATAAATTATACTCCTTTCATTTTTTTTTCCCATTTTCTTTTTACACAAATCCTAATGTAAACTTAAAATTCAAATATATTCAATTATACATTTGTAAAAATTATAAAAAAAAAACTCATATTTGAAAAATATACATTCTGATGAATCTATAAAAAACCAAATGAACATATTTTTTCATTTACATTGAGGAAAATTTATAGTTAAAATTTGATTCTAAAATATACAATATTCCAAATGAGATGAAAAAAAAATGAAGGGAGTAAGTGACATTTACTTATTACTCTGTTAGGTGGCATTTACTTATAACTTTATTTATAATTTTTCAGTAATTTACACTCTTTCTACCTCTAAAATTTAATTCTTGCATGGATTTCGATAAAAATTAGTCTTGCATGGGTAATGAAATGTTGGGAATAGAGAGTCCCCCAAACACAATTCCCAATCTCAATACTTTGTCCATTTATCCATTATCATCATGCATAAAAATATTTAGGTTTAACTACTTGTACAGTTGTACTGCACCCAAAACAACTTAGACCAGTCAACTGGAACCGACTTCATTCAAGTTTGATCATTACAACTTTACAAGTCAAAGTTTGGTTTTGCTTAAGGCCAAATTATTTAGGTTGAATATTCTTCAAGTTAATAAGGATTTTAATAGGTCTACAAAATTACCACAAATTCTATCAACAATATTATTTGACACCAAACCAAGAGAGGCCATGAGAACAATCTAAAAATTGACCTTTTAATTTACTTTTTTTTTTTTTTGTTTTTGTTTCCTTCCTTCCGTTTCATTCAATTCGATTCAACAGGTCAAGCAGTAAAAAGATTTTGGCAGCCTACATTGAATATAGATTTAGATTTTGGCAACCTACATGCAATAAAGATCCAATACACGTGTCATTTTGTAGATAACAAAAAAGCTTCTGTACTTTAAATATTTGTAAAAGCCCTAACACTGTCCACCACATGAGGTTATTTAAACTATTTATATGGAGTATACTTATATTATATACCACTATTTATCTCTTATTCTCCAAACCAAAAATAAGACACTTGTATTAACTTAATAGTTTTGTTGATTGTATAGCTACAACAATTAAAAAGATGTTTCCGAAATGAGTATTATTGGGCTACAAAAGTTTTTTATGCCAAAAAGAGAAGCGAGAAAAATGTAGCCAACCTTAAATAATTTTGGGTCAGAGTCGGAGGAAAACTGTAAAATATTTGTATTTTAGCATCTTTAGATTTTATGCACATAAGACAACTACTAACGACAAGCTGTAATGACATAGTTAATTTTGATATAATATTAATGTTGGACTGTGTTTTGAGATATTGATCGGAATACAAACACAGAAAAATAATCATTATAAATTATTAAAAATAATACCTGGCTCGCCTATTCTGAAACCAAACTTCCACTTGACGGGGGCGAAGATTGAGTTGCTTAGCTAGTGCAAGCTTTTGCTTCTGTACCCGCAAAATTGATGGAACACGAGTCAATACGGAGTACTATTTACCATTAACATGAAATCAAAAAATAATTTCATGCCTAACGTCAGCCCCATAAATTATCCACGTGTTACGGAAATAGTTGATGCATCCTTGAGAATTATGGGCCGATTCAAAAACCGGAGGATTTACAAAGAAGTTAGTTGTACAGATTACAAAAAAAAAACGAATACTAAATAATAATATCTCTGTCATGAATTTCGAAGCTATTAAATTATAATACACGAAGGGAATAAGCCAAAGAAAGGGTGTTATGGCTTGAAAAAAGATAGACAGATCGACCAAAATCAACATGTCACAGCTGACGATGATTAAAAGAAAATGAAAATGTGAAGGTATATGACCAAAAAAAAGAAATGTGAAAAAGTATAGATAATTGAAGTGTAGAGTGTATAATACGAAGTGAAGTAGGACATGGCACTTAATTATTACTAGGAATAGGATAGGAGGGGCTGTACCATTAGAGCATGATCCACAAATTCAACAGATAGTTTTTGACAATAATTGATCGTAGAGAATTTAGGGCCACCACCTACGCACCTACACGTTATTTATTTCAAATTAAAAGAACAATACCATACCAGCTTCATGATAGTAGCATGCCATTTGAGTGGCGCAAGGTATGGGGGTATTCCTATTTCGGTATTTCCTAATGCATCAAAATAAAGACGGGGAGATTTGACTTACGGGGTTCAAAGTGTGGTGCTCTTTAAAGCTCTCCTCTAGAAAAGCTGATTGTTCCTTTGAAAGCCTCAGTTTTTTCCTCGTCGATCCATTCTCTTCATCATCACTTCCTCTTGAATTTGTTGTCCTCCTTTCCCCTTCATCACCTCCTCCTCCTACTATTCCTATACTTTCTTGCCCATTATTATTACTATTATTATCATTCTCCCTCTTCTTCTTCTTATTTGTATTACTATTACTGTTACTAGTGTATAGTGAGAACTCCATAAACGACGACGTTCCGCTGTTCGGGGACGACTGCTCCTCCACTTCGTCCGCCGTGGACCCCACCGCCAGCCGCCGGTTCGCTTCCACGATTTTTGGCCCCGGTCCGTCTGATGAACCCGGTTCTGAACTCACTGTGTGTGTCCCACATGACAAATCATAAAATTTGTTTAAAAAGTCAAATTATTTGGATTACCCATTCATTACGCACTAAAAATTGAACTTTACCAAGTGCATAAATACAAGTCAACTCTCTTAAACAATGACCAAAGTTAATTAATTCATTTTCTTAAAAAGAATTATTCTCGTTTCATTCAAAGGTATCCAAAGAATAATAAGTAACAACAACTAAAAGCACAACAAATAGCGTACAAGTATTAATACGTATTGTTTCCAGAAAGGAAAAAATAGGGGGCGGACATCCTGAATCCTTCTTTCAGATAAGCTAAGATACATGAAAACATGTTTAATGAAACACTAATTTGACTTATTGGGGGTTGGAATATTTATGCTGATTTTGACTCTCTTTTTTTCTTGCCTTCCTTTTCACTTTTGATAAAAATTCATGGCAAAATTGCAAACCAAAATTCATAGAAATGGTAAAATGATTTAAATAAATATATAAAAATTACCAAAAATTGTAACAAGTAAATTAATAAAAAGAAAGGGTGTAAAAAAAATTACGATTATCACCAAGCCAAGGGAAGCGAAGAGGAGGTGGAGGTTGAATAGAACGCGGAATAGGAGAGAAAGGCAGGAGATCAAGCTGAAGATTTGGTGATGGGTCCGACGACGAGGTTGAACCCACGTTTTGATTATCCTGATCATCATCTTCACCTCCTAACTTCTCAGCCGTTGATTTTGCTGCTGATTCTGATGATCCTAATCCCATGCAGTAGCCCACACTGTTACTCTCTACACCCCTGTTTCCTAAGCTCAAAGCCAGCTCCATAGTCGTTTAATCTAGAGAGAGAGAGAGTGAGTTTGTTAGAGATAGAACTTTTAAATATTTTGTCTACACCACGGATTCCCTAAAAGGGTTCTGCTTTATATAGGAAACCATATAATATAATTTTAATTATTACAATTATATTTTTAGTAACATTATAACCTATGATTTTGTTGATTTATTTTTTCTGTTTTATTTTTGGTAGCATGTACGAAGAAAATCATAAAGATTGACCGACAAACCCTGGTTGACAAATCATACGTGAGTATATATAAATAATTAAATACCACTGACAACCGTTTTCATACGGTTGTTTTAGATTTTGTTGATTTTATTTTATTCATTTTCTTTTAGTTTAAGGGTGTAAATGTGTAATCATATCGTCCAATTCATTCTATTTATTTTCTGATTGATTACACAGTTTTATTTTAACGACACATTATTACTTCAATTGCATGGTTTTGGAGTGACTAGATCTTATCATATCACTCATACCGTGCGAATTATTTATATACTTAGTATTATTCTATTTGCTGTACTTATAAAGTATGGTGCAAAAGGTAGGGTGTGCAGTTGTGTACTGTGTGAATACCTTGAAACTTTGAATATCTCTATTTAATTATTAGTAGTTGTCAAGGAGATAATTGCTGAGGAGATCAAATTCGCACAAAATAATAGCAATTGGTAAAACTAATATATTTGACTGTTGATTTTAATTAGTCAATAAAAATAATCAGGTAAAGAAATCTACGCATTTCTTCAGAGAGCAATAATAATATGAAGTATATCTGTAATTATAGGGCTCAATATCATGATTAGTACCCCCAACAAATATCATTTTAATTTCTAAAAATACGAGATACCAAATATAAATTTTCCTAAAGACGTTGCAACTTATAAGGAAAAAAATCACCAAGCATTATTATCCCAATATCTCTAATGATTGAAAATTCATTGCTTGTTATATTTTTCAGACCAAAATTCCTTTTAAGATATCAGAGTCATCATTCTATCAACATCAAACGCTAAATTTCCATATGACTTGATTAATCTCGATTACCATCGTATTTCTTAATTTTGTGAATATATGGAATAACATTCATCTAAAAAAAAACATATATACACTTGCACCATGAGTACAATTTAGGTGTATTTCTGCTGAATTTAGACTCTGTTTAGCTCAAATAATTTCAATAAATATCATTGAAAAAGGAAAATTTAGAAAGAAAATAAAAGAATGTAAATTTGGTTGAAAAAATAAAGGTTCGACAAACATAGGTTAGGTTTAAAATGAGCATAGAAAAGGAAAAAAGTATAGGAAAACAAATAAATTCAACAACAACGTATGGGTTTAGAAAAAATAGAATTGGAATCACTTGCTAGAAATGTCAAATTTCCTTGGTAATTTCAACTAAACGAACAAGTAGTTAGCTAGAAATGGGTATTGTCAACAAGTAGTACTACGGCATACCATTCAAGTTTTACCTCTCCGGATGGAGAAGGATCACTGAAATAGCGTGAAACATAAAAATAAACCTTGAGAAACTCAATTTGTCACCTATGCACGTATTATTGGTGTTTTACTAGACTTTTGTGTCTTTACCCCTACCACAATGTAAAACTAAAAAAAATATGGAATCAAGTTATTTCTGTTGACTGTTGGACTATGTCAATCAACATTATCAAAGAGTTAAAACTCAGGGTCTGATCAAACCTAACCCAAGTCAACGAAATGAGTAGTCGAAACGCTAAGACGGAAAACCTTGCACCTAACGCTCCATCAGATTCCCATCAACATATATTATCAACAATTGACGAACTTTTTTGTTAGCAAAATTATAACTGCTATCCTTTTGTTGGTTGATAATTACTGTAAGTTTGACAGAGAGGGATATAGCGTACCAGTTGTGAAAGAGTACTCCTTATATAACACTATTATTTTCTTGGTTGAATTCACTTACTCAAGGGATTCAGGGATGCATTATATTGCAATCCTTTTTCTTTTTTTTTTTAATTATAAGCCATTTTATTGCGTGGAAATATGAATTTGTTCAAGAAGTTGAATTTTCACCATCATTTCTAACAATTGAACTTTGATAGCTTTGAGCTACTCACGTTTTCCTAGTCGATCTTGCTTCTACAATGAATAGCTAACCAATATTTGGTATATTATTATTATTATTATTATTATAATATATATATATATATATAATATTTCGGATCTCGTCCAAATAAATATGATAATTGGAATTATAATAATTATAAGTGATAATTTTCTCAGGCAGCATAAACATTTAATATTTATGCGTAGATATTTTTTATTAAATTGGCCAATAAATGGTCTTTCTTTAATTACTTAAAAATCTCAAAGTAAAAAAAAGTGCAATTTTTTACAGTAAATATATTTTTAATTTTAAAAAACCATTTTCACTCTGTTAAGACAACACAATTAGCCGCCATATGCATGGCCGCATGGGCATGCAATTTTAGTTCCTCTTATAGCAGCTTGTGTAATCGTGTTAATCAGCTTCCATCGGTAGCAGTGCTGCTAGTTATTGCGTTTAAAAAGAAGCTTAAAGATAAGAATCCTATAAACTTAGAGCAAGTTGCATCTAATCCTAGAGTACCTAGAGCTCAATGCACCTTGGCCTCACTAACTTAGGATTTCCAGAATGGAGTATGTTAGGATATAAGATAACTTGTTAATGTAATCATTAACGTATATACACTATTCCTTACATTATACTATTGTAAGTGTGCCTTGTTTCAAAATTACGTCACAATATCTGAAAAAATTATGTCACGATATTAAAATTATAGTCTGAATCACATTGAAATTATAGTTTGAATCACATTATGTAGTGACTAGCTTGATGAAAAGAATAAGAGGATTGTTAGGAGAAATATAGGCCACGAAAAGGAGAGTTATTAGGGGCTTAGAGCTACGTGTGTACCCCCTAGAAAGCACCATGATTACTTCCATTGCCTGGACAAATTGATTGCAATACTCATGAAATTAGTGCCCAATTGAGGGAATCATAGCATATGGAATGCGATAATGATCATCATCAAAGGAATTAGCTAGAAACCTAACCTTACATTCAACTTTAACCTAACACCATCATATCTCAAATCTTGTTTCATTTTATTCTTCTGTTATCGTAAGGTGAAGTCTCAATCATGCTGCTCGCTCCTAGCCCGACCCGGCTTCCCAGAGAAAATGATTGTTTGCGAAATTAGGAAATTTTGTTTCGTATTTTTAGTTCATTGATTAGCTTAGGGTTGACTAATTAAACATGTTATTAAATCACTATAAAATTCATATCTTTCATAATTAGAGTCCTAAGTACATTTTGATCCTGTATCTCACTTATGTCATTAAGTGCTCGGATTTTTTGGGCCCTGTTAGTCATGTTGGCGAGTGAAAATGTATTGATACCCCCAAACATTCATATAGACTTATATATTCCTCTTAGTGGCGTTTGGTTCACATAAACAAGGTATGTGATCTAATTAGGGTTTGAAATGACTTAAACTGGACTGGTGTTTGTTTAAGAAAATTTCAATTATATTTCAGCAAAATAAGCATATATAGGACTACATACTTTGTGATTAATGGAAAGAGTGGCTTAATAAGATAATTTACGCTAATTATCAAAAATAATGATGGACTAACAATAAGTAATCATAATCTTTATAATGAAGTGTGATAAGTTTTTACTGATCTTGAAGTGATGTTGATACTATAGCACAGAACATGAGTGGAAGTTACAAAACCTTAATTTCTAAAAGATGGAATTAGTTTCATCATTATGGTGCTAACAATTAGTTGTCAAAGAGAAAAGGCTCCGGCTTGATTGTGAGAAAGATTCTCTCTCTGTTCTTCATTTAATCATTCATTTTTTTGTACTGGTTGTATCTTTGAAATCAAATTGACAATTTGCAATAGTGCACTCAACTTATTCAAGCCATAGCCATAATAGCAGGATCTTAAAACCTGACCAGTACTTTGTTATATTCTTTGGCTATATGCCTATATATATTGAATTCATTATGCTTGGTTTTATAGTCTCCAAATGAATGGGGCCTTTCCATCTACCAGCTCAGAATTTGAAATCATGTTAAATTGATTTTACCTGGATTGGCCGGTGTCTTTCAATATGTTGGACATTGAAATATAATGAAGCGGATGGATGCCTTTTCAGTTTTCATTCACTAGTAAACCATTTCATGGGTATAGACCAAATCATAGAGACGTCGAGTATAATTTTCTTAGTTTTATCCAGTCATTGTTATTTATCTAGTTTTATCAAAGAAATAAATAAAAGTGCAATTATTTAGAAATGTAATAAGTATATTTTATTATTTCTCAAACATTACTATTGATTTCTCAAAATCTCTATATCTCGTAGTGTAATGTCTATTGAAACTCTTAAAAATAAGTAAAATGAAAAACACACACCAAATTCTTGTGCACACTTATTAGGTAGTTTCATTCAAATGTTGTCGTTGCCCTGGACGATTTTCCGTAGTAAATTATAGTCTACCTTTTTAGTACAGAGTACTATTGAATAATGTTTTATTTTAATTGTAATTAAGGATGACAATTCTGATTAAACCCATACTCATATCCATTTTTCAGAGTAGATCCATATCGATCTATTCCGAATCTACTAGATGCTAAAAGTTTAGACCCTTACTCAAACCCACCTAGTCTGATGACAACTGAAATTGCTCTCGAACAAAATTGACGTATAGAAGACTACCAGGATTGTAAGAGATTGAGGTGGCTTTGTTCAAAGGTGGAGACTATTGCGGCATTTGATATATTAGGACTGTTAGTATGTGATATATTACGAAGACTGATAGATAGATTTTATCTTTTAAGTTTGTTTTGCTATCAATTCAATTCTATGAGAGACGATCAAGTCAAAGTCCATAATCCTAAGCAAGCAACGTAAGT
Organism: Dysphania ambrosioides; assembly: GCA_026401315.1. NCBI lineage: Eukaryota > Viridiplantae > Streptophyta > Magnoliopsida > Caryophyllales > Amaranthaceae > Dysphania > Dysphania ambrosioides. Next base: position 10,890,103 of record CM048661.1, read on the forward strand.
TACATAAGTAATTAAGACTACTGTGAGGGGATGCCAGTTTAAGGTAAACGCATCACTGGGCCCCAATGGTATTATGGAATTTAAGTTTTAACGACGTGATCCTAAGAATTCCAAATTCTTGCGAAGCTACACACACATTAGTGAGCGTAATTAGAGGTGTTTAAATGGAAGGGGGCCCGTTAAGGACCCTTTACCGTTCCGTTTGTAAAAAGGGTCTACCAATAATGGGTATAATAGATCGGTCTTCTAAAGGATCATGTTTTATTGGGTCTTTAATGAGTCAAGTCGGGTCTATAACGAGCATATAATTTTTAACACTTTTAAACACTTTTAGGTAGTGAATTATTTTCATATACTTACCGATAGTCCACTGACAAAGATTGAAGGTTATATATGTAAACTACCACCCTTTATAGATAAAAACTATATTATCTTTGTACTGTCTGGCCCGTTTAGCATCTCTTTTGACCCAAACTTGGTCCAGCCCGTTTTGCATGTGACTCATCCTGATTAACCTGACCCAATGCACAGGTTTAAGCGTAATAAGGCAACAATTCTATAAAACAACACGGCAGGTGTTCCTTTAGAAAAGGAGTATAACTCACTTGTTCCTTATGATGGGAGGGATTGTCGTAACTTGATGATAAGTATAGAAGACTAAGTTTAATTTAGTAGATGGAGACTTTTATATTTCTCCAAAATTATAACAAGCAATTTAAAGTTTCTAAAGAATTGTCTTTTGTATCAAATAGGTGCATGGACTCCCTTCATGGAGTCAACTATCACGTGGTCAATCTATTCTTTTTGGCTGTGCACCTCTTATATATCTTGAGATTTTGACTCAAAACTTCCTATATGGTTGTTCAATGTCTTAACTCTTAATTGACTTGCATGTCGGGGAAGGCTCCTAAGGGTATCCTTACTCATCCATGTCAATCCATTCGTTACTCTTTCTAATTTCCTGAGTACCTAATAGTTTTTTATTAGATTTTTACGTTATTTAGAATCTTGCTAGTTTTTTTTCTCTTTCTTGTTAATCAATTATTCCTAGTATGGAGTATCATCTTAACATGTTATAGGTACACTACATAAATTCCAAAGTCAATATATATTCTGCCTACTAAATTTGTACCAAAAAATTACTCTGCCTTCCATAGTACCATATATGAACATATATGATACGGAGACTCTACTTCTTGATTCTAGTAATAATTGATGAAGACCACGATTTATTTTTTGAGGAAATGACGACCATGATTTATATATATTTAGTTTTGAGCGAGTTTGATTATATTGACAAGTTTAGTTTAATATATATTCAATTCCTTCTATATATAATACCTTGATTTATCTTATTATGTTATCTCATCTTTTGACCAAGAAATATCTACGCTGTAACTCTGGGAATATCAATATTAAGGAATTCTCATGGTTTCTAGCTTATTATTATCAAAAGTGTAATTTAATCTCCCTTGAAAAGTTGAGACATTTTAGGCATTGTAAGATGTAATATTAGCATGCATAAAAACATGGCAGATCGAATCAGTTTAGGGTAACTTAGTGGTTTCATTACAGTATTTCTTTTCCTACAGTTACTGTTGTGAATAAGGGAACACTAGAAGTTGGATGTGATTACAAGTATTTCGAATAATCAAATGTAGTGACCGTTGCGAGTATTCCTTGAAGAGAAATGCGATTATGTACCGCAACGGTACATTTTGGATTGATGGACAAAGGACTTGCCTAGAGAGCATCATATCTAAAGATTCCGGTTCCATATTATTCAATATTCACTTCTCCGGTACTTGAGATGAGATGAAAGGTGTGAGAACCTGCCAAAAACATTCCAACCCACTTCAAGTCGTACTAAATTTAGGCTACGGACCCACCTTCGAATTGGGAGTACCCGACTGCAATCCGTAAATTCGATGGTGCACCCGGGCGTATGGGATGCATGGTGCACGTGTCCTACGTGGCTTGGGTGTCACATGCAACCGAGTGAAATGCATTGGGAAACGTGTGTAGAAATTGCTATGGAGATTAGAAAAGTGGGGATGACAGCAGTAGGATAAGATTTGGCAGAGATTTTATTTTCATATGCAACTTGAGAAATGATTATCAATATTTTTGAATTTGAATCAAAAATTTCATATACTTAAACTGATTTTACTTATGTAAACGTCATTTATTTCTTTGTCAAAATTTGTATGAAAGCCTTTATGCCCATTTAATGATACGCAATGTACATTTATAATAAACCTCATGTACATTTAGAATAAGCCTCATGTACATTTAGAATAAGCCTCATGTACATTTATAAGAAGCCTCTTGTACATTTATAATAAGCCTTATGTATATTTATAATATACCTTATGTACATTATGCCTCATTTACATTTATAATAAGCCTCATGTACATTTAGAATAAGCCTCATGTACATTTATAATAAGCTTCATGTACATTTATAATAAGCCTCTTGTACATTTATAACAAGTTTTATGTACATTTATAATATACCTTATGTACATTTTGGATATGCCTAATGTACATTTTACGATATGCCTATATAACACAAATCACATTAAATATCCATCATACCAAAATTAATATATCAACATTTGTTTTTGCGAACTAAACAACACAAATCGCATAATGTATATTTTCCTAATATATAATGTACATTAACAACAAACCCCATGTACATTTATAATAAGCCTCGTGTACATTTATAATAAGCCTCTTGTACATTTATAATAAGCCTTATGTACATTTATAATATACCTTGTGTACATTTTGGATATGCCTAATGTACATTTTACGATATGCTTATATAACACAAATCACATTAAATATCCATCATACCAAAATTAATATACCAACATTTGTTTTTGCGAACTAAACAACACAAATCGCATAATGTATATTTTCCTAATATATAATGTACATTAACAACAGGCCATATGTACATAATGTACATATAAGAATGTACATTTCTTACTTGAACAATGTACATTTATGAATTTCTACAACTGCCATATGCACATTACATTATATTAGTAAGTTTATTTCAGTGTTATCTTTTACATAAAAGCATATTACCTGATCGAAATATGTACATTCTTAATCAATAATATATACATTTTTAATCAATTATATACATTATCAATCTAGTTAGTATGTATATCAAGCGTTACAACTTTTTGAATGTAGACATTTATATAGCGTAAATGTACATTAATTGATCAAAATGTACATTACCTACTCTAGGAATGTACATTTCCTACTTGTAGAATGTACATATCATAAAGTAGTGGTTGACAATAGCAAATATAATGTACGCTAGGGGAGAAGTTTAAGTTTTTGAAAATGGAAATGATTGTGTTGCTAACTAAGCCTATTATAGATTTCCTTTTCCATAAAAGTAAACTGACAGTTACATATTACAGAGAAAGGGACGGTTGAGTGTGGAAAGGCGTAGTTGAGTGTGGGGACACGCATCTGACTCAGCATTACAAGTTGACATTCACATGTACATTTCCAATGTACTACGTGTACATTTCCACCTGTGTTTTGTTCATTATTTGTTGCGTTTTGGCCCGGGTGTACCATGTGCATGGTACACCCGGGTGCAACGTCCATACATTGCCTGCAATTCGGTGGGTAGCCGCCTTCCCTCCAAATTTTGATTTTTTGTTGGACAAAGGTGCCCAGTCGCTTCATTTTTTTTTTGAGATTTTGGAGTACGACAAGCATGTTGTTCAGCATAAATTTCCGAAAGTTTCCCCAACTGTGCATCCATAGTTGGAGCTTTTTTTAACGCATGTTCTATGAGACGCTTCATGAGTTCTTTCACCTTAAGAGTAGGGATGGCAATTCAATCCGAGTCCGATCCGATCCGAAGGAAAAAGTTTGATCCAAACCCGTTTAAAAAAACTCCGACTCCGAATCCGATAAAAAAACTCCGACTCCGAATAGGAGATGGATCAGATTCGAATATTGTATTACATCCGACCTGATTATGATCCGAGTCCGATTAGTCCAATCCGAATGTATAGTATTGAGCTTAATATTAAATAAAAAAACTTAATAATTCTAAAAAAAACCCTAATATTGGATGCCCCAATTCCCTCCCCTAAATCCCTAGTTTTCTTTGGCCCTTCCTACTTCCCAGCCAGCCGACACCTGCCTTCTCTTCATCTTCTTCATTTCTTCCTTTCTCCTTAGCCTCCTTCTTTGTTTCTCACCGTCTCACGCATCTGCCCCTTTGGTTTGTGTCTCAGTGTCTCACCCTCCCTCTCACACCAACAGTCCATTCATCTCAGTCCAGGCCGCTAAGCATCCGGCAGCCCCCAGTCCGCAGCACCCAGCCACGGAGCCACCCACCCACTGACCCACCAGTATTCCTCGCCGCACCCCCTATCCACCGCGGTCACAAGTACACAACAAGGTAATTAAGCAATTCTTATATTTAAATTTCTAGGGTTTTATTTCAATTATTTGTATAATTAATTAACTTTTTCACCTCTGGCCGGGTGCGCATGGGCGTAGATGTCAATATGTCATCGAAGCATAAAACATCAATCTTCCTTTCTATGTCTATTGACTACATTGGGAAGTAAGAAACGTAGCAAACACGCGAAAAATTGGTACTAAAGTTGGCATAATATTAAGTGGGAATGCAATTATGCAACCAACAAAGGACACCTTAGATCAATTAGATGTTATTGTTATGATGTCTATCTAGTATCTATGATTGGTTGGGGGTTAGATTCTCCATTTTTGAAAATAATAATGGCAATGGATATATTCTGTTAATTGTTTCCCACCATTAGCTAAAAACTAGTTTACGCATGAGTGACCTATCTAATGCTTCAAAACTCACATGGTGATGACTGATTAAATTGTCATAATATGTCATGCATTATGGAATCCACAACACTTCCACGTAGAAAAAAAGTCGGTTTTTGTCTTTTTGAAAAATACTTCCATCTTTATAAACTACAATATTAGGAAAATTTTAATTCCGCTGAAAAACCATGCCAAATATGTGGTATTATTATTATTATTATTATTATTCCTATAACTTACGACAACAAAAGATAAAAGAAAAAAACCAAACTAAAATAAACAAAGCGCACAAGTAGCATGGTTGACAAGTAGATTATTGGTTTTATAATTAGCCCAAGATTATAGATGGAAGTTGTTGACTTGTGTGAGGTTTGTTTTTATGTTAGATTGCACGCAGTAAATTTCCACTTTCTTTATTTCCTTGTTTTAATTTAGAAGGAATCAAAAGGAATTCTTGCGCGCTGTTATTTCAATTTTTTGCAATTGATACATGTGTGTGTGCCTTTTTTTGTAGATATGCAAACAAATGAAGTATCTTCTAATCCGACTAGTGAAGATACTACTCAAACTAAGACTTCTATAAAGGACATAAATGCCATAAAACTTTCACAAAATGTAGATGACGAAGCAGAAAATAAAGATTGTGTGATCACGGGTGAAAATGGAAGAAGGCTAACTTCTGAGGTCTGGAAATTTTTTGATAGGAGGAGAATTGATGGAGTTTTAAGAGCAGTTTGTAAGGGTTGTAAGAAGGATCTAGTTGGTAAGAGCAATAGTGGTACTACTCACTTGAAACAACATGCTATGAGATGTTTGAAAAGAAAGCCAACATTAGATATAAAACAACAATTATTGTTATCTAGTTCAAGTAAAAGTGGCTCTTCTACTATGGAATTGGGTAAATTCAAGTTTAACAAACAAGTTTCAAGATATGAGTTAGTCAACATGATTATAATGCATGAATATCCTCTTGCCATTGTTGATCACCTTGGGTTTAGGAGATACTCACATAGTTTGAATCCTGAATTTACCGTCATCTCAAGGAACACAATTAAGTCTGACATTCTAAAAGATTTCAAGGAAGAAAAAGCTCATTTGATGAGGCTTTTGGGAGCAAATGAGAGTAAGGTTGCCATCACCACCGACATGTGGACTTGTGGAAATCAAAGAAAAGGTTATATGGCTGTGACAGCACACTTTATTGATGAGGATTGGATTTTGCAAAGTCGTCTTATAAGGTAATTTTATTTTTATGTTTTCTAATTCAATTTAAATCAATAGTTCAATTATTATAATATTTAACCTAGTAGTTTACATAGCTAATTACATGTTAGTTTCATCCTTTGTTAGGTTCATTTATGTTCCATGCCCACACAACAAAGATACAATTAGTAAGGCATTGGTTGAAAGTTTGAAGAGTTTTAATTTGGATGAAAAAGTGTCTACAATAACTGTTGATAATTGTACAACTAATGATGCAGTTATGGATATATTGCGTGAGAAACTTACACCTAGCAAGCTTATTTTGAGTGGTACGTATTTGCATATGAGATGTTGTGCTCACATTCTAAATTTGATTGTCAATGATGGGTTGGAAATTATTAGTGGAGCAATTGAAAAAGTTCGGGGTGTTGATGCTTTTTGTACGTCCACACCAAAGAGGTATGAAAAGTTTGAAGATGCTTGCATTTACGCTAAAATTCCAATAAGTAAGAAACTTATTTTAGATTGTAAGACAAGATGGAATTCATGTTATGAAATGTTGCAAATTGCCCTGATGTATAAAGAAGCTTTTACTAGGTTGTCCTCTAAAGTTGAAAAGAGAGGAAAGGAAAAATTCATGTTGCCAAATAAGGAGGAGTGGATAATGGCTAGTGACATTTGTGAGAGGTTGGCATTATTTAGTAGGACAAGTGATGCTTTTTCGGGAAAAAACTATCCCACCGCAAATTTGTATTTTGAGAAAGTATGTGAAATTAAACTTGCATTAAAAAAATGGATGTGTTGTGGGAATAATGTCATAGAGTTAATGGCTTCAAAAATGACTCTCAAATTTGATAAATATTGGGATGTTATTAATATGTTGTTATCGGCGGCATCAGTTTTGGATCCTAGAAGAAAAATGGAACGTGTGTCTTTGTATTTTGGAGTTCTTTATGGTGATAGTAGTGATTACGAATGTGAGAAGGTTAGGCGATTCTTACTTGATTTGGTTATTGATTATGAGTTTGATGTGTATTACAAAAATTCTTCTCCGAATGTTTCTTCTTTACTTCCAAATGATAATGGAAAAGGCCAATGGTTGACTTGGATGATGTTGAGGGCTTGTGGGCAAAGCATGTATCAACACAACAACAAAAAAACCATGCAAATGTGAGGTAGAGACATACTTAGAGGATGATAGGATAGTTGTGGATGATAGCAAGTTCAATCTTTTAGCTTGGTGGAATGCCGAATCAAGTAAGTATCCTACCCTCTCGAAGATTGCTAGGGATCTTCTAGTTGTGCCTATTTCAACTGTTGCTTCGGAGAGTGCCTTTAGTACCGGTGGTAGAGTGATTAGTCCTCATCGTAGTAGACTTCATCCGGACACCGTGGAAGCTTTAATGTGTCTTCAAAGTTGGAGGCTTCCTCATTTTAAAGGTGACTATCTAAATCTGATTTCTTTTCTTAATTCCTCATTATTACATGCGTTTAATTTATTTATTAAATTATTTTTATTGTATTTTTCAGATTTTACAAAGAGTGGTGGTCTTCAATGTGCATCAATATTTGAAGATGAAGATGAAGATGTCGAGCTTAAAGAAGGATGCATTAATGATTAGTTGGAAACTTTTATTATTGTACTTTATTGTGTTTAAAAGATATTTTGTTACTATTATGTTGATGTATGAGCGTTTTGTAAATGGCCCCATCGGGGTCATGGAATGTATGATGACCCATAACATTTGCTTGTGTTGTATAATTTTTTAAAATTTACTTTATAAATTATAAATAAATTATAGTATTAGTAATGAAATTAACAAAAAAAATTATATAAAAAAGTGCAAAAGTTACAATATATTAAATTTTGGATCGAATTCGGAGGTCCGACGGATCGGATCGGATTCGGAGGTCCAAAATCCCTAATCGAGTTGGAGTCGGAGTCGGAGTTAGGTCCGTCGGAGTCGGATTCGGATCCAAAATTAAGGTCCGTGAAACTGTCGGATCGGATTCGGATTTTGGTGGATCCGATCCGACTCCGATCCATTGCCATCCCTACTCAAGAGTGAGACGTGTATGGCTCATTGTAACACTTTCATAAAGAGACTGCAAACCATTAGGCGAGACAAGACTAAGCATGGAAAGTATCTCACAAACACCTTTGAGAAGTAATATTATATTATGAGTACTAATGTGATTGAAAGGAAGTTAGTAAATGTATGCGAAGCAGTTAAGTAATTTATAAGAAAAATTACAAGAAGAGAGGGCCGGACATGAGTGCTCTAGGAACAATTGAACATTGGTACTAGCCTTGGCATGGATCAGGCCGACACGTGCCAGCTAGGCATGACATAGTAATTTTATACTACACGGTCTATATACGAGTGAAGAAATGAACAATTTTGAGTCAAATGAGTAATTTTAAATAAAATAAACAATTTTGATTCAAATGACCAATTTAAACGAAATATCCATTCAATGTCTCTAAAAATTTGTTTGTTTGGCTTAAAATTAAATGGAATCCTTTGGCTTTGCCTTTGCCGATCTATATGCAAATTTTCTCCAACAAATTAGAGCTGACATGCAAAAAATTATTTTGGAAATCTAACCAACATGACTATTAAAATGTAATTAAAACTATTAATCGATTGCAACCTAATTAAACTAGGTCTATTTCACTTATCTTCCCCAATTATTTCGCATAAATAATCATAAAAAGTAAATAAATGTGCAATCTTGATAACATATATATTGCAAAATCGACAATTAATTACTGAAACAATTCCACAAATTTTGTTTTGTTTCATAAACTATTATACAGTTCAAAAACTCAAGCTTCAGCAATTAAATGTCAGTAGTAAGTGATAAACTAATAAAAATGATGAAAATGAAGAAATCAAAAAGATGCGAGCACTTTTTCATCAGGAGGAGAGCTTCCTTGTGAAGATTGACATCGCCGACATCACTGGAAATTTCGAAAAGCTTTTCTTTCACGACTCTCCTTACAATTGTTTTCAATAACAACTCCACCTTTGTCACTGTTGTTTCCTTTGTCATAGCAGCCGCAGCTGCCGCCTTATCCTTCCCCATTTTTTTTCTCTCTCTTCTACAAAGGTCGTCATGTAAAATGAGTAATGACTAATTACTAGAGAGAGATAATCAATTCCCAGCATATTTTGATTGGCTTTTATGACTGGGTTCATTGAATTGGGTTGGTCTAAGAGAAGGAGGAGAAGATGAGCAGTGGAATTCTCAGCATTGAAAGGAATTATGGAAGTAAAAGGAGGAGGACGTGAAGCCAAATTACAAATAACCCTCACGAGCATGGGATGAAAGGTACTGCCTAAACTATACGAAATTTTTTGGCATGACACGAGTTTAGCCCGATCTACCCCATGACGATGGGTCGGGCTGAAATGGGCATGTGAGCCTGTCAATCATGATTAACAAGGCTATCTTATACTCGGAAATATATAAATGAAGGTGTCATTAGAGGTAAATTAAAAAATTTTAAGAAAAAATAAATAATTTTAGAGAAAATTAAATATCTCAAGTCAAATGAATAGTTTTAGATAAATGAATAATTATGAGTGAAGATAAAAAAGTTTTAAATTTTTTTTAAAAAAAGTGCAAATAGTTAATATGCTTATTAAATAGACTAATAATAATTTCTATATTCAATTGTCAAAATAGGAAAAAAAAATTATATATATTATAAAATAAGAAATTTAACTAGTGTACATATATCATAAAAAATCAGATATTTATATTAAGATAAATTATATCATTATAATCCCCATTCTAACCTACTCTAGTGGCCACGTCGTACAATCCGCTTGCTTTGTTGCCTTGTATACTCTGCTAAAAACTCATAAAGTTTTTCAACTACCAAAACTCATTATTATTACGCTTCAACATTCTTCACAGCAGACGAAATACGAAATAATAATATTGCAAACTGCAGATATAGAGTTTACACTTTACTGTATAGTCTTTCAGATAATATACAACTTTTTTTTTACAACCTTAAAAGAAACACACTAAATACCCATTATTAATTATAAATAGAGCAATTTTTACCCCGTTTACCATTTTCTGAATAAAAGATAGGATCCGTTCATTAATAAAAGTTATGATCTTTACCATCAAATTTCCGCTACGTTGTACTCTTTTTTTTTATTCCCATTTGCTTTTTGTGTAAATTTCAATATAAATTTAAAATTTAAAAATATTCATTTATCCTTTGTAAAAGTTATAAAAAACTCATATTTGGAAATATATATTAAGACTAATCTATCAAGATCCGAAATTCATATATTTTTTCATCTAAATTGGGGAGAATTCGTTATCAAAATTTGATTCTAAATCTACAATACTTTAAATGAAAAGAACAAAAAAGAATGAAAGAAGTAGTACGCAATAACAATGTTTTGAGGGATGCAATTTCTAATCAGTTAGCCTAGTATAGAATCAGAAGCAAGTGAAATTTTCCAGAAAGCAGAATACTTTACAAATGACGTAGTTTAAATTGAAGTGAACAGTATTTCATGAGTAAACGACAAGTTATTGTGCACATGATTAAAATGTAGGAGAAACATAATTACTGATTATCAATCAATATAGCTAAAAATAAATGAGCTTTGACTTTATAAAGTCAAAGCAAACAAACATTCAATGGAGAATTATTGAAAGAAGATGTAAACCATAAAAGTAAAAGTAGTTGGGAAAACACAAGAAATGAAATCTTCCTGGAGAGAGTGGGCAGCATTCAGTAGATTTTGGGGGCCTTCTACGCATGAAAATAAAGAAGGCCCGTCTGGGTCAACAAGTGTAATTATGAGTTTTTGAGACTGTATTAGTAAGTGATTACTCTCCAAATACTCATTTCTTGGATGATGGTGATGGTGATGATGATGATTACTCTTCATTCGGCCATACCCATCATTTATTTTTCTTCTGCATCAAATCACATTCACTTTTTCAAACACTTGGAATTTTCTAAATACGGTGTTTGATTTGTGTCGAATTTCTCGTGACTTTTGGTAGATTAGCAACGATTACTCCGGAAATATTTCGTTTGTGTATTTTTTTCTAAATGTAAAACTCTAAGGGTTTAATGGAGATATAAACCAACTGCAGCTCTGTTCAACTCTACTTTATTTGCCAAATTAATATTGTCCATTTATTTAGTTAATCAATCCAATTTACAAAATGGTGGAATTCCAATTATTCTTCCACAACCGCATTTATGTTATCCAAGATCGTTAAATATGTGTAACGGTTGCAGGTTGCATTTTTTGGGAGGAAAGATACTTCACTTCACTAATTATTCCAAGAATCCTATATATTATTTACGAACATAAATGAATGTGAAGCATTTAAATTGGAAATGGATCATTTTTGTTACTTTAGATGAAAAATATTAAAAAAATTTGTTTCAATTACCTTATTAATCGTAGGTTTAGATGAAAATAAATTTAAAAATTGTAGCTTCGAAATATTAAAAAAATAATAATAAAAAAAAGATAATGATAAATAACTGTTTACAAACTTTTAAAAATAATTAAGAAAAAGGCGGTTAATAATAAAAAAATAGAAGATAAAGATGAGAATTTTTTTGTTGCTAAAGTTATGTTATCAACGATTGGGATTTGTCTTACGTTCATTAATTCATGAAGTTTAATCAAGTGTACTAAGTTATTATTTATCAAGCTAATGTCAATTTTAACCTTTTATGGTATTATGTATATATAGGATTTGTCTTATGTTGCTTAATTCATGAAGTTTGATCAAGTGTTCTAAGTTATTATTTATCAAGCTAATGCTAATTTTAACCTTTTATGGTTTTTATGTATATAATATATCCTTTTTAGTAGTGTCGATTGCCGAAGACCTGAAAAAAGATAATCAAAGTGTTATTGCGAGTTTTTAACCACTACAACGTCCATAAGTTATCATTTTATAAATATTTCACACGTTTTAAAATAACTACAATACTTTTACTTTTATAATTTTCAATGTCTTACTTTGACTATTAGTATTTATAATTATCCATTAATAAATATTGTGATAAATAATTAATAGAAAATATACACTTAAATCAATCTATAAATATATTTTTATTTAATAACAAAATATTTTTATAAGTGAGTAAAAAATTTGGTCAAAATTATCATATAAAAAATGCTTAAATCAAAAGTGTTGCATTTTTATTGAAATAGAAAGTATATACGTAATATTGATTTAAACTAGGTAAATAATGGTATAAAAAAGGCGTTGTAAATCACTAATCAAATCATTTGATTGCAATGGACATTTACTGCATAGTGCTTTGAGTCGTTATATATTTTTTTTCATTGTTGTTCCTTCTTAGTTGTGACCTAAGGCAACAACAATTGATGACAACAAAGCAACAAAGTGTATTACGCTATTTGACAAAGAGGCAGAGATTATTATGGGTCGTAAAACTTCATATATTAAAACCTAAATTGATAATGTATGCCTACAATTTCTAGCGTTTATTAAGATAAATACATACAAAAACTAACTGAAATTTATTTAATTCTTAGGAATATGAAGACATTTTAATAGAAGAAGAAGCACAAAAGCGTATAATGAATTTGTTCACATTCATACTATATGCTCCAATTGAAGAGAATGAAAATATTAGAGTTGCATTAAATTTTTGAACAAATGAGAGGACGATTTTTTTTTTAATCTTAAGCAAGATATGAAAAACTGAAAATTATCAAATTAAACATTTGTTATGTTTTTAATTCATTCGACATTGTATATTAATAATCCAACATCTTCGGTTTGGTTTCCAAATTTAATATCAACACTAGTTTCACATTTATTTATGATAATAAAAAAAAAAACAGGTTGTGGGACCCACGACCTGGTTGAAGGAAATTGCAATTGCGAGAGAAATATTTTCTCTGATTTCTTTGACAGATTTTTTTTCTAATCTTTCTCTGATGGGGGAAGGTGAATTACACTTTTATTAGAGAAAAAAAATTCTCTGGTGAGGATGCTCTTAACATTTTATACGGAGTTGTGAATATCTCTTCATCTGACATATGATGTCTAATAATACCAAAGTTTTAACAGAGGAATTGAGAGGGTGGTGTTGTAATAGAAAAATCATAGTTTACTCAATTAAAAGGAGGATATTTATTTAATAATTAAAATGAACGGCTGTGATTAGAAGGAAGCCATGGCTACAAAGCCAATATAGCCATCCGGACATATTTGACTTTATGAACTTTAGTTGAAATTGTCTAAATTTCTGCAATTGAACTTATAGTGAGTATAAAATTATTGTAGATAAACTTATTTAATTTGTCTGGACTTATCTTATATGGAGTAATTGCATAACTATTATATTAGGTCTTGTGCAACGCAAAAAATTTACTAAAGATTGAATTTTTAACAAAATATTTTTAGAACTCAATACTCAACTATAAACAAATTTAAAAATAAAAAAAATAAAAAAAAGAAGGTCCATCAATGATCAAACCAACTTTTTCCGATGAGCCTATCTCTATCAAAGACTAAATTATTTGATAGATTTTAAAATGTTGATAAACTATTGTAATTTTAATAAGAATAACTTTTTTTTTAATATGTTCTAAGACTTAATTTTAAAAGAATATATATATATATATATATATATATATATTAAAAAATCATTGTACAATTATAAAAGTTATTATTTGAATCAAGTTTGTAGGTAACTTTTTTGTAAATATCGATAGTAAAAAGAGAAAAAATATGTTTGGCGAAATTATTTTCTCTCTCCGGTTGTCTTTTAAAATATAATAATAGATAATAAATTTTGTTTGAAATAAGCCAAATTCGATTGAATATAACACATCCTACAAATATGACATCTGCACAACACCTTATTGCTCATCGACTAGCAATTGCATAGTTCTCTGATTCTTGCTAACAATAAGGTGAGTAGGTATTAAATTTATTGTGCGACAATCATTCCTCACTAATTTCGTAGTACATAAATATTCATCGTACGTGTATAGTAAGATTACATTATGTTCAACTCATTTAACTTATTTCAGCAAAAAAAAAAAAAAAAAGTATAGCAACTACAGAATTAATAAGTTTATCAAAAGGAAAATTTAGATAATATATGGTTCTAGTTTTTCGGACAATTTTGAGTTTTCGTAATTTTTTAGTCATGTTTATAGTCGATATATTCTAATAATAAATGATAATTTGCAAGTGATTTTTTTTCTTCTTTTCCTAATGAAAAGTAAGGTTTTGAAATGAGTTTTAAAAATAGAATAGATTTTGAAACTCAATATTCAAGGAAAAAAAAAATACATGCTAAGCTTTTTAAAACACAAGTGAAGTACGGTTGGAGCAAAAGCAATGTCAAACGTAATTATGGTAGAATGGTTAGGATAGGAGCCTAGGACTGAAACTATATTAGTGGATTGCCATTATTGTTTTTCCCAAATTGAAAAAGTGATAAATAATGTAGATTAGATTTAATGAAGTTTTAAATACCATCTATAATACTTTAACTAACTAATACTTCCTCGTTTAATTTTACGTTTGTTTGCAACACTTCTAAAAACACATTTATCAATACACTTTCAATATCTATAATCATACATATGTAAAAATTATAAAAAGTTGATATATTGAAAACAAATAAAGAGATGACTCTAATAAACATCATATGACTATATTTTTCTTAAGTATTAAAAGCCAAATTTATAAATAATGCTAAAATCAAAGGATTGCAATTAAAAAAACAGATGACACTTGCACCATCTATGGACTATAATAGATCAGACCAAAATTAATGCCCTGATTTCAATATAAAGTGGGTACTTTGGGTTGAGTATATATCATTTTTTGATAAAAAGGCTTGTGCATAACAATTTAGAGTATCATGCTGATGATAGATTGAAGAATGTTAAGCCATAGTAGGATAGAAAGACAATCAAACTAATAATTGCTGATATCATGCAACTATACATATATGATCAATCAACTCTTGTTGGTGATTAGTATATTTTCTTCCCCAAGGACATCATTATTGGGTTGTTTGTCATGCTTACTTTCATTCACTTCATCATCATCCTCTCTAGCCCAGCTGCCCCATCCCTAACCCCTTTTGCGTTATCATATGCTTTGTTCATGTTGCTAAATAAAGGGACAATCCACCCCCCAAATATGCATTGACTCATCATTATCCTAATGATAAACTCTTTTTATTTTGCCTTAATTTTTATTGCTTTTCTATACTTTTATTTTGCCAAGCTTAACTTTTTTTCTGTCAAATTTAACTCATTTTTTAATAAGTTAAATTTAGCAAAAATAAGATATAATTAATAAGCTCATAAAAAATATGTTAAGCTCAATAACAAAAAAGAGTCTAAAAAAGCAATAAATTATATAAAAAATAAAATAAATTAAAGAGAATATAGCCTTAAGGTTACCGAAGTTGGGAAAGAAGACTTGTCTATTTAGTACTTAGATTTAGTGGACAAAGGAAATCAAGTTACGTGTAAAAGGAGTTAAATGAAATTTTGTTGGCAGTCAAGAACAATAGCTTGAATATTAATATACTAATCATTTTCCTCATTGAAAAAGGTCCAATGGCAATAAGATAATTCTTACATTTCTAATTTAATATCAATATTTTTCAAAACAATCATGGGAGGCATTCGTACATTCTATAATTCAAACTTTAAGGCATTACATGTTATTCCATATGTCATATAATTGTGCACGCATTAGTCAGTAGTGTTTTCTCCAAAAAAAAATGCTAGTACATGCTTGAATTCATATCACATTCATGGACGTGAAACTCTAATCAATTCTTCAATGTATTAACTTTTGGCTTTAATAAAAATAAAACAAGGGAAAAGGTATTTTAGTGAATGTCAAAATTTTGATGCCCCAATTATCCTCTATATTTTTAGTAGCAACCTGTGAAAAAAATAATTTACCTAATCTCTCTTTAATTTCTTAAACTTTTTTTCTATTAAAAGTGTGACAAATTGATTGAGTAAAAGTTATATCATCGCTAATTTTAATCATGAATTGCTACTTGTTACAGTTGCTAGCTTCTTGTATATATATGGTAACTAGAGTGTAGAGTCCAGAGAACTGAGATAATGATCGTAAGTAATGATTTGACATATACGTAGTAGTACATCAACAATGTGATATATAGCTTGTTATACTAGCATGCAATGCTCATTACATGATATTGGTTGCCTGGTTGGTGCCACCAAATCATCATATGCCGGCCCGGCCCGGCCCGTATTGTGTTTCACATGTCATCAATTAGGGATCCCACCTAAGCTTTTAGTACGTGGTGTCAAAATTACGGTGGTTTATGCTTTGTTTGAGAGTTTTAGCAACGAGTACGTTTGAATGGTGTAATTATTCATGTTTTCATTAGTCATCTAATCCTATTTGTTTCTTGGGAAACTAGCGGGACATTCTTCCTTTTGTCGAATACCAGTAATAGGTTGACTTCAAGATTGGTAACATTTTGGGAGATGCCATTCTAGATTTCGAATAGATAATTTATTCAATTAAAATAAGTTAACTTAACTAAAAATAAAATTAATTAAGAAAATTAAATAATCTCAATAATATATTATTTATTATTATTATTATTATTATTAATCCTTAGTAATCAATTCCAACCAGTTTGTGTTTATAAAAAAATCAGATGAATTAAAGTCGATAGAGCTGCAAATTAAGTTTATCGTTAGATAATATGATCATATTAAATAATAATTATGCAAGGTGAACGGAATGTATGATAAGAGTGTTTTTTGGATCTCTTCAATTTTGATGGGATTATATTAATCGGGTTCGTTATATTTTTGATGGCCCTCTGTTTTAGTCCTATATATTTCCCAGCCCATTTGACTTCTCGCACTTAAGTTCACGGAGGATATACGTTATTTCTCCAAGGCCAACGTTAATAAAATTCCATGATTTGCTAATCTATCTCTTCTTTTCTGATTTTCCCCTCGTACTTGTCCACTTTCAAATCAACATAGATATCTTAGACTTGACTAATCTTCATTTTTTGTATCTTATTATTCCAATTAAATCAAAGCATTTTGAATTACTTCATTCACGCTTGAATTATGCCCTCTAGATGATTCAATTTTGGTCTTAACCAAAGTTCACTTAAGTTTTAAAACTGAAATAACCATAATCGATTATTTTTCCATAATTAGCTACTCCTTAGATGTGTGCATATATAACTGCATGCTAACATTTGTAATATACTCCATAGTAACAGACTCCATATTTCATATAATTGGAATTAGGGGTGCTTATGAGCCGACTCAAGCACGAGTTTAGCTAAACTCGACTCGAACTCGATAATTCAAACTTAAACTCAACTCGAGCTCAAAAGCTCGTGAGGTAAAAAACCAAAGTTCGAGCTCGACTTGAAAACTCAATTCTTGAGATTGTCTTGAATCCTTGCTCGATTAAAGCTCGTTTCAAGCTCGACTCAAGCTCGTTTCAAGCTCGAGCTCAGCTCGTTTAAAAGCTCAATAAACCCAAATACTTATATTCAAATTGGGCCAACAAGAAGACTTAGTTTTAGCTTTAATAAGCTTAATTTGATTTTAGAACAATATTGGGGTTTATACATACTAATTGATTCAAACCACCTATTACTTTTTTTCAATGTGGAACTTTGAATTTATATATAAAACTCTCTCAAACCATCTTTCATTTTAATCCAATGTGAAACTTTTGGTTTATGTATCAAACCATCTTTTATATTATTCCAAATTTATATCTTAAGTATAACTTTCTATAAATATATACTATAACTAAAAATTCGAGCTTCTCACGAGCTTTTCGAGTCGAGCTTTGATTCGCTCAACTTGGATCATTAATTTATCGAGTTAAGTTCAATTTCAATTCGAGTCTAATTGAGTTGAGTTTTGACCAAGTCGAGTTCAAATAGGTCAAATCAATAAACACCTCTAAAATAGGTGGCCTAAAAATAGTTGTTACATGAAAAAAACCAAAAAAAACACAGTAGAGAAAGGAATGAAAGATAAAATATTGGACTTAATGATAAGGAGAAGAGTTATAAACTAGTAAAATAAGAATTAATTGCGGCTACGGATTTGCGGCGTAAAACCAAAATATCAACATTTTAATTAGTGAAGTTAATAATATGCGAGGGTTATAGCTAGAACCGCCGCGTTTTAATAACTCTTTAATAATATGAGGTGTAAATATTATACAACCGCCGCATACTTAATTCAAATTACAATAATATGTGGCGGGTGTAGGCTAGACCCGCCGCATATTAGTTTGCCCTATTTTTTTTAAAAAAAAACTGGCATTGTATCAGTTTAGTACACTTTGCATCTTCCTCTCTTCGTGTTCTTGCGCCCCCAACGTACTCCTTTGTAATCATTTCTAATTCGTGCCACCCCACCTTCAAACTAACCCTCACCTTCTTCATCAATTTGTGCCGCCGCCGTTTGTGTTGTGCCGTTGTTGTTTGGGTCGAGCATTTGGGTTGAGTGTATTGGGTCGTGCCGTCATCGTCTCCTCACCCTCTCCTACGTGTCATGAAACCTTCCTTTAAGGTATTGTGTGATGTTCTTTCGTTTATTTGTATTTCATTTTAAGCATGAATATGAACATTTTAGGTGTATATAATTTCATTGGGCTTGGAATGGTTTGTTTCTGAATATGCTTTAATGGTGGGGATTTGAATTAGGGCTAGGGGAAGGGGATTGTTCGAATGAAGACACGGGGTTTGTTCGAATTAGGGTTACGTTAGTTGGGGTTAGTTCACATTAGGATTAGAGGAAGGGGTTAGTTTGAATCAGGGTTAGGGGTTAGTTCAAATTAGGGTTATTGGAAGGGGATTGTTTGAATTAGGGTTAGGGAAAGGGGATTGTTGGATTGTTAGTCAAAGTTGGTAATATATTTTAATTAGTATGTGTATTAGTTGGAATTGAATTATGTTAGTATTCATATTATTAGGAATTGAGTTAGTATGTTATTCGAATTAATTTGTATATTAATAGGAATTGTACTATTTTAATATATAGAGTGTTTTGTATAATAGTTGGAATTAAATTAGATAATTTATATGAATTAGTTTTATTAGGGATTGAATGGGGTAATGTATATCAATTAGTGTGTATAGTAGTTAGAATTGGATTATGTTAATATATGAATTGGTTATGTATATTAGTTTGAATTGATTTAGTTAACGCAAATAGATTAGTACGTATATGAATTAGTATATATTGATTTGGCAATGTATATGAATTAGTAAATGACATTGTGTGTTGGTTGTGGTTGTATATAAGCTAGAGTAAAAACAAAAAGGAATATCTAAATCATGACTAAGTATTACTTTAAACGAGGTTTGATATTTATTTTAAGACTAGAGCTAATAACGACAAGATAAAGTGGACTTAAAAAGAATAATATAGTAAAAGTGCCTACACTATAATTAAAATTAAAGTGAAAATCAGTTAGAAAATGTGTTCCAAAATATTTACAAATGTCACCCCAAGGCCCAAAGCCAAGGGCCCCATATATACTTAGCGATAGCCATTTTGTGGGTTTTACAATTACAACTTAGTGAAGTAACTTTCCTCGAATTGATTTATTTACAAATACAATAAAATTAAACTACTAATCAAATAACTATCCAAGAAGACAACTATATGATTGACAATTAGAGACATGTTTAAAAAACATCATTTTCATTAACGTAACTCATAATTATACTAATACTTTCATCTGTTCACTCCATTTGAAAAATTATGCGAATATGACGCGCATAAATAGAGTTGTCAAAATCTAACTCGACCCGATAAACTATCCGAAATTAACCTAGATCCAACGTGATTATGGGCCAAAAAGTAAGACTCATAAATGGACTCAATCCAACATGAAGTAACCCGAAACTGATTTGACCCGATATTCAAAGATCCGAGCCGTTGACTCGTTATGGACCCGACCCGAAGACAACCCGAAACTGATTGAATCTAACAAATAGCCAATATGACTTGACTTATAATAACCCGTTGCCTGATTTCAATCAACATGTTATCAAACTAAATATATGCATTAATGTAGATAATTGATATAGGTAATATAATGACACATTGATACATTAAATATACACATCATATACTCAATATAATACAAATTTAGTAATCATTACCTCATAAATATTTTATTTTGCAATGGCTTATGGTTTAACCATCATATAAAAACAAGTTATCGCATGAGCTAACCCGAAATTATCTGAGATGAATACAACAAAATAGCAAATACTGAGTCATAAATCGAAAATAACATGTCATTAATGACTTGATGGGGACCTGATAAAGCCCAATCTAGATTTCAACCAAAATCGAGATGACACATTACCATAATTGACTTGACTCTAAATCTACCAGAATTTGAAATAAGTCGTTATAACCCGTTTGGGAACCAACCTAGATTGACCTGAACCGACATTGACCCGAACCTGAGCAAACAAATAACCGATTTGACTCGACTCTATAATGACATGACTAAACCTGACCTGACCCGATAGGCCAAATTGAACCGATTTATCTCGAACCAATAAACATCGATCCGCGACGGGTCGACTTAAAATTGACCTGTGGACCAGAATTGACACTCCAGCATAAAGTTCTAGTTTAACAAGACTTGGCACATTTGAAGCAACCACGAAAATAGACAGATAACTTTATTTTCTTCTTTGGATGGCTGTAAAAGTCTGGTGAGAGGGAAACGCTCTAACTCCTTTTTCTTTTCTTACCACGCTAACTTAGAGCACACACCTTGTAACAGGGTTAATTATGCTTGTTTTGTGTAGCTGCTAAAAATAGTAACCAATGTTGTGTTGATAGACAGCTAGAATGTTGGCTCCTGATAGGCTGAGGTGAAGTCGTTAATCATTCATTAATGGCTAAAGGCGGCATTATAGCGGATTAGCAAAGTAGCAACGACGATAAGGGAAAACCACAAATATGCGTGAAAAAGGAAAGGTGAGGATGGTTTGTAATGCTCTCCGATGGCTGCATTAGTGTTAATAGAGGGAAGAAAATAGCTAAAGAAGACATGGATAGTGGGCATATTGTTATGTGTGGACCAGTCTGCCATAGGGGGTTATTTTTGTTGGTAATATAATTGTTGATACCGATATATAACTAAGATAAAATCACACTCTATGACATCGAAGAGTGCCAAATAACAATAGTAGCACAGTGGTAATGTGGTATGGTGGCCACTGACTTAGAAGTGTAAGCTTATAGTGACTAACTCCCCAGGATTAACACAACCATCTTCCAATCCCACACCCTAAACTCAGGTAATTCAATTTTTTATGGAGTTTTTTGGGTTCAGCATATTGTATTTTTGTTTCTTTCTAATACGTACTTTATTTTATGGCGGTAAACCACTACAATCCTATGCAAGGTAGACTAGGAAAATCAAAGGCTGTTTTCAAACATATTTCTTACAGCTATATCTAAGTTATCTACTTATCTCATTCATAAGAGCTTTTTATTTTCTATCTACTTATCTCATTCAAAAGACCACGGGGAGATGCCACAAGCAGGCCGAAGACCCTGCTGACCTCTATTTTTCCTTTCACACTAAAACTTCCAAATATATTACGATATCCAACAATTTTGACCAGTTAATTAGAAAGTGGCTCGATGTTCTGAGTACATATTTGGAAAGTCCTATAAAAATATTTGGGGAAATATCTGGGCATGGAGGCGAATTTTATTAAGCTCACAGGTGCTGCACGGCATCAGAGCTGTAGAGAAAAAAAAATTGTCGCAATACGCCTCCAAAGCATCCATAAAGAAAAACAAGCGTGAATGAAATCATAAATAGGGACATACAATCCAAGTATACGCAGTAAATGTTGCATGCCTTAAAGCTTATGATAAGACCAATAGTGGAGCTGGTATGCTATAACAATGGCAACAGCAGTTTCACTGCCTTGCAAACTAAAAAGTCAAAGCACCAATGGCAGGGGAATACTCTACAAAACAAGTTATATAACTCAAGTACACATCGCTACATTTAATTATTGAATAAGTTCAATACAAAGTACATTAATACAACAAAAACAAGACACAAGGAACTATATATATCTCAACTGTGAAGTTGATTTTGAAACGTGACTGTGATTTCAATGAGGCGAAATTCTTTTTATTTGTTCATCTAGTTCAGCCTTCTCCTTCTTGGAGCACGAGAATCCCCACTGTCCAAATCTGAGGTTCTGGAAGGGTCATATCTCCGTCTTGAAGTGGATGTGGAGATGGACACCAATGAATCTATCTCTACAGCTGTATCCATTGTTTGGCTTTCTCCATGAATGGCAGCAGCTATGCTTGAGAAAGAGTCCCTGTCATCCACTGAAGGTGGCTGCAGCTCTGGGCTCCTTCCTGGAGGAGGAGACCGATGAAAATATGCCTCAACAATCCCATCAGTAGCAGTATTAGGTGAGAGAGAAGCACCACTTCTAAGCAACAGCCCCCTTCGATATGTTAAAGGTGGAAGCCTGCGAGGCATGATCTCAGGTCTGTCCTGTGTCAAGTCCACCACTTCATCAGGAGGTATGGGAGGATTTTGCTCCCTACGCAATGCTCGGGTGGTCATAAATCTATTCAGGATAGAAGCCCTTGTAGACATTTCTGCATCACCATCAACATTTGAACTATGAAAATAATCCCTAGTTAATTCAAAACGAGCTCCAAGACGCCGAATCATCTCCTCCATCGGAAAAGATGAGGCTGTCCTATGAATAGTTTGCCTAAAGCTCTCAACACGTCGTGCTGAGGGCCTCACTGGGATCTTGATGCCCACATCCTCCTCTGGTTCATGATCATGGATGTGATTCCCTCGTCCATAAATTGGAGTAACATTCTTCAGCGAAACTTCTCCTTTACAGACAGGGCATTCCTTGGCATCAGAATGAATATGCAACCATCGATAGATACAAGGCCAACAGAACAAATGGCCACAACAAGTAACAACAGGTTCTCTGGCCAAATCAAAACATATATTACAATCAAAATAACTTCCCTCCTCCGAATCAGTCTTATCAACATCTTCATTTTCAGCAACTGAACCATTCTCCACAGGAATCACAGTATTCTCACAAGTCTTGACCACGTCATGGCTTCTTAGCTCAGCAGTAATACTCCCTTCCCCAGCTAATAACGTCCCACCATTGTCCTCACCATCAAAGCCAGAGCCAGCACCAGGATCACTACCATTACCATCAGAATCAACCATCAATCGCAGCGAATGAGGTCCTAAAGGTAACCCCCCTTGTCTCCAACGCCATCGATGCCTACTCCTCTGCCTAAGAACTTCCCTAACATAAGGTGATTCCCACCCACTAACGTTCACAGAATCCCCTGATGACGGCCCCGATACGGGGCCCAACACGGGCGACGGGGGAGCACCAGGTCCTAAATTTAAGTCTAAATTCATCAAATCTTCAGCTTGATCAGCCATCCAGTTCTCAAACAAACAACAATTTTTTACTCTACTCTATCCAATCAAAAATCTTAATTCCAACGACATAGCACCTCAAATCACCTACCAATTGAACAAAAACCCCCGAAACTAAAGACAAACCCTAACTTTTCGACCTCAATCAAGAGTGACCAAGAAATGACCAAATTACAACAAATCAACAAAGCCCCAGGTAAATTTTGATAAAAAATTCATCAAATTCATAAAATTCCCACTAAATTACCCTATAAACCACCTAATTTCAGGAGCAATTCAGAACCAACTGGCAACCCACACAAGCTTCAGAAATAAACTCAACAAATCAAAGATGAAAACTTTACAAGAAATCTTGTAGAATAAGGCAGAATGAAACCTGGGTATTGTACTTGAGCTTGCTTAAAGTCAGAATTTATGCATTTAACATGTAGAAAATTGGAGGCTTGAATGAAAGGAGCTATGCCTTGAAAAAAGTGAGGAAATCGAGGAAGAGCAGCGGCAAATTCAGTGAGCTGTGACTTCAACTGGGCGATCGAGAGGTGGGGTTGTGAGACTAAGAGGACGAGCCATGAAAAGGGTGGAGCGAGCACCCTTACCCTTGGAGGAGGAGCTGAAGGGAGGAGAGAGAATGAGAAGAGGAAAGTCAGCACGACAGCAAGTTTGGGGGAGTGAAACAAGACAGATTTTTCAGAAACAAAACGAAGGGGTGTGTCCTTCCTTAGGGAGTTTGACTCTATGAGACTTGGGAATTTGGGTAGTGTAATAAGCCCATTGGCCATTACATACATGGATTTGATTCCTTGGGTTGGTTTTAAGTAGGGACAACCCCTTTATGTTTGGTTGTAAAACCTTGTCAACTTGTACGGAGTAAGGGAAATTGGAATGTCATGCACTCATACTCGTGCAATAGACAGTGTTTTACTGTACACAAGTTTTGACCAAGGCTTTTGAGTGGCATGTTCATGATTTTCCGGGTGAATTCGTACTCATTAGTTTTCGAAGCAACTATGTTGAACGAATTATTTTATATTTTTCTTGATAATTTATAATCTTATTATTATGACGTGATCAATAAAATAGAAACAGTTTATCTCTTGATGCACGAACAAAATACTGACAGTAGTCGTGTTGTGGCGAATCGCTGTCCTAAAAGACGATTTCACGCTACCTCCCGGTGTAGTAGACAAGAAGCGGTGGCCCTCCAGGATAAATATGGCGTTGGAGTTTATGTGCACTCACAAACCCGACTGTAATTCAGAACACTTGCCTAGAAAATAAAGAACAGTGTGTATTATTTGAGAGAAGAGAGTGAGATACGAATTGTGTGTGTGTTTGGCTAAAGGAAAAACGAGTATAAATGGGTAGCAAAGGGAAAATGGCAAGCAGAAAAGAAGAAAACTGCTTGGCCAGAGGATAGTAACAACTAGTTATAATCAAGGAGATAAATGTTAAGGAATATTCATAAAGAGTGCTGATAAAATTTCTCCAAAAAAGATAAAATGGACCCACACTTGTGCATCGCATTCCCCAAAACCCCAAGTTCCAAGGCTCGAGCCCAACCTGGCTTGACTCGCTCACGTGTGTGTTGTTCAACACCCACCTCCAAGTCACTCAACTAAGTAGTGATAAGACACTAAAACATATAAATAAGGCACAAACTCTCTCCCCAAACTATAAGGGACTTTTTTCCTTTCATTTGTGAGACTCTATCTCTTGTTTTCTTCCTCCACTCTTGTTTTATATCAAGAACTTCCAACACTTATAAAATGGTTAAAATATAAGATATTTAATAAAATTAATACACATAATCATGTACTATATTTTACAAAATATTTATTTTATGAAATTTGTAAAGTAAAATTATGAATGATATTATTTATGATTGATGATATTAAGAAACTCTCCAGTTAAAATCATGAACACAAGAAATTCCTTGGTACATGTTTAAATTTAGTTAATACTTTGGACAAAATATTTTTATACATGTCACGTAACTTTTTGGATCATTGAGTTACTAAATCTTTATGGCTTAAACTGGATTTGAGAATTAAGCACCCTAAAGAACTAAAAGTTGCCAATGTTAATTCTATCTAAAGAGAGGAGGCCAATTTATTGTGGTCTTAGAAGAAAGAGATTCTTATGGCTAATCCCGACTTTACCTGAGAAGAGTTCAAGAAATTTTTAGGGCTACGTTTACCCAGCCTACCTTCAAAAACAAAAGTGTATGGAGTATTTTAACCTCAAGATGAGCAATATGTATATCATTGAATATCATAGAAAGTTTGTTAAGCTTATAAGGTTTGCACCTTAGTTAGTGCCCTCTAAAGCCTTGACAGCTCAAAGCTTAGGAGGTTTGCATCTTAGTTAGTACCCAATGATGCCTTGACAGCTTAAAGGTTTGTGTAAGGTTTGACCTTGATCCCTCAAGGAAAATCTGGGGGTGTTTGCTTTGACAGTCTTGAGGAGGTGTACGCCGTGCAGCTCAACTCCATGGAATTATGGGAAGGGAGTTGGAGTTGGGGAGCTCGGCCCTCTTGGCCCATCAATCTGGCCCACTGAGCCCGACATCTCTAAACCATTCAATAACCATCACAACCCCACATGTAACCATCCAACCCACAAGCTGGCTAGCCCGATGATCCAAAATACAACAATTATCAAAACCAACATGCACAAGAAGATCGAGTTTCGGGTTGTCTAGCTTGATTGGCCTAAGTTACAAACTGTTCAAAAAATCAACATGTAATCCTTCAGAAATTTGTTTTCGATGGTATAAATCATCTACCTTGATCGGGGTAGCTTTCTAGTCTTTCTCTAGGTTCGGGACACCGAAATCAATACTATCCAAACCTAGCAAAATATTAAGTAATAAAGAGTCGCCAATGAGGTTTTTGAGGGAAACTTATAACCTTGAGATCAAACCACTTATGGCGAGTGGGAAATAAGGAGCTGAGGACAAGTTCAACACTTAAATTCTCCTACGAATAAAAAGCATCAGCAATATAGATCAAAGGAACAAGAGATTGGACTTTGGAGAGGTACACGTTAGATGTGTTTCACCCATGCTAATAATCCACATATATTACGCTTTTTACAAGTTCTTATTTTTCATTCATCTAGATTCAACAACTTCCACTATAACTCAAAGCCTAAATCTAGTTAACGAGTTAATTTTATTTACCCATATTTAAACTTTAGCATTCATTTTATCAATTGAAAAAGAAGTCATTACCACAAGATTCATGCATTTTTCTTACTACGCATTATGGAATTTCCACACTAATGATTTAGCATGATCATGGTGAAAAAAATCATTTGAATAAAGGAATATAAGAAGATAGATAACCATGACAATGGAAAACACACATAAAGAGAGAAGAGAAGGTTACTTAGGGGTTTCATAGTGTTCAAGGGTGTACTACTTGAGTATAATAAAAGCGATGCCCAATTGTAATATTCGGGCTTAAAGAAGTTTTATGAGCAATAATTATAACTTATTCAAATTTTGAATTTACTTATAGCGATTCAAAATTTCAATCAAGTAATTGGAGATAAAATATTATATTAGTGTCAATATAATGGTTAAAGTTAGGTTATAGTATATGTTATTGAACATAATTTGACTTAAATTTATTTAAATGAAATAAGTCAAAATATATGGTATATAAATATTTGATCTCTAAGAACCATATTGCAAGAGAGCGGATCCGAATGAGCAAACACGAGTTTTAGAAGGAGATGGAGGACAGGCGGAGCATCTTGGTTGTTGCTACAAGTTGGACCCACGCATAACAAAAATAAAGTACTTCCTACCAATAACAAGTAAAACCCCCCAAAAAGAAAAATAAAATTAAAAAACAAATGAAGCAGCTCCCAATCCCAATCCCATCATCTTGTAGTCCCCCCAGTCCACGTCTTCCACCCTGTCATCTTAGTATCTAACCGTACTTCCTTTCTCTCTCCTCCCAATATCTGATACCGGCCACCTATTCAACCGGTCATATTTTCCTGCACACGTGCCACTCCGCACTTTTTACCTTCTCGCACGTGCCTCTTCCCTCACCCATACACAACCATTTCCTGTGTGTGTGGTGCAACAAATTAAAGTAACCCACCTCAACAAACAATCACTACTCCGTATTTCTTATAGCACCACTGATAGGCGTGATAGCTACCCCTTCACAATTCCATTTTTCTAAATTAAAATCAAACACATACCCAAATTATACTTGCATTGTATTTGTAGTAGTTGTATTTCCTATATTGCACTGGCTTTAGCTTACCTCTCCTCCCAACATCAGCCTCTCTCTCTCTCTCTCTCTAAATTTCCTCAATTCTTTCATTTTCTTGCACCCATAAAAATTACACAAACCCATTATAATAACATGAGGATTAGGAAAAGAAAGGTGCCTCTGCCACTTTCCCTTCTATCTCCGGTACCTCTCTCAGATCCCCACCTTTTAAGCCGGTCGCCAGTCTTGCTGGTGCAAGAGCTTGGCCTGCCGCCGTCTTTGTCGTCCGATCATTTGGCGACAACGACTACGTGCCTCCAGACTAATTCTACCTCCGATCTACGCCGTGGCGTGATCGGCGAGACCACAAGTGCTGTTGATGTCATGGTATGTGGTTATCATTGGGTGTGTTGTATATCATAGTACGATTAGTTGGTAGTAGTAATTTTGCTTAGAAAATATTGCACTACTATTACTACACCTCATATTATACAATTACGGAGTAGTTCTCCACATTATTACAACATTTACAGCTAGTAGATTTTTTTTTCTTTTAACAACTGATACGGTTTTATTTTAACTCAATTTCAAAGAGATGTGAAGATGTTATTGAAGGAGTAGTACAAACTTGCAGTGATGATGCCAGGTAAATATTTTCAAACTTTTTATTTTGATGTGTGAATTACATAGTTTGATATTAAATTCAATGCAAGAAAGAAGGAAAGAAGGAAAGAAAGAAAGAAATTTTCAGGAAAAATTGCAGCCATTATTGTTGGTTAATGGGTTTTTGTCAACAACTTTGATAAATTATGTAAAACTAAAAGGCGAAAAATGATAAAAAGTATAATATACAATAATAATAAGTGGAATAATAGTGTATAAAGAGGGGTGAGGGAGATGTTAATATTATCAGCTTTTAGCAAGAGTCACCATACCTTCCCCATCTAATCTCATCTATCTAGTGAAGTCCTTTTTTATATATATTTTTTTTCTTTTATTTGGTTATCTACCCAAAAATAAAATAAAATTGAAGTGCTGTACTACATCAATGCGTTGGATATTAACATGGGGACGATGATGGTCCCCATTACCAACATTTTCTTTCCCTCTATCCTCTACAAACATTTTTTTTTGTACCCACCTTAAATTTTTACCATCTTCACTGTTTATTTCTACATTTGTTGAATTTTCCATTTCATGTGTGTAATTGTTGATTTTATCGGATTGTCCGGTTTTTAGCAACGCGGGTTTAACGACCACGGGTGTAGCAGCCGTTGCACAAGGAAAGAATGATAACGGTCCACTACTTCTATCTCTCTCCAATAATGAAGGTATAATAATAACGTATAGTATTCGCCATTATAATGAGCTGTATGAATGAATGTATCTATATTATGTACGTTTGAGATTGTTATGTTGTTAAGGTGTGAATGTGATGGTGCTAAATCAAGTAGGACGGTGGTGCGATGGTGATAAGGCGGTTCCACTGAAGAAGAGGAGAGGGGTCGAGCTCAATAGTAGGTTTGTTGTTGATGACGATGATATGGAGAAAGACATGATAACAACGACGGCGACAACGATGATTATGATGAAGTGGAAGACTGATGATGATGAAGAAGAAGAAGAAGAGGAGAAACAAAGGGGAAGAAGCAGCGTCGCCGTCGTTGCTGCAGACGACGACACTAGCAATAAGGATTACAGTGCGAAGAAGGGGAATGGCAAAAGGGGGAGTACTATACTGGAAGGCTCACGGTGTAGCCGGGTGAATGGAAGAGGGTGGAGATGTTGTCAACCGACACTGGTGGGATACTCCCTTTGCGAGCATCACTTGGGGAAGGGAAGACTCCGAAGCATGACTAGTAGTGGCGCAAAGTCCCAGTCCTCCTCCGCCGCCAAGAGGAAGAGCAGTGCAAACTCGACGAGCACGATGACTAAGTTGGCGTTAGGCCGGGATGACGAGCGCGACACAACAACGGATAATGATGACAATGGGAAGAAGTTGGAGAGAATGAGTTCGTTTGGGAATAAGAGAGTGAAGCTTGGTGTTGTCAAAGCTCGATCTCTAAGCAGCTTGTTGGGTCAGACGAATACTATGAATAATATTGTTGAAGATCATGCAAATATACAGCAGTTTGAAAAGGTTAGCAATTCCGATGATCACTAACAGCTGAAAACTATGGATTTCTTGAGGTTAGAGCAATCTAAGCTGCTTAAATAATGAATATGATATATTTAAGTTTTTGACATGGGTACGTACATAGTTCGTTGGTGCAACTCTAATACGTGAAGATCATTTGTTATGTTTAAGTAGTAACTATATATATATATATATATATATATATATATATAATGCTTGCTTGTTCTGTGTTTTTATTGGTGATTAGTTCAGTTTTAGTCATGGTTTGATTTTGTTGATTATTTAATTGAGCAATATATAAGAGGAAATTAAATAGACTACGTTTAATGTTTTTGCTTATTAATTATTGTTTGGTCTCTCTAGATTCTAATTGTGCTCTTCCACATGTTTTGGGAGGTTTCTAGAAATGTGCGTGTTGGAGCTAAATTAGATTTGGATAACATATTTTGGTCTATGATTTTGACATTATAATTAGCAAAACAAAATGCACTCAATCTTAACTAGCAACATAACTACTTTATACTTTTATTTTATACTAGTAGCAATATTTGTTAAAAATCTGAATTTTGCAGGATATAATTAATTGATTATTTATTTATAATCTCAATGATTATTTTGTTGATCTAATATTACTATTATGAAAAATTTATTGTGGATATGCATAAACTTATAGATCATTTTGCCAAAAAAAAAAAAAAAAAAATTCAAAATTTTGTACTTTACTACCAAAGCAGATAATTTAAAGATGCATATTTTCAGCATATACTAAGATGTCCGATTTTCTTTGGGTAATTTCTAATTGTAATGTAAATAAAAATTTACGGGTTAATTTATTACGATAATTAATAATATCCTCTATACTTAAATTAAACGATAGGTGAAAAATTTGCCAATGCCCTAAATTGATAAGTGCAACATATTAGGTCTTCTTTTTGTTATTTATTATTTTTGGGTTTTCTTAGTACCACATCATTATTCACATGCACTATAGGAGAAAGATGAAACTAACGAAACCTAGAAAAGTTAATAAAATTGACCTAGCTAAATGATTTCGTATGTAATAAATTAGGTTATATATGGACGGTTTTGCTAAAAGCAATTCTCCGCAAGTCATATTTACCTTTTTACCTAGTAATTAAGTAACCATATTATCGGCTTACCTACAAGGGTTAGTTTTGGACCGTTGGAACACCGCTCTTTGCAAATGCATTTATTTATATGATTTTGATATATACTCCACGTATGTCACACTTTGGCCCTTCCATTAGAAGGGAAAAATAAAGTCCTGTCGTTCTCTCCATTTGAAGATTATAGCTACTTCAATTATTCCAAAAAAAGTTATCCAAAAGACTCTGGCCAGGCCATTTATCTCCAATATCAACATTATAGATAGCCTTACTTTATCTCTCATCCTAGGTCGTCGTAGGGTAGGTGTCCGTGGATTAACACAAACTTATTGACCTCAATTAGCTATCTCTCAATTTATTACTCCTTCCCTTCAAAATATAGGTGCCATGTTTTTATTGCATGTGGTTAAACTTTGTAGATCAGAGATGAGTGTAATAATTCTGATCAAGGTGTTGAGTTAGTACAATGTTCGTCAAAAATAAAAATAAAAGTTAGTGTTATGTTTTTAAAAAAGAACTTAACTTTATACGGCGGCGTCGGCGTATGAAAGTAACCACTAGTTAACAGAAAATTAAGAAGAAGAAACTACGAATTTTTTGAAATAAATATATTTAAGTGGCTTAAGAGTTAGCCATTTACGTTCGAATTTTACAGAAACCAATGGTATTAGTTAGAAATATTAATCACTTATCAGACTTTTAATAGATACAGTTATCTTTTAAGGGATATGAGTACTCCGTAATTAATTACATATTTTGAGTAATCAATGATATTTATGTTTATTTTACAAGTCCCGTATGTAAGTACATTCTGTTAATGGCTAGCCAAGAATTGGTGGGAAAAACATGTCCTCTCACGTGATCACAAATTAATTTTGTAGTCTCTACTCTCTACCCACCAAAAAAGAAAGAGAACTTGGTTGTACTTCCAACAGATTATTTGATAAGGTGGCTTCGTTATAAATTTAATAGTAAATACTTTTATACAGGAGGAAAATAGAGTATATGAAGTGTGAATTATTCTTTGGAATAAGGCCAAGTGAAAATAGTGTGACTTATGATGACAAAAGTTGTATGTAGGCGAAATTTCAAAGAATTGGAGACATTGATTAGTATAAAATAAGATATGGGTGACTCAAATGGAGAGTTGCTATTTGACTTTCTATGGTTGTAGTATACCTTTAAGGTTTTAAAAAAATTTATATAGGATGATAATTAGACCAATATTATCATATGGTTGGAGCATAGCTTTTAAGAAGGAAAATGACGAGTACAGAAAAATATGCGTATGATAAGGTGGTGGGCGGGAACATCTCGAAAGACAAAATTAGAAATATTGATATGCTAGAGAAAGTTGGAATATCAAATATTGAGGATTAGAAAGAGAGAATAAGGTTTGATGGTTTGGGCATGTGTCAAGTAAGAGATGCACCAATGAAGAAGGAGGAAGCTTGGAGTAATGGAGACCTCAAAGATGTATGGTCAAAACAGATCAAAGATGACTTAATATAAGGTTTAAAAAAAAATATAGAGAAAATAAGTTTACTAGAAAATGTGACTTAAAATAGGAGGAAATGAAGAAAAAGATTTTAATGAATAATTATGAGATATACTCTTAATCTACTCAATTCTAGCATGCATGTGGAAGTTTCTTCTTTTTGTTAATAGTATACTGATAGTTAAACTTTACGAAGTACTTCGTACTTATTAACAGTACATTTCTTTTCTAACTTAAATATAACAATTTGCTCGTGCGAAGCAAACTTTTATTGAAAATGTTTATTTGACTGATGGGTTTTGACCGGTTTTTATTTACGACCAAACCATTAGGTAGACAAGAAAATACGTAGTATATGTTTCCAAATGATGCAACTAACATTACAATACAAAAAATAAAAGTAAATCCATAGGTGAAACCTTGTTTATTTTTGCCCTCAAATCGTAGTCGGATCTTCCCATGAGGGGTGCAATAGTCAGCCATATTACTACGAAATGCTGACTCAATGCAAAACTTTATTCTTATTCAAATTATTTTCAGAGACAAACAATATATGGATATATACACACATACTCTATTAAATCTCATAAAACTCAAATACCAGATAAAGATAAAATCTTATCCTAACATAATAACATAACAATGATGATAAAGATATCCTAACAATTATCCTAACAAATCCTTAATTATCCCAACAGTGTTTTTGTAAATCATGTACTTGATATCATTTATATTGAAGGATATGATTTAGAACTTGAAATAATACATTCATATGCCCTAGCTAGACACGTACTTAATTACATCACTGCCTACATGTTTGATGAATATTTACCACGACAAGTGTGTCAATCAGGAAATAAACCACACCTGTGTAAAGCATGTAATTACAACATGTGTGGTGGCTGGTTAATGATGATAGTCTAATCAATTAGAGCCCCAAAAAAAAAAAAATTAGAAGAGGGGATCTTTGGCAGCATTAGGCATGCACTCCATGAAACCATTTTATAAAGCTTTGTGGGTAACCACCCCACTTTCAATAGAAAGCATTTTAAATACTATGGAGAATATACAACACATATATATAGAACGCATCTAATTATACTAGGTACGTCAAACAAATAAATCATGTAAGCATTATCCATCTATATAACGCTTCTGACGTACTTAGCTGTATATGCACGTACAATTTCTTGCATTTACAACAGGATCTCATGCATATTTCAATACGAATTGTAAGATTAGAAATCCATACCCTTGAAGCGTGATTTTCACAAAGATCAAAGCACTTCACACTTTTATATGGAGATCCTTTAAATACCAAATATTGCTTCTTTAGTGTTGGTTCACAAGCAACGATTGAATCCCCATATATGCTAGTATAGAATAAGAAACAATTCCTTATTACTTTTCTCGGAGATTGCAAATTGAGAGAATATGAGCTTTTGAGAGAATATGGCTAAGAGTAATGAAGTACATGCTTTCTCATAACCCTTGTTTATTTATAAGTAACATTCTTTTATTACATAATAATCCCATTAGTCAATACTTCACATAAGCATGACTATTTAGCTTCTTAACCTCTTTTGCACTTTAATTCAATCATATACTTATATGTGTGACCTCATAGGACCGGTTTATTATTAGCCGTGCACTAATTAAATTAGTTCACAAATCATAGTCGGTTTCTAGAAAAATACTATGAACACGTAAAATAACCGATTATAGTCATTTTCATAATTCGTTCATGCAATACTTAATTGTTACAATTGATCAAAGAACATTTTCCTTCAGGTTGCTAAATCTCTTTTGATCGAGCGTACGTTTTGACCGTTGCTGCTGCCTTGCTCGGGGAATAAATGTGTGCACAAAGTAAATTTATGAAATGATACATACCTTAGAAAGTAGAAACATTAACCCGACTTTCATTTGTATTAAAAGATTAAATCCGTCCTTGGTCATGCATTTCTTCTTACTTTGGGGGATATATTTGTTTACTTTTTTCCCCTTTTGCTGGGGCCCAAGGAATAGGCTGGCTTCCTGGCTTTTGCTTATCTTAGTAGTAATATAGGATACCCTAATCTTTGTTTATTTCATATATCTTTCTCCTAATGGTAACAATAGATCTAAGTCAAGCTCGAAAGATTGTTAATTGTGATCTATTGATATTGATCTCACGTTAAGTTTTTATCATTTCACACTTTGCATGTCAAAACATCAGTCTTTCATCTGTGATGATTGATAATCATAATGTTAAGATTTACATTAGTTTAGTCTTATTAGGGATAAGATCAAGTGAGACAAATAGAGTGTTACATATATGTTGGTGCAAATGATAGTACGTAGATCTGATCGAGCACAGATTATATATACGCAATATATATGTTGGAGCTGTGGTGCAAGTCATCAATTATAATTAGGTAGGTATCTCAGTATATGCGACACAATCACAATTGTAACTAGACTATAGTTAACACCAGTGACTGTAGTTTGACTTCTTAGGACTTGATTTTTTATGATATGCGGCTAGAGAGAAACCAATAACGTTTTCTACTTGATCAAGATGTACTCCTAAGTAGTAGAGCCCTAAAAAATTGACCCGAAAAACGAACTTGGAGACTCCACCTTGACTACTAACATTTTTATGTTTAGTGATGAAGCCAAAATGCAAAGTCAAATAGAGATGAAAACCAAAATACATAGAGTTGACAATGTGATGGAAGTAATGGAAGCTAAAATGCAAAGTGTTATGCACTATGTCAAAGGATGGGAATAAACATTTGAGCCACGTTCTCAAAAAAGTCAACAAAGTTCAAAGCACTCTGTCAAAGGATAAGAATATTTTAATTTCTTAAATCTTGTATTTTTATCATTTCCTTATTTTACTTATTTTATTCTCTAACCTAACTTATTTAGACATGATTTTATTGTCAAAGATATCTCTTGATTTCAGAAGATTATTCACGCCATATATGCTGAAGATTCTTCAAGTTAATTTTGGTAGTTACCAAAATTCAAGCATTGTTGTTATGGAAAAAGAAATCTGTTTGAAGTTTCAAAGGTGCAGCAAATTAAGTGGACATATTCTTGCTGTAAAATATTCAAATGATATCAATCTTCAAAAGCCACAAAATCAATGATTCTCTACAGCCATATTGGAGGAAGTTTTACTGAAAATTTTGAAGGAAAATCAGATTTTCAGCAACCTATTTTGAGCATTCTTTAACGACTTTGTGCTTAAGTTCAAAGGATATATTCCCAAGCTTTGAAGCTGAAGAAGGTGTGACAAAAAAAGTGAGACAAAAACAGAAACTTTAATCGAGAATATCAGACACAAGCTACAACAACAAAGCTTCATTATTTTCTCTCTAGTTCCATAAACCTATCTTATATTTAAATTGAGAGAAAATCAAGTATAAACTCTTGAGTGTTTAAAAGAATATTTTGAGAGAGTGTTATATTAAGAGTATACCCATAATACTCAAACGTATAGAAAAAGAGAGAGAGATTTTTATTACTAGGATCTGAGATGCTAAAGTGTAGATGGGGTGCTATGGATTAGAAGATAGGGATTAAGATCTTTTATGGTGCTTTAGATCTCTAAGGGAAGTAATAAAAGAGGGAGTTAAATCCTAAGGGTTAGACAACCCTAGGCGGAGACGTAGGCAAATTAGTTGTCGAACTTTGTATCAAGTTACCTTGTTTTGTCTCATTTTATTTATGTCTTTGTTGCTTACGTTTTATGTTTGTTTCGTTCATTGATCGAAGCAGCGAACAGTCAAATCCTGAGCAAAAGCCTTTGAAACCAATTTCAAGGCATTGACATCCAGGTTCAAAGATAAGTCTCAACGCTTATATTCCTCCTTTAAAATTAAGTTTAAGACCTTGAGTATAATTGATCCTATTCCATCACCTTATTGATTTTTCAGAACCGAACCGTTGAGGACCCATTTATTGAAAACCGAAAATCGAATCGACCGATTAGATGAAATCAGAAACTGAATCGAATCGTATTTTGGAAAACCGTTAATGATTCGTAACTATTATCAAGCCGAACCGTTACAATCCGAACCGATTACGTCCAAACCCGATATTAACCCAAACCGATTTAAATCGAAACCATTAAAACCCAACAAAAACCGGATAAACCTGACCGTATACAACTAGTAAACTGTTATGATCAAACCGTATACAACCAGTAAACTGTTATGATCGAACCGTTTAAAACCCGTAAACCGTTATGACTGAACCGTTTATAACCCGTAAATCGTTATGACCGATCTGTTTACAACCCGTAAACTGTTATGGCCGAACCGTTTAGAATCGATAACCCGTTATGACCGAATCGTTTAAAAACCAATACCTCAACTCTACATTTTGTGTTATGATATATATTAATATGTATGTTGTTCTTCCACTGTAAGCATTATAACCTGACTTTGAGAACCTTTTCATAGATACTACAATTATATAATAGTGTGGAATTAAACCATTATAAAGCTATTAAAATGATAGGATTTGAACAAACAGTGATAGTCACAAAAATCAGTACAACAAATCTGGAACATTACATTAAAAGCACCTAAAGGCGCGAAATCAATACATCAGATCAGGAATATTACATTCCACATATAAATAAAGCTAAGACTACAACTTGTTTTAATAATACTCATAAAAATCAGATCCACAACAAATATTGATTAATTATATATAGTTTTTGTTTGTCTCAAGCTCTCAGCTATCAAGTTCAATTGTTCAAATCATTCGAAAAGCGTTTCTAATAAAACATTGTAACACGGTCTAACACTCTTATTAGTCTTAACTCTTATATGATACGACTCATACGAGTCATATAACTATAAGAGTAATGTATAATTTACTAATTTTGTTACATAAATAGTTCCACTTAGGGTGTATCTTGGCACATAAGTCTTACTGGCTACTCCTATATACTTTGGAAACACATTTATACCAAGTCTATTTTTAAACCGGCCTAATTACACCTAAATCGATTATGACATGAACTAATTTTACTAATTTTTTAAAATCAAAACTCGTTTTTAAATCGAGTGATATCAACCTGAATTGATTACCAACCGATCCGAATAATACCTGAACCAATCATGACTTGACCTGATTATGACCCTAACCGATTATAACTCTAACCGATTACAACCCAAACCGCCTAGTACTTGAACTGTTTTGACCCGAAAACCACTTTAAACTGTCACAACCTGTTTTCAAACCGACCGACTACAACCCGAACCGATAATGACCTGAACCGATTACAACTCGACCCAATCAGGATCCAAACCGATTATGACTACAAACCGAACCGCTAAAGATGGTAAATCGTTAAAAACCGACCCGTTAATAAACGATAAACCAAACCCAAAACCGAATTGTATAACCGATTGACACCCCTACTCCTAAGACTGGTAATTGTTAACGGCCAATTTGGGTCTTTATTTGGTTATTGTGATAAAATAAACTAATAATGGATTGGACAAAATAATTAAGAAGGTATACCAAACAAGAACCCCTGTGGCTAATGCGTAGAAATTTTTTATTTGACGTAGTCAAAACTCGAAACAGAGTCACGTCATACAAAATGAAAGATAGTTGCAAGTCAACATTATTTTTTTGTTTGGCATGGGAGCAACAAGTCAACTACTAAGCTAGTAAGTTACGAGCTTTTTATAGCTATGATACAATTATTTTTTTAATATAATATAGATTATATTTGAAAGGATAAGGCGATAAGCCAATAAAGGGATGACACTTTCCATTTATCTTCAACAAAAATTTTGATGTACAGTAGAAGGAAAAGGAGAATATATATAGTTTCCATTAATCAGCATCAACATATATGCAGTTCAAAGTTTAGATTTGCATGCAGTTAAGCTAATGTTGTGATGCATGTTTAGGTTAGTAAAATAGATATACAGCAGTACATCAGTTAAATATTTATTAGTAAAAAGATGGTAACAAAGTAGCATGGTGTATCTTGAAGTACATTACACCATTTGTTCAGAACTTGAGATTAAAATTTTAATTCGATGAAGAAATCCAAGGAAGAACGTAAGTAATATATATAACTGATAAGTCATTTGACTTTTGGTTGTCTCAAGAGCAACTTCATAGAATTTGAAGCAACAAATAAAGGTAACAGATCAGATATTGACATTCCCTTGTAATCTGTGAACGGGAATGACTGATAGGGGCAGTCAGAAGATGTTTAATAGGAAAAACATATGGAACCAGCTAGTATTTTATTTTATAGTATGTGTGTGATGCCAGTATCACTACAGTTTTCGTTGGCTGAAAAGAGTAGAAAAGATGCATAGCTGGCGAGACAAGGACAAAGGACTGGAACACCACACCCTTAATTGAATACATTACTCAAATACTACCTTTGAAAATAATATTCACCGAGTCACATATATACTCTGCACGAAGTTCATCAACCGCGATTTCTATCGGTGGTCCGTGGTTTACTAGTTTTACCCTTATTATCCTTTGTAACATTGAACAATGAGATTTCCTAAAATGGGTTAACCCATTTACATAAATAATTTAAATGGGTTGACCCGTTTATAAAGGTACTATTAATAAAATATATAGACTAAAAAAATCTTTCATCAGTTTTTTTTATAGGAAAATCCCTAGCTCATACAAATAAGTTGTTGAATGGACTGTTTACATGTTTAATTAGTGCATGTGGATGACTGCTTGACATACAATAAGGTTGATCGCTTAAATATGAAAGCTAAAAGAACAATAAATACAAAAGGATTTAAAAATCAAAATCTATAGATTATTGAGAATTTGAGATCATTCACCCTCCCAATCATGCATATAGTTCACGACAATGCCTAGTTGATAACTAAAATTAAAGAAATTTAAGCTATTGTAATTTATAGGTAAATGTTTTCCTTTCCCTTATACAATTGCATTTTGATCCAATGATGATTGTTCATCTAAATAAATGATCCTTAGAGCATAATTGACACAAAGTCCTGAAACAATTCAAGCAATCAATTGAAAATATAGTATGTGATTAGTTGATTACCAAAAAAAAAAAAAACAAAAACTTCAAGCTTAGGTTGATTAAGGGAAGTTGGATGCTTGGATCACCTCGTATTATAAATATTCCGAAAAAGTAGATCAATCATTAGTATGGTTCATTGCCATAAGTAAAGGTCAATCCAAAAAGGAGAATACAAAAGGCTCAAACCACTGTGACTTACAAGTCAATGGTTGATCAGCGCCAATAATCATATCACGCATAGGCATAAAATGAAACCTATGAGAAGATCAGATACTGGTAAGTTCAGTTACGGAGTATAAAGCTTTTAATCCACAACATGCTTGCATGTTAACGTAATGCTTGTACTAAGCTAGTTGGTAACAGTTGAGATAAAACAAAACAATGGAAGTTACAAAGCAAGAGGGGAATGACGGCGTGTATATGTAGTATGTACGTCTAAATTGCTAAAAACAACAGGCTGGATAATTGACCATGTTCTTTTTTTTAGTGTAAAACCATGTGTTATTGTTCAAGAATCTGATTGCACTATCAAAACAAGCAGTATTCCAAAGTGAATCTGATTTTCTGCATATTTTGTTCTGATTCCGAATTACAGTAAGTCATTCAAATATCGTTCAAGAATCTTTCCATTTTAGCTTTACATATGCAGAAAATGCATGAGAAAAAATTATTCCAAAGTGAACTTTGAGGAATGACACAGGCATCATTCACATTTTAAAGGGTTGAAAAACTCCAATATTCCAAACCTATCTTCTATATATAATCATAAAAACAAAGGTGTGGAAGAAGTTAAGATCAGTTGTCTCTATGATCAGTCATCCAATAAACCCCGGCCCCTTTCGCCTGTTGTTGCAAGTTCAATCATATCATTCTTTATTCTTGCGGCATATGATCGAGTTAAAAGTCATGGAGAAAATACAGGTTTCATATATTGGCAACAGAATCAGAGCGACATAACACAAAAAGCATGTTAGGAGGAAAGAGTAACAAAATCCAAACAATTGAACCAGTCCTCAACTCATGGATAAGTCACATTATATTGCTTAATCTCAAGCTACAGATAATTCAAAAACCTTAAGATAGGACATAAATGATGGTTCGCAACTTGCTAAAGTGGGTCAAAAGTGCTTAAATCATCGAGTCCTAGGGTGGTTACGCGCGTTGTTGAACCCATGATCTTGGACTGGTTCATTTGCTGCTGAAATTCTATTTCTAGTAGTGAAATTTTTATGTGCACTAACCGCACCATCTCCCTTCATATTCTATACCAAAAATGAGTCCTGTTCATCAAGAGTTGTCCTGGATATATACCTGTTTCACGCCTTCATTTCGAATAGTGGATGTGCGAAACATGTGTCTGTGGTTCTTAAGGTAAAAGAAAATGCTGACAACAGCAAATCGAGGCGAATCTGTAAGTCCAATTAGCTGTGATTTGTAAAACCATTCATTCCCTCTGTCAATGTCATCCAGGTTCATATATTTACAGATAGGCAACAAATTCAGGTACGTCTGCAAATGTACTTGTGAAAGTAGTTAAATCCTATAGATAAACACCAGATATATTGTGACTAAACATACCAGCTAAGCTCCAATATAAGTAGGCGGCAAATATCATTGATATGTGTGAAAAGTTCAGGTATGCCAAACTAATTCCAAATAGACCCTCTCATGATCTCATTCTCTTTTAGTTTTCAAGAGCTAGCATAGTTGAGCATCCTATTACCATGATGGAGATTTTAGCTGCAGATCAGAAATCTGAAGCCAACTATCTCTATAATGTGTCACTACACGTTTACACGTCCTCAAATATACTTGATGAATTGAAGTAAGTAGCTGCTAGATGAACACAAGATATACTGTGTAATACAACATGCCAGGCTCTGAATTCAGAAGGTACCAAATAGTTGTATATGGTATGTGTGACCAGACAAAGTAAGACGAGATAGGTCCAAGGTAGCTCTCTTATGATCCTTCTTTTCTTCCGATTCTCATGGCCATTGTTGCACTTCCATATCTGCATATTAGTTTGACAAATTTTTA
The DNA here is from genome assembly GCA_026401315.1 of Dysphania ambrosioides. Classification (NCBI taxonomy): domain Eukaryota; kingdom Viridiplantae; phylum Streptophyta; class Magnoliopsida; order Caryophyllales; family Amaranthaceae; genus Dysphania; species Dysphania ambrosioides. The sequence goes on from CM048661.1 coordinate 10,931,780, forward strand.
GGAGAAGATTAGAACCTAGAGCCTAGTTTCATACTAATGCTCACATTTTTAGCCTATTACTCTCACGCTCACTCTCCTAGACATGTTCCTAAATATTTTGCAGAGGTAAATCTTTCGCAAAAATTGTGTGCATTAGTATGAAACTTTTGAAGAATTGAAGAGTGTTGATATTTTCAATAGTTGGCGTGAGAGTGAGAGGAATAGTTGGCGTTCTTTTGAAGATTTACCTCTCATAAGGTACCAAAAAATTGAAGAATTACTTCAATATTTATATCAACATGAAAGTCAAAAGAACGCCAACACGATCGCAAGAAAATAAACCGAAAATTGATCAAGTATGAAAATGATGTTTCCGAGAAAACTAAAAAAATAAAATGTACTACAACAAACTTAGAAGAGTAGCTTTTCACTGAAGAATGCATAAGAATATGAGAAAAATTAGGCCTTGAACAGCTCTAATACCATGACGAAATTTCAAACCTAAGCTGTAGTATGAAGACATGCTATAGAAGAGATGAAATAAAACATTAGCATAACAAGCGCGAGATCCTTGCCATTACTCAACATTATTATGAAAAAGAATAAAGAACTGAGCATTATGATAAAAAGCCAGTACCAGATCGGTCATCTACAAGATAATAATTAGCACATTCACATGGGTTATCAACTGACTTTGGACAGGGGTAGTGACTTTATCATTATTTTCCTTCGAACTTTAAGCTATGCTTGATTTTACACATAAAATCTAAATCAAAGCATACTATAAGAGATGGAAATTGTTACAAGCCAAATTTATTTAGCTATCTTCCTATGAGGTCTGTAAAATTTTCTTTCAACATATTCCGTCCTCCTAAAGAATCCTCCAAGCAATCAAAGGATGGTATACATGGTGTAGCAGGCCACATGAAGACAGGCCTCTCAATGGAAACTGATGGTGGAAGTGCTTCCCCCATCAAAACTTGAAGCGCGTTTCTCATTGAAGGCCTCAAATACGGGTTTGGATGACAGCAAGCCAAACCCAGTAGAAGCATGCATTCAGCCTGCCCCTTGTCGAACTCCCCCTTCAATCTTGGATCAACAGCATTAAGAATACTATTCAAACTGTGAAGTTCCCACACCCAATCCACGTTATCTTTGGTACTTTTTTGAATCCTTGGTGCTCTTCCACTGATTACTACTAGAACCAAAACACCGAAAGCAAAAACATCAGTTTCTGCAGTCGAATGTCCCATGAGAAAAATCTCTGGTGCCATGTAACCTGGTGTACCCATGAGTTCTTTTGTTGAATGGTGTGTCTGCTCACCTAGTTTAAACATTCTAGCCAGCCCAAAATCTCCCAAGCGAGCATTGAATTCTGAATCCAACATAATATTGCTTGTTTTTATGTCTCGGTGTAGAACCCTATTCGAGCACTCATGATGAAGATAATCCAAAGACTGAGCCACACCACAGATGATGCCATGCCTCCTTTCCCAACTTAAGATTTTATTTTCATCATCAGTGCAAATGAACATATCGAGGCTTCCATTAGGCATATACTCGTACACCAACAGAAACTCATTTTTCTCAAAGCACCACCCTATCAACTTCACTAGGTTCTTGTGGTGAAGACTACCGATTGTTGTGACTTCCGCTATCAAATTCTGCTTCCCTTGACGGGTGTCAATGATCTTTTTCACCGCTACCTCCTTCATACCCAACTTACCCTTGTAGACTATCCCAAATGCTCCTCTACCAAGCTCATTCTTGGGACTAAAATTACGAGTAGCACCTTTAAGCTCCTTAAGTTTGAACTTCTTGGGACCTAAACCTGTCTCAATGCTCTGCAAGAGCTCGTCCTCCATATCCTTCATTTGTTTTCGTTTGCTTCTTTGTCTTCTATACAATAAACACCCCGCTAAAGTACCACTTAATAAGAGTACCAAAATTATGGTGGCAACAGCAATCCAAACCCACAATCTCTGCGTTGTTGAAACTATGTCGTCTCCCTCAAAGAACCATGTTTTCACGCAGTTGTTTTCAGATGAATCTGATCCAGTAGAAGCAGAAAATCCTAGATAAACTTTATCAGGTAGATGCTGAGAAAGATCAATCTGAACGCTCATCACTTGCGAAAATTCTGTTAGATTTCCGCCCAAAACTGACACGTTCATCACTTTGTTTGTACCATCATAGATGATCATAACAGTGATATCCTCACCATCTGCAAGTCTGATACCCCATTCGTCTAGTGAAACTTGTCGATCTTGTTCCGTAAATACACTATTAATGTTCAAACCAACATGGTTATCATCCAAATCTTCAGGAAAGCTCTTTTTGGTATCGAACTCAACAGCTACAATCCTGCTTCCCAAAGAACCATTAGTTCTAGCATTGACAATTCCTAGCCACTGGCCCTCACTGTTGTTAGGGCGCTCACGATCCTCTGCTATGATAAAGGCTAGCCCTTCGCCAACCGGCCCAACCTGCCCTCTAGTATCGGTTCTGTTCTTTATGTTGAGGTCAAATGTTGAGTTAAAAGAAGCATGTCTTCCTTCGTTCCATAGCTTGAATTGATCCTTGTACACGACCTTACCAGAGAGATCGAAGACAGGACTACTAATGTCTTGGGTGACTTGTATCCCTTCAACTATGTAGGAGTTATCTCTGACGAAATCTCCCAACACCGATTCATTGAAATTTGGATAGCTGAATTTCAAACACCCTACTTCACTAAGTGTAACAATATATATAAATCCTACAAGACTAAATTTGATGGTTGCCCGAAACATTTTCATTATGAAAATAGAAAAATGATTTCTTAAAAGTTAAAAGAAGTGTAGAAAACTATTTATACAAGACATATCATATAGTCGTAGTCTTCATCTAATTGTCGTCTCTTGCATAATTCCACACATCGATTAAATCTTATCTTATAAAAATTGAAAAGTACTTAATTTCAGAATCGAGAAAAAGGATTATTTGTCAGAAGTTTGAACATTTCCAAGCGATGAAATGAGTTAATAGTTGAAAAAGTCCAGAATGGACGAAGATGATAAATGTTGAATAACGGTATTTCGTAGAATGTGAGATGATGTTGAACAAAGGTTTAACTATTTGTATGCTTTACAGGGACTCCTCGGCTTGAAGTGTCAGGCACGTGTATTATTTCATGACTTGAATTGGATTTTGGGAATTATTAATTATGTGAATTATTGATCATTTGTGAATTGAATGATTCATGATGTTATTTTTAACTGTGCCACTGTGTTCAAGCGGCATGATTTGCAATCGAAATGAAGTAACCGTGCCAATATCATTACCATCCCATAAAAAATTTATCTCATCCACAAATGAGTACATGTTGGATATCTAATATAGGTACTTGAGGAAAAATGAACTCATGATAGAGAGGTGCTACCAGATTATTAGTTTATTCTATATTCAACCTCATCTTTTGGGAGTATTATGGTTAATTAGGAGGATTCATGGAAACGGATAGAAGGGATACCCCTCTAGATGATAGTTACATCTCATAAGTATATATGACCATCGCTTGGGCTTTGTTTAGTAGGGTGTAAAATATTTTTCTGTTTTTTCATTTTACATTGTTTAGTTTTGAGTAAAATATAGAATGTAAAACTTGGAATGTATATTCATTTTATATCCTATTGAAAACATTTTCCTCCAAAACTGGGAGTAAAACAATTTTACATCCATTTACTCCAAAAAAATACAAACTAACAAATAACTCACGCATTATCAATTCATTTATAGAGGTGGGCACGGGTCGTGCCGTGACAGTTATGGATCGTGTCAACTCGTGTCTGGTCTATTGTCGGGTCGTGCCTAATTGTGGTGGTGTCGCGTTGTGTCGTGCTACCTTTCCTTAAAACTCGGCCAATGGCCTAGTACAGGCCACGTGCTTAGTATGCTGTGTCTTGCCTCATGCTGACCTAATTTTTTAAACAAAAAATAAAAATAAAGTATACAATAGAATTGAAAAAATAATTTTAGATAATATAAATTATATTATAAGAATATAATAATATTAAAAATAATAATAATATTAATTATATTAAAAGTACTAAATTATAGCGTGCTTTGGGCAGTGCCTCGTGCCAAATTGGCATGTCGCTCGTGTGCCTAAATTTTTTTTTGTTGTCCGCGGTCTGGCCTGCGGCCCACTCCGCGAACAGCGTAGCGTGCCGTGACATGATCTTGCTTGTGTCGTACTGTGCCAAAAGCATGCCTGCTCGACCCAACCAATGCCCAACTCTACTCACGCATTTTTCATTTCTCATATTCTCGGTAGCTTCTTTCTCTACTCCACACTTTTTCTCTCTTAAAAATTAGGGAAAAAATCCACAATTTCTTTTCATTTTCTTTGAATATCATCCATTCAGTACTTTTTCTTCGAATTTCATGTCTTGATGATTAAATTATTGAACTAGATCATGAATTTGAACTCATTTTATCTATTTCAGTTGAAAATAAAAAAAACCCTAGATTTTCCCCCGATTCGATTGAATCATGAAAGTTTCTCAGGAAATGTGGGAAATCAACAGTTTATTTGAAATTAGAGTATAAATTTTCTATATGTTAGAATTTACAATATAAAAGTACGAACTATTACATTACAACTAGTTGATTGGTCTGATTATTCAATTACAAATACTCCTTTATAGTTAGCTTAATATTTCTTTATAATATTGAACCAAATTTTTTAGGGTTCTTTGGTTTTATAGCGATATTCTGTATAATATAATATATTATTAATAGATCGAAGAAATATATATTGTAGATTTTATAAAAAAAATATTTATTATATCATAACAAATTTAGCTAATGACAAACAACTAGAAAATATAACAGAAAAATTAAAAAATGACAAAAGAATACAATTAGAAAAGTTAATATGAGTAATTGATTTCAATTCAACAAAACAACAGAATCTATTTAAATGTAAAATCATTTTCCATGCCACCAAACAGAAGAAAAGTTCCATGAAAATGAGTTTTTCCAACGTAAAAGGTTTTCTATGGAAAACCATTTTCGGTTGAAAATGTTTTACACTCTACTAAACAAAGCCTTAATCTGCTCTTAGAATATTTATTTATGTATTTATTTATTTATTTTGAATATGTAAATATGGATTATGGACATGCAAACCCACCTATGTCAATGCAAGTACTTTGTATTTAATTAAGGCGGTCTACCTTGAGTATGTACAATTGTGCAAAACCCTTTTAGTGGGAGGGGAGGCGGATTTGTTGTTATTTCCTCAAACCTCACGAGTGTTAGTCGTGGGTAGATTTGTGCAATAATGGGTCAGGTTAGGGTCTAGATGAGTCACATGCAAATAGATCGGGCCGAACTAAGAAAAATGCAAAACGGGTCGAGTCGGGTCAAGCAAAAAATATGCAAAATGAGTCGAGTCGGGCCGGATTGTCCAAAAAAAAATATAGTTCTATCTATAGAAAGTGATAGTCTGCTTGTATCACCTTCAATATTTGGCAGTGGACCATTTGCAAGTAAAAAAATCATTCATAACCTAATAGTGTTTAAAAGTCTTGTAAACTATTGACCCGACTTGACCCACTAAAGACCTAGTAAAACATAATACTTTAAAAGAACGGCCTAATTAAGTCTATAATTAATTAGATCATTTTACAAATGGGTCAATCAAGGGCTATTAATGGGGCATCTCCCATTTGAACAGGTCTAGCAGTGAGACTTTAAGGAATGTTTAAGTAACTGGTTAAATAGATGAGAGCTCTCACCAGTAGACCAGGCTTGGTGGTTTGCTCTTGACGTTTAAGTGTTCAAAGATTTCACATTATTTCTAGATAAGTCCATGACAATACTCGGTACAAGACTAAATTACATGAATATACTTGATATTTCAAGTAATTACAATTTCTGTGCCAGTTCCGGTCATCTCACAAGTCCATCAATTCATGCAATCAAGCATGTGGAACGTCTTTATCTAGGGGTGGGGGTGTTGCGAGGTAATTGTACTTGGGTAGCTGCCGCCCGCCGCCGCCTCTGGATAGTTTCCAGTTAATTTCACCTTATAGCTAGTCATATGCCTAACTACTACCTCTCTCACAGTCCATTCCCAGCAAAGTATTTCACCTTGGTTAATAATCTTATGGGACACATTTGAAATTTTAAACGTTGACTAACAATTCGATGAATAGTCATTAAATCCTTTTCCCTCAATTGATTTTAGAATATGGTAGCATAAATAAACAAATTAACAATTTTGGGATGAATAATCAACACCGGTCCTGAACTCTTGCCATAGAGAAACCCAAAACTTAAAATATCATGGCATACAAGGTCGTTGGTATCAAAACTTCAGACCTTACAAGTTACTTCATGCAGAAGATCAGTTCTAACTTCCACAAATAACTATCATTGAAGAGTATAACGTAAATATGATGTGATATCCACCAGAAAGGAAGTCATACCAGCTAGCCAATTTCTTGTCAGCAACCAGCATGATGGGTAATTCTGATCTCTAATTAATGCTACTGATTATGATGACTTAGTACATGTACTGAGGATGAACTATAAATTAAAAAACTGAGAGTGTTTTCAACTTTTCATTATCATATTGGAAATAGAAGGGAGTGAACTACATCAGCTTAGAATGTAGAAATAATCAACCAGAATATTCTTACAAAAATTTCCTAGATCAGATAATCCATAAATTAAAGAAGAAAATTCAATAGAGATCAAAACGTGGAGTACAAGTATATAAATTTATGTCAGTGGTCGTTGTTTCAAAGTTAATCATGCAGACCATTAAGCATGCATCCAAGTCTACGTATAATAATGTACACAATAATCCCCTACTCTCGTATAAAGCTTTCCCAAACAAGCCAATCAAAAGTATTATTGGATGTAATCCACCAGTGTGTATAATGGAAAATGCATCGCATGAAATGAAGTTTTGTTTTCAAACAAATTCCCAAATAGTTAACTACTTACATGTTGGAGTAAGAATTTCCAAAAGGAATAGTTAAGCACCATATGGTTCATTCATTTATCAAGGAAGTAAAGCATAAATACAATGCAACGCACACCATATCCAGTCAATATTCTACGACGGACACTAATGAATAAGGAATGTTAAATATATGGGCATGTTGATCCAATCATCTAAAAGCCTTTGATTTTGATGATTGCTGAAGTGAGGATGATCTTTATTTTTAAAGACCGCATGACGGTGAATCCCTGAAAAGACAGTACAAGGAGTGTTTTGAATATCTAATTGAAAGTAGAGGAATGAGCTAATTAAATCTGTTTCAGGTGTTCAAATGGGGTTGGGCGATCCGAATATGATATTTCTGAGTGTCTGAATTCTCTGACAGGTAATAAGACTCTAAAATAATAATGAATGTAGAATATAATGTAATAAATGAAGGCACGTAATAAATGAAGTACTTGGAGTATACATACTTGTATTTATAACTGGTTTATGTACTGATATTGCTAACGTACTTTTTTTGTATTTTCTTTTCCGATCCAGCCGAAGTAGTTTGTATTTGGTTTTACTCTTCGAGTCCTTGGGCTCCACATGTGATGTGGGGATCCTAAACAGCTATTCCCCCAAAGTGAAGGATCCGAAACGGATGCCTTTACTTTATTCGTCGGATGTTTAGGCAGCTTGTCTCTTCGATTCCTCGGGACCATGTAATGTGGGACCCTATACAAAATCAGCTAAGCATGGAAATGATCAACTAGAAAATTCTCATAAAAAGTTTCACAGATCAGAAATTTGTATAAAACTATTGCAGAATGAAGACTCGATAGAGACAATACGTGGAATTAAAGGGTGTAAATTCATGTCAATAGTTGTATACAAATTCATCCTGCTGACCAGTTAGTTTAATATTTCAGACAAATAAATAAAAAATAGATAAATGATATTGAACATTTCTTTTCTTTGAACTTATTTTTTTTGATAAAACATCATGGACACTTCCTCTATATACTCTGGCTATGTAATTAAATTCACCAAAAAAATCCTCATGAAGGTGCCACAATTGCAAACTTTCTATTGCAGCCAAGTGCTAGAACTGTTGCTGCCGGTTGGTGCACTCAGCCGAGGATGGTGCTTAGATCTCACTTATCCAAGCTTTCCTCAAGAAGTTGAAGGACAGTTACAAGAACAGGGGAATCATATATAGTCAAGCAGGCCATTCAAGTTACATTAGACATTCGTGGTGATGGTGCCATCAACGATATCTTAGGAAGAATCGTGTATGAAAACCCCATCAAGCTTTGGAAAAAAGGGAAAGTAGCATCCTTTAACTCTACGTTTGTCCTCAATGTAGCACCCGAGTCTGTTCCTCCTGGTGACGGCCTAGCCTTCATCTTGGCTGAAGAAAAAAAATGTTCCAGATAATAGCACAGACAAATGGCTTGGGATAATCAATGCCAGCACCAACGGATCCTCTGCCAGCAGCATAGTTGCCGTAGAGTTTGACACCAAGAAGAGAATCCCAGAAGATCTCGATAACAATCATGTCGGTGTAAATATCAACAGCATTAACTCCATCAACCAAACCTCATTGAACAGTTCAGGTATAGTCATTGCAAATGCTAAAAATTACACTACGATGGTCCTCGATGACGGTGTGACAAAAACATTGAATATATCTGTTTTTCAAGGGAACTTCATAGGAGAAACCCTTCCAATTATGTCAATTCCTAATCTTGATCTTTCTCTCTATCTTCCACAAAGAGTATATGTTGGGTTTTCCGCCTCGACAGGACCAGTATTAGTGGAACGTAACTGCATTCGAGAATGGTACTTCACCATCAATGACAGATTCAAAAAGATGGGTTTGGATCATCATTTTAGTGGGCATTGTGGTCTTATTTTGTGGACTTAGGCGGTGCTGGTTACTTGTGGTACAAAAGAAAATCAAGGTCACCTGATAGTTACAATTTACCGATACTTACACAAGTCGGTCCCAAGGAGTTCATGCTCAAGGATCTCAAGGCTGCTACGTAAAACTTCAATTGGAAACATGAACTTGGGAGAGGAGCCTTTAGCATCGTCTACAAAGGAATTTTGGATGGACAGTTGGTGGCAGTTAAAAGAGTCAAAGATACACCTAAAGGAATGCAAAATTTGATTGCTGAGGTCACCACCATTGGCAGCCTTCATCATAAGAATCTTGTAGAGTTGCTTGGGTGGTGTTACGAGGGAAGTGAACTCCTATTAGTATTCGAATACATGCACAATAGAAGCTTGGACACACTCTTATACTGCAATGATGGGATGTCCGGGAAGGAGACACATGATACAACGCTAAGTTGGAGAACAAGATATAATATAATTTGTGGCATTGCTCAAGCTTTGGATTACCTTCACAATGAGTGTTTGAAAAGAGTACTACACAGGGACATAAAAGCCAGCAACGTTATGTTGGACTCGGAATTCAATGCTAGACTTGGAGATTTTGGACTGGCTAGGACGTTCAAACTAAGTGAGAAGACTCACCATTCCACCAAGGAAATTGCGGGAACACCAGGGTATATGGCTCCAGAGCTCTTCCATACTGGGAAAGCAACCACAGAAACAGATGTTTTTGCCTTCGGTGTACTGGCACTAGTGTTAGCCTCTGGAAAAAAAACCAAGAATCCATGATGAGGACAATGAAAGTAGCACCAACATTATTGACTGGGTGTGGGAACTTTATTCATTGGATTATGTTACCAACGCTATAGATCCTAATTTGAAGGGAAATTATGATAAGAGGTAGGCAAAATACGTGCTTGTTTTGGGGTTGGCTTGCTGCCATCCAAACCCAAACATGAGACCATCTATCGGATATGTTCTCCAAGTTCTAATGGGCGAAGCAACTTTACCACCAATATCCATAGAGAAGACTGCATTTGTGTGGCCAGCACCCTCTCTATCCTTCACCTATCAGGAATCATATATGATATAGTGGAGGCATGCTTAGTACATTCTCTAGCATTAATGGAAGGTGATTCTTACATTCCTGTTCAGTATTTAACGAACTCGTGTAAATATATTACAACTGTTTTACCGATATTTTTTTTATGAATTTGGATGTTTTAGCAGTGTGGTTTGTAGAAAAGGGATGCAATTTAGATATCTATTTGTCCTAAATATTGTATCTTTACTAGAAGCTTGAGAAGTTAAATACATGTATAAAATGCAGAATTTCATTTAATCACCTTTTTTGTGCACAAGTTAATACTCAATTGCTTACTGTTTACATTACAAAATTCGTTTCGAATTACTTGTTAGATAGACAAAACTTTAGCTGGCAACTATGGAACTCGGACCCAGTCATATACTCGAGTTCAACAATTTAGTCTTTCAAACATCTACTACTATGTTTGTTAGACAAATAACTAGTACCAAATTGAAAGGTGTATCTAGATCCAAATCAAATCAATTCTTACTTACATATGTAGATAAAAGGTAGTAATAGGTAACTGTAGTAGAAGTACAGAAGAACACACACTATCCTCAGCATAACAATTTCCTTCAGGTGAATTTTCTGTAGAATTGCCTTTTTCATTATACAAACAGTGTCTGTACGCCTGCCCGAATGTGACTAGCAAAACATATGATATCACAACAAAATCTTTTAAACTTCCTAGCAGTTCATTATTGCCAGGAAAAAATTAATACAGTACATAAAAACCTCAGCATTGATGCTAAGTGCATAAAAAAGACTGAATTTACTGCCCGTCTTCCAAGACAATAATCCAACCTATCGAAGAGCGAGAGCACAATGCTCCTCAAACAAGTCAAGCGAACTAACTAGCCTGCCAATATTTAAAATAGACTAGTATACTAGAACCTCCTGTTGTACTATTTCATAATATAGTATCTGTTTGAGACATTTCATCAAACATTTGTTTGCGAACCAATTCTTGGAATAAATATATAGTACATATGTAACGAGGACAGCAGCAAAGTGTTACATGATTCAAATTCATCAGTGATGAACTGATGAAGTGAGTAGGAGGGAACATAACAACCCTTTCATACACAGGAGACGTAGCAGATATAGGATAGCGGCCAAAGCGCAGTGAAATTATAAGGCTAAAGTGTTGCATTCCGAAGCAACTGAGCATAGACTTGGACGGAGGAATAACTTGCAATAATGCTATGCTCATGTGTCATGCCGGTATATATGACTGAGTGTGTAACTTGGAGCCGCGAGCCCGGTTTGGCGTGTGTTCTGTTTCTTGCTTAAAAGCTTAGACCCTCATTAGATGTTTCTTCCAAAACTAACCACTCAAAGGTTTAATAACACATGCTAAACAAGACAAGTAAGCAAGGAGTAGAAAAGATGTACCCCAACATACCATCCACAAGGGTCCAGACAAATGCTTATCACTGATCATACATTATGATTAGAATCAGGATAAGCCAGAAGAGAAGAACTGAAAAATAATATCATAGTTGATGCAGGAAAGAACTACCATTTAATAAGATAACAACGAAGAACATAATGAAAATAGCAAAGAACATCAATTGGAAAGTATGAACACAAACTTAAGATAAAAAGTTTTAGAATTATACTTTTTTTTTTTTGTTTCTGGAGGAAGTAATAGAAAGTATTGCAATCCATCCAAGAAGTTGAATCCCAAAGCGTAGAGTACCAATTATAAGTAGATAAAACTAGATTTAAGAATTAAAGTGTTATTAAAACTAAAAAAAATCATTAAGATATGAGTTGACAAGATAGTAACATAGGAAAAACAGAATAAGAAGCTCTCCCCAACCTAGAAGAATACAAGACAATTTAAAGGGGAGCAAACATGTACACTACACAAGTATAAGCGTTGTAAATTCAAAACTTGATAGTTATTATCTCTATGTCTTATCAAATTTTCATAATTTTTTACAGATTTAGAGATAAAAATATTCTAAATTGTATTTTACAAATCAAAATTAAGAATAAAGTGAGTAATTTGTAATATTAGTTGAAAAAACAAAAAAAGGAGAAGTAATTAAGTATAATGATATCAACTCAGAAAAAATTGATGAGAGATGTTGAAACTGATGCAGATAATGATAGCTTGTTCCTCATCAACCTCTATCTTGCTCGCCAATCGTGTCAAACTCCATCCACGCGGATTCTCTCTCCTCTCATTATCAACGCCAAATCCCTCATTTCTTTCATCTTCCTCGACTCACTGTGTCAAGTCGTTCCGGATGTCCTCAACTCGGAGCGAGTCAAATCTAAGCACCTCCGCTTCTTCCGATTCTTCAAACTCTACGGTAAAATCTCGATTCTTTCATATTTTTGTTCAATTCATGCTATTTGGATTATTCGGGGATGTGGGTTTGATATAGTAGCATGAATTTTTGAGTTTTTATGTTGATTTAATGTTGTGTGAGTGAAAATGGGGAATTGGGTTTGATTATCAAATTCATGTTTGAATGTGAAAACAGTTATGTCAATTCGCAATGCCTTCTTGGTAATTTTTTTTTTGGGGTAAACAAGGGAAATCATAAATTACTTAGAAGAGGTTCGTACAATCCAGATACAAAAACTAAGAGGGATGGGGGTATTTCCTAGTCACATTAGTGGCGCTAACATCAGTTCTCAGTCCTCAGTCCTCACATCACAGGCTAAAGCATCAGCAAGTTGGTTCTTTTCACGCCTCACGAAGGAGATGGTTGCCTTCTGCAATCTGTTGATCAGGTCCCTGCATTCATAAATAACATTATCAAGAGCGTTCCTGGGTGGATTTTCCTCCTTGAGAAGGTTCACAGCATTCTGTTCATCTGAAAAAAATCACAATTTCAGTTCCGGGATTGGGGTGGTATTGAAAATGAAGTTGTTTCTGTCTATCTAGATTTGATGCATAATGAAGGAGAAGATAGTGTTGGGAGTAGTCACTAAGGTTAGTTTTGAGACAGTCATCCACATTCCTTCCCACAACAATAGTTGATCTGTTAATGAGGTGCCAAGTAGCAGTGGCAGCAGTACACTCCCTATATGTTCAGAATTTCAATGTGAACGTCACAAATAGGACATACAAAAGAATAAACAATGCCAGGAATGGACAGGAGGAGTCCATGAGGAATGCAGTCTCTCCAAATCAGCCAAAGAAAGAACTGGATCCTAGGGATAGTATTAACCTTCCACGACCATTGAAGATTAACCCGACCTAGGTCACTGCCCATAATAGCCAAATAAGCTAAAGCAAGTGGGAATCCCCTGGCATTAAGAAGGTAGAGCAAGGGGAATCATCTTCAGCCAGAGGGTTTGGAGGTGTCATTTCATCAATCATGAGTCTGACATACCTGGGAGAAGGTTAGGAAGGGAGTACAGGTCCCAACTTCCATCAATAGCATAGTGTTTAAACCCATTACTAGCTATTAGTAAGAGTATATTACTCCTGTTGAACCGATTTGTAGGAGTATATTACTCCTGTTATGAATTCAAATTACATGGATTTCTCCTAGAGATCTTCTAAAATTTATTTGTTATACTTATGTGGTTAGATGTCCAAGTTATTCTACATCGAGTGCATTCAGTGGCTAAATTATTTGACATAAAGATGTAGATTAGAGAGCTTTGACATTCATCTGTGTATGTGGAAATCTCCTATCAGCTTATATTCTTAAAATTCACAGAAATTTACATTTTTGAAACTCTTTTCTGCTAGTAACGATCTTATAGAGAACTGGATTTTGAAGAAATGAAGTCAGTTACTGAGCATTAACAGTGTCTGACTCTTACAAATTCTTGTTCATACCTGTATATGCAGGGAAATATTCGTAAAGTCAATTTCTGTCAGTGGTGTGGTGGCCCAACCAAGCATGAAATACCTGATGGAGATGAGAAAATGAGAGCAATTTGCACCTCGTGTGGAAAAATTGCCTATCAGAATCCTAAAATGGTTGCAACTGATCCCGTTCTTATACTTGTGAATATATTGTATTGAAGCAAGAGAACTATACTATGATCTGAAAATGATTTGATAGGAGATTCCATGTTTTCTTGTTTGATTAATTGAAAATTTTTAATGCATCTATTCCAAAATGTGGCTAGTTTTCCATTATTAATCTTTAAGTTTCTGATTTTAACCAATTCTAGATAAATGGCAGTCAATTTTCTGTCTAAATCTTTGTTGATGGAATCACTATTTTATTTCAGGAAGCAAAAATTTATTAAATAATTGAGAGGGCATGCCTCTTCCCTTTTCTGCCTTCCTTCTTCTTGCTTTCTCCACCTCTGCTTCACAAATAATTGGAATTGATGCCAATTCTACAAACTCAGTATTAAAAAACTCTGGAATTTAAATTACTAGAACTAAACCCCCTTCATAAACCTCCAGGATTAATCAAGAATCAGCAGAAAAGTGGCTTTTAGAAGTCAATGCCAGTTTCTCTTAAATTTAATACAACCGTGTTGAGGATTTGAGATGGCAGATTCCTTTTTCTTTGTTCCTTTGAAATCTTTTAACTTTATGTAACAAAATAACTAATAATATGACGGAAAACATTACACTGCATGTTCAGTTCACTTTGAGATAGTCAATTTTTGAAATGTGGTTTCCAATTATGTCCTTGGTGATTATAGCTTATTGCAGATGCTTACTTTATATTTATAGTAGTGTTGCTCAGAGAGTTGTGCTGTATTGTCCTTTTATCAACCTGTTTTAGCCATTTTATCTCTCTTGTTTCCATTTTGGTTGGTATGTGATGATCTTTTATGATTTTGGAAATGTTGGTTTGGAAAGTTGGAAAACTGATACATATCAATTAATCAATCATGTATCAGTGACTTTGGAAGATCTCACATGGAACTTCCGGTTATATGCTGGAATGATTGAAACCCAAGATTGTTTAGACTAGACCCATTAAATTTGGGATTATTTGCGTTATAATTTTTTTCTTCTAATTTTTATGTGGATGATGAATGTTGAATCCGTGGCTATGAAGTGACGTAAATGTATGTTACTCATTATCCTTGATTCATCTAATATTTCCATGCATCCTGTAGGACTCACTTCCTATTTATACTGTCGAGCAAAGATGTCAAATACTCAAACTTCAATTCTCTAGAAACTGGTTATGCCAACAGTCTATGTGGATGTGAGAGAATAAGAGTGATAAGGGACTGTGATATCACAGTGTATAAAAGCTAAAATTCAGCATAGAGTGGTGCATTTTCATCTGGAATGATATCATCTAATAACTTGTGCGCTTCTTCCATACTCTCTGTGAATGGATTATCACTTGGATAATATAAGTTTTTAATTTATTTCAGGTTGTGGGTTGCCTGATTGAGCATGAAAACAAGATTCTACTTTGCAAGCGTAACATTGAACCTTCTTATGGTCGGTGGTGAGTATATGATTGACGAGGAGATTCTGGTTGAAAAATTGAGAACAAACATGATTTGCTCTGATTCCAAATATACTTGCCTTTTGCATATATTAGTGCCTTTTAAGAATATTGGGTATTCTCTGCACAGGACTCTTCCTGCTGGCTTCATGGAAATGGGTGAGTCTGCTGCAGAAGGGGCTATGAGGGAGACCCAAGAAGAAGCGGGTGCAGATGTTGAAATTCTGTCACCATATACTCAATTAGACATTCCTCTAATTGGCCAAGTAAGGAAGAATTATATTGTTTGTCTTCCCTGTATATGTTACTGTTTTGATTGTACTGGTCTTATAGCAATTTTATTTTTACAGACATACATCATATTTTTGGCCAAGCTGAAGAAGCCACATTTTTCACCTGGTACTGAATCAATTGAATGCCGACTTTTTGCTCTTGATGAAATACCTTTTGATTCTCTGGCATTTTCATCAATGTTTGTTACTCTAAAGCTGGTATAGCAAGACTGGATAGTTGTCCAATTATACTTCAGTGATCATATGTGCATACTATATTAACTTATTCCTGTGGTTTCAGTACATAGAAGATATGAAAGCTGGTAAAACCAAGTTCCATTATGGTACCATCAATAAAAGGCAAGTTAATTCTTTCAGTTTATTTGGACGTGGAAAACTACAGTAAAGAAAAAGTTGACACTCTGTACTTTTTACTTTTGTTAAATCATATTGTTTTGAAGCAGAGCGGACCTTAAAATCTAAATTTGACAGACTGATGCTTGTCTCCAAATTCTCTTAAAAATATTCATAATATAGCGGAGATATTAAATGTAATGAGTCACATTGTATACAATCTTTCGCCGAAATCTCCCCATTTCTACTTTTGCTGTTTTTTTTCTAGTCTATGACATAAATATAATTTTTTTTGCTACCCCGCAAACAAAACCATGACTCTTATAGGTTTATCAATATATTTTAACATTTGTGTGAATATCATATGGTACGGGAATGTGGAACACTTAGGTGATGGTAATCTAGTATGTTTGGGTTGTTTTGGCAAACACTACACAAAATTTATCCCTTTTTGAGGGGAGAGGGTAAAAATGGGTCATCATACTTCCTCCTTTCTATTTCAATAGCAACTTAGGAAATTTCACACTTGCCAATGCCTCTTTATAAACCCATTTTTTTAAATTATATTTTAGTAAAATTTGTAAAAATTTGATGTATTGATAAATGCTGAGACAAATCTATCTAGATCTCACATGATTATATTTTTCCTTATGCATAAATCACAAAATATGGATTGAGAGGAGTGTGTGAATAGTGTAAAAATCAATATGTTGCATATTTAAAAGAAAGGAGGAAGTATTAGCCATAAAACATTGAGTGCTTGGATATTAAGCACTATGCACCAGAATTGAGAAAGTGAATAATAAAGAAATCATGTTTGGATTAAAAAATTGATAAGGAAACCAAGTTCTTGCAAACCCATAGAAGGAGACGTCCTACACTGTAAATCACCCATGTTGTCATCATTAGAATATCTGTTTTATTTTATGGGCATGTTTGAGTTTTACTGGTATACTCTTTGGTCAAGTGTTTACTTAGCAGCGAGTAGCCTAATGCTAACTTGCTAAGAGTCAGTTATGAATGTGCCTGAATGAGAATGATTGGTATAATAGGGACTAAGAGGTCTATCAGCAACTTTTATGGTTTTAAAAAAGCTGATATTGACTTCTTGTTATGTATCTCGCTATCTCTATGCTTTTGTGCGACCCCATGATACCCAAGTGTTACTGTTGTGTGTAATGGGGATTGGGGATGAAACTTGAACCTGGACCCTTGAGTTGCAGAAATTAAGGTTTTGATCATAGATTTATCAGCTTTTTGTGATACTGTGATGTCGTCTTTCATCTGTTATGGAAATTGGTTCATTAGAAGTCTGATATTCTTTTTCAATACATTAGAACTGTCTAATGCAGAATCTACATGAAGATCCCATCAGGTTTTTCATGTCCATTTTCTGAGCTGAAGCAAAAATCATGGGGCCAGATGTATTATTAAGGCCGAGTGTTCATAAATTATTCTCGCTACTAATGGTTCTTGGTGGTGAACCACATGACTGCACCCCCCCCCCCCCCCCCCCACCCCCCCCCCCCCCCACCCCACCCCACCCATATATATATATATATATATATATATATATATATATATATATATATTGTTTGCAATTTAGTGTATGGAAAAGAAGTAATTCTCATTATGTTGCTGATTTCTTGTTAATGGACTTTGAAGTTGTGTTTTATATGAATCTCCTGACCTTGACAATGTTTGCAGACCTGGAACGAGCCCTTCTGATATTCATGCCTTCACTCTCGATTATCATCTTCAGTCATGACATTCAGGTAAATAATATAGGGAAAATTGATAGAAATAATTCACGTTTAGCCTGTTCGCTAATTATAAGCTAACATTGGATTTTTTCTGTAGGCAAATT
This sequence comes from Dysphania ambrosioides, assembly GCA_026401315.1. Classification (NCBI taxonomy): domain Eukaryota; kingdom Viridiplantae; phylum Streptophyta; class Magnoliopsida; order Caryophyllales; family Amaranthaceae; genus Dysphania; species Dysphania ambrosioides. The sequence goes on from CM048661.1 coordinate 10,949,625, forward strand.
AAATTGTGACCTGTAACAGAAAGTAGACTTATGACATGTCACATGTTTTAATGTTTTAAGATTTTTTTTTTCACTTTTTTGGCTTTTATTTATTTCATTTATAACAAAACAATGTCTTTCTTTTTCTTCCTCCATTAATTTCCTTTTTCATACTTCTTCCTTCATTTTTTTTGCTTTTTTCTTCCTTCATTTTCCTCATAGTTAAACATAGCCAAAGCACGCTTATCTTCCGGAACTTGGACTTTGCTATTGAATTTGATATCCTCCTCACATGACCATCACCTTGGACTTTCTCCGCTTGCGATCAAATGCATCGTTTTTGGTTCGAGTAGAGCTAGGTGTTATGTTCCAGAACAAATTTTTCTGTAATATAGAACAAATTCTTCAGCAATTTCCTCAATTTGGCATTGATACACCTCGAAACGTAACCCTCTCCCTTATTGGATTTTCCTCGAGTCCCTACTATTTCTCTCTCTTAGGTTTGCGAAACTTGGGGCTCAGACGAAATATAGGACTACAGCTACAGCTTCGTGTGTTGTTTCTTCTAAATCGGGGGAGTCAAGATGGTGGTGGAGCCCTGGAGAATACTAAGCATAAGATGGGTTGCGGCTTCTACGGAGATGGTAATGGTCTCTATTGGAATTTGGTGAATAGCGATGGTTTTGGGGCACATGTTTTGTGGTAAATGTGTGTACGGGTGGGGGAGTGAAATAACCGACTCAGATAATTATGGATTTATAGATTGTGTGGGTTTAGTTACTCATTGAAAGTAGAGGAGTGTCAAAGGTTAGGATTATTTGGAAAGGTTGCCTTATTATTAGCGAGTTAGTGAAAGGTTGGATTATTCTTATCAAAATTTTTTTCATAAGATAATGGTATTATCGAATGTCTTTGTTTTGTATTTTTTTTAATGCTGACCACTTCGTTTGCTACAGTGTAACTGCAGGGTAGTGATACCTAGGACTCTGAAATTGTAAAGCTCAGAAAAGCTCCATTTTGAATTTCGACTGGACAAATATCTTTTTTCATTTGGCAACATTCAGTTCTCCCTTTTCCTGGAAATCCCTTTTTCATAGGACAGCGCGCTGTTGGATTCATGAGTCAGAAAGAAATATGAATGCTGGTTCGAGGCACAGTCACGTTAATTTCACAGCGACAGAGTGGAATCATGTGTGCTGCAGCTTGCCCAAAATTTCCTTGGGAGAGGTTACCAGTCGGCAATATGTTGTTCTGATTGATCCATGGTTCTCTCTCAATTAGAGTAGAACTTTTCAAAGTCGTTTTAGCAGTTGGTGACTCTGGTAAATCGATGGAATTTGGTTAGGTGTTCGTTGGGGAGGCTAATTTAGACATGATACAACTATCTTGTGCATGTAAAGTTTACCTTTGTCAACAATGAATCAGTAAAGATTATGGAAATTTTAGTAATAGCTGTGAGTATCTATTGTTATTAGTGCTAAAGAGACCTTGTTTAGGCATGGACTTGACGGGGTTTTAAATGTTCTAATCAAGTCACTTAATCTTGTTGGTTCTCTCTCTCTACAGGTAATCTTGTTGTAAGCTACAACCATGAATGTCTTAAATTTAAGCTTACATTTTCTTATCTTGAAAGCCTATTCATTTCGTATTTATGATTGGCACTCTTTGTGTGCATGATTACGTATCTTGAATCTTTTCGTCTAACAGTTGAAGGCAGGGGCTGATAATAGATTGATTCTCAGTTTGTGCATGGTTTTTGTACCATGATCTGTGTATCCAGGACTTCACTGTACAGACCGACTATGTCTGAAATCTTCATGTACTTTTCCTGCTGCTGTAGAATTTTTTTCCTCTGACCCTTGTGTTAAACTAATCTTATAATCTCCCAACCATTCTTTACAGGGTTTTTAATTTTGTAGATTGTATTCTCATATCCCTGATAAAAAATAAAATGCCCTTTCTCTATTGGTTAGAAATCAACATGTATACAATCATGTTTCTTCATGATCGTTTACAGGATATTCAGTTTTTTTTTGGGCAAGGGGATAGAGTCAGTTTATTACATGGTCTGTGTTCCCAATTCTGCTGAATTAACTTGTAAATATACCCTAAATCAACAACAAATCATGTAAGCACGCACATAAAGTTCAATTTGAACTGTTAATACAGGACTAATTGCGATCTAACTCATGTCACTTTGAAGCATTGTTTGAAACAAAGCATACTTATAGCCATCCAAATTTATAGGAGCTTCCACAAGTTCAGAAAGTTTTTAATACATTGTTCAACAGACAGATTACTTTTCACTTTCTGTAAACAAGTTGTAAAAGGTCATTGTTGTTGAGCAGGAGCATGACTGTCGTGTAGACAGTAGACTGATCATTCTACTCTTGAAGCCAAACAATGCCATGCTTTCCTTAAAAGAGTCCTCTTAGGTAATGGATAGGCTGATAGGGTACGGCTGTACGCATTTGCCGGACTAAGGAGGCTTCTCCAAGGATGATGGTGGTGGGCATGCTTCACCTCTCAAAACCTGCCCAACATATGTCATATAGATTAGGGTATGCCAACCACAGTTGAAGCATGAATCCATTCTTCTCATCTTGATTACCTAATTTTTTCCCTGAACAACCAAGGAGAAAACATATGTTTGTGTGAGCGTTTCTGCATTGTGGAAGAACTCCAAAGCCATGTGCCTAGGTGCTCCAGCAATTTCCCTTCCAGAATGATCAGTATTCTCACTTAGTTTGAACATCCGATCCGAGCTAGGCCAAAGTCCATGTCTGGCGTTGAATTCTGAAATTAACATTATATTGCATGGTATGTTTATGTGGGAGTGTTAAGTCCTCTTTTGAAGCACTCTGAAATTAATATTGAGCTTTAACAACGCCACATATAATGTTATCTCTTAGTACCATCATACATAAGGGCGGTTTTAGTTTGGATTCAGTAGGTTCAACTGAGCTCATACTAAAACAAACAAAAAAAACCTTATATACACTTTGCAATATCTCCTAATATATATGCAACTTTAGCTCAATGGTAAAGCATTGGTACTATCACCTTAAAGACCTAAGTTCAAATCCTTCTTACACACTCTTATATTTTTTTCCCTCTTATTCTCTTCATTTAGTTGATTGTTAATTAGTTTATTACTATGTTAGTTAATTAGCGCACTTATGATGTAAACCTTCTCCCACATAATTCTAGTCTAAGAAAACCAATATATTGCTTCATTTGGTAAATTCTGAACCCATAATGTAAAAAATCTGACACCGCCACTATAACGTACAGTTGTGACTTGTATCGTACTTGTATCTTGTGTCCCCTTACTAAAACATATTGCATTGTATGATACAGTATGTACCTTAATTGTGTCCCTTTAGTAAAATATCTTTGACTAAGCCTCTCCTGTGCATGTACATATGTACTCATACTAAGACAAGTTTATGGCTCTCACCGTCCAATCAGTTCTACAAAGTTCTTATGAGGTTGACGAAAGCTATTAGCGGTGAAATCAACGGTAAAATTTTGAATCACTTATGGTCAGTTTTTCTAAATATGTTTTTCTAGTTATAGGTGCTTAAGTAGAACTTTCCTCTTGTAAAAGTCTAGAAGAGTATGAAGCTGATTTTTTTTTTATTAAACATTCGTATACTAACCTTAGGGAGCAAATTAATTCAAAATATAACCTTATAAACACAATTTTAGTAAAACAGATCTCGATATTGAGGGCAGCAATTCTGGGTTAAGGAGGAAAATGGGCTAGACTGGCTGGACTCAGTCCATTAGGACTACAGAAGTCATTAGTAAAGGCAACATTTTTATTTTAATGGAAGTCATTGTCTGCTATGGATTTGCCCTAGTTTCTAGCAGAAGAGAAAACCTTTCCCCCAACTTCTCTCTCTCTAAACCATGCCCGCGCGCATCGCATTCCCCAATTCCCAAGTCATTAGTAAAGGAAACGTTTTTATTTTAATGGAAGTCATTGTCTACTATGGATTTGCCCTAGTTTCTAGCAAAAGGTATGTTTGGGTGGTACAACACTCACCCCTAAGTCACTCAACTAAGTGGTGCTAGGACACTACAACATATAAACAAAGATTAAACTCTCCCCTCAATCAACCAACGTGAGACTCTTTATTTTCTTCCAACACTCTTATTTTATATCAAGAACTCCCAACAGTTTACAATCAGTGGTTAATGAAGATTAGTGTATAAATTTGTCCATTAATCACTCTATTATAACTTGCTTTAGAACTTGACCTTCTTAGCTTTAATTTGTTTTGGGTTCAGAAATAATGTTGGTTTTGTGATTTTGACTATGTGATGAGCAAATATATTAATGTGTGATACTGCGATTAATTCCTCAACTTTAATAGGCGTAAATATGTTTGACAATCTTATTTTCTGGCAAATTAACTTTTTTCTATCTATTGTTTTTTGTTTGAAATGAGGTATTAATTTCTTATCAAGTGGGTGGTTTCAGCATTTTAAATTATAGTGTTACTTGAAAAAGGTAATGTAGAAACAAAGGTGGCGTGCTATGAAAAAATAATTTCTAAAGTTTTGTCTAAAGATGAGTATAGTAATCATCGTTGCATGGAACAAATGTTGATATTGAACTAGTACGTACTATTAGCATTATTATATGGAACTAGTGTTGATATTGAACTAGTATAGTAATCATCGTTGCATGGATTATGATATTTTCAACCTCATGCTCCTGCTCAACCTCATAAACGTGATGAATTTAACGGTATAGAATTGTCGAATTGAATTAGGTTTGTTTATGAAAATTGTGCATGTGAAAATTGAAAACTTTGCTACAATGATGTAGGCATTATGGATAAATTCCAAAAATCCTTTGATTTGTGAGTGGGGTAAAACTCTTGTTAGAGTAATTTAGTTGTTGAGTATGGAGGGGAAAATACAATTATCTTGACAAGTAGTTACATTAGCTTGAATTAGTTGATTGATAAGGTTTACAATTCGTGCGGTTAAGAGTAGAAGTGTTATTGAAAATAAAAAATGGATATATGACTATGTCACTTAATGATATTTATTTATTACGGAGTATAATGCATCTGGATAAATATTAGAAATTTTCCAATCAGTATCTCCAATGAAAATATTTGTTGAAAAGTGAGTTCAATATCAAAATTTCAACATTTATTGCCTATCATTTTTTTCTTAAAAACTAACCAACGTTACTTGTATACCCATTCTAATCATTTAAAAATGCTTTTGCCCTAGAGTCAAATTTATTTTTGTTGAATACTCCCTCCGTCCGGTTTTTTTTGCTCCATTTGCCTCTTTGGGTTGTCTTGAAATGTTTGCTACATTCCCTCTTAAGGTAAGTATTGGGCTGATCTAAGCCCATTGTTAGTCATTAAATCGGTCTTGCTTTGTTGTGTTGGACGGCTCTCGTTACTTCCCCCCTTTACTAACCTTTCCCTCTCTTTCCCTAACCCTAACCTAATTTCTGCCACACTCCCTCTCGATCTTCCCACCGGTTTTCCACTTTGAGCTTATGTAAATCGAAGATCTTCACCTCGTGTGTTACCAGTTGCTGCCAAAATTAACACCATAATTCGCATCTCCTCTTGATCTACATTTTGAGGTGTGTTTTGTTGGTGGTACTACACATCTCACTCCACTATTGCCTAGGGTTTCTTCTGTGACCCTTCGTTTGTTGTTGATCTTGGTGAAATCACCATGGACGATGTTGTTTGGAGCGATTCTAGTGGAGCATTCTCTGAGTTTGTGCCTGATACTCCCCCTTCTCCACACCCTGGTCCTCCTTCAAACCCTCGCATTCCCCTCACTTCGCTCCATTGTACGCCTCTCTGTTGTCCTCCTTCGTTTCCTCGGACTCCTCCTACTGTACCACCTCCCCACTTGGTGGTGCCGGAGACTCCAGAGGAAGTGTGGTCCACCCCTGAGTACCGGAGACGACAGCGACGGAGAGCGGAGAGGAGGCTTGACTGGGGGTGCTTCGATTGGAGCAAGAGGGGAGTGGCGGCCGTTGATGGACTCAAAGATGGTGGAACTGAATGGCTTCCTCCTGACTACACTCCTGGTCCCAGTCATGATATGTTGAAATTGCTTGTCCCTTTGTATTTTGTGAAGCCCGAGTGAAGTACTCCTATACTCATTCTTTGTTATTTCATTATTTGCTCCCGAAATGTGCATATTTTGGTTGTTGTTTATGTGGATCTGGTTTGTTCGAGTGTGGTTCATGATTTTTTTGCTTTGTTGTTTAATTGCTTATGATTCATGATTCTTGTTTATTGTTTTATTGGTTTATTGTTTAATCTCTGAGTGTGATTCATGATTTATTGGCTTAGTTTTTATTGTTTATTGGTTTATTGTTTAATCTCAGAGTGGGGTTCATGATTTTTTTGGGTTTGTTCGAGTGTGATTCACGATTCTTGTTTGTCCATTCATGCTCTGGTTATCTTGTTCATTGTGTTCTGGTTATTACGTTTATTTTGTTCTGGTTATGTTATTCAGCTTGTTCTGGTTATCTTGTTCATTGTGTTATGGTTATTATGTTAATTGTGTTCTGGTGCTTGTGTTCTGCTTATTAGGTTCATTGTGTTCTGGTTATTGCATGATATTAGGTTTGGTCTAAGTGATATTAGGACACAACCAAACTGTAAAGTGATATTAAGCTCTGTGAATTGTGTTCTGGTTATTATGTTTACCATGTTCATTGTATTCCACATTACCCTGAACATAATGACAGTGAAAGCTTTGGTCTAAGTGATATTATGGTCATTGTGTTCTGGTTATTAAAAAGATGTTTTGGTTATTAAGTAATATCCCCTTTACAGTTTTTATTTTGTTTAATTACAGTTACTAAAAAGATGTTTTGGTTGTTATTTTGTTTTCGCTTCCAGTTTCTTTTATTATTTGAATCTTGGGTGGTTTATTAATGTATATATGGTGGTTTTGTTCAGCATTCTGGTTGTATGATTTTGTTTCCAGGTTTTGGCTACGTATTATGTTTATGGCATTTCATTCTTTGCCTTCATCTCTCTTGGGTTTTACTCAAATGTTTCACATACTGCTTTCTGTTTTAGTTATCTGTTTCTTAGTACAATCCCTTCATCTGTTTTTTTGCTCCATTGAGATAAAGCTGAATTAATGAGTTTAGGCTTCTTGTTTATGTCAACATAATTCTTGCTTCTGTTAAAGGCCTTCCTGTTTGCTATGAGCTTCATCCTGTATTTTGGTATATGTACTTGGTTTTACTCATATGTTTTGCATATTGTTTTCTGTTTTAGTGTTTTCTGTTTGGCATATTATTTTAGGTTGCATATAGATCCCCAATGATGAAGGAGTGTGGATTGAATAACATGCACATTGTTTTTTTGGGACATAAAACCCATTTCTATAAGTGCATATCCGATTGATGAGGCATATAGGGTAGCAATCACATAGGTTAACACACACTGAAGCTATGAACTGCAAATTATATCTGAGAGAGGTATTCTCAATGATGATAGAGCTGTTTATGAGTATATGTATGTGTGTTGTTAGCCTATGTTGTTATTGATGCCATATGCCACCAACGGTATCATGCATTTGCAGTTATGCTAGGTTATTTGTCTGAAAGACATGTCCATGCTATATGTACAAAATTGTCAAGCGTTTCAAATGATTTCCAAAAAGTTTACTAACCCTAAAACCATTTGAAAATTTGACAAGTTCATGTTTGAAGAATTCACTTACAAAAGGGTCAATAACCATGACTACGTACTAGTCTAAGTTGAGGTCAATCACGAAATCATCTGGCTCCTGTGCGTTGATTTCGTATTCCTCAATTATGTTTGTGTTCTCATTTGCATTTGGTGCTTCAGTCACAATGAGTCCATTAATGGTCAAGTATTGTTGGATTGATGATGACAGACACTCCTCAATTAATGGTGTTGGTACTTCAATTGCTACTGGTAGAACCCCATCTCTTTCAAGTCTTTGCTTGCCTATGTGTGGTATCTTGTAGTTGTTCCCCCCATGCTCTTTCATTATCTCTAGCATCACGTACTGTAAAGTAAGGAAAACATGGTTTAAGATTCTTGGTTCAAACACTTCATATGCATGATTAACCGCTCCAATTAAATCTTCAATTGTCCTTGGTGCTTGCTCATGTTGTATAGCTTGTATTCCTCTGAAGAAACCTAAGTCTAGGACATTGGTGTCTGGGCTATTTGGTGGCTGGGACACCAACTCCATATGAAAACCATCTGTATTTCCTGCTTCTTGGAAATCTAGATCAGATTGTGATATGTGGGGTGTGGCATTATCTTGTTGTATTTTGATGCAACCACTTGCATCAATTGGCCATTTGCATTTAATTGCTGGAATTAATTTGTTGATGAACATCTCCTTCACAACTTCTTTCGTTATATTCTTAATTGGCTTAATTTCCAATGTCCCTGCCTCCCTGTGAATTGATCTTCTTTGTGCTGGTAACTCTTGAGTGAAAGGCCAGCACCCTATTTTCCCATCGAAAAGACAGCTCCCATCTTCTGAAAATCTTGGCCTAGCCACAGCTGTTAGGAACATGACTTTGGTAATGAACCTTTTTGACTTTGCATGCCTATATGGCTCTGATTCATTAGGTGCCAAGTAGTATGATTGGCTTGTTTTTGACATAAAGAACCATTTTTCATCAACATGTACGTAGTTATACATGTCATTGAATTTGGGCAACGTGTTGACATCAATAAGGTGAGACATGCACCAGTTTAATCTTTGTAGCTTGTTCTTTGGTGTCAGACTTGGTTTCATTGCGTTGTTGTTTCTCTTTATCATGCCTCTCTTGACCCACATATGAACCGTGCTCTTATTTACATCGAGTGCCCTTGCCATTGATCGGATGTTCGTTGTATTTTTTAGCGGAATAGCCAATAGATCTTCCATCACTAGCTGTCTTCCCTTTCTGCCTACTCTTCCTTTGTATTTCTTTGATATCCTCATGCTTTGTTGCGTCCTAATATTATTCTTGACTTCACTCCATATTCTTTGAATGGTCCATCTCAAGCATGTGAATGTGTTGGCTAGTATTGTTATGTAACCCCTTCGTAACTTCAAATTTCTGCTCTTGTTTAAGAGCTTGGTAATGCATTCATATCTTTGTGCATCATTCATGTCAGTCCTACTTAATCGTGGTTGAATTGTTGCCTCTGCCATGTTGAGTAGTATGTGTGTTGATTCACCTTGTATGACATCCTCTGTGCCTCCTTCCTCTGATGTGTCTGTTTCTGGTTGTGCATATGCTTGTAACTCTGTCTCTAGTTCTGGTACCCTATCTGTCTCTGGTTCTAGTACCCTATCTGTTTCTGGTTCTGGTACCCTCTCTGTTTCTGGTTCTGGTGCTTGTTCATGTGGTGCATATGCTTGTAACTCTGGTGCATATGCTTGTGACTCTGGTGCCATTGCTGTTTCTGGTGCATATGCTCTATGTTCTTGTACAATCTCTGTTTCTGTTTGTGCATATGTTTGTGCTTCTGCTCTCTGATCCTGCGTGCTTGCTGTTTCTGGAGCTTGTAACTCTGGTGCATCTACCTCTATTGCATCTGTTATCTCTGTATTCGATGGATGAGAGGCTCTGTCAATGGTATTTTCTTGACAAAGACCTCCGAGGGACAGCTCATGACCGAAAAGGTCATTGTATTCTTGTGGTCGTACTGTTTGGAAGCTATTTATGTTGGGGAAAAATGTAATAAATGGCAGCTCTCGCATTTTTCGATGATGATATTGTTCTGAGAGAAATAATGGGATCTACAATGTAAAGTTAATGGTGCTCTTGTGTTTGGTCAGTGACAGCTCCCTCCATCTGGTTCACCACATTGGTTGCTTTTATAAGGTCTTCTAAGGGCCAAAAAGGGACAGAATGTGCTTCAATTTTTTTGTATTCAAAATTCCCTCAAAATTTTGGTGGGAAATTTGAATTTGTGTTTGTTGTATGGGGAATTCCCTCAAAATTGCTTCTTGGCAGCTGGAGACCCACGTGATTTGATTACTTTTGTAGAAAAATATGACACTTGATTGCCATGGTCTCCACACTCTCTCTCCAATTAAGAAATCATTACAAATATAATGATAAACTAGTACTTTTTGCATTTTGGTTGTATGTTAAAAAAGTAACTTTACATCAATGGAGCAAAAAAAACCGGACGGAGGGAGTAACATGTAGAAAAATGAATGATATTAAATTGATACGCAGACTATTGTGTATCAAGAACCATATCTATTGGTTCTTGAATACTGTACCCAGAAATCTAAAAACTTCTCTTCCCCATGCATCTTTGTTTTCTTAGGCTTATCCATTCAGTTAGGCTGCCTGCTACCGGTGTATGTTTCTTCTTTTTCTGATACATGCAGGAGGAGAGTGGAGAGCAATCACAGGAGAAAATCTAGTGATCATATATAAAATTGTTACTGGTGAAACTTTGGATTCAGTTACCAAAGGAATAAACGATAATGAGGGTCTCTCGCGAACATCACGTTTATAAGAGGATTATGATATTTTAAAAAAAAAATAGTACTCCTATACATGAAAGACTTTGAGGTGCCAATTGATATATGTGTAGTGCATATGCACCATCCATTTGTATGGAAGATGCTTAATTGATATTTGAAGCATATGGTTAGCTAGGAAAACTGTAAGTTCTCTTATTTGGCTTGTTTGATTGACTATTTATATTAGCTTATTTGACTGATTATTTGATAATTAAATATTTGTAACTGTGTTTGGTGAATCTAGTTGTTCGATGTTGGCATTTACTATGTAAAATGACTTTTAAGGACATTTATTATTCATCACAAATCATAATTATTATAGTACTTAATAAATTATAAATAAACTATATTTTTATTTAATTCTCCACAATGATTACTATCAATATTATTAATAAATAATTATTTATATCCCTAATTTTATTATGTTAATGATTATTAATATTATTATCAAATTACTACTTATCAACAAGAATTATTAGTTATTAGTTACTAATTATTCATTAGTTGTTAATTATTGATAAATCATCAACTATTACTAATCTTTGTTTTCTTATTATTAAAATAATTTATATTATTAAGTAATATTTAAATATATAACAAAAATTATCATCAACTTAGCAAAGTTGTTAATAATTTATTAGTTGCATGTTTTTTACTTATCAATTATTTTTTTATTGAGTAGTTGTTAATAATTTATAAATCATTAATTAATTTCTTTATATTAATAATAGTCAATACTAAAATATTAATAAGAAAATATTTAAAAAATTTATCATAGATACTTAAGTGCTATCAACTTCATTAATAACTACTCTAAAAATAAATATATTAGTTAGTAGGGTAAAATTAAATTTTACTAGAGTGATTTTTTTATTTTATATTAAAGCTAACCGAAAATGAAAAGCTAATTTAAAAAAAAAAAGCCAATAAAAGAATATGAAAATTCACAATTGTTGTATGAACCACGAGTTTTAGAGTGAGAAAGCAAGATATTAAGAAATTGAATGCAAAAAATGGTGGTTTAGTTCTTTAGAGAAGAAAACAATAAGTATTTATGGATGATAGGAACCTTAATTGTTAAAAATTCAAACGTTGAAATGTAAAAGCGATCAAATCTGGTAAGTATCTTTTCCATCTATCCTTTGTGACTTTGTGTACACTCCAAAAATTGTGCATCTTGAAAAGTGATTTGAGGGATGGATGGTGGGGACTGGGGACTGGGGACTGGGGACTGGGGAGAAGCATCTGTATTATTTTTCAGTTTTCATTTGTTAAAGGTAATCATGCTCCTATGACTTTTTGGCTGCGTGGAAAATTCACTTTGACACTTTGCATTAAAACACTAACCTTTTTTTTTTCTTCTTCTTTTCTTTTCTTTTATAAATTGATGATCCAATGAAAAACTATGGTATTCTGGTAATCTAATCCATCACCTTGTGTCGTTTAATTTGGTTCACTGCTGTTCTTGTATTCCAGTGCTCCGTAGATGGGAACTTGAGTTTATAGATGATTAATTGGTAACTTATAGTCGCTAATCTGATTGAAATTGAGATTGTCCCCTTATTTTGTCGACAAATCTCCAATATAAGGGGATGTTGGGCAACGGGTTGTCAGCTATTAAATTTCTGTTATTTGCATTATCTAGTTTAACTGTTTTTATTAATTGATTTGATTAGCTAACGTATGAACTATCAAGTGTGGGTGAACAGTGCAACTGTTAGTTTTTATCTATTTTAATACGTAGAATAAGGATATTGGTAAAATACATTATTGTTATGAAAATATTTATATGCCAATTTGTGAATGAAAAATCCTAAGATTAGACAAAATTATTTGGAAATGAGAAAAAATAAGATGAAATCGAATATTCGTATATATAATACTAAAAAAAAAAAACTTGAATGATAAATTGACAACCCGTATTCAACCTAACTGAACCAAGTGACATAATTTCAGTAAAATGTCCCAATATATACGATGAATGTAGCTATAAGTTGACTACGGAATCATTTTAGAATCAACCTAAAATTGGATTTCCTTTAAGTTGATTCATTAATAGATTCAAGAATAGATCCTCATCTCTCGTATTATTGCTTAAAGTGGGTATTATTGATTCGGTTATACTTATGCATTGAAAAAATGACAACCCTACTTTATTATTAGCATTTTTTTCCATTGATTTGAATGGGGGCAGTCGTGAATGTTGATGACAACTTGTAGGTTTGGCGCTTTGCAGCTCTTTCCTTGTTCCACTAATCTAAAGTAGAGATGCTTTTCCCTAAGACGACGGAGCACCAATGAATTTGTCTATTTACAAGTCTCGCAGCTTTGATAATTAGATGGCCCTACTTTGTTACCACTTTTTTTTTTTTTCTTTTTTGGTAAAAACTTTGTTACATTTGATTGCCACCATTCACAAAGAATTTGATTGAGGGTTGGGACGTTGAAAGGGATAACTTTCCCCTAGCCCCCCCTACGCTAAACACCCTATATCACCGATTTAGATTTGAGTTGAGTCGACCCCCAAAGCAAAAGGCAACAAGCAACCAAAGCCTCCGAAAGCCAAAAAATCTCAAGTTTTAACATTTTTATGTAAGAATAAAAGATGGACTCAAATATGAGAAAGAGAATTCGGAGAGATTGTTAATGAAGAAAAAGAAACATAAGTTAATTGTACATATTAAATTACTCCCTTTGTTTCTTTTTGTTATTCTCGTTTGAAATCTATAGATTTTAGAGTCAAACTTTAACCATGAATTCTTTCTAATTTATAAGAAAAAACATAATCATGTGGGGTCTTAAAAGATTCGTCTCAATGTATAATTTTCAAATATCAATTTTTTATAAAATAATTACGAATACACATTTTAAGATATTTAAAATTTAAGTTTGTTTTGGGATTTGTGCAAAAAATAAATAAATGAAAAGAACAAAAAGGAACAGATGAAATATAAAACTAATAGCTTAAGTAAACTATTTTCGATTGATTATAAGATTAATTCTTAATGGTTTTATTTTCTTTCAACACAAGTTTTCCTTGGTACTGATTTGTAAATCTCTTTATATTTTCTATTTTAAAAGAGTGATTAATTAATCTGTTAAAAATTTCTAACCGTTCAATTTGGGCAATCGCGATCGTTATTCAAGGGACTTCAACAATTTTATAAATTATTTCAGTCTGTTGTAGTGGTAGACGGTAAGCGCCAAACCAATATGATTTTGGTGGCGTTAACAAGTCATATGTATGTCACGGTTCTTAAAAATTTTCTAACAATACATTATGTGCCAGTGTGCCACTGCCACACTTTTTACCAAGAACAATAAGGTGATTAGTAGTATTTTAAACGCTAATTTAAAAAGCAATATAATATGTGCCTCACTGAGAGATACTCATCAGTCATCACGTACAAAACATGTGTTAAAGTGATTCCCCTGTATGCACATATAAACATATTATATTTTATATTTTTAATGAGTTTAAAAGATCTATAGTTTACATTAAGCAGGGGCCAATAATAATATCATGCTCGTAATTAACTACAAAAAGCTTATATGAAAGTAAGTGGCTCGAGTCCTATACGTTGCTAGTCCTAAAAAACGATTAAGTGTTATTTGGGGACTTAGATTAGGTTAATTATATACTTTTTATAATTGATAATTGGACAATAAGAGTATTAAATACATATATTAACCTAACCCTAGCAACGTAATTTAGGCGCAATATTAATAATTTGGATTTGAATTCTCAGAATGAGTTAGCTTTGTAAGCACTAGCTATTTTAGAAGTTATGACAGCAGGGATAAGCAGCTCTCTTGGAGACTTGGCCTTCAATTGGTCTATACTGGATATGGAAGATATACCTGAAAAAAACATATATTTCCACCTCCACCTAAGATTACACTCCGTATTACATTATATATATAACTCTAAATTTAGAAATAAAAAATGAATACTCCGAATCAAAGTTCAAACTACAGTACGATAGGATATTTTATGAGGAACACACTAGTTACACAAGTTAAAATGACATGAGTAATCTATTTAAACTAATTACGTGCTTAATTGGGATGCAAAACATACAAAAGTGAGAAGAATACAACAATGACAATAGATATCAAGGTGGGGTGAATACGCACACTTTTTCTCAGCTTCCCAATTGCAATGGGAGAGTAGTGGCTAGAAGAGGAAACATGGACCCTCAATACATCATTGAAATCACTTAACACACTTACGCACTAGGCATCAAGTTAAGTTTGTTGGCACTTTTTTGTTCACGGTGTAGGGGCCAAGGTCATGTGGGGTTTAACGGTACGTCAACCCAAATTTATTTCCTTATTGCTCCTTTTTATGCATTAGTTCCCGGCACAAACGAGTCTTGTGTCTTAATCACTAGGCATTAGACCTATTTACGCATCGAATTCGCAACTCAAGTTGCCTCAGTGCGATAGCACCAATCTTTCATTGACCCGTTACGATTGTACATACATAAATGCCAGAAATTAATTCAGTATATTAAACTATCCATAAATCCTATACTTTTCTCATTTTTTATATAGTTTATGAATTCTCTCTTTTATAAGCAAAATTTGTTCATTTCGACTATAGGTCGGGAAAAGCTAAACCTCCGATCCATAGCTTTGCTATAATGGGACCTAGTCACTAGGGGATTGCGGACCACTATATCACTTCCCAAAAATAAAATAAAACAAGATATACTTACATATATAATAAATTAAAATGCGTGAATGTGCACCTTCACCTCATTATAAATAGATAAGCCCATAGAGTGGAATGGTAGAGAGCTATTGAACTAAAGCTCAATCTTCTCCCCCAAAACTACACTAAATTAAAAAAAAAAAGTGAGGTATGGGCAGTCCAGTTCCAAACACACACATGAACGTAGGGCACATAGATGATGTGCAGGAACTTAGAAAAACACAAAGCAACACAATTCCTGATCGATTTGTGAGGGATGTGGATGAGATTAAGTCACTAATTCCTGACTCGTCTATTAGTGACAATGTCCCTGTCATAGATCTTTCAAAGATTGCTAATGGTAATTACAACGAAATCCTTAATCTTGCCTCTGCTTGCGAGGAATGGGGATTTTTTCAGGTATCAATATTTTTTATTTTTTAATTTCAGGTAGGTCACTTGTCTATTGTAGACACATATCCAAGTTTCTGTTCTAACTCCACTCATATATTACCAATAATTAACGACTCATTTTCTTTAAACTCGTGTAACTAGTATGTACTGTGCAGTAATGGTTTATGGAGCACTAATATAATATGCTCGTAACTTCCGTTCTTTATAGCCAAGTGTCCATATGATCATACTTAGTTACTTGAATGCGCGGAGCCTCTCAGACACTATCCAAGGATCTTTTGCTAATCTTGTTGTCTTTGTTAATTTGCTCGCTAAATTATACAAATAGAAACAGTTTCACAAAGGTGCATGAAACAATAGTTTTTGAGAAGACTAATATCACTATCTTGTCATTTCCCTCGAGAAAATTTGCCCAAAGTTTGGTGGATTTTGTCGTCTACGTACTATGTTGACTTTTATTCATTGGAAAAGGAAATTTTTTTGAAAGAAATTATCTTACAAGTTTTGACAGAAATTGTCTTATAAAAAACATGTTTAAAGCAACTTTATAAAATCAAAATATTGCATAGCCAAAATTTTGAGTTTTAACAATAAATTTTCGGTGTTAATTAGCACGCAAATTCGAAGGATGGTGTACCCGCTCCAAAAAAATGTACACTACGTACATAAAAAATATATATTATATACATAAAAAATGTACACATATATGGAAAATGTACGTCACGTACATGAAAAATATACAAAATATACAAGTAATGTATATTTACAAAGATGCTAAGCTTGTAGCAAAAGAAAATACACGGTTTACTAATGAGTAATGAATGACTGTTTGATTTTAATGTTATATATATGTATGGTATATATATAGGTCATAAACCATGGAGTTGATGCAAGAATACTGGAGAAAACAGAGAAGTTGGCGATGGATTTTTTCATGCAACCTTTGGAGGAAAAACAGAAGTACAAAATGGCGCCAGGAACTGTTCAAGGATATGGTCAAGCTTTTGTTTTCTCTGAGCAACAGAAGCTTGATTGGTGTAACATGTTTGCTCTTGGTATCCAGCCACATTTTATAAGGAATCCAAATCTTTGGCCAGCTAAGCCATTTAACTTCAGGTCTGGTAAACCTTATATTTAAAATTGAGTATCACCCTCAGCTGGCTTACGATGCAATTTCACACGTCTATACATTTGCAGCGAAAGTATTGAGACTTACACAAGAGAGATAAGGAAACTATGCGAGAAGTTAATGAGGTGTATAGCAGTGAGCCTTGGATTGGGAGCTGAAAGATTTGAGGAAATTTTTGGGGAAGCCGTTCAAGCTATAAGGATGAATTACTATCCACCTTGTCCAAGACCAGACCTTGTGTTAGGGCTAAGCCCTCACTCTGACGGAAGTGCGCTTACTATTTTACAACAAAAGCAAGGTAGCTCTGTTGGCCTACAATTGCTCAAAGACGACAAGTGGGTGTCCATCAACCCAATCCCCGGCGCTCTTGTGGTCAATATTGGAGACACCCTTGAAGTAACGATACTCTTTCTCTCTTTCTCTCTTTCTCCTACACGTACACATACTACAATAGTACAATTACCCTCTATTTTGTTTTCATTTTATTGTCTAATTGCATGCTAAAGAGCTTGATAGCAAGTGGTTTGACACTATCTTTTACTGTATGATTCTAAAACCAACACAAAGTAAAGACCAACGGAAGTAAACGCCATGATGAATTCAATGGCCACTAAATGTCAAGGTTGATGACTTGATGTATAGGCCAACCTACCTACGGGAGACAACATGGACCCTCCAGCTTACATTATTTTTAGTCACTACACCAGCCTACTACGTGAAGTTTTTTCTCTCAAAAATTAAATAAAATTAAGTTGTGCTTTTTTTTTACACTTTTAGTTCCACTTGTATGCAAATGGGGTAGGGGCTCAGGCTGAGGTGCCGTTTAATGGTGGCTGCATGCAATTAGATTATTATTTATCCTTTGCTTTAGTTTGATGAAAAGATTTGATTTGGGACTGAATCTTAAGATATTTCTTCCCCCTTTTTTCGTATTCGAGAAATACGAACTTTGATTGATAACTTGGTGTGTAAAGATTAGTATGAGTGTTTGTTTAGGCTCAAATTTGGGGTAGCTAAGTACGACTTAAAAGGCAATTATAGCTTCTAATTGTTGGGCTTAGTTTGTCTTAGTTCTCAATTAGATAGATAGAGTTCAAGAGTTTGATTTATTTTATTTTTCATAAACTATTTTCCGTACATCATTATTCAATTCATTTAATTTATATAGTCAATTTTACTTGTGAGATTTTGAGTTGAAATCTATTTTAGACAGCTTTGACTCATTAAGTCACAAGAGCACATTAGATCTGTGCTCACTATCGCCTCTAATGATGCCTCGATATAGAAATAAAATGAGCATTTATATCCAAATTATTGTTTTTTTTAAAAAAAAAAATTGACGATAAATCCAGACTTCAGATGCTTTGAAGTATAATTAAGGTTCCTTGTTTTTTTTTTCCCTAACAAACTAAATTTGATATATTGTAGGTGCTAACAAATGGAAAATACAAGAGTGTGGAGCATAGAGCCGTGACTAACATGGTCAAAGACAGGCTCTCAATTGTGACATTCTACGCACCAAGCTATGAAGTGGAACTTGGGCCAATGCCAGAGTTTGTGGACGAAAGCAACCCAGTCCAGTACAGACACTATCTTCATGGAGAGTATAGTAAGCATTATGTCACCAACAAGCTACAAGGGAAAAGAACGCTAGATTTTGCCAAACTTGGCACTCACATTTCTGTGTAAACCATAAGTTTCTGGGTTGCTCTAATGAAGATAGAAAAATTAGATTTGTGTTTGAGGAAGACCAGTAGGCGTACTGACTATATAGATTGAACAAATCTAAGTTTGAATGCTATATCTTGTATGTAGTACTTCGTAGAAGCACTTCATAAGATACTAGATCCTTGGAGGTTCTTTTTAGGATCATTTCAAGTGATATGAGGTCTATGAGTTAAATTTTACCAAGGAACTCTATGATAATTAAAGTTGGGAATATGCCGCAATGAACCTCATTCGACTTCGCATGAGCTTGCTTCAGACTTGGTTCGGACTTCTGACAAAGGCTGCTCAAGAAGCCAAGGATAGTGCCCACTTTGATGAAGTTATTTTGATTCTCTTGTTTCTGACATTCGTACAATGAAGATGTGTTTTCTTATGGATTTCTTTTGGTTGATTATCAATTTATCATGCAGGTTGTAAAATTTGCTTCTATGTTTCACAATAAGTAGCTGTAAGAGCGCTAAAATCCTGCCTCGTTTCTTCTTTCTAATGACTGTTGACTGTTTACTCTTTGATGTATTGCAAGTCCACAAGGATATGAAACTATACTATGTTCATTAGAATAACTGCATGTGATAGATAGAAGACTTAGTTAGATCTTTTGAAGACTTTGCCAATCCTTGCTAGTATCATCAAATCTCAAGTAGTACCTACCAGGCTACCATTTGTGGTTGTCATCTTTTCTTTACCAAGCAGATTTTACATCTGGTCATTTCAGATCTTTTACACCCTATCCTTACATAAACGAGTTGCAGACAATCTAAATGTCAGAATCAATGATGTCTCCCTCCAATAAATATTATTAGTGAACCTAAGAGAATGAAAATAATTTGACAAGGAGGATTACTAATTGAGAAGGTTTCTTTCAATCTCCGATTCATACTGATTCCTGACGCTGGTTACATAATAATTTCATCTTCTAAGACTTGGGAAACCCTATACAAATCAAATAGGATGGCGAGGCTTGGAAAGTTGAGATGAGGTGAAGGGATGCCCAATTTCCCGGTATTGAAATTTGTTAGTGATTTCCACTTTAGTGTATTAAGGATTTTAAAGATAATTATTTAATCTTGATTTCGTGTACTCTGATATTTGTAAGTAGCTAGGTGATATTCCGTCTTCCCCCGCAGTCCTACACCCACAAATTAGATGGTACACCCGGGTGTACCATGAGAATGGTACACCTTTAATGTACATAATACTCAATTTTAATGTACTTTATTCAGATTTCTAATATTCCTATCATCGAATTCAATGTACATGTAATTTTTTTCACCTTGTAAACAGTGAAGAATTGAAAAATCAGTTGTATTTATTGCTCTGCATTATAGGTCAGAGAAAAGACATCTCGCTTCTCCAAAATTAAAAATAAATGTTCTATTTGGGGGAAAACTATTTATTTCTCACGTACATTACTCGGCCACATGATGTACATTATTGCATGTGTTTCATTCTATATTGCCTGCGTTTTGGACCGGGTGGACTATCCATACACTGTCCTACACCAAATGTAGGCTTGGCCGAGACCAAGCCCTTCCAATGAACCTAGGGTCATTGGCATCATGGCATGGAATTGGCCGAGAGCAAGCATTCCCAATGAAACTTGGGTCATTGGCAACATGGCAAGGAATGAACCCGGTAAGCTAAGCCAGCGTGTAGATCCAAATTATGCAGGAGTTAAGAGTACCTGCTAACCTAGAACTTGAGCTGTCCTAAAAACACATTAAAAAGAGCAACATGTGGTACATAGTAAGCTGTGGACAGGACAGGTAAACATTGAGTCCAATTGAAACTTGAAAAGACTAATGGAATCTCTATACAAATCAATTTACAGATTGAAATCTTCATATCATCGTCAAGGTCTTGAGGAAAAACCAACTAAAATATACCTACAGTAGTGTATTTTATCTCCTTCAGCAAACCTAGCTTGTTGGAACTGATGCACAAATGGGTGAGCAGTGCCCAAACTAATGTTTACCTCAGAAATCATACTATCTTACTATTCAATCGTAGATGGAATAACTTCATAATCAGGGATCAAAAGTTTATAATTGAGAATCTACATAAGAATTTAACATTGGAGTTTCATTTGTCATATCATATTAAAAAAAAATACTTTGATTCTCATTTCTCCAATCCAAGGAATGCAGGGTTACTTCTGTAGTTATGTGTTTGCTATCAGACAGACTGACAGCCGAATTTCAAGGCATATTCTATGCATCACACAAGCTGTTTAACAATTGATTTGTCTTTCACTTCCAAGTATTTATTTGAAACAAAATGGAGGGGTTTTTACCCGGCCCTGGAGGGAAAGGGAGGGAAAGCCAGCTATGTGAAGAAGGTGAAATTGTGTACCAAACTACCAAAAGGAGTCAATACTCGACAGTGCACGGTATTATCAAGAATTTAAAACAACTGGTTACAAATAAATCTTCCAACCAAAGGAAAGATTTTACACGGTTATTAAACTCAAAAACTTAATTCTATTTGAGATCCCTAATCAACGTTAATGGAATACAGAGTGACTGTTTATTCAAAAATAGTCCAATAAAAACTCTAGACGCTACCCAATACATTTAAAACTAATCGCAAAATATACAAGCCTCACCATGGAACACAAGTTATTCGTGCTTCCTAGGTACAAATAAATGTACACAGGAATGAATCTGCCAGATACCATCCCCTATTGGAAAAGTAGGGGAGTAGGTTAAGTAGGATTTGATGCTCTAAAGCTCAATTATGGATTTGCACCAGAAATCATCTTACCATCAGGCCACAAACTGGTAATTGCAACTAATTTTTAGTATGTTCAATCTCAAGGAGGTCTTAGATTCAGCGCAAAGACGGAAGAGCAATGACTGATAAAAAAAGAAGGGCACTGAAAGCTCAATTGACAGCCAGTCTACCGCACAAAGATTGATAAGCTGCTGTGCAAAGCTTGAACTTCTCCTCTGCAGCAGCCTATCATCCATATGCATGTATAAGTATTATTTTTAGACAAGTCGGTTTCCCTCACTGATTTTGCTCCAAAAATATAAATTCAAGAGGTGAAGTAGAAATGTTCATTACCTTAGTGGAACCAACATGGCGGTCAGGGTGCCATTTTAAGGCACAAGCTCGATACCTGAAGGTAAAATGTCAGATATAACAGTAAAATGGAGTACCTATAAAGAAATAATATTTTTTTTAAAAAAAAGATGCAAAGGAACTCACGCATTTTTAACTTCTTCAAGTTTTAATGGACCAGAAGCACTCAACCCAAGCTCCATCCTATCTGAAGATAAATCTGATTTTCTAGAATCATATCCTGAAGTGTCCTCATATTCATCTTCATCTACATTCTGATGTCTTTGTTTCCAAGATCTCTTATTACTATTAGAATAACGTGATGAGTTTCTCCCATTAGAGTAGTCTTCATTAACAAACGACCAGAAGAATAACCGGTCTCCAAATGCTGATTGAAAGATGGTCTCTATATCATCATCTTCTTCTTCACAAAAACTGTAACCTCCTGTGAACACAAATTAAATAATTTAATGATTGTATTAATTTCAGATTTAAAGCAAAAGAGAGGTTGAGTGAGTTCAATTCAGCAAATTCATACCTCATAAATACTAAGTAGTAAATCACTATATATTAAAGGAACAATATCCAAAAGCCACTAAAATAGGGTGCACAACCCTCAGAATTACTTAGTCAAATACATGAAATACTATGAAGATCCATTGAGGATTCCTCAGTATATAAGCAATCGTCTAGAAAGAAGTAGAACTGATGTCTGGACGGCTTAATCTCTTTGTCCCTGAAAAGATTGCCCAACTGGTTTTAGTCCTTAAGACACCTTTGACCATTAATATCATCAAATACATTTAAATAAAAGCTACGAAAGGTTGATATTATGGGAATAAACATTGAGATGAATCTAACCAAATCTAGATCCCACATGAATTTGTTTTTTCTTATACAATCAGAGAACCTACAGTCAAAGACTATGAAGTATGAACATAATAAAAGGGAAATTCTTATAGGAACGGAGGGAGTAACATCAAACAAGACCCATGTTTTTCAACTTTTTCTCCCACTTCACAAACAAAGGTTTCTATAAATCCTTTGTCTCGTAATTGCATAAACATACAAATAATGTTCATGCTATCACAGCCTACATAAGCATCTCAATTCGCAATCTCTTTCCTTAAATAAGCCCCAACCCTATCAGGTACGCAACCAGAAAAGCAGGTGTAACACAATAAGATGGTCAAACCATGGTCCAGTGTAATGGATAACCTGCCTCTTCAAAAAGTTATCAATGCTGTAATTTCATGTAGCACAACTAGGGCAATATACCATATTCTTGCAGTAGGTCAGAGAATAGTTGCCTAACTGCTTAAAGAAAATGGAATAGGGATGGGACATCAAAAACGGATGATGACCACAGAGGTGGAAAATGCACATGCAATGAAGCAAACATAGATAACTAACATTTCAAGCTGTGAATCTATCCTTACTTTTCCCATTCTTTTTATGTCCCTGAGTATAAGATGGATTCCTTCTTGATCCATTATGAGATTGCCTGAACCATGAAGGGCCCTTCTTTGATGGCTCGTCATCTTGGTCAAAATCAGATTCCCAGCTCTGAAAAAACACAATGGCAGCAGGAACTAAGGAAACAGCCAGTGCTCGCAGCCAGCAAAATTTAAGTTCACATATAGAAGCAAAAGCAACATGCACATGTAGAGCACTATAAATCCTTATAATCA
The DNA here is from genome assembly GCA_026401315.1 of Dysphania ambrosioides. NCBI lineage: Eukaryota > Viridiplantae > Streptophyta > Magnoliopsida > Caryophyllales > Amaranthaceae > Dysphania > Dysphania ambrosioides. The sequence goes on from CM048661.1 coordinate 10,972,858, forward strand.
AAACTAAGTTGCAACCAAAAAATCACTACTCACCCATCACTCACAACAAAAAAGACAAGAACAAATAAAGCCACGACTGTAGTTAAAAGTACAACAAATAACTCAGAAGTGACAAGGGACTGATAAAAATATATCAAGTAGATTGTATAAACTAATAAAATCGTATATTAAGGAGCAAAAGAAAATATTTCCAGACAACAGTTTAGAATTAGGTTATTGTTAGCTTTTGAAAGACAGGGAAACTCTCCAGCCCAATCCCCTCCCTCCCTGGGTCCATATCCAACCAAGATGGAGAGCCATGAAGAGTGAAGCCGCAACCACATAGAGTGCTATAAAAAGATTGAAGCCCCAGTGAACAAATAACTAGTCAGGTAGCAAATACATATATACAAATCTCCGAGGACATGTTTGTCATTTCTTGTAATAATTGTAAAAATGTTCAAACCCCTAAGCAAGGATATTATTCTATACATAACTCCTATGAAAAGACATTAAAAATACCACCCCAAGTATAACTATGTTGACACAACTACCCACTAATGGACCAAAAATCAACGTCTGCAGAGCGCCCTTTTGATTATCTTCCTCTAACTGACTGTTGATGTATTTTCCCAATATGCCCTTAATCCCAAGCCTAGTGTATAGATAAACATAAGGGGCTTAATTTTGGGTTGAATCTAGATTATTGGGACATCCTTAATGGCTTTAGTAGAGTTTTTATTCCCAGGTCACATTATTTGACGTGCTAGATCCAATTATTTCTTTAATTCTCTTATTCCCACCCTTTGGATTACCATTTTAACAATATTACTTTGGTCTTGGTAATAATAAGAAGTAATTATCTTTGAACATAAAGGAAAAAACTCCCAGCCCCAACAAGTGAGCAGTAGCACCTTACACAAATTCTACCAAGTCATTTAATCCAAAACGAGCAAAACAAATTGAACATTCGCTAAAAGCACATAACTTTCCACTTACAAGCAAGCAAAATAATAACACTCAATCTCATCCCAACAAACGATACTCGGCTGCTAAATGTAAGTATACCATCAAACTCTACCTGAAATAGGTGTTCAACATATGCATTTGCATTCCGCATTAAATTCTGCTTGAAATGGTTCCGTCTATAACCAGACCTTCGGCCACTGTTACTGTTATTGTATCTCTACATTCCAACAAATAAAAATGTAAAACCATCACATATCATACGAATATCACATCAAATGGCAAAACAAATAAAGTTTCCGAAATTTTCCTATGGTCTAAGTATAATACAATCAATATTCTTTTACACATTTAGCAACATTAATTCCAAGTCAAAATCTCAAATACCTCCTCCATCACATATATACGACACCAACAAATTCAAAAACACAATTCAAACCAAAAAATTTCTATATTATAATATTTCATACACCAATTATTATATATAACATATAGTTTGAGATAATTCATGAAATACATACCCAATTCAAATCAATGAAAAAACCAGTTAAATCTTGTAAATTGAGAACTAAATTTTGCTCAACAAACCCAAGTCAACACAAAACTCTTAAATATTCTTCAGCTCATAATTAATTAATTAATTCAATAAAACACAATTGAAATCCAAAATACATGACCATTCTTATATATAACATAAAGTCTGATATAATTTTTGATATACATACCCAATCAAATCTTGTAAAATATGAACATAATTTTCTCAACCAACCCAATTCAACCCAAAACTTGCTAATATTCTTCAGTTCATAATTGACTAGTTAACTACTTAATTAATTGAATGAATGAAACCCACATAGATTTGGTATATGAGGAACAGACCAAAAAAATTTTTTAAAAAAAATTGATTTTTGAGAGGATTGAGTGGCTTACAGCAGTCCAGGGATTGCGGCGACCTCGTTCAAGAGTTGTTGTGGAATGGAAGAGAGCGGATTTGATGTGAAAGAAGCTGGATTGTGGGTTTTTAAGAGCAGATTTGATTGATGCATTCATGAATTTAGTTTTTTGGGAAAATGGGAGGTAAAAAATTGTATAGAGTATAGAGGATGTGAAACAGGGAGAACGTTCAAGGGTTGCAACTTGTTAGGAGGTGTGGTGAGGCGGAGACGACGGTAGCTTCAACATAAACTGTTGGAATTTGGAAAATGATAATTAGAGTGAGTGGGTTAAGTCGGCTAACTTAGCCTGTATACATGACCACGGTGTGCCTACATGGCTGTTCATGCAGGGTTATATGATATAGCAATATAAATGTGGTTAATAAACTTGTCATGCTAAATGACCTTTAATGTTATGTATTATTTTTTTATAAATCATAATTATTATTAGGTTTATAGTTAATTTTAATCAATTATTTTTAACTTTATACTCCTCAAACGATTGGTAACCAAAATTATTAAAAGAAATAATTAATTATTACTAAACCTTAATTTTACTGTTAATGATAAGTAATATTATTACCAAATTATTTCTTTCTCAAAAAATGTATGCAATTATAAAAAATTATTTAATTTATTTAAAATTAAAAAGCTATTAATTAATAATTAATTGGTTCAATTATTCATTATATTTTTAATTATGAATAAATCATTAATTAATAATAATTGCTAATGTCTAATTATTATTTATTATTTATGTTAATAGTATACTCCTTTCGTTCTTTTTTGCTCTTTCCGTATTCCCCATCTGAAAATTTCAAAAATATCTTTCCATATAAAATCATTATATTTCAGTCTAATTTAATATGACTAAAATAACCTCAATTGAATAAAATTATTGAAAAAAATAATATCAGTATCCGCTTGAACTACTGAAAATACCCTTTACTAACCCTAAAAATTTTCACCAACATTTACTCCTAAATAACTCAGTTACAGATTTCCATTAATATTTAATGCATGCCCTACTTATAGCTTCTTTTCAAGGAAATTGAATTTCCTTTTCAAATTATTTTAAATTTATTTTCAAGAATCTTATCCATATTTTTACTCATGTCTTAGTTTCTTCCCTGATTCTAAATAGGAAAATAAAAAAAAAAATAGGAGGGAGTATTGCCTAAATATTAAAAAAGTATTAATAACTCAATTAATAATTTTAAAAAATAATTTTTATTATTAACAAATTATTTATTAACTATTTTTTGTTGCTAATTATTAATTAGTTTCTATTATTGTTATTTTTAAGTATTAATAAAATATTAATTATTACAAAGCCTTAATATTAATAATAATGAATATTATTAAAAATTACATAAGGATTATTAAAAAGTATATTCACAAATTATTTATTATTAGCTCAATTAATAATTAACTTTATTATTAAATAGCTAAATTATTAAGTAGTTATATATCAAGTACTTAATCTTTAGTATTAACTACTTAATGATTTAGCCAATGTCGTCCCTGAGCCTAGGCGAGGGGTGCGACTGCCTAGGCTCATGGCTCGAAAGGGCCCAAAAATAATTAAATAAATTATAATTAAATAAATTTTAAAAAAGTCTTAACTAAAATTTTAATGATAATTACTTAAAGTATTTATGAAATTCAGTTTATGAAATCTTATAATGAATAAATTTAGTCTCTTGTCAATCTTATTGTGTCATATTATACATATATTTCAAATTTAAGATTTTTATTTTCAGTTTTTTGATAAAATACAATCAAAATTTTATCTTAGTGGATATTATGTATAATGATAATGGTAGGTTTGTATGTAGTAAAATATTGGGTATTAAAATAAATAATGTGTACTAGATGTATGATCTGGCAATAAAGTTGGGTTTTCGAATTTTGCAACTTTATGATTTGATGAATATACCTTTAATATTCAATAAGACACCCAAATATTGGAGGTTATAAGTATTCTATTAACACTTATTTAAAAATATCATCATTATTCTACTCTATTTGATAAGTTTGCTTCTAAATAAATATTATTTCATTAGTAGACCTTGTGTATACTTTTTTTTAATAATTTTTTCTAATGGTTAAATTATTCTACGGATGAAATTAGTAGTATAAAATAAAATAATCATATTATATATAACAATGTATTTATTACCCGAAATTGACAAGGGAAAATTTTACGTGTTGAACATAAGGGGCCCATGAATATTATTATGCCTAAAAACTCAAAAATGTCATGACCGATACTGAATTTAGCTATTTAATAATAAACCAATTTTTAAAAAATAAATAATGATTTAGCTATTAAATAAATTTTAAGTGTGATCATGCATCTCACATTACTGCCAAATCAATGGCGACAAACTAAATATAAGGCTCAGCACTTGATGACTTGAACCTTAGACTAGAACGTAACCGATCTCTTCCTAACCTTTCAAACTCAGCTACATATTCACCTTATAAATCCCAATAGTTGGCAATGAGTTCCTCTCTACTATCCCATGGCCGTTTCTCGAAAGACTTTCCCATAATATTGCGCTTCTCATTTATTGATCCATCTTCAAGTTTGTTATCTGGGAAGTTGCCCGGAAGCATCTTACTACCTGCTCCATCAACACCATCGAACAAGAAGCTCCTCAGCACATCCGGTGAAATAGAATATCACTTAAAATATTGTCCAAGTTGACATCATATGGACAAGGATTAGAGAAAAGCCCATAAGTTCAAGATTTATACTCTTGCTTTGCTTCCCCAATCAACCTCTTCAGCATTGAATCACTCTTGCGTTGGGTCTCAAGTGTCAGGCTAATTTTACACATTAACTAGTAAAGGTGGAATCTAGTATTAAATAGGTAGTTTCTAATCTGCTACGGAATCACTTGTTAATGTAACTTATGGATGTTCAGTGACTTCTGTCAAAGAACTTCCTTACAAGTATTTGGAATTCATGCGACTCTGTCAGGAAAGTTCAATGTCAGAATCCATTTTAATGCTTAGTTACCCCCTAAATTTCTCCTTCTCTTCATGTACTTTTATTGTTACTCCACTCAATACCAGATGATAAATAAGGACAGAATATATGAAGAAAAACATTAAGTTGAAGATATAGTTGCAATAGCATGAAGTTTAGGATGGAATCAATCACAAACTTTCTACATACCCACTCTAACCAGACTGACCCATGGACTGTAGGCCTGTAAGGTGTGTTTAGTTTGGAAATAAATATGTAGAATAATATGCTTTCTGTTGAAACATATTAATTTACATATATATTTGAGTTGCAGTAGTCTTCTCCGCTCCCTGCATCAAGTCAAGCTATGTCTGCAAATTAGCCCGTGTAGAACTTCCGATACTGGTATCCTGTAGAGTTGAATAATTTAAAATCTATTTTTCAAATGAATTCCTCAACTAACCCTTGAATTCCCACCTCTTCTGAGTCCTTGCGGAATTCGAATTTATTAAATCATTGCCATCCCTTTCCTCGAGCAACTTTTTACTGTTATTCACCAATATGATAAGATCTCCAGTAATGAAAGGACATAGCTTAGAAGGTTGGATCACAAGTGACAAAATCACAACTGATACACCCACCAACAAGTCCAAAGATTGAAAGTAACTACTGTCTACAGTCCAAGAATCAGCTAAATTCTCCTTACATGACTATGAGTCCAACTTCCAAGACAGATAATCCAAGTAAAAGACAAAACAGAGAAAGCATACCGAATAATGTATAATACTGATTTAACTTTTAAGAAGCACTTGTAACTTGATTTTATTATTATCTTCAAAGCAGCACAAGCCTTAAACGAGTCCACAAAGTAATTACCTTTGCTGTTATTTCATGCAAGATATCATTGCATGTGAATCAAGTCCACAAGCTAGTATGCGCCTTGTAGTAGTCGCTGAATGCGTTAAATAAAATGTCATGCTTGTCTCACATTCTCCTCAAAATTGACTCAATTTGTGTAGTTATAGTATTATAAGAGTTCATGAAAAAAAAAAAATACACGGACTGAGTTTTGATGATCTTTGGGAAATATTTTGGAAAGGCCTGTATGAAAGCCTATGTTGCTTTAATTCCCTCTTTTGCTGGGGGTTTGATTTTTTTCAAGAAATTGGTTGATTCTTTTAGTTATGTGGATATATGGAAATGCTTCATCAATATGAGTTTATTATGTTTTTGTTATTCAAGTTAATAAATATGTGAATTTTCTAACAGGATGTTCAAAGACTGATCCGACCATGAAGGTAGGGTACTTGAGGAATCAGAGGCATAGTTTTATGCATGGTAGTAAGGAGCTCTAACCTTGAGACCCTTTTGGCTCTCACTCTAAATCTTTGAGAGGGGTTGTATTCTGGTCCAATCATCTCCTGATTATAGTAGGGTGTTTTTGTAGACGTACTGTTTTGGCTCAGTATTTTGACCATGAAGTCAAGTATACATTGTCGTAGAAATTGTGGGTTGTAGAGATGAGTTGTATATTTTCTTTTCCTGTCAAGAATCAGGGTCCAATGCATTTCTTATTCCCAGGACTCCCATTTGAGACATTGGATGGATAGATAGAGTCCAGTTACGTTACATTCATACGTCATGCCTACTTACCTGTCACTCTTTGAGTCTTTGGTGTCAGCCGCTTTTATGTGATGAGAAATGTATTATTTTTCTGCTTCCTTCTCTCTTACTACATCTGAAACTCACTAAATTAGTTGTTTACAGGTGATGACAATTATGTGATCTTCATATCAGGCTTAGGTGTTGGGAATAACACCTCGAACCCTCTCCAGTATCAGCTGCTTGTGGATCATATAACTGGCCATTTAGGGGACGAAAAGGTCTTTCTTGTTTGTACCTTACCTTGCATCAGTTATCCCTTTAGAATTATAGACTAATCATTGTTTTTAAAGCTGTGCAGGAAGAGGAAATTGCTGCAGAGATAGTCCCTGTAGTAATTACTGGAAATTCGGTAGAATTTGCCAGAGGACTATTTAATGGACAGGTAATGTATCATTGGGAGGCAGTTGTTGCCTCATTTCTGCATTTCCTGCACATCTTTGCCTGTCTATTATGGTTTATTCATATCTGAGGCTTGCTGCTTTTATGTTTCTGGTATTATTTGGCATATCTGAAGGTCGAGCACACAATTCAGTGACATGCTGTAATAAACTAGCCTAGGGAGAGGGTCACTTTTGGTATTCCAATGTAATCTAGTTGTGAGGTAGCTTGAGGAATCAGTTGAGAAGTGGTAGAGTTGAGAGAGAAGATCAGCGAGGGAAATCATCAGAGAAGTGAGGAGTTCATTTTGTTCTGTTGTAACTTGTAGTTATGGGAATGTTCAGCCACTTGAAGAACTGGAAAGTTAGCTTCCATTTGATGATATAATAGCATCAAATATTTCAAATTACGATCAATTATTTATTTCTCTATATTTCTCTTCTTCCCCAATTCTACTTTTCTGATGTTCCAGTCCATTAGACTTTACACATGCAAAACCAATTTCACAACTAAGGTTTTCCAGAGCTAGCCCCTTTTTCCATACAAGTAATATCATAAATTGACATTTTATTAGATCAGGGGTCCACTTTAGGGGCATTGTTTTCCTAATATTTCCTCCATATCATTGCAGGGCTGGAATTCTATTATGTATCATTCACATGGCACCTATCTGAATTCTGGTTGTAATGATTCTCTTGTATGCTGAAAAATAATAGTTATTTATTTATTCATTCATTCATGTTAGGGGGTTAGGATGGCTAGGAGGAGGTGAAAGGGAGGATAAAGTTGTGCTCCTGAAAAATGGGATCCTTATAAGTTTTTTTTTTTTTAATTCAGAAGAAGAGAACTCCAAAGTTAACAGAAACACATACTAGGCAGATGTTATCCTAGGGATGGCTACTCCCCTGGCATCATCCTCTAAGATTACAAATAAATTTGCAGGAGCAATATTCAAAATCTCAATCCCGGTTTGTTGCACAACCCCTCTATTGGCCAACCAATCTGCCGCCCGATTTCCTTCTCTATAGATACGGTGTATATGAGTAGCCAATCTGCCGTGTTAATCATTGATCGACATAGCATCACCAGGTGTGTACATTCTCCATGATCATTATCAGTGTTTAGTATTGCTTGGATGCATGAGAGATTGTCCATTTGAATGATCAACTTAGTAATACTCAGGTCCTTAGCCAAAGCCAGCCCTTTGCTTAATGCCAGAAGCTCAGCTCTGAAGGAATTGGTTATCCCAAAATTGGCCGAAAGCCCTGCTATCATGCCGGCCATCATGATCACGAATTATCGCTCCGCCCCCAGCTGGACCCGGGTTGCCATTTGCTGCTCCATCAGTGCATAAAGAGAACCAACCATCTGGAGGGGGGTTCCAACCATCTGTGTATGCAGAACTTGGGATCAAAGGATCAATCTAAGCTGTCTGAACCATTTAAAGAGCTGGATATCTTGTTGACTCAGGATCAAACTAAGCTATCTGCAGAACATTTGCTTAATGTAAGATGAAGTTTCATGTCATTTTTCTTTTCTGTAGAGATTCTGAGGCCAATGTGACATTTCAATTTGAATGTAGACTGCTGCTGGTGTACTGTGGATATCATGCCTTTTATTTCTTCTTGGCATTGTTTTTCTTTCCAGCCTCTAAATAGGATGCCTATTTACCGGGTCTTCAGCTTATAACACCTTTAGGTCTTGTAAACATTCCTTTGAGCTTCACATCAGGTTAATGTTTTACCCATTATACATTTTCATGGGTTTCCAAAAATGGACGCATACTTACCAATGGGCTACCTTCAGATTTCTTGGTACTACAAGCCATAACATTGATGATCTTAAAAAGTCTTATAATGGAATTGGAAATGTATGATATTCAAAAAAATTTGCTGAAATTAATCGAGTAAAAATAGAAAGGAACTTGCAAAAGGAACACGAGAGATTTTTGCTTGTAAACCTTTTGTACTCAACTAAAAGGTAAAACTACGAGCCATTCGGGATCTTTAAACTTTCTTTACTAATAGGTCAATCCTAATTACAACCTATTAGAAACTCTTTTGACTCAAAATATCATTTACACTCGTGTTATTTTCCCCTTTAGACTTAACTTTGTCTTTATATTGTCACTCAACCTTACCCCTTTATATAACTTAGTACTAAAAACTCAAAGATTACAACTTGAAATATACTATGATTTAACCAATTGAAATATGTGTTTCAAGTCTTTTTGTAAACTGACTTAAAGAGGCGATTATGTCCATGTGCAAGGTGCTCGAAGGCACAAGGCCCTCAAATTTGAGGAGCCTTAAGATTCAGATATATTTATAATAGTTTTGTATAATAATATAAAAGTGTAATTGGAGCAGTAGTTTGAATATTTATGTTCTACCTGAGAGGTCTTAAGTTTAAGCCTAACATGAATTTTTTTTATCAAATAAAAATTGGTATTTAATTTATTGAACAGAGGTCCAATTTTGACAAGTTAAACATGACTCCATAAATAATATGCAATTGTTGCCCCGAACTACCTTGCCGACTTAACAAAATTTTCACTCAAAAATATGTAATGCAAAACGTCAGTTGTGTAGCATGAGATAACAAACTATTTAATTTATAATTTATAGAAATTTAGAGCTAATCTACTACTTCACGTGCTTCCTTAGATTAAGGAAAGACATCCCTACTAACTACTAAGTAAGAATTCTTGTTGACCTCGTCAATCAAATAGAAGTAGAATTAATGTCAAACAAGTTTCATAGAAAAAGGTTGCATGGACAAGCTTGATCAAAATGGTTTATTAAAAAAATTAACATCCAATAACTAAGTGGAGAAAATTTAGGAAGCTCAAAAGCGTGTTTTAATAAAACACTTCTGAATTTATATTTTTAAAATTCATATTTATAATATTTTCCTAATTCAGGAAACTCTACTTAGTCTTCATGAATCCTTGTCTTAAAGCTTTCATTTAGTTGCTTCAATTTTAGTCCCTATTTCGAACCTTGAATAATAACATTTGCTCTTCTTGTGTATTGATTCCACATGCCTTTAAGTATTTTGATTTATTATACTTTAGGAAATACCCTTATTCCTGCTCCAAACCTTGTTTCGTGAGCCTTCTCACACTTAGAGAATAATCATCAAATAAGATTTCATTCCAATCATCACCAATACAAAATAACAAAAAGTATTCAATAACTAAACATGTTTATGTGGGATCTTGATAGACGTGTCTCAATGTATATTATATAAATATCAACTTTTTATACTTTTCACAAACACTTAATTATAATTATGTTTTAAATTTTCATCCGCATCTGTGCCAAAAGTAAATTAAAAGAATAAAAAGAAACAGATGAGTATAATTTAAATATGGACCTTAAAAGTCTATACGTAATCAAATTCTCTATTATCTTGGTCATTATGTTGACCGGAACGCTTATGTTATGGGGTGAAATTTTCGCAGTTAGAATCTTGTCACAAAAATTCTGCCTGTTCTCTCATCAAGGCAACACATTACAAATTCCACTGTTTGAAGGGAATGTGTGCCTCTATTGACATCTTTTTATAGCCAGTAGCTAGTAGTCATTTTTGATTTGAAGAACTAACCACTTTCTCGACTAACTCATGAGGAGTTTTAAATTCGTTGCCTTGTTGAAATAATGGTTTGAAGGGCACGGTACTGGTGGAGTAATATTGTTTTATTCTATCATCTAAAACTCCTAACTGTGGTTCATTAGGGTAATTCTAATTAGAAACACATTACATACCCATATATTTTTATTTTTATTTTATGTTTTTGACTTTATTAGCTTTATCAATATAATCTTAAAGATTCCCTCAGTTAAAAAAAATTATTGATCTTATAGTTTATATGAAGTGTAGAGAAAAATGTTGCCAGAATGTATACTTTGAAGGATGGACGTAAAAGGGCCCTTTTTTATTTTCTGTTAACCACATGTTGGCAAAACTTTAATCCTAGCATCAACAAATTTATCTTGGGTGCGTGTTACTTGCATCATCCTCATGTTATCCTTTTCATCATCTTGGCTTTTGTGCCATAAACACTTTCTTCTATGCAATTTCATTTATGTAAAAGTCTTTGAATCCCAAAATTTCTTTCATTTTTTTCATGTTTGTACGGTTCAGAAAGTTATTTCTCAACCTTTAGCAGTCTAAACTCCTGTTATTCATAAAGACTGAGGTTAAAAAGAACATAGTCAATAATTAGTCTAATGGGTCTATTTCTTAAACAATCATGTTTTATTATTGGGTCTTTAAGGCTCAAGTCAGGTCAATAATGGGTCAATAGTTTTCAAGACTTTTAGACACTATCAGAAAATGTATTATTTCTACATATTTACCGATGGTTCACTACCAAAGATTGGAAGTGATACATGTAAGCTATAACCTTTATAGATAAAAATTATACTCTCTTTAGACGGTCCGACCCAACTCGGCCCGTCATGTATCTCCTTTTACCCGGACCGTTTAACGTCTCTTTTGGCTCGATTCGGCCTGTTTTGCATATAACTCATCCTGACCCAATGTACAGGTCTAGTTGTATTAGCCTCATTGTTGTGCACCTAGCAGCAAAGGTCAAACTTCTTATCTTATGTAGAATCTCTAAAGTGTCTTCGCTAGTGTTTTGCACCGCGTGGTCCATGTACACTTTTACTCTCTAGTTTCTTTTCTTTTTTTGCTAAGTACAAAAAATAGCTTTTTTAAAATACAATGAAAAAATTTTGGAAAGACAATCCTAAATGAAAAATCTTTAGAGGAACAACCTTAAATGAAAAATATTTAAGGAAATAGGGCAATATTTGATGATGGACCAAAATGGAAAATGGGGAAAAAAGGTGACGGAGGAAGTAGTTGTAGATTATCTTATCATCTTATGCGGTAGCATTATGTATGTTAGTTTTAGTTATTTGTAGGGGTGTTCATAACTAGGTATCCGGGTTTTCAGGTACTCGATAGATCAGGTACCTGCTTTTATGGGTAGTTTGAAAATCGACTCATGACCCGATTCGGTTTAAACAAGTATCTGCTTAAATCGGGTCTGGTCACAGGGTACCTGCTTAACGGGTACCTGCTTAAACCAGGTCGGGTAATAAGGTACTTGAATGAAACCCTACTAAAAAAGCAAAACTAGATTTGAAAAAAAAATTATTTTAGGTATCCAGATACTCGATTACTTTTTTTATCCGGCCCATGATCCGTCCCGAGTACCCTTTTTTTACAGGGTTAGGTACCTGACTCGAAAAATCAAATTCATTTTTTTAAAAAAAAACACGACTATTTATTTTCGAGTCATCAGGTAATCGGGTCGGATCGAATAGTTTTGAACACCCCTATTTATTTGGGCGAGGTAGTCAAAGATGTTTTTGCTACAGATTTCCTGTTATCACAATGTGTTACTATTATAGAAGCCTTACGCCCTTTCGTCTATGGTGGTTCTTAGCCAGGAACGAGAATTTAACTTAAACATTGAATGATCGTCATTATGCTCATCCTCGGCCGAGAGAGATTTGTCATCCAAAGAGTAAGACTAACGTATATAGCATGAAAATCCATGATGGATATTCACATTGACATAAATTTGAACAAAATTTAATTCAGTGTGTGATGTCTTGCACGAGAGAAATTTTGTCATCCAAAGAGTAATAAAGAGGTAAAAATTAAAAAAATATAGGGTATAAATTGCAGGCTTGTGTAGCACTGTAGCATAATGGTAAGTACACTACACAAGACATAACCACCCTATTGTAGGAGAATTTTAAGGACAATAGCCTTGAATGAAAATAGGAGTATATTCGCATCTTTTTCCACAATTTCATGTGGAGAGAAACAGTCAAGCAAAGTACATAATTTGTACATCTATACCAAAGTTGAGGCTTATCATGTGACACTGATAGGAGTATTTAGCTATGTAATCTGACTTCTGAAATGTCACACTTCTTACTTCTCGTGTTGATCACTTTATTTCATATCACTACATTTACATGTCACTTCACTTATACTCTTTTTTTTATTATTTGTTTTTATGCACTCTTATCTTTACATACTTTGTCAAAGATTAAATTCGTTCCTAGTATCCTTTTTGGTTATACACTTATACTTGTGAAAATCTATTTGGTAAGTTTTTAGAATTTTGATTGAGTTCACTTTTAAATGTTTTATTGTCTTCTTTTAATTATATTTTAGTTGACTGTGTATTTAATTTAATTATATAATATCAGAAACAGTTTTAATATGGATTCAGCTGAATCTATACTAAAACTCAAACGAAATTGATTTTTTTTTAAAATGACTTATATACAATTTGTAACATTTTTATACATATGTGCAATCCTTATCTCAGTGGTAAAGTCTATTAAAACTACATACAAAAGTTCATGGGTTTTAATCTTCTTGATCTCATAGACTCCATCCCTAAAGATGTTAGAGATGCTTCCAAGGTTTTCATGCATAAGCATTATAACCGTCATAAAAGTTTGATGACATTGTTTAGCCCTATATATGTATGGACGGAGAAGTGGGAAAAAAGTTTAGTCCGTTCTTTTCTTTTTATGTAAAAAGAACAAGTTGGATTTATTGTCTATTTGTACTTTATTTGTGTAATTTACTTTTTACTATTAGATCTACTACTTATCTTTTATGGAAATTGAAAGTAGTGTTGTAATATAAAATTATGCCTTATAATAAAGTTTTTCTATCTCCTAAAGATCAACTCAAATCAGTAATTCTAATATTTCTAAATGTGCATTCACTATAATCTTTTTCCTTAATGGAAAAGGTCAATCTACTTTGTCTAAACTTGTTAACAATCTCTCAAATCTTATGATAGTCACATGTCAAGAAAAATCTTATAAAACTACCAATACAAAAGTAGCTAATGGCGCAACTAATTTTAGTGGTAGTTTGTTTGACATATATAGATTTGAACAAGTAGAAAAGTACTTGTATGTGGTAATGACAAATTTTTCCTATTGTTTTGTAGACAAACATGTAAGAAGTACATATTACAACAAAGAAAAGTTTTTGTTTCTCATTTGTTACAAGTTTTCAGCTAACACACAAAGAAAGAAATTCCGTGGGGAAGAAAAAGATATGGTCAACTATTGGAAGTTTTACTTACCCTTTGTCCTAATTCTACCAATTAAGAAAAAGAAGTAAATACACTCTATCAACACTTGTCATTAAGTTCTTCTTGGCCTTGGTATTTGGGCTAAAGGTCTTGAATAGAAAACCTATCAACTCGTGCGTTGCCTCGGTCATCCATAGAAGCTATGCGTTATCATATCGTTGTCAAGTAGAAGGTGGCACTTTTATGATGGATAAACTAAGATAAATAACGACCATGAAAATTGAAAAGTGTACGAAATAGTATAGATTTCCTAAACTTCATATTAAAATAGTAATGATCAATTGAAAAATATTTTGGTACATAAAAAAGTTAATTTTTTACTTTGTTCTTCTTAACTTATTTTATTTTAGTTTATTATGTTTAGACTTATTTTTGCTAAAATAAGTCATAACACACCTTATTAGTTTATTTTGTCTAGACTTATTTTTGTTCATAACACATTTCTATTTATCATTTGAATTATTAACTTTAAGTGAATTTAAAATATTTTGTATACGTGAAATGAATAGGGCCTAAAAAAGTCTACTCGAATAGGATACGATACACTAAATAATATTATATATCAAATCTGATGAAAAATTAAATAAAAGCTACTTCTAACTATTAAAGTCTGAAAGTCGTGTATAAATTTTAAATATAAAGTATACTCTGAAATTTCTTAAAATGTTGTTAGGTTTCGATTTTTTTGTATATTTACATTTCAATTTTACCTTCTTATTCACAATACAATAAAAAATTCTCAATAATCTCACCTTGCTTTTACTTTTTCTCAGCTCATTTTTGTTGGGGATTGGTTCGCTATGACAAAATGGCTTATCCACATTTCATATTATTTTTTTACCAAGGTGCTCCATATTGTTGTATAAAGGGGATCGGATTATCAACAATATGGTTGACAAAATGCAACAGAGCATATGAGGAAGCTACGTACTAAAGCTGCTCCCCAATCTTTTGCAGTTCTAATTCACAAGTGACTTGTGTGTTAGGCTAATAGTTTCTGAAAGGAACATGCCCCTACCGCAATGCTTACTTTCATGCATGATTTCAACAACCCATATTAAGTTTGCTATGCCCACAATTCACCTACTTCTTGCTTCTAGTATGCTTCCCAATACCCATTACTAATTTAATACTTCCCTTGGTCGTCCCATATTTTAGACTTCACATTTATCGATATTCGTTATCAACTTATCATATGATGTACGGAGTATGTTCTAAAAAGTATTCCTATTGTAATTTCAGTGAATTTTTCTTTATATTTCCCCTTCTTTAAACCTCTATTTTAGGCTTTTGTCCATGAATAATGCCTAACACATTATTTACGAAGTCACTCTCATAATATAGTTGAAGAGTGCATCTTTCCCACCAGCTCTTGATCAATATTTACATCACTTTTTTTATCACTTTTTTTATAACACTTTTATCGTTAACAGGTGTCGATTTACTAACAATTCAGTTGAATAATCATTTGTTTTCGAATTAGTATTTGGGGTGAAAGTTGGGTTTTTGATTTGAATTAGAGCCAAATACGAACCCCAATAATATTCAGTTTTTATTTTTTTAATTCACTCTAAACTGTTCAAAGTTTGGATCCAATCCAAACCAATGTAATTTTGGCTAGTTTGAATCCAAATTAAAATTCAAAACTTTTTTGCCCAATTATTGGGTCAACTATTTTTACTTAATTGTATATTTTAATAAGTTAAAAAGTGATCCACAAAGTTAAATAGTTTAAATATTACATGTCAAAAAAAAAACACAAAATATTCAATTATACTAGGCCTATGATATCTTATTTTCAATTATAGTATATTCAATCATAGATGTCAAAAACTCTACGTTGGCCTAATATATTGTAGCCTGGCATATAATTCGATTTTATTTGATTTATTTGGATCCAAAATTCAATTTTTTTTAAATTCAATCTAATCTAATCGAATTATAAAAAAATTTAATTCGAATTGTTCACTCTGTACAATTTAGATAGGATTATAATTTTTATTCAAATAAATTTCACCCCTAATTAGCCATCATACAAAGCATATTAGACAGAAAGAGTAATTCGTTCGATTTTCCCTTTGGGATATCCAAATTTGTGGACAAGATAAATACTACTAATCTATCAAAGAGTCATTGCTTTATCAGAATATATATTGGTTATTAGCCGGAGGGATTAGCTCTTTGGGGCTTGTTATTTACTGCCTCATTTTTTATCACCTCGTCCCCTGCATTTACTAGAATACCCCTCACCCTTATATTTTTAACCCTCAAATAATAACTAAGAATACTACATTTAAATAATTATAAATAATAATTAAGAACAATAATATTATAATTGAAAATTATAATAATAATTTCCGATCATTCTAAATTTGTCTTTAAAAAAAGGGAGTCTTCTAAAAAATTCGACCAGCCCTAGGGGAGTCGTACAAAATTTCCAGCTAGCCCTAGTGCTGATTGGAATTCTTAGACGGTCCCCCCTTCGGCTGGCCAAATTTTTAAAATGGCTTACCCATCGGTGATATGATTTCTCGACTTTTACCTGTACGTGTTGACGACTTTTCCACAGCTTTGGTTATTTTTCGACGTCAATTAGGGTGGTGGTTGGTCGAAAACCGGTGAGGTTGGTGGTAGTTGGCCGGAAACCAGCGAGATGATCCACCGATACAAGGTGCTATAGGTAATTGAAGGCGGGGCGGGGTGAATTGCAGGGATTGACGGAGTGCGAAGTGGAAAATTAGAGATTAAGTGTGAATAAGATTTAAAAAGTGTAAGGGCAAAGTAGTAAATTTAAAAGACGATTGAAGTAAAAGTGAGACGAAACAGCACTATGCTTTTCTTTGGAGATGTCCAAGTTAGGACAGAAAAAATACCACTACTAGACTCGGTGTCATTATTGTTTTGTCATAGTATATTGGGTAAGACCGTAAGATGATGTCCATATAATCCGAGACAGAAGGAGCATTATCATTCCATGAGAGTGCCATTTGCATTGTTTTACATATTTTTTTTTTTTTTGCTCTCCGACATGCATCTTTTATGACAAGCTTTCAGGCATTTTTCTTTTTGGCAAATATATTTTTTTTAATTAAGAAGCAATAATAACTCTCACTTTCTATACTTAACGTTTGTTACCATTTTATCTTAAGTACATTTTGACTAAAATGATAACAAGGCCTTAATAACATCTTTATAAGTAAAGGCCTTTATACAAATGAGAAAGGAGTAAAATATATTTTCTTTTTTTTATTATTTGTCCTAAACTAGTACTTCACTTTTATTTTGGCTAAGGTTTCACTATTATTTAAATTCATGTATTTCTTATAACCAAAAAGTTGTGTTCCCACCCGTTCTCATATTTAATTAAAAAAAATTACTCAACTAATCTCACATCATAGATTCATAGTACATCTACTTTTTTAAATTAAAAATATGCTCCACTAATACTTTTCACACCTATTTTTTCAATAAATTAACAATAGATAAACCAACAATCACATATCATTTAAAACTATGTGTTTTGAATTCTGATAAGTGCAAAAACTAATGATTTGAGAAGAGCGGAATCATATTGATTCAAAAATATTTTCATATTGATTGATACAAAGTGGAGTTGATAAACATAAAATTAGTGTGTTTTTTTATTTGTGAGTTTATTTTGAAGCGTCTAATGTTTTATGACTCCAATATTATTTGACCCTATTTGTTATTTAACTACTTCGTATTTTGGAAGGTTTTATTAGAATGAAAATATATTTAAGTATAATCTTACACTTAGCTGCTTAATAATGATTACAAGTCTACAACTTCAAGTCAACATATATTTTGAAAGTCAATTGTTGGATCGAGCTAGTTATTTGTGGTCAGAGAGAGGTGCCCATCGAGTCAGGGTGGGTTGGGGTGGCTCAGATTCGACACGGGGGATGGGTAAGCTGGACTGGGCAAGGGGAGCTGGGGTCGAGCTAGGGGTTGGGGGTTCTTGGTTCATAGCCGGTCCACATAAATGTGGCCCTAATCGATTTCGGATCGGTTGAACGGGCCAGGGCTAGGATGGCCCGATCCAGTGACCATATCTAATATCAAACTATTACCTAGTTGAAAATCATATCTGTAATGCTAAAGTCGTCTCCTGCTTCAATTTACCTAGCCACTACCTATTAAGTCATGGAGCACACAAGCAAAATTATAAAGAGTAAAAGAAATATTTTATATAAAAGTTAAAATAAGAAGGATAGTTAAATTGAGAAGGATGAAAAGACATTTTTAATCTCCATATCCTCACTCAAATGGATGATATTTTACATTCGCATATTGATCATTTTTTAATTCATAGTGACTAAATAATTTTTTTCATTTATAATGACTCTTTTTTATTGCTATAATGACAATTTTTATTATTATAATGACCATTTTTTATTATTATAGTAAGCATTGTTTTTACATGAACTTTTTAGCGTTGGATCTGACCATTTGAATGGTCAAAATTTATTTTTATTCTTTTTTATTTTAAGCACTCTTCTTATGGTATCCCTCCTATATATATATACACACACTAGTGAAGCGTTTAATTTCACTCTAGAACACTAAAAACACTTAATTCATTTACTCGTAAAATTTTTGACACATCATACTGGTGAAGCGTTTAATTTTGATTTACTCCAAAAAGTGAAAATAGATTAGATTAATATCATTGTTCCTAAGGGTGCTTATGAGCCGGGTCGAACTCGAGTTTGGCTAAACTCGAGCTCGAAAACTCGTGAGCTAAAAAATCGAAGTTCGAGCTCGACTTTAAAACTCAATTATCGAGCTCGATTAAAGCTCATTTCAAGCTCGACTTGAGCTCGATTAGATTAAAGCTTATTTCAAGCTCGATTAGATTAAAGCTTATTTCAAGTTCGATTAAAGCTCGTTTCAAACTCAACTCGAGCTCGATTAAAGCTCGTTCAAAGCTCGAGTATCTTTTATATCTTAAGTATATTTTTCTATAAATATATATTATAAATAAAAATTTGAGTTTCTCACGAGCTTTTCGAGTCAAGCTTTGATTTGCTCGACTTGGCTCGTTAACTTATCGAGTTGAGTTCAATCGAGTCGAGCTTTGACCGAGTCGAGTCCAAATTGCTCGCGAGTACCTCAAGTCAATAAGTACCCATAATATTTATTTGTTCCTGAATTAGTAGATTAGATTTCCATATTCATATTAAATACCCATATTCGGTATCCGTATAGTTTTTGGTGCAGCCTGAGCGGAAGTGTAAAGAATACAGCTGTGACTGTGAGCCTGTGATGGAGTCAAAGCCACTTCAGCACTCTATTCAATAATTTCCGTGACCAGAAACGGTCCAAATTATATATTTTCCCTACAAGAATAGAGGTTGACCTTCCACAAATATATCTCCATTTTACCAGAATCAGTATAATATTTTTTCCCCATTTTATTACGGAGTACCTTCCTGTGAAATCACTCCCTCCTTCTGTTCCTCACGATGCCAATCACACCTCCATTCTCCCTCATTTAAAAACCCCATTTCAATCCTAAATCACACTGCAAAAACAACTTAGGGTTTTGGTTTTCAAGGGAAATGAGGGATGTTTTCAAAGGTAAAAAAAGCTGCTTCCTCTTGTTGGCAACCTGTTCGACAATATGCCCCAATGAACAGAGACAATGAGGATTCCACTACACGCAACATCAACAACAGCCAAGAAGACGACGATTACTCTGGAAGCGGCGGTAGATTTTTCGGCGATCACCCTTTACTTTGGTCGAGAGATTTGGAGAAGCATTTTCTCGGGGAATTCTCGTTTGCTGTGTTCCAAGCGAATGAAGTTCTTGAAGATCGTAGCCAAGTTGAAACAGGGCGCAATGCTACTTTTGTTGGTGTTTATGATGGACATGGCGGTCCTGAAGCTGCTCGCTTCATCTCTGATAATCTCTTCACTCATTTCATCAGTCTGTATTTCCTGCCTTTTTCTTTTCTTTTATTTTATACTTCCTCCATTCTTAAAATATTACAACGTTCGGAATTTTTTATATTCATATTCTATACTTTAACTATTTATTGTGAAGTATACTTAATAAGTTAATATAATATATTTATGTGCGATCTAATTACATTCGTCTTAACTTTTACTTTTGACATATTTTTTTTTTAAATTTTACTTACTTAAAATTTAAAATATAATTGTTTAAAGTTGTGCACGAGTAAGGTAAAAATTTACTTGTTGCAATATTTGTAGAATATAGGAAGTATAATATGCAATTCATTTGACAAATATAGACTTTTAACAAACGGGTGTTGATGAAATGTGTTAATTTCTTGACTTATGATGCGGGCTTTTGATTTTGCATGGATTTCTGGGATTAAGTTGTGTCTTTTATCTTGAAATTTCTTGGTTTTCTGGCTTTGATAATTGAATAGTTTGTTCGTTTGTTTTAGTTTTTGTGGGCTGCAGTTGCCTTTGTATTCTCAATATTATCTACTCTATTTTTGGGTGTTATTTATTGGTTAACGATACCCAGTGACATGGAGT
The DNA here is from genome assembly GCA_026401315.1 of Dysphania ambrosioides. Taxonomy (NCBI): domain Eukaryota; kingdom Viridiplantae; phylum Streptophyta; class Magnoliopsida; order Caryophyllales; family Amaranthaceae; genus Dysphania; species Dysphania ambrosioides. Next base: position 10,993,439 of record CM048661.1, read on the forward strand.
TCTATTTCTGCGTAATGGATTTTACTTCTTTTGATTATGAATTTATAGTTAGGAATTTTTACGGATTAATGAATTTGGTTGTTTTTTTTCCTTGTTAGAATGAAATTGGTTGTTAATAGTGTATAATCATGTTTAACTGTGTTGGTTGCTGAAATGATTTTTTTTAATTAATTTTGTGCATCATCAACTTTGGCTTCTTTGTAGAGGGCATAGAGTTAGTTTGTTTGGACCTGTGTAATCGTCACTTGAACAATGTTTCAGACTTGCAGAATCCTGCTTTAAATTTGGGCCGAAAACGATGTTTCAGACTTTTAACTTTGTATGTCCAAAGACTTTCAACTAGATAATGGGGTCGTTAGTCACATGAATTGTCTCTTGTTTGTATAAGTTATGACACGGTTTTTAGCCGTTCAGGATGGTTTGTTAGAGTATTTGTGCGTTATTCTGATGTTGTAAGTAAATTTGGCTAACTTCTGATGTATTTTGAATCTTGTTTGATGCTGTGCAGAGTTTGCTCAAGAAGACAGAACCATATCGGAAGATGTCATCAAGTGTGCTCTTTCTGCAACAGAGGAGGGGTTTCTTAAACTTGTTTCCCGGACTTACCAAATAAAGCCCATTATGGCCGCAATTGGATCTTGTTGTTTGGTTGGTCTTATCTGGAATGGGAAATTGTATGTTGCTAATTTGGGTGATTCACGAGCTGTGATAGGAACTTTTGGTCGATCAAACAAGATAGTTGCAGAGCAGTTGACCAGGGAGCATAATGCTTCTAGGGAGGAGATAAGAGAAGAACTTAGGTCCACACATCCTGATGATTCATCCATCTTAGTTCAGAAGCAGGGAGTTTGGCGAGTCAAAGGCATCATTCAGGTTTTTCTATTACCTTTGACAATTTTCATCTGTTTCTTTTTGCTTGGAAAAGTTTGTTTGCTGAGTTGATGTAACAGATGTTCATTGGTTTGTTATCTTACTTGATATTGCTATCTTTAGTGACCTGTAGGCTGTAGCGCTGCAAGTCAATGCGATCAGAAAAGAAATCTCATTCCATTCTCTCATTTTATTTTGATTGATCACACTTGAATGACCCAAACCAGTGCTATATTTTGAAAAGATAGAAAGGTTTTCCTTATTGTTCATTTGGCTAGTTATCGAAGTTGGGGTTGGATGAAAGAAATTGTTTGAGAGTTGACAGTGGCATCTACTTTATTATGTAGTAGGTTCTAATGTCATTGAGGAGTATTGTTCCTCACTTTCTGCTAGTGTTTGACCTGAGGTGAAAGTTAATGAAACGCTTAATGAATTAGCATCAGTTCATTTGCTAAAAGAAGCTATAGCAAAGCTGTCGGCTTAACTGTGAAATGCTAAAATAAGCTTTCATGAGTGCACTTTTACCTTGAGCTGCCTAATTTTCACTGATTCAGATTGATTCAACTCCTGCTAGTCCGTCCTTATTTTACACCTGATGAATTCATATTTGATATATATATTTTTTTGGTAGAACATATTTGATAATTTGGATCTCTGGTTAGTGGTTACCATACTGTGTATTTCTTAGTGATAAGGAAGCCATAGGTTTTATATTCTGTGCATTCTTGTCAATTGCTGGAGATATGGATACTTTTCTGAGATGCATAATAGCTAGTCTTCCCTGTATGCTGCCTGCCTGTGACCATTGGCTATGTGTGTATCATTTCGGATGTCTGGGCAACTATTCTACTCTGGTCTTTAAAATAGTTTGAGACTATTTTTTCAAGGAGATACATAGTTTCTCTTATACTTGCAATCGTTTTATTCTTGCCCCTACCTTATTAACTTAATAATGTATTGCCGAGGTTGGGTGTAAACTACTGGGACCTTTCTATTACATTCTTCAATTACATTAAGTCTTGTGATTTGTTTATCAATATATAGGTCTCAAGATCCATTGGAGATGCATATTTGAAGAGTCCAGAACTTGCTATTGATCCCTCATTTCCACGATTTCACTTTTCTGAACCCATTCGCCGTCCTGTGCTAACTGCTGAGCCATCAGTATACACCAGAGTTCTGAAACCTGACGATCAGTTTCTGATATTTGCCTCAGATGGTCTCTGGGAGCACTTCACTAATGAGGAAGCTGTTGAGTTTGTTCATAATAGTCCTCGAGCGGTATGTATCCTCAAAATCCTTTATCAGCTGCCTCTAGCAGTAATCTTATTGTCTCTCTCTGCAATTTATTCTATTCTTCATCACAATTCTCTCTCCCTCATCCAGGGGATTGCAAAAAGACTTGTCCAGCAAGCACTGACAAGGGTTGCAAGAAGAATGAATATGAAGTATGAGGAACTTAAGAATGTGGAGAAAGGAGAAAGGAGAAAATATCATGATGATATTACTGTGGTGGTCATCTTTTTAGATCACAACTTGCTGAATCAAGAGACGAGTCAGCCTATACCTGAACTGTCAGTACAAGGGTTTGTTGAGACTTCTGGCCTGTCCAAATTCAACGTTCTGCAGCAGACAACCTGAAGGACCTGCTGAGTCTGAATGGAATTATAAGTAATATGCAGGTGGCTCAAGTCATCCTGAAAAACCTTCATTCTTTGGCTGTTCATGTTGGTTTCAGGGCTACTACCTATGGGACCTGTATAATATGCATTCTGGAAGACAACCTGCAAGAGAAATTTTAGGAAATTTTTTTCAGGCTTTAATCAGATGAGATAGTCTGTACAAAAATTAGTATAACACATAAGCTCCCTGAGCACGTCACCAATTTTGATTAATTGAATGTCTTCGCTAATTCCCATTAATTTTTTTTGCAACATCCAACTGTCCTATTTGATTTCATATGTTAATGAAAACCTGTCTTTTTCCTGTTCCTTCATTTCTCCCCGGACATTATGGACTTTGTGGTTGTGGATGTCGTTAAGCCAAATTTGACAGATTGTATTACTCTGTTATGTACTTGTGTGTTTCTATATGTTTAAGGAATCACTGAAGTCTGCTACTTGCAGAGACATCAGTATCGGAAGGGATGGTTTAACTGTCACTAGTATTCTTTGTAAGTTTAATCAGTTAATAGTAAACTAGTAATGGCTTCTATATGATTATGAGGTAGAGGTAGATAGATAGTGGTGAGAAATTTCTCTAACTCAATCAGATTTGGGATCTTTTTAGAATATGCATCGGATCTCAGGCATGAAGATTGTAACATTGTATAGTTTTATGCGTACCAATCTTGTATATTGAGAATTTGGTAGGAAGGTATAGACTTGAGACGACCTTTGGAGGTGAAGCATTCACATCTCATGTGTCATAACCTTCCAATTTATTACTCGTTCCAGAGTTGCATCTTCAGTCGGTGTCACCTACCAACAATAACAAACTTAATCTGTGTTTTTAAATTGGTAAATTACATGGACCGAACTTACAATTGGTCACTACTCCTCCGTGTTGATTGACCATAATTTCATAAAATGTATTCAAGTGGTTGATGCTCCGTGGTAAATTTAATAGAATAAAGGCAGTTGTTTGATTATTGGCTACAACTAGACCTGTTCAAATGGGTGGGGGCCCGTTAACCGACCCGTTTGTAAAAGGGCCTAATCAATAATGGGCTTAAGGGGTCGGTCTCTTAAAGGGTCAAGTGTTATTGGGTTTTTAATGGGTCAAGCCGGCTCAATAATGGACCTATAGTTTTCAAGACTTTTAAACACTTTCAGGTAACAAATTATTTTTACTTATTTGTCGATGATCTACTACCAAAGATTGGAGGTGATTCACGTAAAATATCCCCCTCTATAAATAAAAACTATACTCTCTTTGGACGGCCCGACCCGTTATACATCTCCCTTGACCCGGCCCGACCTGTTTTGCTTTTGACCCATCCAGGCCCTGACCCGACCCAATGCACAGATCTAGCTACAACACATAAACCGTACTTGTTACAAAGTGGCCACAATTTCTTTACGAATCTCTATCTATTTCACTTTCTACCCTTTTATAATTCAGGTTACGGTAAAAACCAAAGATGTAGATTAAAATAAGATTTATAAGAATTTGCAGATGGCTATTCTCTAAAGCAAATTGCATTTCTTAGTCTTAATCCTTGACACTTACTGGACCCTTCCTAGCCCAATTCTATTTTTGGATTACACATTTGTTGAGTAAATAGAAATTGGACTAAACCCAACAGTGATTCAAAGTGAAATAGAATAGTTTGACCCAAATTGATTAGACTGACAGCCCAGAGACACAATCTAACGGCTTCCTCTTCTACGTTCTTACATCTCCTACCACTTTCTGTTTCACCTTTCTTCCCTCCTCAAATTCAGAAACTCTCCTCCACACAAATATTAACATGCCCATGCTCTCCATCTTCATCTTCATCTTCATCTTCATCTTCTTTTTCTTCATTTCAGAGCTCGATCCTCACCTTCTATGGGTCCCGCCCTGGCGCCCTACCTACCCTTCCTCCTCCTATCGTCTCCTCCCTCTCTTCTCTTTCCTCCTACATTCTTCTAGAACCTTCCATTTGAGTTTTCTGATGCTCAACTAGTCCTGAAATGGCGGAAATTATTGTCGCGGGATGGTTCACCTGACTGTTCAAGGTGTACCTTCTGCCTTCTGCTGCTTATGTCCGTGAAATGGAACGCCTTTCGGCTAAGGAATCGCTCTTACTTGCTGTGAGCTTTACGTATTTTTCGATTGCTAGTTTCGCAATTATCGTCGATCTTATGTGATTTCGGACAACTGTTGGATTGATTTTGATAATGTGATATAATTGTTGATTTCTTGGAATTATTGTTGTAACTAGGTTGCATAATTTGATTGTGTGTTTGAATTTGTGAATTTTGATTTTTCAGTTTGAGTTAGGAAGTTGTTGAGGATGTAGAATTATGATCTAGGGTTCTAGGAAGTATTGTTATTTGTTTGAAAACGGCCACGATTGAATTGCATCAACCCTGACCAACGTCAATTCCTGTTGTGTTGTTAAATTAGAATATTAATTCATCGAGCCAATAATTGAATAACGAAATGCTCAACTTTTGTGGAAGCTTGGTTTAGAGACGTATGAGTATACCATGAGGACCTAGTTTGTCAAATAACCTTGATTGCCGAGAATTGTGGAATACACCAAGGAATTACAAATTTAGAAATAAATGGCTGTTGGATGTGAGGGTTACACTCTTACTTGTGTTTATATTTAGTCATAACTCATAACCTTGGGATTAGATGAGGCACTTGTAAAATTAGTAGAGGTACTTTTATTACTTGCACCGCTTAAATTCACCTAGAGTGGTTTTAAGAACTGTATATGCTTTTGCTTCTTAGGTTTCTACATTTCATTATGGGATTTCGTCCTTTTTGTACTCACTTTCTCATAGTCTCGGACCTTAGTGCTGAACTCAATATGAGAAAAGTGATTTTTAACTTGCTGATCGCATTTTCATTTTGAAGTTTGTGGACAAAGTGATGAGTATCTAGTAGGTGGCTACAATTTGGTGATCATCAGTTCACTTCATGCTAAGATGTGTCTGCGATCAAATAATTGTATTGTTTATGCTAATGGTGTCTTAAGATATTTTCTTGAACCCAGGAAAGGAAATAGTAATGGGAACTATGTACTAGATTTTAAGGTATCACCAGAGAAATTGTGCCTTTTCTGTGCTTAAGAGGAGTTAATGCTAGATTGATTATTATACCGAGTTGGGATGTGGAGATGTAGACTTCTGAAGTTCAACTTGAGCAAGCATGGCGACATATGGAAAGAAGTGGTATCTTAGTAGTCCGTGTAAACATGTGTTGCATTGTTAATGGAACAATGGAAACATGCAAGCAATGCTGTCGAGACTAAGGTTCTAGTTTAAATGTGGTGGGATACTTAAGGTTAGGTTGTGGTGCCATATTGAGGATTGAAATATCCTACTAGTATCTTAATAGAAAACTATATATGTAGCTATTGCAACAATGGAAGCAAGGATTAGGGTTCTATAGTACTTTGAGTTTGTGGAAGAGAATTGCAGATTTGGTTGTGGCAGTGACATGAGGATTGTAATATCCTAGAAATACTTTAAAAGATAATTATTGATAGAGTTATGCACTTATGCTAACTTATTTCCTACAGTTTATAAATATTGAACTTGGCAAAATTCCAAAGTTTGTATTGTGATGGAACGATTAAGTAGTTGAGAAAATTGATATGCATGCCTATCATGTAGATATGAAAGGGAAGTCTTACAAAGTTATGATTCTTATTGATCCGATAATGATATCATTATTTTCTCTTATGACGATTTTGATCATTTTGACCGTTCAGATTGTATGTTCATATAATCCCAACTACTCTAGTTTCTTGTGTAACTATAATTACATTGTTCAGCAGCGCCACTTCCAAGTTGTGGCCTAGTACAATGATTACTTATGTCTTGGAATGATATGCCAATTAAGTTTGGATATGCTAAAATATCTCCTATTGGTGCATTTGATGTTGACGGTCCAAATAGCCTAGGGTGGTTGAGAGTGCAGTTTTTGTAGGTGTAAGATTATGTTGATTGGAATGTAAAATAGTAAAATCTTTCACAGGTACATTAAGATTGACGTTCTTTTTACAAAAGTGCTTTTTTTTACAGCCTTTGGCTGTACTATCTTGCCAGATGATTGTGTCAACTATCTTTTGTTTTTAAATTACCCTTTATCTGTTCAAAGAATGGCATGACAATGAACTTTATGCAACATATTGATCATCTTGAACAAATTAATATTCACTTAGATTTGTTTATAAATTGGAATTAGATCTCTTATTCAATAAAATGGTATCGAAGGTGAAGGCCTAACCGCCTTATGCTTTGATGTTTTGATTGGGGTTAAAAGATAGCCTGTAATCTATTAGCTTAATCTTTTCAGTGGCTGGACTCTTTCACTTTAGCAACATTATTTCTCCAGAAGTGTGAGATATTGAATACACCAGTGAATATATTTTAATTTATTCTTTGATTGTAAACCTGCTTAAAGTTGGTAGTTGTTAGAAACATGGTATATGACTTGTGTTTGCTTCTCTGCTGTATTTAGTATTCCTACGATCAGAAATCATAACAGTTGTTTTGGGAACTTTCTACTTGCTTGTAGTAAGCTTCCAAACTGTGGTGATACTTTTGTTCTATCTAAAGCTCTTTTGTAGTTGCATGACCTCCAACAACTCAAATTATATAATGATCCCATTGCCAGCTTTTCTGCTACCATTTGTCAGAGAAGGGGAGGGGGGGATGGAGACTTGCTGAAGTTACTGCATAGGGGATCTTCTACCATGTCTGTAATACTAAAAATGGTCCTTGAGTATTTCACTTCTTATTTTTAAGATATTCAAATTCCATGAACCAGTGGCTGTCTTCCTCATAAAAAAATAAAAATGTTCTCTAGAGGGTATCACTGGTCAATATGTGCTACTAGTAGGGAATCAATTAAGTATATTCTGGGTCAATTCTCATCTGTTACCATTGACGTTAGGAGTAATAGTTATAAATCCTAAAGCAGCTCCCCATGTCTCAGGGATGATGTTTGTTTTTGGTATAATGTTGTATATGCTGCATTGTGCTTGTGTTATTACAGTTGATAAGTTGTTGATCTTAGGGCTGGAGACTTCGGGATCTATTCACCCTATACTCTGTATATCTTTATCAAAATAAATTGCTTGCCACAATTTTGGAATATTTATAATTGATACGTTGGAATTCAGAAATTTAAAGAACAAATCTTTTTAAAATAAAATTCATTTTTTGCTATATTTTGTGTATGTTGTTGGAGAGGAATAATGAAATTACTGGGTTGGGTTATAGACTGGTATATGCTTTCTAGTACACCACTGGAAAATTTTGTTATGTAATTTAATTTCTTTTTTTTGGTGCTGAAGATTGCTAATCTTTCCAATCATTTTTTCTGACTGCATCAAGTTGTGTTTTGTTTTTTCATTGATCAAAATTATTCATATTAAATTTTCTGCTCACCTGGGATATTAGGTATCTTTCTGCTGTCTGCTTTGAATTGAAAACATAGGGGGTCATGTACAAGCGAATATGATCTCCCTGTCTTAGAGATGTTCTTTGAGGATTGGAGTTTGATAATTCTGATTGTGTTTCCATTACTTCAGATAGAAACCTCCAGAGAATGTGTATGATCTCATATCTAGATGAAGAGATACTAGTAAGTTCTTACTTTATATCTTATTGCGATTTGGGTGTTAGGATGTTAACTTCCCCTTTGCGGTTAATTGGCTTTATCCATTTATGGTTAATGATAAATAGTTTTGTAAGGAATTGTTTGTTTCAATATCAATTTGATGCAGATTATTAGGGATCCTTTTGGGACACCTGAAGTCTTGACAGGGCTGGACTCAGACTCTTCAGTAGAGGAACCTGTATTGGAGCATGAAAACTAAAGCTAAGATTTCAAGTTTGTTATGCTGCCACATACAGTTATTCAGTGCTCATGATTTTAGCAGAGCATGATATTTTCTACTCTCCGTTTCCCCTCCATTGTCTTAAAAAATGGTAATATTTTTACAAATTGTAGCTGATTGGGTATTTTTTGAGGACTGCATGAACAAACTTCTCATCCTAAAATGGTAAAATACGAAGTACAAAATAAACAGAACGTTGTGTATTATGTAGTTTATGCCAGCATTCCAGCAACAGTTGCATATTAATGCTACCGAATTTTAAATAAAAGCATCCCTTGGTATTATGTTCTGGTCCATATGTTACCCAGTCTTGACCCTGGAATGTGTCCTAGAGCACGATTTAGCTATTTTACGATGTGGTTTTAGGTCTTGAGAAGATAAGTGTCAAGATCAAGTATCACACTAACTATGGTGATGACTGGTAACTTAGCTGCATAGCTATTCAGGATCTGTTTTTATGTTGGTTTGTTGTTTTTTTTTTTTTTTTGAAAGGAGTGTTTCTATGTTGGTTAAACCTGAAGTATGTGCTCAAACTTTAACTTTAGGCGTGTTCGTTATTGACTTTTGTTTTTCCGTATTTTAATTTGTAAAATAAAACAAAGATAAGGAAACTAGATAATTATCTTCTAAGCAGCTTTGGTGTTGTACTTGGACTCTTTTTCTTGATTATCATACTTTAATATTTTCTCTCTGTTGTTTTGTTTGGGTTTCTCCTCTCTAGCACAAATAAAAAATACTTTAATATTTAAAAAATGTATATATAAAAATTAAATATGAATCATATATAATTTGATTTACTTTCTTTAAAAAAAGATATCTTATTTTAAGGATTGATCATCTCATAGTTTTTGACTTGGTAAAAGAAGTGTTTAGGTAGAAGTCAATTTTCTTTTACAGTCTTTCCTAAACCGATTTGGGGTTAAATTTCCACACGTTCCTAAACCTAAACTAAATCCTTTGCCCCCTACACAAAATCACTTATAAAAGGAAGATAGGGAACCCAAGGCTTTGACGTCGTATTTCTTTCAACATTGAGAAAACTTTTTGTAGCCGTCTTGGCCTTAAAAAAAAGAAAGAAATAGAAAAGGGAAAGAAAACTGTATGTCACAGAAAATTCGAATCAATCAAGAATCAACAATGAACATCCATCTTATGAACTATAATGCTCCCATCATAAATCATGGCATCACTAATAATCAAGGGGAAAGGATGATTGAAAGACAAAAAAAGGGTTATGAATTTATTTCGTGTCCGCATCTTAGTATCGAGAACAATTCCTGTATATCTTGTGGTAAGATGATGCTTGCACCTTTCAATTATAACCCTAATGATTTTCAGGTTCATAATTGTACGATTTCTCAATGTGTTGATCCAAAAGTTAAATCCTTGATAAACCAGAAGAAACTGTATTTAGTTCTTGATTTAGATCTTACATTGCTTAATTCAAGTCGAATAGACCGTCTGACTTCGGAAGAGGAATACTTAAAAAGTGAGGCAAATAATAAAGATTTTGCGAAAGGTAGTTTGTTTAGACTAGATAACTTGGGGATCATGACGAAGTTGAGGCCGTTCGTACATAAGTTTTTGCATGAAGCAAGTAAGATGTTTGAGATGTGTGTATACACCAAGGGGGATCGCGCCTATGCCTTAGAGATGGCAAAGCTTCTTGATCCTGAAAACCAATATTTTCAATCAAGAATAACTTCCCGAGACGACTGCCCTGACCAAGATACGAAAGGGCTTGATGTTTTACAAGTACCTGAGAAATTAGCTTTGGTACTCGATGATACAGAAGCTGTTTGGGATAAAAACAAACCCAATTTGATTTCAATGGATAGATACTTCTACTTTTCATCGAGTTTTCGTGATTTGGGGTACAAAAATTGTAAATCTCTTGCTCAACGAAAGAGGGATGAGGATGAGGTTGAAGGGGCACTCGCAACCGTTCTCCGTGTTCTTCAGAGAATGCACTACGTTTTCTTCGAAATTAATCCTCAATATGCTGCTGTTAGAGATGTGAGGCAGGTGCTTAAAACAGAGAAAAGGCGGGTCCTCAGAGACTGTAAGATAGTGTTTAGTGCAGTTTTTCCCAGAAATTTCGTTGCTGTTAATCATCCGTTGTGGAAGATGGCCGAAGAGTTGGGTGCGACGTGTTCCACTGAACTTGACTCCAGTGTCACACATATTGTGTCCATGGACGGTGGCACTGAGAAGTCTCGTTGGGCTGTCCGAGAGGGCAAGTTTCTGGTGAGCCCTCAGTGGATTGAAGCTGCTAAATATTTGTGGCGAAGACAACTAGAAGATAGGTTTTCACTGAAACCACTCAAGTGTTCTTAAGAATGAATACCTCTATTTGCGAAAACACTAGGACGGCTAAAAACAACTCCTCACGCACACAATCAAACAGAAGAGCAATAGGGTCTAGCTCAATTCATCTCATGTCTGGACCAAAATTAGTTCGGCCTCACAGTGACTCCATATTTATCCCCACAATGCTGCAATAGATGAAGATACAATGTGTACAGTTTCATTATTGGCATATCATTACTTTTTTTTTCTTCCTATATTTAATTCTACAAATTTAGTAAATTATACTCCGTAGTCCGTAGGTATGTATACATAATAACATAAATCATTTGGATTTCAAAAAAAAATTAAAAATCATTTGGATTAGTCGCTTCTGTGCTATGCATGTTGCACTCCGTAATATGTTCCTCAAAGGTATGTATAATACACTAGTACAAGTGTACAACTGGCAAGTAGAGGTCGATCCTTGTGGAATAATGAATTGACTATTCTAGCCAATCAAGATGGTGGTCTCTAATTACCTAAACTATTTTTGACAAGATTGAAACACATTCAAGAAAAACCATGACTTGATCCCTGGCTAGAAAATAACCGCTATTAGCTACCTACAGAGTAATAGAGATTTTTCTCATTTCAGGAAATATTCCGTAAAAAATTAGCGTAAATTTATTACACTTTTCCCTTCTTGTTTTCAATTTTAATTTAACTTACATTAAGAATAAAATGATTCCGATATAATAGGTCACTTTATTCTTATTTCAGCTATATTCCTAAAAATAAATAGATAAATAAATAAGAGCTACTATCACCTACGGCCATGTCAATGTTCATGTAGATTTCATTTTAAAGGATAGCCAGCTGATAAATTTTGCCCTTATAAACAGTGGAATGGACAGTTTATATTCATATATTTTCAGCAGAAACTGAAATTATTTTAATTAGAAATTTGTCAAAACTAAACAGCTCAGATTGTGGTAGTTGCCACATAACTTTATACTACAACAATTTGTATTAAAGGTTGACTTTGGATCTAGTAGTTGACTTTTGTATGCAATACTCTATTTTAAAAATTTGCACCCAACCACAAAACGTTATTATCTCCACGAAAAATCATAGTAGTGGACGTAGATAAGAATAGTGTTCTCGAAGTCAAAATTTCAAGTTTTAAGTGGATTTAAAATACATTAACATCGACATTATAGACATTTTAATATTCATAAAGAGAATGTAGTTGAATTACAATATATTAGGCTATTAGCCTTCTCTTTCTCAGCCTTAATAATATATAATCTTTGACCCTATGGGCTATGGCCAAGTGCATTTTATGTACCATACTGTTTCAATTTGGTATTTTATCAATGACAGACTATTGACACATTGATTTAAGTGAAATTTCATCACGTAACAAAGTGAGCAACAGCGTAGAAGACGCGTACGTAGTTTTGGATTAATCACCATCCGACTTGTAAATTGCTAAGCCCTTTGCTGCCTAGTTGGTGTTTACATCAATTAGTCATCCTCATCATCTAACACGAAATCGATGTGCTTTTTATTTCACTTGAATTTTCACTCATCTTAGCTTTTTTTTTTTTTTTTTAATGCGAAGGAATAACAACCCAGAGAAACTCATCTCAGCTTATTAGCTTGCTACTAAACTTGTTAGAACTCATAGCAACTTATTTATTGTCTATTAAAAACTGGTAGCTCTTATTTATCTTTCATTTTTCTTTTTATAAACTTACCTTATAAAAATCTGTTTTTTTAATAAAATTAATGAAAATAGGTGAACAAATATTAGAGCCTGAAACATGTATATTTCTTCTTTAAAACTTTATCTGACTATTATTCATTGATGTATCGCCGCTGAGCCGACTGAATGAAATGAAAGAGATACGAGAAAATGAGATGATACGACTTACTATTAATTAACTCATGCTCGTAAATATAATAATAAGATTAGTCGTTGTTCTAAAAATCTTAGAGATTTACTTGCTCAACACTAGCCCATTCACGCAGAATTAGGTCATTGTACCTTGAAGAACAACCCTTAGCTGCAATTATGAGTTTACATTGTTAATGACATTAATTAGGGTACTTTGGAATTTTGATTCTATTAACCACCTAAGTAACGTTGCGCAATACCCACAAAAGCTAATATAATGAAGCTAAGTAATGATATCTAACAGTTTCAAAAGATTTATTTTTTGATAAAACAAATAAAAAAATAAAACTAAAAAACTAAACATTCAAAAGAACACCACACCCACCCACCCACCCACCCACCCAATTATGGATAGCAATAGGCAAATGATTGAGGTCTAGAGTTTGGAATCTTAGAGACAAGAAATAATCGATGGAGCAAGTCCGGCCGTACTGTATCGTCTGTATGCAAATAATGATGACCTTTTGCGTCTCCAGTTAAGGACTACTAAGATATGCTGGTGGGTGTCGTGCCCATCGTTTCCTCCAATAGCTAATCACCAAAGCTCAGCTCACTACTTTTTTTTTCCTTTTTTTTTTTCTCCAAAATACACTAACTTTCATTATTACATTGTTGATAAAAGGGTATTTATACCTGAAATAAATATATTAAAGGATATTTTTTATAATTTTATTTTTATATTTAATATTATAATGTCTATACCTAAAAATAATTTTTATAATTTTATATTATTTGATATATATATATCAAATATAACAATACTCATATATGATATTTTAATATCTTGATATAATTTATATTATGTATGAATTAGAAAAACATGGATAAAAATTTGAGGGTATTTTGTAGTCGTCTAAAATTTCGAGATAATGTAGACCAAAACATAGATTTCTAAATAAAAGTTGCAAAGCTTGTTTAAAAGTAATGTCACTACCTTGTAAATTAATCAAATACGCACACAAGGCACTACTGTGAAGTGTCGAGCTAACATGCTTAAGACTGCCACAATATACAGTCACATTAAACTTTTAGCGATACTCAACAGGGCATTGTTGATTTAGAGTGGAGTTAGGGTTGAGCGTATACTGCACTTATTGGTCACTACTTTTTTTTTTTTTTTTTTTTTAAATTTTTAGACAGGGATGGTAAATAAGTTTAGCATTCCGACCATGTGGTGATCGATAATTCAAATGTTAATTTGATACTAAGCTTGCTCAAATCATACCTCTTGCATTATAGAAACATAAGAATTTTAAAGCATGGCAGTTCTCCAAGGAAACTTAGAATATCATAGGTCTTTAAAAGTTTATACAACTCGAATATGGCTAAAACATATGATTCCATGAACACCATTAAAACGCACTGCGCCCACATTCATTAGTTGACACCTTGTTATAAATCATATCATAGTTATCTTATTTTTGCGAATACAAAGTGGGTAAGAAATGATTACTTTCCCACCTTGTTATAGTTTCTTAATAGCTACACAAGATCCTCCTATTAAGGATGCATTAAACCCTATGTTGGCAAAGCCTTCTGCAACAATTTCTTTCCATCTTTTTCTTTTCCCAAATATATTCACCAGTACGTTTTGGACTTTCTTTCTGCCTAACTTGACACTATTCTTTGACGTAACAATGAAAGTTAAGAGTCATACTGTGATGAACAAACGCATATTCTGTTGCAAAATACAGTAGGGATTGCACGTACACATATTCTTTTGCATGTGAATTGTGACACCAACAACAGCATGGCTTGAACATGTGATACTCTAAACATTATTATTTGAAGAGAGATAAGAAACCAAAAAAATTAAAGGGTAAAGGCATTTCTCATATATTAGATATTATATGTTCGTAATCATGTCAAATTACACATCGTCCCTCGCTATATTTACAATATACTCAATAATATTGGAGGGACCAAAATCAAATAATAATTATCATCTCCAGTTAATAATAACCTCATCCCCTAAAATATTACAATTATATATCCACCCATTTGTCAAAAATTAAATTAGAAACTTAAACCATAATCAATCAACCTCCTATATTTCTCACTGCAACAACCTCAAACAAACCGCTCACTTAATCCAAAAAAAAAAAATTATATAAAAAAAAAACATCTAAGAATTTCCCACCAATCGCTGATTTAATTTTATCAAACAAACAAACCAGTCATCATTTGTTTAAGTAAGAAAAAAAAAGTCAACCCCATCCATCAGAAAACCCTTCAATTTTACCCTCTAAAAGAAAGTTGAGTATTCTCTCCAAGAGAATTGAGATGAGATGAACCGTCAGCTGCTCCCAAATGAAACATAGTATTGAAGTCAAAACTATAATCTAGATCTGTAAATCCTGTAAGATACCCGCCAGATGAGCTTACATGATCACCAGGCGTTGATCTCCAGCTTCCTTCATGATCATGAGATTGATGATCAGATGATGACGATGGTGATGAGGATGATCCACTCCCCACCCTTACATCTAGCTTTGTGCTTAAACAAGCCTTGTTAGACCTTGGGGCTACGGCCTCGTCTTCGAGTACTTTGACTTTTTTGCCCTTGCCCTTTTCTTTGCCTTTTCCCTTGCCACCTGAGTCGGGTTTTCCGGTCAGCCGTTGGACTAGCTCCCGGAAATCACCGACTTCGGCTTTGATGATCTCGGGGGCAAAGATGTGAATGATTCGTATCTTAGGTTGGACTTTGGTGATCACACGTGAGTCTCTATGCATGCCTAGGGCGTTTGAGGTGGTTGTTGTGGTTAGCATGCTTGTGGTACTTTGTTTCTTGAACATATGAGTCATGTTGTAGTTGAGAGGAGGAGAGGAAGAGGGTTCCAAATTTGAGAGAAATCAGGGTTTTCAGTTTTGTGTTTGTTGGAAAAGGGATAAGGGTTTTGTGTGTCTTTATATATAGGAACAAATATAATTTAATATATGATTTTTATGAAAAAGAGGGATTTTTGTTTTCAAGATAAAACAAAAGAATTTATGACAGTGGAGTATTTAAAGATATATAAACAGGCTGTCTCCATAGAGAGATATGTAGGGATGAATGTACTAGAAGTGGGAATGAATCTTTGATCTTAATCAGCAGGAGAACTAATGCAGAGATCATTGTTGGATGGCATGAATCGAAATCCTAGATGTCAATGAATATTATAGTCCCCCTTGGTCCTTGTGGTCCTATTATCATATGCTAGACTATACAAAATTACATGAGCTAATCAAGCTTATTTGGTGGTTAATATAAGGGGCCGGGGGTATTAGTAATATTATTAATACTCTATTAGTAGTGGTTTGGAATTGATTAAGATATATAATATAGATTAAATCCAAATTGCTGGGATGAAAGTGGCATATTTTAATTGATATTCTTGCTAATAATTCCAATGTATAGCTAAATTGGTTAACCCAATTGCATACGTCGAAATCAAATTTTATTTGAATTTGAAGGTAACGTGGTGTCCAAGGGCAACCTTTTTCCGATAACGATGAATATTTATAGTATTAAAATAATGCAAAAATATATGCACGGAAACTTTTATTTGTCACCACTCGATACTTGGTATTTCTTGCTCTTTCATTTGCATGACTTAATTTACAACTTACAATGAATATATGGTAATAGGAATGATATGATCCGAAAAAAATTACAAGTTTTCTTCTTTTTTTTTTTTAGGAAATTTAGGGAGAACAATTTTGCATTCTTATCATGGGTTCATGAAAGAAATAAAGTTAAAGTCTACCGATAACAACTATACTTAAAGCAAAATAGAAAGAAAAATGAAAGAACAATTTAAAAGGATATCACCATGATTTTTCTGATCCCTTAACGCTTTTGCATGCCTACGATGCAATACGGTGAGTCAATATTCAAAGTAGTATTATATTATGCTTCGAATGTCAACACTAAAAGAATTAGTTAAATTGAAATACAAGTATGTGTGTTAGTTAAGTTAGATCACTCCAATTAACAATCCTCAATGTTATTTGTAATAATCAGAAAATTTCAGTTTTCTCAGCAACTGTACTAGACAACTAAGCATTAGAGTGGTGCATCCAAGAGCTTAGAGTTTAGTACCCGTATCATGTTGGTCAATTTCATTAATTTTAATCATGGAAGAACTTGTGAATACAACAAACCAACATTCATGGAATAGTTCTTGCATACGCATGCATATCTATTGAATATGGCTGGATGTACCCGATTAAATTCAAATATTGGTCGCTCTGTTTATATTATTATTTAGAAATGAAAAACTCACAAATTGTAATTGTCAGTTTGATCTATGGTTAATTTCGCTATATTTCTCATGCAAGTATTTAAAGTAGGATTTCGTTTACCAAGTACGAAGAATTGTTTTGTGATATTTTATTTTCATGGTCTTTCATATAAGATTAGTGACCAAGCCAAAGCTTTTATGAGATAAGCTACATTGAATTTGTAAAATTGGTGCCTGACTTCTTGAGTCACTCCTAAAGTTTTTTAAATAGCTAGTAATCTAGTGTGCCATGAGCGGGGGACCTGATCAAGTTTTAGCTTTGCGAAAGAGAAAAAATAACAGCTGAAGCTTTAAGGGTAACCAAGGAAATTGATTTGTCTATGATATTTATCAATAATTAAGCAAGGAAAACCAAAGTTTTTCATTAGTAGCAATTATAATTATATTGATTAAAAAAAAAAACATCAAATAGTTATTCCAATTTATTGAACAAATTGGCGTGGTTGGAAGGAAACTAATGTCATGGTCTCCACACAATGGACAACCGTACGCATCCGCGTTTTTGTAGTGACTAGACTGACTGATAACAATAGCTATACTATTTTAAAATACATCTTAAACTACTCCGTTTAAAGTATATATTATTTGCTTAGTAATATTCTAATGCATAGTTTTTGTCGTATATGGTTGAGTTGGTCCAATTGGTTTATCCACCAAGTAACGGAAGTAACTGTCGCAGAACTTTAAGATTATCATGTGGAAGTGGAACGTTCCATGATAATTAAAATTGAATGTACACTTTCAAGTTAAGTTTCAACTAAACAATTGGTTTGGTTTTTCAATTTCGATTTCATCCACTCCTACACTACCCTAGCACTACTGGTACTAAGTGTCAAAACTTATTAGTATGTTTGTGTTGAATGTCGTCCTAATCTTCTGTCTGAGTGTTTAATGATTATCTTCAACCATAAATATTGAAATGTTTTTTTGAGCATTCTCAACCTAACAAAAATTGTCTGAGCAATTATATTGTATTAAAAATAACCTGTAATTAAGTTATAGAGTATTTAAAATGAGATAGAGAAAACGTGGGCAGTATTATTTATAGTGACTTTAGAGTGAAAACAAGGACTTCAATTCGTTTTTCTCTTTTGCAATTGGAAAACATTAATCTAGAATGGAGAGAGTGTTAAATTTACGTTGGCATATGCATGAACGAATGCAAGACTTAGGACAATTACTAATCGCCTTTGTTTTTACTGCATCAAACACCTTGTGGTTGTTTATATAAGCCATGTGTTAGGTAACAAGTGATGAAATTCATGAGTTTGTTTCACTTGGTTGGGAAATATTGAACTGCTTTCAGAAATGTCATACCGTACTATCCGCTTGTGGTGGAATCCACTACGTTACAACTTACAAGGTTACAAAAGTTGTAAGGTTTTTTTAGTGACCACCGGCCAAATGTTTGAGGTAATATTTTTCTTAATCTGTAATCACAGTTTTCACATATCACATATTTACATATAGAATATCCATTAGCATGGTGCATATCTATTCATCTAGATTAAGGCCGCATATGTACACACGAAAATAGAACACTTGATTTAATCAATCATAAAACGTTACTGTCTTAAGGATTCAAATCCTACTATATGAAAAAAATGAGGTTGTATTTTTTAAGTTAAGCCCCGTCATTCTAATCTTGTCTTTTAATTGGCCTACAATCCAAAAGTATTTGACAGGCTATATTATAAATGGATAGTGTATATGGGTGCTAATGATTGAAGGATAGATAGAGCCTTAGAGGGGGAGCATGAGAATAATAGAGCTCAAGGGACAACACAACAACCAAGCATACACAACACTGCCGGCGTATGAGGGAAGCAGCGAATGAATCAAGTGAGAAAGAGGGAGGGGTGCAGCAAAATCTGAAAGTTGTAACCGTCGGATATGCCCGTGAAGCGTAGATGTGAGATTACGACGTGAATAGGATCTTTCTTCACATCATCTACAATCTACAGCTAGTCCACACGAGTCTTGCGCCTGAGTCTATCATATCCTTTATTTCTGCTGGAACCTCTACACCTCTTTTTTTATGGTTTCGCCAATATTTTGACCATGTTCTTTACTTATTGGTCCAAATTTCTTCAACACATTGTAACTTTCATCTTTTTTTCAAATTATATTTACATTTTTATATTACTTTTTCTCTCTTTTATTCTCTCTAATGCAACACAGGTCCCTAAATTAAATAATTGTGAGTATGCTATTAATTTAATACAGCAGAAAATAAACCATATGGTTATGATAGTTAACCCAAAATTAAAAACTGAATATAATTGAAGTAATTAACTTCTAGAAAGATAGATCAAAATAGAATTGATAGGTTGACCTAATTGAACTTGTATTTTGAGTTCGGTGCATAATCAACCTCCACAGCAGACAAAATTACATTCCAAAACGTGATCATAATTTTCTGAAATTGACACAAACTTGTAAATGATTTTGCTAAATCTCAGGTCATTCCTGTTTTCTTCACCTATTACTACTCGACTGAAATTATTTTTATAACTTATTTGAACATGCCTGATGATATCTACTAATTGTAAGTGATACTTGAGTTGATTCAAATACCAAATACTTCACCCAAACTTGATCATAACTAAAGAAAAAAAACATATTTGAGACGATTTAATTAAATAATTAATCATAGTAGCTTGAAAGAACTCGATCACACGTATTGAAAGTTAAATGATATTTATACCTTAAAATTCACATTATAAGTAAAAAAAATAAAAAAAAAAGCAATGAAGTGATTGTGGGCTGGGTATCATCATCATATATATTACATTATTACTGTGATGGGTTCCCTTACACGAGGCAAAATGCCCAAACTAAGAAAGAAATAAACCAAGAGCACAAGGGTGCACCAAAGGATAATGTGGATTCTAAAAGAATATTGATTGACTGACTTAGTTACTTGTCCCCCATTTTATATGCAGTTGGGATGCACGACAATGTCCATCCTCTTCATGTATAGCTGTATTCTTTTGTCACTCTCTCGGGCTAACGTGCATTATGCATTACTTGCATCCTGCGTGCAACGCCACATAGCGCAGGTGTTGTATAATTAATTCTTTCTCTTTTTATTTCACTGATTAATTATTTGTGCTTGTATGCTCAAAATAGCATATCGGGTTAGACTTTTCCTCATAAAATATCCCCCTTTTTGCAAAAATTCAGTACTTGTTTTTGCTAAAAACAACATGTACATGTTCAGCATAGTAGCACTACGACTACGGACGCCACTCAATTGTATTGCATGTCAAAAATCAGAAAGTGGTCAGGTTTTCTTACCTTGTATATGTTCAGTTTATGTCTTGGACTATATATATATATATATATATATACATATTTGTGAAAGTGATTATGTCGTGGACTTGGTATTAAAAATTTGGATATACCGTATACGTGCCTTTTCAGGACACTATGATATGCCTTGTTAAGTCGAGATGATTTAAAGAAAAGTAATAAATACACTTGGTCACGGTCCACTGGATTCTCAACGTATGCGTAGTTCCGTACAAATGTGCGCCATACCATGAGTTGGTCTACCATATGAAAACAGACCAGGATATTCGATGTTAGTCGCAAGTCCAGTTTTCACGAATTCAAAATACAAGCTAAGTATGGTGTTTGACATCTCGTATGTACCCGATCAACTATAGATGTACTGAGGTGACAACTCAAGCCTTCTAAATGTTAAGGCAGAAGTGTTTTTAACGTAAATGTCCACCTCATTCCATTAGCGTAGAAGGTGCCCAAAAACAAAAATGTACGGGCTAAGCTTAAAATAGATAATATCATAGTAATGTAACTTGCAAGCCTGAGGGCCTTAAAATGGACATTTTAACTTGTGGCCCAACAAATCAAGGTGAGTCTAATGATGATGAGCATAGGGCCCAACAATGGTATATGCTATTTTTTGTTACCATTTACGTTTATCTTTTTACCCCCATATAATTTTTTTTTTTGAAAAGCAGATTATTCCAAGAAACACTTCCCCTCTATAATATTAGATACAATAAGGATATTGAATGATACGTAAAGTAGGTGGGAATTGGATTAGGATACATACGTATTGTGTATTAGCCTATATATTTTCTTAATTTTGCTGATCTTCTTCTCATAATACTTGGTGCGTTCTTAAACTACTTGGCGCGTTGTTTTAAATTATTAGATTAGACCAAATTCACCAAAATAAACTATGATTAGTAATTTCATAATAAGAAGAATTGTCATTACTCAAAAGTAGTTTATACAATAGTTGAATGACGTGCATGATAGTTTTGCAGATTTGATGTTTTCAAATGCAAATAACGGCCTTCCACCCTTTCAAGTACGTCTTTATCCATAGCTTGCAAATGCCTATGGAAAAAGAGAAATTTTTCCATACGCAGCACTAAACTTATAAAATTCAATGTAAGATAAATTTAATATTGTATGTTGCTTTTCAATCTACAGGACACCAGCGCACCAAAATTCAATCAACCAATTATAAAAGTATTTGACTTTGCTTTTATCATGATATTTTAATTCCACAATCACCTTATCAACTTGTCTTTTTTTTTTTTTTGCGCTTGTTTTAGCGTCGGTATAGATTGATGATTGATATTTGTCCACGAAAATCATAAGACTATTGATGCCCTTCCACTAAAACGACTGATGAAGTGATCAAGTAGACGTACTCATCAAACACAATGAAGTTTATGGGTCGGTTAGTGAATCCACAAAGCACGAAAAACGTTTTCAAATATGGTGAATCTATCAAAAATTTCTGAGTATGAAAGGAACCAATTTCCTTAGGCAATTATTTAGGAAGTCCAATCAATCAACAATTAAATTAGTCAATCTCTTATTATTATTATTTTTAATATAGTAAAGTAATAGTCAATGTTCTCTAAAACTAATAGTTAGGTTTTTTTGGGGTTTGAGAGTGCGATTAAGTCACTAAGGCATACAACATGCGAAACACCAATATTTAATCTCAAATCTCTATTTTCACCCCCAATAAATTTGACTTAAGCTCCGTTTAGTAGGGTATAAAACATTTTCAACTGAAAATGGTTACATAGAAAACCTTTTACGGTGGAAAACCTATTTTCATAGAACTTTTCCGTTCTTTAGTTGTATGGAAAATGATTTTACATTTAAAGATTTTTTGTTGTTTGGTTAAGCTAAAAATCAATTAATCCGATTATATTGTCTAATTATATTCTCTTGTCACAAACTCTTTTTTTCCGTTATATTTTTTAGTTGTTTGTCATAAGCTAAATTTGTTATGCTATAACAATTTTTTTTATATAAAATCTACAATACATTTCTCTGATCTATTAATAACATATTACATTATAAATAATATCGCCATAAAACCAGAGAACCCTAAAAATTTGGTTCAACATTATAGAAAGACCTTAAGCTAACTATAGGTATTCGCAATCGAATAAGCAAACAAATTAAAGAGGTAAACCGATCAATTGGTTGTAATGTAATAATTTGTACTTTTACATTTTAAATTCTAACAGAAAGAAAATTTCCACTCTAATTTTAAATAAATTTTTGATTGCCCACATTTCATGAGAAACATACATGATTCAATCGAATCGGGAGAAAATCTAGGGGTTTTTTTTATTTTCAACGAAAATGGATAAAAATAGTTCAAATTCATGATATAGTTTAATAATTTAATAATCAAACATGAGATTTGAATAAAACGTACTAAATTGATGATATTCGAAGAAGAAGAAAAGAAATTGTGTATTTTCCCTTGATGTTTAAGACAGATAAAGTATGGAGTAAAGAGAGAAGCTACTGAGAAGATGAGAAATGAAAAATGCTTGAGTAGAGATGGGCATGGGTCGAACCGAGCAGGCATGCTTTTAGCATAGTATGACACAAGCTAAGTCGTGGTACGACATGATACACTATTCATAGAGTGGGCCGCAGGCCAGACCGCGGACAACAAAAAAATTTAGGCACTAGCATGCGAGCGGCACACCAATTTGGCACGAGGCATGGCTAAAGCACGCTATTATTTAGTATTATTTAATACAATTAATTTGAGACACGATGATATTACTATTATTTTTTTCAATTCTATTGTATACTTTATTTTTATTTTTTGTTAAAAAAATTAGGCCAGCACGAGGCAAGACACGACACGCCAAGCACGTGGGCCATGTTAGGCCATTAGCCAAATTTTAGGGAAGGTAGTATTACACAGTGCGACACGATTACAATTAGGCACGACACGATAAGAGGTCAGACACAAGCTGACACGGTCCATGACGAGCATGGCACAACCCGTGCCCACCTCTATGCATGAGTTGGTAATGCGTGAGTTGTTTATTAGTTGGTAGTTTTTTTGGAGCAAAATGGATGTAAAATTGTTTTACTCCCAATTTTAAAGGAAAATGTTTTCATTATGGTGTAAAATGAATTTACACTCCAAGTTTTACATCCTATATTTTACTCCAAACTAAACAATGTAAAATGGGAAAACAGTTTTCAGGGAAAATATTTTATACCCTACTAAACAGAGCCTTAGTATATTCATTAGCATCTACACATTGTAAAAGTAAATTAAATACTCATTCCATCCCTATAAAAAGCCATATTTCTATTTATAGAACCAACGTTTGGAAAATTTTACCACAAATTATCATTATATTATAAGGAATAATATATTTAATTGGAATTTTGTTTGATGTATATCAATGTAAATTTTTAGAATACCAAGTTTTCATAATTTTTTGTCTTCCGAATTTTGAGATAAAAAAGTTTATAGTCGTGTATTGAATACCGCGAAAAGTTAAATAGGGCTTTCTTATAGGACAGAGGGATTATCAATCTAATTTCCTTTTAGACAGTTACTCAATGATATGTGTTTAGGTCTAGACCTGTGCATTAAGTCGAGTTATGGTCGGGATGGATCACATGAAAACGAATCAGGTTGGGCCAAAGAAGATGCAAAACGAGTTGAGTCGGATCGAGCCACTACAAACGAGCTAAGTCGGGTCGGGCCGTCCAAAAATATTATAATTGAGGTTGATAGTTTATTTGTATTACCTCTAATCTTTGGCAGTTGACCATCGACAAGTAAGTAGAAATAATTCATTACCTACTAGTGTTTAAAAGTCTTGAAAATTATTGATTCATTATTGATTCGACTTGACCAATTAAAGACCTAATAAAATATAAACCTTTAAAAACACGACCCGTTAATCACATAATTGATTAAACCCTACAGGCAGGTTTAGGACCCTTAACGACCCCTCTCATTTCAATAATTTTATTTAGGTCCAGCCAAAGTGTTAGCCCAATCACATGAGAAAACCATCAAAAGATTTTTTTTTTTTTGTTTTTTTAAAAAAAGGGGGGTTTTCTCCTCAAAAAAAAAAAAAAAAAAAAAAAAATCTGGCTGCTTACATTTTGGTATCGATCAAGATGCCCATTTCTATGGAACACAAGAATCACCAAAAACTGCTTTGAAGAATCCTCATCGGTTAGTAATAATTGGTATTTACATAATACCCAAAACTGCAACGCTGGGATTCCAAAATGATGTAATTGCTTTTGGGGGGTGGAAAATGAATAAGGCCATCGAGGATAGCCTAGAAACTAACCTCCACTGTAATCAATACCTCACCTAATGAAGTCGATTATGTGGGATCCCCGCATATGGAATATTAGCAAAATCAAGGTATAGGCTATTATCCCTTTCTCTCAACATATGGATTTTGGACTTTTGGTGCAGACTCATCCGCTCATGACTGCTTTAGAAACGAAAAAGTGCCAAATTCTTTGTAGTCAATGTCAAGCGTCCTTGCTTCAATAAATGACAGGCTTCCCCAGATTGAGACTAGAGAGTTCACAACTCAGTTGTATGTACTTATATTACTAACTTGATTCAACACCCAATCCTCCTTTCATTTTTACTGTGATGCTAAGACTTAGTGGTTCAGGAATCGTGGCACAAAAGACAGTGGTGTGATTGGATTGTCCTGTTCAAAGATATGCAAAAGAGAAACAAGAAAGAAAATCATGGTAGACAGATGATTACCCAACATGAATTTCGTACTAGGAAAATCACAAGGTTAGTACAATAGCTATAAAGTAGCAAATAATCGTGTCCCAAACACAGATTGCTAAGCAATCTAGGTGCGCAAAGGACAACCAGATTATTCCAGAAACAACAACAATAGCAACAAAGAACCCCCCATCTAGCCCTACCTACCACAATGGCCAACAAAAAGAGAATTGTATCTCAAGACTCTTGCGACTCCCAATACAAAACATGATGCACAAACAAACAACCTACAAATCTAGCAGGAGGGGCTTAGAGGAGAGAAACCTAATTCCTGAAGATGGAACCAAGATTTTTCCTTAAAGCTTGTTTCTGTACCAGAGCACACCTTTGTTCTGGTCATCTTCATCTGGTTCAACATACATACATTCTTTCGCTTCCCTCCACATTGCCTTGAACACTGGAGTCGAATCAAACTGATAATATTTGCCCAAAATTGGCTTGATAGCCTTAGTTGCCTCCATTGCATGGTAATGAGGCATGGTAGAGATCAGATGGTGCGCCACATGAGTATCAGTGATGTTGTGGAACACCTTGTTCAAAATCCCATAATCTCGGTCCACAGTAGCCAATGCACCTCTCAACCAATCCCACTCCGATGAATCATAGTGTGGCAGTGAAGGGTGCGTGTGCTGAAGGAAGGTAATCAGGACAAGAAACCCATTCACGACAAGCAATGGACCCCCATATACACACAACACCCAAGTAAGTCCTTTGGCAACTGCAAGGCGGTAAAGCCCAAATGCCACCGTCAAAATCCCAATGTCAGAAATGTAAATTTGAAGCTTCTCACGCTCCGAGTAGATTGGAGAGGAAGGGTCATAATGGCAGGCAAATCGCTCATATCTCCTACCAGAGACATTGAAAAGAAGATACAAAGGCCAGCCAAGGGTTAGAGTGACAAGGAGGGTAAGAATGCGGCCAGGTGGGTTGTTAAGGTACTTAGAGAACCATGACATGCTTTCCTTACGCTTTGGTACGAAGACTTCATCTTTATCCATAGAACCAGTGTTGGAATGATGTCGCCTGTGGCTGTACTTCCAAGAGAAATAAGGTACAAGGAGGCACGAGTGGAGGACTAGGCCAACAATGTCATCAAGCCATTGATGATCACTGAAGGCATGGTGGCCACATTCATGGGCAATAACCCAAACACCGGTAAGAACGCAACCTTGGACAAACCCATAGACGGGCCAGGCCAAGTAGTTGAAAGGCTTCGAGAGGAGGTTAATGTAGTTGGTGGCAACATAGTAAAGGATGAAAGCAATGGTGAGATCATAAACAACATAAGAGAAAGAACGTAGCACAGAGCGTTGGAAGCAATGAGGTGGGATGGCTTTTTTCAGTTGGCCAAGAGTGAATGGTGGTTTTTCGTATGGTACTCTGTTCAGTACATCAGATTTCTCCTTTCTCATGGATGGAGGGATAGATCGCCCACCGGCACCCATTCTCCTTGCAGCTGAAATAAGAAGACATGAACATTAATATGTATCCTTCAACCAATTATTTCAAGGCAAAGAAGAAATGCGTAATAAAGACTTTTTACACACAAATAGGTATACATAATCTCATTCTACAGAAATGAATGATAGTTAATGTACACCGCTTAACATTTCAGACACCAATACTTGTTCTAAAACGGAACTACAGTAGTGTAAATTTCAATTTGAAAACGTCATCAATCTCATACAAAGACAAGATTTTTCCAAATCCATATATTATTGTTGGATTGTTAGCATTACCAATAATAAAACTTGGTTAAACATTAGAATTCATGTGAGAACTCTCCCCTTATTCGAGAACCTCATAATATATGAGAACCCATCTCTTACCGTTGATAAATAAATCTAATAACCCAAAATGTTTCAACTTTTTTATGACAAAAGTGTAATTTATTATAACTTTTTTATACTTTCCCTGTCAATGTACAACACTTTTCCCCTAACTTTTCAAAAGTCATGATATACGTACAATACCTCATTTTTCGTGATATTGGAAATTTTTTATCTTTAAAGTATTTATTCTACTGTTTCATACATTTATTCTATTATTCTATATTTAGTACTGATGTTTTAAAACTTTTGTTCTATTATATTAAACAATTGTTCTAATGTTCTAAACGTTTGCCTATTGTTCTAAACTTCTATTCTAATGTTCAAAATTTTTGTTCTATCGTTCTAAACTTTTGTTTTATTGTTATTCATATACATATTATTGTTCTAAACTTTTGTTCTATTATTCTAAACTATTGTCCTAATGTTCTAAACTTTTATTCTATTATTCTAAACTTTTGTTCTATTATTCTAAAAGTTTGTTCTAATGTTCAAAACATCATGATTAGATCTTAAAACACTAGTATTAAACATTAGAACATTAGTATTAGACCTTAGAAAATAGAATAAATATTTAAAACATACGTGTCAATCTTAATAACAATAGAATAAAAGTTTAAAACAATTTCATACAAGTTTATAACAATAGAATGAAAGTTTAGAACATTAGAACAATAATTAAGAACAATTAAACCGAAGCTTAGAACATTAGAACAATAGTTTAGAACAATAGAACAGAAGTTTAGAACAATAATTTAGAATGATAGAACAGAAGCTTAGAATATTAGATCAATAATTTAAAACAATTTAACAATAGTTTAGAAAAATAGAACAAAAGTTTAGAACATTAGAAAAATAAAATAGAAATTTAGAACAACGAAACAAATCTTTTAAACAATAAAACAGAAGTTTAAAACAGTAGAACAAAAGAACATTATAACAAAAATTTAGAATAATAGAACAGACATTTAAAACAATAGAACATAAGTTTAGAATAAATATCTTTGAGAAAAGTACCGCTACAATGATGTCAGAAAGTACATCTTTTTTTTTGTTTTGCATAAAGTGATTTTTGTCCTAATATATTTCTAAAAATGGAGAAATGTGTATCAATTTTTTTTTAAATTAAAAAGTGTCACTTTTGTGCTAATTTACGCTTGTGATATTGTTTTCACTCAACCTCATCTGTTGGATTTGGGGATTGTATGGTGTAAAATTGGTTTTTATTTGCAAATATTGTATGGTGTAAAATTGGTATTTATTTGCAAAAGGTTCTCATGTAAGGGATATATATATATATATATATATTAGTCAGACAAAAAATATTTTAAGGGAGCATGATCACTAGTTGCAAAGGAGCCGAAAATAGAGGACACAGTAAATTTGACAATTTATTAATCCTCCTCCACGTAGTTGGATTTGAATCTAAAAAGCAACTAGTCCATATCGTGGAACTCCTACCCCACAGATACTTGCCCACCATTCATTGTAACCTGTAACTATCTCAAATAATGTGGTCATGCAGGCAGTCATGGTATAAATAAGTGGTCTATGTTTAAGATCTCAGATTAATCATTATTTTGTCTACTATACACCCTAAGCGTATCACACCCCTAAGGTAGGGTCACCCAACACTCACATCTTCATATTTATTCATTTAAAACACAAAAATGATCAAAAGTAATATGACAATGCTTTGTTTCTATTTTTAAGGTGGCCCTGTGTTATATTTACAGGAAAATTGACATAAATAGAGTAGGTACATCAGTAATAAGGTTGCGGAATCATAAATGATGCTTATGGGTAATGCCTAATCAAAAAATTCTTAACACTATTGATAGATATTTCTTAGTTAGTTAGTAGTGTTGGCGTCTTCTGTCATGGTACTAGCAACCGCACAATCAAGTTGTTAACGAAGCCATATAAAGAGATGTGACAAGTTGATATGTGACCTTGTTCTTTCTCAAAAAGAACGTCAATTTCAATATAGATTATAACCTTTCACCCCACACCAAATAACGCTAATGACAAAAGGAGTATCCTTCATCATTAATCATTGATAATCAATGCGTTGATAATCTGTCGAGGCTATATTGATATTTGATAAGAATCAGATTGTGACGGGGCTATAATCCGAAGGACATTAGCCCAAAATTTCATTATCCCTCCAGTTCTCATATAATCATAAGGACTGAGGCCTTCCAAGTTCCAACCATAGTAGGCTTAGACCTTTACTCCGTTACTCCAAATAATCATGTCATAAAATCTTCATCATTATTTGCTATAACTATAGCATACGTTAGAGTGCTAAACTATGTGCACTAGGGCTAATTAGTTCATTAATACAGGTATGAACATAAAAAATAAAAATAAAAACACGACAAAATCACAAGCAATTAGCGCGATCAATATTTATTTATTTCTTAATTTTGTACTTTCAAATACCTTGGGACTAAAACAAACTCAATCCACCAGATTTACTCCATAAGATAGAAGTAAATAAACAAGATTAAACTATCATAGCGAGACACAAATTCAATTAATACTAGGGAGATATTCGGCTTCCAAGATAATAGAACTTTGACTAGCAAAGATACAATAGTCTATCATGTTGAAAAGAAATTCCACTAGTCATAAAACGTGGTCAAAAGTATCAACTGCGTTTAATTGAATGGAGCATTTATAAAGACCTAAACGGCCCCCAATTAGTCAAATCATTACGACATATGGAGCAATAATTGAAGCCGCCTTTTTTGCCTGAAAACTATACGGTACCTCTAAATGGAAGCAACCTTTTTCATTACATTACTCCGTATCTTCCGAAATGCCTCAACTTCTTTAACTTGTAATACTGTCATTAGGGGTGCTACTAATTTTTTAAGTAGAACGTAAAGAGGTTGATGACGCCAACTTCACTCAATTAAACCAATCTATAATCACATGCAAATGCTCCCAAAAGACCACAGTCTGAGGTATACAAAATTTTAAAAGATTTGGTAAAAATAGACCCCAAAAAACAATAAAGAGAGATCAGGGTGTGGTCCTTTCCATGTGGATGACAATAAACAGCAGCTAGAAAAGACAAACTATTGACAGCCAATTGTTTACCTAGTCAGCCAAAAATTAAAATTTGTATATCTACATTGCCACGGTTTAATAAAAGCTTTAAACTTTTTTATCTTTAAATTCGTAAAGTAAAAAATAATAAAAACTTAATATTCTTTATAAATTCTAAAATTTCACTTAAATATATTAATTTTTATAACATAAAGAGTATTAGTGGTTAAAGTTTTCGAAGTTTGACTCCAAATAGTGGATTGATTGGGGTTATTTTTTTGAGACTGAGGGAGTAATTAAAAGTGTGAGGTCAACAACTTCAACACCATAATTTTCTTAAAGTTCATTGTTAAAAAGCTTTTCCAAGTAAATATACGTTGAACACAAGAGTTTAAATACTAGGCGCAATTGAATTTTCTTCACGTTCTGATTTGACGAAAAGGGTAGGCTCATAATGCTCCTAACCTGTCCAGAATCACACAAACAAAAGTCCTAAATCGTCATAAATGCTAGATTCCTAGAGATTATCTGTTTGTTATACCCGGATTTCATGTGTTCAGGATTGTAACTTCTAATAGACCCATTAAATACACCAACCAAGACCCCCATCGGGTTCCACCAGAAGAAGTCATCTAGGTCCTACGTTGAGCTAGCCTTGGTCCAAGTTACACCACACATGACACAAACAACGAAGAAGAAATGGTAAAGACCACATCACACCCCTCTAATAGGCACTAGCATACTCCAATATCGTCATAAAGAGCAATTCTCATACTCAAGCTGTCTCATCTAGTCCAAAAACGAAAACTAACACAACAAAGTACCCCAAAACAGAACGTAAATGGATTTGTTTTTAACATATTGTCCAAGGCTTTCTACACGTAGTCAATGTACCCCAACAAAAAACCCTAGCTAGTTCATCCAACATGCATCAAAATGGTCCCAACTTCAAGTAAGGATCAAATCCATGAACAGCATATGATGCTCCCCTTCTGACAAATTTTCAGACAAGTAGATACCATTTACAGCAATAAAACTATGCATAAATCCACAAAACCATAGTTCCATAAATATATGTAGGAACTATGTATTTCATTGTTCACCAAATCACCTTATTACTTCCGCCTTTCTAATTCTTTGATTCAAACTACATACGTATTACTCCATAACATATTCGTAGCTTAAGGGACTTGTTTCTAATGCTTTTCTTGGCAAACAGATAGAAAACACAACCATGTATCACTTCATGGGGAATGGAATTATTATTATGTGTGTTGGTATTTGAAATTGACATATAACCGCGAATATCGTCTTTATTTTTATTTTATTTAATTGTTTTAACAATAATACAATTATCATGACAACAACTCTATATAAAAAATTATTACTTGTATCTAAATATTCAAAATTAAAGGAAAAAACTAAAAGGCAGACTTTGATGCTTTATTGAAGAAAAAAACGCCGAAATAGAGATGGGTGGAGTCGTCGTCCCCGTCACATGTGATTCACACAGCATATACATCTCTCTTTCTTTTCTTTAACCATACGATTCTCCTCCACTAACGAACGCCCACAAATATCTTCTCTATCTTTTTTATTAATTTCTTTTTGTTTAAAAATAATTGTAGCAATAGAAACGACGTCACTTTAACAAATGCTCTCATTTCCCGACGCCCGAAAAAAAGAGAAGAAAGAAGAATACCACTTCAGACATGCAATGACAATATAACATAGATCTAAGATCTAACGGACATGGTTAGATCTAGATCTCAACAGAATAACATTCATCTTAATTCAATCAACAATCTCACTCATCTGAGCTTTTCAATTCACACGATAATTATTTAAAAAAAAAAAAAAAAGGTAGCGTAGTAATGACACTTAGAGAATGAAATTGAGGATCCAAAAAATGGAAATGATGCGATCTAGAATTGAAATCGAAGAGAGTAGTGTACCTGAATAAGACGGTAATGAACCTCGGAATGCGGGATTTTCTCTCTCCTCTCTGAAAATGAATAAAATAATGAAGAGAGGATGAGGAGAGGAAGGCCGAAGACGCGGCCTGATAAGTGAAGGAGAGAGGAGGAAGAGTAAGGAGAAGGGTGGGGGATTTTAACCTGTGATTTCCCTCCTGCATAGAAGGGTGGGCCCGCTGGTCTATCCAGGTGTTTGCAAGTGCTTTTCCACGTGTTCTTCATTCATTGGCTTTACTCATCTGCTTTTTTATTTTCTCTTTTTTGTTTTGGTTATTGAGTTTTTGTATTCTCCTCAAAAATATCTCTTTCGCCACGTCACGTACTCACGTGAGGTCCTCGCTTTTTGTTTTAAAAACCACATATTTTGTGGCGTTAATATTTTGATTGTTTGCGTGTTATTGATGAAATTGTTGATTTTTGTGACCACTCCTTCTTTAGGCTCAATCTCCTCAACTTATTTAACCTAGATTATGACTGTGTCCTGCACGGAATAGATAATTTCGTTTTTTTTGAAGTATTTTTGGGGGGGGTTGAATGAGAGTACTTCATTGAGATTTATAACATAACAACTATAGTTGAGGAGAATAGAGCCTAAAACAAATTATTTTTCAAACGCATACCAAACATGAGTTTACTTATACAAAGTATGTTTTCAATTTCGTATAGAAATAGTATATTTCTTTCTTAATGGATTATTTGCTTTTGTGATAAATCTCGGGAGATGGTCTGACGATACAAGCGTGAGGCCAATGTACAACTCCTCCTTGATAATGTTCTAGCGACTAAGGCATCTTTTGAGGCTTTATCTTTTTCCTTTTACTATCGTTGTTAAAGTAAATAGGTCATAACTAGCAAAGGCGATAGTCTTGGATCTCCGACTTGTTTATAATGGAGCCAACTTCTTCTTAATAATATAGCCAACCTGATCTTACTTCAAAAAAAATGTATATGTTCCTGTTTGGTTGATTAGTATATGATTATGCTACCAATGGAATGGTCGAATTTTTATTATCTAAGGATTGTGTTCTCTTTCACTAATTTTGAATGCAAAATAATTCTACTAAGACATATTTTCCGATGCTATTTTTATTTCTTTCATTGTTGTTGATATTCCTCTAATATGTCCAACTATTCCTTTTAGGCTCCGTTTGGTATGGCATAAAACGTTTTCAATTGGAAATAGTTTTCCATGGAAAACTTATTTTCATGGAACTTTTTCCGTTGTTTGGTTGCATGGAAAATGATTTTACATTTAAAGATCTTTCGTTGTTTGGTTGAATGGAAAATCAATTACTCTTATTAACTTTTCAAATTATATTCTCTTGTCATTTTTTACCTCCTTTTTCGGTTGTATTTCCTAGTTGGTAGTCATTAGCTAAATTTGTTACGCTACAACAAATATTTTTTTTTTATAAAGTTTATAATATATTTCTTTAATTTATTAATAACATATTACATTATACGGAATATTGCCATAAAACTAGAGAAATCTAAAAAAGCTGGTTCAACATTATAAAAGGACCTTAAACTAACTATAAAAGAGTATTCACAATCGAATAAGCGAACCAATCAAATGGGTTAATGTATTATCAATAAAACATGTAAACCAATTAACTGGTTGTAATGTAATAGTTTGTACTTGTATATTTTAAATTCTAACATAAAACTTTTTTTACTATAATTTCAAATAAACTATTGATTTCCCGCATTTCATGAGAAACTTTCATGGTTCAATCGAATCGGGAGGAAATCTATTTTTTTATTTTTGATTAAAATGGATAAAATTTGTTCGAATTCATGATATAGTATGATAATTTAATAATCAAGACATGAGATTCGAAAAAGACGTACTGAATTGATGATATTCTAAACAGATGAAAAGAAATTGTGGAATTTTTTCTCAATTTTTAAGAGAGAGAAAATGTGGAGTAGAGGAAGAGGCTATCGAGAAGATGAGAAATGAATGATGCGAAAGTAGAGTTGGGTATGGGTCGAGCAGGCACGCAAACCGAGCAGGCACGACATGCTATTGGCACTGTATGATACAAGCACGGTCATGACACACTGTCCGTGGAGTGGGCAAGCGAACCAGGCCGAAGACAGCAAAAAAATTAGGCACGAGCATGCAAGCAGTACGACCCAAAGCACGCAATTATTTAGTAACATTAATACTATTATTATTTATTATTTTTTTACTACTACAATTAATATTACTATTATTATATTCTTATAATATAATTTAAATTATCTAAAATATTTTTTTTAATTCTATTATATACTTTATTTTTATTTTTGTAAAAAAAATTAAGCCAACACGATGCACGACACGCCAAGCACTTGGTGCATGCTAGACCATGAGCCGAGTTTTAGGGAAAGCTAGCACGGGCCTTCACAACAGGACACGACAAGATGTTAGGCACGAGTTAGCACGGTCCATGGCGGGCATGGCACGACCAATAATTGGACCTTGCACCCGGGTGCACAATGCTCTTTGTGCACCCGATGAACATTATGTACAAAGCAGTGAACATTGTCAGTTTCAAAATTTCTCCTCACTAAGCGCAATGACTACGATAGGATTTTCCGCGCAACATGACTATTTTGATTTTTCACGCAACACGTTTCTCAGTACTCAATAATAAATTTATTTATTGTTTGTTTGTAATTCATGGAATTTGCTATTTTATGTAAATTTGTTACTAATGTTAATTAGAGATAAGTTAAATGATCATTGCAATTGATCATATTGTTCATTTTGTTTATATATAATGTTTATTATATATGAAGTATATTACGTAATTTTTAGTGCCTTTGAGATGTATGTTCAGTGTCTTTGAATTGTTTGTTCATTGCCTTTGAACATAATGTTCAATGCCTTTGAACGTGATGTCCATTGCCTGTGAACGTCGTGTACATTGCTTGGGAATGTAACGTCCATTACCTTTGAACGTGATCTTCATTGCAAATGAATGTAATGTTCATTGTCTTTGAACGTAAGGTTAATTGTCTTTGAACGCAATGATCAATGTTCATTTTAATAAATATGTGTACAGTGTGTGTACATTCTTAATGCAAAAGTTCATATTTAAAAATAATATTACAAAGTTCTCTAAGTGTATTTTTTCCCAATGTGCAAATTACAAAACACTGATGATGATTTCACATGGGAAATAATGAATATTATGCATTACAATGTTCATTGCCTTGTAAAGAATGTTCATTTTGTTCATTTCGTGTGAAATATGTAAATGTTCATTGCCTTTATACCGAATGTTCATTCAAGTTGTATATAATGTTCATTTTCGCAATACATAATGTTCATTTTCGTAATACTTTTTTCACGAATGGTCCATGTTCATTTTGTTAATAACTAATGTTCATTGTTATAATATTTAATGTTCACTAGATTAATATTGAATGTTCATTACATATATACAGAATGTTCATTTTTCAAATATGTGAACATAACGTCTATTATTCCCAAATCAAAATGTTCATATCTATCTTGATATATTATGTTCATTGCTATAATGCGAAATGGTCATTGCCATAATATATAATGTTCATTTTAGATAGATATAATGGTTCTTTTAATTTTTTGTGTACAATACGTGTACTATTCTCAATGCAAAAAGTTTAGAGTTTTAAAAAATAGTGCTACGTGTACTACTCTCAATCAAAAAAGTTCAGATTTTTAAAAAATAGTGCTACTTGTACTACTCCAAATGCAAAAAAATTCAGATTTTTAAAGAATAGAGTTAAGGTTTGTACAAAACTTTTTCCAATGCGCAAATTACGAAGTTACCTTACACGAGAAATAATGAAAATTATACATCTCAATGTTCATTTTCTTGTAAAGAAAGTTCATTCTATTCAATTTGTTTGAAATGACTTGTGTTTTATGTGTATGAAGCATGCGTTTAGACCCGGGTTCACGATGCTCACTATGCAACCGGATTCATAGTCTTATTTATGTGGCACGACCCGTGCCCACCTCTTTGCGTGAGTTATAATGTGTGAATTGTTTGTTAGTTGATATTTTTTTTAGAGTGAATGAATGTAAAATTGTTTTACTTTCAATTTTGAAGGAAAATGTTTTAATAGAGCGTAAAATGAATTTACATTCAAAGTTTTACTTCCTATATTTTTACTCGAAATCAAACAATATAAAATGAAAAAAATAGTTTTCAGGAAAAACATTTTACACTGAATAAATGGAGTGTTTATGTTCTTCTAACAACAACATTCATATTTTTTGCGGATTTGCTTTTGATAATATGTACTCTTTTTATTCTTTCATTTGGATTTTGCGTTCAATGTGTTGATCATGTGTTTTGTGTTTGTGTTCGATGTGTTCAATGTTTGTTATCATTATGCATTCCACTGGGCATGTTACTTTGCAATTCTATGATGCTCATTTTGATTAGGTATGCGATCAGCAAATTGTGTAATTTCGCACATGAACATAGTGGCATAGTTAATTAATACCATACCACCACCCTTTTTCTCTTTTAAATCTTCGATAAAAATGTAGTGGTGCTTATTGAAGTTTTGCATATTGCCACGATAGGCTAAGGCTACTGCCACAGTGCCCATTGTACCATTAATTCATGACAAATCAAACTCCCTACACTTGACTGATGATAAGTACCGACTACTACATACTCGGTAGTCGGTTTCGTACTTGTTTTACTGACCTGAAAATAATAGTAAAAATAGTAAATTACCTAGCTTCCCTCTCTATAAATTGAATGTCTTATTTTTATTTTTATTTTTGGGAAATAAGTTTAATATCTCAATAGAAGTAGGCAAGTTATTTCTTATAATCAACCGGAAATCTTTTTCAGGAAATTGGTTGAAACAATCAATAGGCAGTATACGTTTGCGGGTTTGCCGCTAAAAACAAGCTCTGGAAGCGGTCTCTGCTACTTTTACAAAATCAAACTCTTCTATTCTTTTTCTCTAATTTTTGTCAAATACAACTTTATAGCTTGTTTAAATGAATTTAGGAGACTATAATCATTTTGAGTGGCAAATAAATACAAGACATTAGACAAGCGAAATCACAACTGGGAGGCCGAGTCTCCGAGAGTCCCTGGTGAAAATTTAGTAGAAATAACCTACAATGAAAAGTAAGAGATGGATAGAAACCGTCCAAAATGAAATGGTCCCACACGCGCACACGTACAACTGCACTTTGTAAGGCGTGCATTCCGCATGATCAACTTGTGGCATGTCGTATCCACTTGCTAACCAAAAATGGACCAAAGGCCCCCCAATAATTTTTTTTTTTTTTTGGGTTTTTATTCAATAATATAATATAATATATATATATTTAAAACCTACATGGTACTCCGTATACCATACGAATTTATATGAAATGAAGGATATTCGATCTCCATGTGTCTCCGAATGGGGTATCTTTACCCATAATTTATTATGTTGTGTAGTGCTTAGCATATCTGCTAAGTGCTGATCATTAAGCTAATTAATTGACCTCTCTCATTTGAATATACTTATTTTTTTAGTTAGTTCATTAAGCTAGGCAAATATATGGGCTGCTTTGGGCCAGCTAGTCAGCTACTGTCATCTATATCATAATAATACAGACCAAGAGGGTATCTTAACTAATACGTTTAAATAATCCCAATTATGACTGCCTCACTGACGTACACTTTGATTCCATGCCCTGCATGATGATGAGAACTACTGATTAAGGTCATGCCCATTCAAGATTTTTAATTTGGGGTATCAATAATTCAATATCATTTGGATACCCATATTACTATGTCATAGGTAGCTTTTCAGATTCAGATTTTTCAAGTTTATAAAAGTATGAAAGAATAACCGTGAGTTTTTATCATTCTCATTGCCTATTCTCTCCTTATTTGAATATGACTCATATATGTGAGAGGGTCAAGGATGTCCGTCTCCTTGGTGAAAAGGTAGGAGTTCCTTGGCTAATGTGCATCTCTTTTTTCAAATGTTGATTTGTAGAGCTTGAACCTTCTAAAATTTAATTTATATGTAAGCAAAAGAAAGAAATGAAAAGGGAATGGAATGGAAGAGGATCCCTTAGATGCTCGTAAAATTGAAGAAAGATGATGGAGATGGTAGAAAAGGTAGATCAAACCAAAGGTGATGTGTCAAGGAAAAGAGGAGAAAGAGTGTGACAGAGTATTCATCCTCTTTGATAAATCATACTTTGTACTTTGTAGCATAACTAAAAATCATCGATTGTTTCGTCTCGTAAGGTTTCATCCTAAAATCAATTGATTCCAATTGTATTAATTTCATTGCGTTGTTGTAGTATGGTCGGCTCCAAACTTATCCTACATTACTTGTATTAATTTCATTGTGTTTTTTTTTTTTTTTGGCAAGTAATTTCAGTGTTGTTGTCGTATGTTCAGCTCCAAACTTAATTATTTGATTGGCCAAACATTACCTTTGGTGAACTTAATGGGCCGACCCTTAAGGCCCATATATAGCTAAACCAAAAAAAAGTGTCATGAGTTCATGTCTCACACCCATAACAAGACAATTAGCCTACAACGTGACATTGCTCGAATGACACAAGACACCCAATCCAACGTCAATAGGTGAACAGTGCACCAGAGTTTACCATAAGTATGGTACACCTAGTCCAAAACGCAACATGTATAGAACAAAACGCTAGAAGAAATGTACATTACTTGTCCGAGTAATGTACAAAAGTCATAATACGCAACCCATCAAATTTTTTAATTTATTTTGAGAACAGAAACATCATTTCACAGCACAATTGCAGTGCTATAATTATGGCAAAGAATAGATAATTATGGCCATAGCACTGTATGTTTCAAATTTTCATTGTTTCCAAAAAAAAAGTTTTTGAAAAAAAATTCTCTTTTCCCTTCATTGAAACTCTAAGTTCAAACCCAAGAAAAAAAATTAGATAAATTTTTTTAAAAAGTTGTAGTTATATAATGTGTACATTTAAAAGTTGCTGATTTTTCAATTCTTTACGATTTACGAGGTGAATTTTTTTTTACATGTACACTGAATTCGATTGTTATGAACATTATAAATCTAAATAAACATTAAAGTTGAGTATTATGTACATTATATATATTATATAATTTGTATATTAAAGATGAGTATTGTATATATTAAACATTTTATATAAGTTATTGACAAATAAAGTTATGTTCGTTGAGATTACATATGATATGTACATTTGAAATTGTATCAGAATTGAAGTTAGTAAACAATAACTCCTTCAGTTATTAAACTTATATAAGATGTACATTGAACTTATATAAGATGTGCATTGAATTTTCATTGTTGGGAAGCAAATCGTTATTGTATAAGATGTACATTGAATTTAATTGTTATGAACATTATAAATTTGAATAAAGTACATTAAAGTTGAGTATTATATACATTACATATTTTATATATTAGGTACATTAAAGTTGAGTATTATATACATTAAACTTTTTATATAAGTTATGGATAAAGAAACTTATGTTCATTGAAATGAGTACTATGTACATTTGAAATTGTATCAACATTGATATTAGATTGATATTAGTAAACAGTGACTCCCCGAGTTATTGAACTTATATAAAATGTACATTAAACTTATATACGATGTACATTAAATTTATATAAAATGTACATTTTCGTCATTGTTCTTCTCTTTTGAACTGTTCAAATAAGTGCAAATTTGTTTCAATTCGAAAATAAACTGCAATCATAACACTCTGCTGCTGACATATCCCCAAACTGTCATTTGCTTGTTGCTGTGGTCATTTCAACCCTTTTCATTTCCCCATGTTGTGGTCATTTCACCACTTTTCATTTCTCCAATGCTATTTCATCCTGTTAGCATGTGCACCATTGCCGGCTAGGACAGGTTAACCGTGCTTCCCATACAACCCAGTGAACTATTTAATTTACGATCCAACGTGTCATAACCCCCACCAAAACCTTTAAAATCGTTAAATCAATCAGTATTAAAGATGTTAATATTACGTACTTCCTGCATCAGTAACCCGAAATAGTTAATGAAGGACAAAGTAGAAAGAGAGAGGGAATGGAGACGGCGAAGGAGAAGGCGGCAGCGGTCAGGGCAGGAGCGGAGAAGGCGGCAGCGGTAGGAGAAAAGGAGGATAAGATGAGAGGGCATGATCAACCCGTAAGGATGTGGTCGAGCTACCTTTGAAGCAGGCCCAAGCCCATAGTCAGGCCCACAAACAGGCTAACACTGCAAAATTTTAATTTGCATGTAAATACTAGATATGTTGTGAAATTGTAATGAAAAGATGCATTAATATTATGTCGAGAATGGTACGAATTTATGAAAAGAACCATTAACCTAATCTAACAGTTTAAATTAGTTAACAAGTTCAATTTTTGTTAGTCATTAAGTATTAGACCGTAATAGTTATGTGACTTAATTAGAGTGAGTGCATTCTTATGATAAAAGAAAGAGGGCAGTACGTTCGAATGTTGAGAATTTTTAGAATCTAATATATCTGAGATGTATGTAGGTTGCTTAGAAAAAAATTGGTAAATATCTAGATTTAATTAGACCCAAACTAAATCCAATTTGTTACCACTCTAAGTTTTAATTATTTCCATTTGCAAAATGGGTTCGGCCCTGCTTAATTTCTTGCTGGTTTTATAGACCCTAGAGACCAAGAATTAAGATCAACAAATTCATGGATCTCCGCCAAAAAGCTGGATTTGAATTGCGATTGGGCCAGTCTATGTAATATATTCTGTGAAAATCTCTACTAGGTAGATCCGCAAATTCGATCGTGCACCCGGGCGTACGGGACGCATGGTGCTCCTGTCTACGTGGCTTGGGTGTCACATGTGTTTGGGAAGGAAATGTGTTGGGGAAGGAAATATTTGAGGCAACCGAGATGCAGTGTGTAGATCATTTGACAGCAGTATGATAAGACTTATCAGAGATTTTATTTTCAGATTCAGCTGGAGTAATGATTACCAATATTTTTGAATTTGAATCAAAAATTTCATATACTTGAACTGATTTCACTTATGTAAACGTCATTTATTTCTTTGTCAAAAGTTGTATGAAAGCCTTTATGCCCATTTAATGATACGCAATGTACATTTATAATAAACCTCGTGTACATTTATAATAAGTCTCGTGTACATTTATAATAAGCCTCAAGTACATTTATAATAAGCCTTATGTATATTTATAATATACCTTATGTACATTTTGGATATGCCTAATGTATATTTTACCATATGCCTATATAACACAAATCACATTAAATATCCATCATACCAAAATTAATATACCAACATTTGTTTTTGCGAACTAAACAACATAAATCGCATAATGTACATTTTCCTAATATATAATGTACATTAACAACAAGCCCCATGTACATTTATAATAAGCCTCATGTACATTTATAATAAGCCTTATGTACATTTATAATATACCTTATGTACATTTTGGATATGCCTAATGTACATTTTTCGATATGCTTATATAACACAAATCACATTAAATATCCATCATACCAAAATTAATATACCAACATTTGTTTTTGTGAACTAAACAATACAAATCGCATAGATGTACATTGTGCATCATTAAATGGACATATCATAAAGTGTTACCTTTTAAATAGAAGCACATTACCTGATAAAAACATGTACATTCTTAATCAATAATATATGCTTGTAGAAAGTTAAATGTACATTACCAACTTTATGAATGTACATGAACTACGTGAAGAATGTACATTTCTTAATTGTAGAATGTACATTTCTTAAAGGGTTACCCTTTATAAAGAAGAATATTACCTGATAAAAACATGTACATTTTTTATCACTAGTATGTACATTTTTAATGAATTATGTGTCAAATAGTAATCTAGTGAGTATGTGTATCAAGTGTTGCAAGTTTTTAGAGTAAACATTAGACAAGTTTAATGTACATAACCAAATACAGGAATGTACATTACCTAATAAAGGAATGTACATTAGCTAATATAGAAATGTACATAATCGTTACATGTTCTTGAGTGTAAACATTGTGTACAAATTTAATGTACATTATCAGATAGAAGAATGTACATTACCTAATATAGGAATGTACATT
Organism: Dysphania ambrosioides; assembly: GCA_026401315.1. NCBI lineage: Eukaryota > Viridiplantae > Streptophyta > Magnoliopsida > Caryophyllales > Amaranthaceae > Dysphania > Dysphania ambrosioides. Next base: position 11,035,494 of record CM048661.1, read on the forward strand.
ACCTAATATAGGAATGTACATTTCCTACTTGAAGAATGTACATTTGTTAATATTTTACGGCTTCCATATGTGCATTTTATGACGGGTAAAAACGTACTTAAATTAATATATGAATACTTACTTCTTCTTCGACTTTCCCATAAATTGAGTTGGAGAAAATATTAGAGTTGGAGAAAAACTTGAGTTGAAGAAATATGGAAAATTGGAAGGGAGTAACTGTTCGGGAAGGAAGAACGAAATGGGAGAAATGGCGCAATGGGAAGCGGAAGGGGAGAAGTTCTAGTTTTTGAAAATGGAAATGATTGTCTTGCTGAATAGGCCTATTATAGATTTCCTTCCCTATAAAAAGAAAACTGACAGTTATAGGGTAGAGTGTACACTGACGGTTGAGTGTGGAAAAGGAAGCGGTTGAGTGTAGGGTCAAGCGTATGAGTCAGCATTATTCATATGTACATTCCCAATGTACTAAATGTACATTTCCACACGAGTTTGTACTGCGTTTTGTTTATTTGTTGCTGCGTTTTGGCCCTGGTGTACCATGCGCATGGTACACCCGGGTGCAACGTCCATACATTGAGGTAGATCTGTGCAGTTGCGAAATCCAAGACACATTGCAGAATGGTTTAAGATACACCATTCCTTTAACTTAAAGTAACACAGCCAACCCCTTCACGGATGAAACGCCACGTCTTGATTTCCCTTGTAGGAAAATTACACGTATCTTGGAGACCTACCTTCACCCTCCCTTTAATTAATTTGGATACGTATCCCATCTTGGTTGCGCCAATAATGTAAATGAAACATATGTAGTAGGAATGTATTACTAGATAATCAGTCACCCTTGATGTCATTATCCTTCACCTTTTTTATTGGTTGATTGAGCTATATGCTCTTTGATTTTAAGTTTTTTGTTATAATGGGACAAACATTAAGGAATAGAAGAGAAATCAATACACAGACTTGTATGCATTCAAGCTCTTCCAATTGGGCTCATTTGTTAATTGAATAATGTTTTAGACTTGCTACATTTTTCTATTTTTTTCATTATAATATAAACAAGATGTAATATAAGCCTTAGATATTCCAATAAAATAAGCTGTTATTCATTCGATCTCTTCGTACAACAACTATTGTCTATTTACAAGCGTTTCGACTAAATTAGACCATTATACTCGCATGCTACTGCACAAGGAGGAAATTTTGCAACATTTTGCGCACTCCCAACAGCTCCGAGCCATGTATGTACGATGCGGTGATTTTAATCCTAACAAAATATTAAAATTCCAGAACCTTTAATATGATGATGAGGATGTCTATGAAGCATACAATTCCAAATGCAAAGCAAATTCCTTGACACAGCCCACGTACTGGAAAGTTTGTAACACGCGGAGGATTCTAGTTTCAAACTTCATGTTACTCTCCACGTGTCCTTGCCTCACTTCCCAAACCACCATTATAAAGGGCAGACCATCTTCCAAAATTAGTCACAACTCGTAACGAACACAGTAAACACCTTCTTCAAAACTTCATTGTATCAAAAAATAAAAACAGGGAAGTTTGAGTTATTTTGGATCAGAGATGCAGACAGGTAAGAAAGCAGTGGAATCCGTGAAGGAGACGACGTCGAACATAGCGGCGTCGGCGAAAGCAGGCATGGACAAGACAAAGGCAACTGTGCAGGAGAAGGTTGACAAGATGAGATCCAACGACGAGTATGACAAAGCTCTGGCTACTGAGAAGAAGCAGGAGCGCTTGAACGAGGCCGAGCTTCGTAAGCAGCAAGTCAAGAGCCATAACGCTGCTGAGAAGGATGCCAAGGTTGCTACTTCCGGAACCGGGTTATTTGGGTCTGGAACAAATACAACCACCAATACTACTCATTCCGCCACTGGAGTTATGGGACATCCCACTGGGGCTCACCAGATGTCTGCAATGCCAGGGCATGGGACTGGTGAGCCTGCTGGTGCCTTTGTAGAGGAAGGGACTGCTGTTGGGTCACACCCTATAGGGAGGCCTACTGGAACCACCAGGTCTACTACGGCTGCGAATACACATGTTGGTGGGGGTACCGGAACTGGCTACACCGGAACTGGGTATACTGGTTGATTACATTATTGTTACATTTCTTAGCAGGGTTTGGTGTGGTGTATGTATGTGTCACATTTTCTTGTATTTTTTAGAAGGGGTGTGTCACATTTTGTAATGGTTTTTTTTTTTTTAAAGAAAAAAGGGAAATTATGTTTGGCGTAGGATTTGGAGTTTCATCTGAATCATCTGATGTAATTTTATGTTTGCGTTTAGCTTTTAAATTGAATAAATGGAAGAAAAAAACATAGTTTGTTTCTATTTTCATACTCGTATCCATACTCGTGTTTATATAATATTAGTATGTGCGCGTATTAATATGCGAGCCAAATTGATAATATAGAGAAATTGTATATTTACAGAAAATATGGAAGAGTAGATTATATAATTTGTACTATAATTATGAAAAATAAAGTTTGTGTCCTATAAAACAAGAATAAATATATTTATATTTAACAATATCATGAAAAAAAAAAATTTGTGTCCTTTAAAAACTACGAAACACAAGTTTGTGGCCTCGAAAACAACAAAATTTTAAGTATCAATTTGCCTAAATATTTTGTATGATTTTTTTGTATCAAATTCTTATGTAATAAAGTTGGGGAACTTATTTGTATTACATAGGGATATAAATCCGGCAAAAGGAAGCAATAAAAAGTACAATATGAGAAGATTAACATTTCCTTCATAAACCATAAGCAACGTTATTTTTAATAGCTGTCAAACCTTGGGGAAAAAAATAAAAAAAATTGGATGCCTCATATACTGTGCAAGTGAGATTAAGCAAGTTGTAATTAAATTTATAGGATAGCAAATTGTTAAGAAGAGATATGAATGTTGAAATACACAAATAAACTAAAAACACATGAAATTCAAAGATATACTAATAACACATGAAAATATCAACGCCTGTATAGTGTATTTTCGTGATGCTTATTGTATACCGGATTAAAATACAGCCAAAAATATTAAACGCAAAGGGTTATATAGTAATGTACGCTAAAAAATACATATTTTCCACCAAAAAGCATTATGTAACAATTAATTTTTTAATATTTTCCACCAAAAAACATTATACAACAATTAATTTTTTTTAAATGAACCGTTATTTCACAAATCTAAATTACAGAGCATATCTTTTCACTCTCATACAGTACAGTGATTTTTTAGTTGTTTCACTGTTTACAAATTATTAACATATGATATTAAGGTCAATATAAACTGAATTCGATTGTTATGAAAATAGAAATATGAATAAAGTACATTTTAGTATGACATTATGCAAGATTTACATAAATATTTAAGTACATTTAGTCCGTTTGTGTAATGTAAAATATATATTTACATTTCTAACATTGAAATTGTGAGTAATATATATTGTGAGTAATATTGAAAATATGATAGAATTGTCAGTAATGTACTTTTGCATGTTTAATTTATAATGAACATGATATATATTGCATATGTATGTAATGTACACACTCTTGATTGAATAGGTACATATTTATATCATATAATTTACATATTAAAAATGATATATGACCATCATATAATGTAGTTATAATGTACATTTAGTTCGTTTGTGTAATGTAAACTGTATATTTATATTTCTAAGAATGATATATATATTTAAATTGTGAGTAATATTGGAAGCATGATAGAATTGTCAATAATGTATTTTTGCATATTGAATTCATAATGAACATGATATCATCGCTTATATATGTAATGTACATATACTCTTGATGAGGTATGTACATATTCATATCATATAATATACATAATAAAATGATATGTGAGGAGCATTATTTAAGCATATTGATTTCACAATGTACATGATGTATATTAATAATATATATAATTTATGTTCAATATACATGTTAAAAATAAAACAAATAGAATGTCAAAGGTTTGTTAATCTTATTTTTCCAACGAAAATAATAAAATCATAATGATTCATCATTTTCTTTTATAATATATTAATGTTGCTGTCAGGTAGACCTATATTAATATTGTTGTCACGTAGACATATATTTAAAATGCTACTAATTGTTGCTACCAGATAGACCCGGGTGCATCATGACTCCATGAGCATGGTGTGATGGTGCACCCGTCTGTATGATTTAATTTGCGTGAAAATATAAGTATAATACATACCTCTGAGGATGAAAAACGACAATAATGGGGTAAAAATATTAAGTGCATGTTTTGGGTACTTTATTTTTGGGGATAGTTTTTCTTGTGGATATTAAGCTTGTTATAATTTTTTGTTAAAAAATTTATCCTTTTAATTTTGGGTATTAGGGAATTTTGAAATGTTTTGGCAAGATTGAATGAGATTATGAGAATGCTCCATTAATATTTTGGAGGCCTATCCTTAACACAAGTATTTCTATTATTAGAGTAGATTGTTACACTTTGATGTAGTATTAAGTAGTTTATTTTTGTGAATGTTGTGTTGTTGATTGCCTCAAAAAAAAAATTGCAATTTTGTTGCACCTCTTCTGGTAATAATTCTGTACATTATAGCTGTTCTGCACTTGTGCCTAACACTCCTAACAGGATAACACTCATCAGAACAAAACATCATAGTTGACAATGCGACATTAGCAAGCCATTGTTGTAAATTTGTAATGGTAGAAAGAACAACAACTGAGTCTAACGGATGTACAGTACCTAAATTCTTATCTCATGAACAGATTGATAACCAAAAGTTTGACGGAGTCCGCGTAGACAGAATTAAAGCATAGACGCATGAGTGCGAGGTCAAGGCCTCAGATGTAAGGCCTCTCCCTCTCATTCTGGCTTGGCCAGCTTGACTTGGTTTTTAAGATCAGTAATTTGCAAGTTGATCATGATGGCTATTTGGCTGCTGTTACTTGTATGATCTTCGCAGACTCGCAGTAAAAATTATTACATAAGATTTCCCTCTCTCAAATTGTATTTCGGTACGAATCATTAGGGTCTGTTTCGATATCCAGAGATCTTCTCAATCCAGGGTTTCTGCTTTTGGGGGATAAGGATTAGCCGAATTTTTACTTAGTGTATATGTGGTGGTTCAACACAAGAAAGTTTTAATTAAACTCATCAAAAGTTTGTCAAATAGCTCCTTCAATAAAACTTCACTTTTTAAAATTTTACCAACAAATTCTTTTTTTTTTAATTAAATAAGACTTAAAAAAAATTACCACTATTTAAAAATGATACCTTGTCCCTATATTGTTTAAAAAAAAAAAAAAACCTTGTTCCTATATAATAACCAAAAGGTCAATATTTTGGCATTTGATTCTCAATTTTCTATTGAAAATTGAACCCCCAATTCGGGAAAATTGAACCCCTAGTGCCGCTAATCTTGTTCCCATTCGGACTGTAGAGAAAATCCTAGTAGAAAATTGAGTCAAACACCGGAAAATTAACTTTTTAGCAAGAAAATGGGGACAAGGTGTAATATTTGCATAATAATAATAATTTTGAGAGGGCTTTTAATTAAAAAATAATTTAAATGCGCCATTTTATAACGTGAAACTTTTTGCAGGTGTTAATTTGACATTTTTTTTCCTAAACTAAACATGAACCAAAGTGAACTCTTAACTTCTGAGTCTGTTACATGAAAATTAATGAGCAAGTAGATAATATTCCAACATAAATGGGGTATTAGTAGGTAAATGCTACGGAGTATGTTCAAAACGTAAACAAGACAGAATATAAGGAGTCCATGTTCTATGATATAGCTGTTCCAAACAAATTTAGCGCAATAGTCTGAAATCTGGAGGCAGCTCGTGGTCTAAATTACATCACCATGAAGCAATGTTCTTTTGCCATCTTTTTCTCCTCTTCTCCTGGCAGCAATTCGTTCAAAACAGTGACCAGCTATTACATCCATGATCACCAGATATCTATCTATTTAAAGATGGGAGAAAAATAGTGTACCATCCAACCACAAATACTAAAGAAAACAAATAAACTAGTAAAAACAGTAAATTGATAAGCCAACTCTTGAAATCATTGAACCTCATTTAACTTATAAATCTAGATTGGATTTTCCATATTCAGCTTCACAAACCCATCTTCATGAAGAGCCAAAACCCAACTAACAAAATCGGGATCTTCAAAGACTCATACTCCAGACTTTCGTAACTCTGCAGCCCCATGTGCAAAGTGGCACCTATCTCCAAAGGTACATGAGCCTTTTGTGAAGTTCTCGCAAAGCTTGGTTCTGTAATTACTTGAGGCAGGTCCATGAGGTGCAGGTCCTCCAGAACCCTTCATGGGACCATTTGCACTGACACTAGCTACGAGATCATGAACCATGTCACTTGCCATCTTTATCTGATCGAATGTTCCTTCGAGCTCAATGTTTCTCTTAGTAGGATCGGAATCATGATCCCGAATTGAAAGCTTCACACCAGTCTGACGGCAAATCTGCTTGGAGTTCACACCGCTCTTACCAATGATGGGCCCAGCTAGGGATGCGTCAACACTAATCTTAGCAGTTGCGGAAGCACCAAAGGCAGCCCCAAGACCAGTGGCAACAGGGGCTTCATGTCTCCCAGGAAAGCGCCCATGCATGGGACGGCCCCCCCTAGCACGAGGATCATCATAGGATAGAGCAACAGATTTATTGAGTTCCATTTCACCATGCGCAAAATGGCACTGGTCACCATATTTGCACCCTTCAGGAGAGCTGAACTTGTTGCACAGGCGGGTTTTTGCAGTAGCAGCAGAGCCATTTGGTGCCTGTGGAGGGAGAGGAGCATTTCTTGATATGGGTGGTAGGTTCATCATCTGAGCAACAGCATTGTAGCCACCCGAGACATGGTGCAGGAAGTGACAGTTTTCTCCAAAGGGACAACCAGACGTACTGCAAAATAGCCAGAAATGAGTAGCTAAATTAAATTAGTGCAAATTTATAGCTTGAAGGGTTATATAAATAACTAATCTTCATCTACAAGCGGTCGTGTAAATAGAAAGGACTTTCAATCTTTGCCTACATAGCAACACAACTTTACTGGGTATGCAGGGAAGTGCAGATACCACAACTAACCAATTTCAACTTTAAGTTAGCTCATCCTCCACATAATCAAGTACAAGCTCTATTACCAAGGGAAAAGGAGCCCCCTAAAGTGCTAATGATCAACACAAGTTATAAAAAGATATGCAATAAATTTGATTAAACACAGTAATCATTCAAGTCAAGTTACTAACTGAAGAGACTTTACAAAGTAATAATTTTATCCCCATAATTGTACGGCAATTTAATCTCTAAAGATTTGGCCAGATATAACAAATACACCCAACAACATACATTAACAACAACTGTCTTGTCTCACACACTTGACCAAAGATCAACAGGACCCAAGATTTAGTCATAACGCTCTTTAGTTTAATTGTTATCAGATATGCCAGCATTGATAAGTTATATAAGTTATATCATATCATGAAGCAGATTAGTCACCCACTTCAGCCAATAACTGCATACATCAAGGCTATAGCAGCTTTGAATCTTAAAGCTACAGAAAACAATTTAATTGTTCCAAATATGGCATAGTAGACTTAAAAATCCAACTTATTGCCTAGAGAAACAAAATCAATATACTTTCATGTAAGACTCATAACAGTATGACCTTTTTGTCCAGGGAAGCCACATAGTTCGATTTTTTTTCCTCCATTATACTTCTAATTTTAACCAATAGAATACTATCAACCCCAGAAGTAATACAAACTGGTGCTACATTAGCCTCAAAGAGTCTCACTAGGTTAGAAAATTTATATTACACAGAGAAGTGAGAAAAACAACATGATACAGCCAATAAATCTTTCATTGATTGAAAGAATCTTGACAGGGATAGAATACTTCTTTCACAGTCTTTACCACTGTAATTCTAAATACTAAACATTGGGAGCTACTTCACTTCTTCCTTTTTTCTAACATTAAACTTCTCTTTGCGTTAAGTCCTAAACATACTTTAAAAAATTAGTTCACAATGACATAATTGTATTCAAATTGAAGATTAAGTAATGAGGGCCACATAAGTATTAACCTGCTGAAGTTCAGAAACATTAATATGTACACAAACAAACACATTTACCAGAATCAGAATAACTGAAGTGAAAAGTTGTTTTTTTAGAAACAGCCTCACAAAGAAAAACTCAAACTTAAGGTTAAAATATTAGCCACAATAGGTAGAATAATGTGTCAACAGCTTGAGGATAGCCCCCCATTTGTATAAAAAAAATATCAACAGAAATGTGAAATTTTTTATGGAAAAGTAAATGAGATAAGAGATAGTGGAGGATTTTTAAATTTAGTGTGAGATAATGTAGGAACTTAACTCTTTGGTAGAGGAAAGAAAAATGCAGTAAAATAATTGTGGGTCATTTCCTAAAAAAGAAGTGTAAAAAATAATGTTGGTCAGAGAAAGTAATAGTAATTCAAGCTAAGGATTTTTCAAGAAATAAAATCTAAAATTAGCTAAAATAGTTGCTTATAAAAAGCAAGAAACAAATTCCTCGTATCAAATAATATTGTGGAGGCATAAAAATATTATCAGCTGCTTAACTAAAAAAGAAACCAGAGAAAGGAAGGATCAGAGAAAGTACAGGCCAAGATAACAACTATTTGAAAAACTATAATATTACAGACATTCAAAAGAGTGGGCACTTACTGATACAGTGCAATTAACTGCGTTAGCATGCTTATGCATGTTTATATTCATGGACTCTGTAAGATTCTTTAGATTGGACAAGTTACGACCTAGAACATTTGTATAAATATACACTAAAATGTCAATATTTATTAGATAGATAAAGATTTGAACCTGAAGAACTTGGTGCAAGGCTTTGATTTGCTTCCTATACCATCCGTTTCTGTTACAAAACATTAATTTTTTGTTGTGAGTTTTTCTTGCCTTCTTTGCTTTGAATAAGTTCAAAATAATCAAGCACTTAATTAAAGTGAATTACACATAATTATTAAAAAAACATCTACTAAATTGGTAGCTTAATCACATGATGACACATTTTGATGCATAAATCAATAAAGATAAAACTAATTTCAAACAAGCCACTTAATTCAAATTTTAAACAGCTTATGAGAACTTTGGCTAAATATATATGTCGTAGCTTGACTCTCAACTCACAAGTATTAGCTCTTTGTAATTTGAGTCCTGCAAAGATTCTTGATTGAGATTTTAGTCATCTTTGGCAAATTGGGTTGCCTACAGTTTTCAACTTACTCAATACAAACGAATAGTGATGTTATTAATCCACACCATAAAAGATGGACATACACCAGAAAATTTTTTGAGTAAAATCTAACATTTTCACAACCAAAGCATTCCACAATCATTCCAACCCGCAATGCCCATATACATGGTAACTAAAAGTCTGGCAATCAATTGGAATCCCAAAAGTCTCAAATCAAATTATTCCACACATTCCTTCCAAGCCACAAACAAGGCTACCCATAACCAAATGCCTTTCATACGAACTATCAAACAACCCCAATCTGTGAATTGAAAACATTTCACAATGTTACTCCTAAACACAAACGGGGCAAAAGTCTTGAGCTTACACATGAATCACAGAACATCCTCAAACTAGAAAAATCAAAGCACTCCCATTTATCTATTCCAAGCCACCAACTGGGTAAAAAAGTTAAGCACACAAGTCATCTAAACACCCAAAACAAACGAATCAAAACATTCCTTACACAAGCCCCAAGACATAGTCCGAGCAACTAAAAGTCACGCAGACGGATCATTGAACATCCCCAAACTATTAAACCAAAATCAGTAACTAGAAGTCTAAAGGAGCAACATTCATGACGATTGAACTAGTCTTAGACATTACAGAAAGTTCCTTCAACTTTTGTATACGAGCATTGCGAATTCATCAGGTCAATACCAATTAGAAAGTAATAATAATAATAATAATAATAATAATAATAATAATAATAATAATAATAATAATATGATAATTATAGATGCAAAACTTGAAATTACAACAGTGACATCAGATACAAACTCAAAAATAATCCATTCTATAAAAAGAAAGCCATTTCTTACATCATAATTTATTTCAAATAAATTTTATTGTACCATTAAAGTACAAACTGTGTTTAGTTAACTTTTCTGTCCCGAATCTGATCTTCTAGTCCAATCAAATTTAAAATTAATAATTAAATAAACTAAGGCAGAAAATCTACTCTAAATAAAAAAAAAAGAAGCAAAAGAATGACAACTTAATTGATTGTCCTAAGTTCAGATCTAAACCATTAAGTAACAAACAATTCTAGAAGATTCAAGGAGTATCGGGAAATGAGCAAACAAACCTGGCTTGTGCTTCTTAAATCCGCCGCCATTAGCGTTAACATCGTTCCTCCCTCTCTTACGGCCGTCCATTGAACCCGTACTTTCTAAGTCAGAGCTTCAAAAACAGTACCAAAGACTGAAAATTGGACAGAGTAGGAACTCAAACTCTAAAATGGAGACCAATAAACTAAACAAAATATTGAGCGAGTTAGAAACCCTAGTTCAGCAAAGCTAGGGTTTTGAGGTTTCGGAGGAGAGAGAAAGTCCGAAAGTGAGGAACAACAGAGATAATCGAGCGCAAAGCCTTCGATTTAAGATTTTTGGTTATTCTTTTTTTTTAGTCGGTTTATTATGTTTGATAGGAGGTCACGTCCCACGTGGCACGTGCTATCTAGATGGACAACATCAAGAATCCAATGGCAGGAGTGGGTGGATTAGTCGGGGTTTCAAGGTTTTTGGACGGGTTGCCCTTGCCCAGCTCCATATTTGTAATGTTGCTGGCCAATGGAAATTACAACAGTTTTTATATTACCGTTTAAATTATATATAAAAACAAATAATCAATAGTCATAAAAAATTTTCCTTAATAAATAGACATCCATTTTGTTATATTTTTATATATTTTCATAAACCACAAAAATCACCAATATTCACATATTTCTTTTATTATTATTATTATTATTATTATTATTATTATTTCTTGTTATTATTATTATTTCTTGTTATTATTATTATTACTCCTATTACTAGTATTATTATCAATAGTATTGTTATTAATATTGTTATTAGTATTAGTATTACTGTTATTATTATTATTATTGGTGTTTTTATTTTGTAAATATTTAATTTTAAATTTTATTATTTTTATTTTAAGTAATTATTGTTTTTATTTATTATTTGATTTTTCACTTATTATTGTTAAAATCTTTATTATATTACTACTTTATAACCTTATGAATCCTAACAACCCTAATTTCTCTTATTATTTTTCTGATTTAGGCGATGATTTTGTCAATAAATCTCGATTTAATCTTTTCCTACAAAGATTAGGAAACACTAATTTGCAAAATTCACCACAACAAACACCTCTTGAAATTCCACTGGAAAACAATACATATGAATCACATTCACCTCTTATACCCTCCAAGAAATGTCGGTCAATCAAAATCAATCACTTGCGAAAGGGAATCAAATGTGGTTTGTTGCGGAGGACGAAGCTCTAATTGATCTGTATCTGCAGTTCAATGAAGATGCAATTGTTGGTACAAATCAAAAAGCAGTTGTGCTTCGGCGAAATTTTTTTGCGACATATGATCAAGCGCAGGCTGAGAAGCCCTACATCCTACCACCAAGACCTTTGAAGAGTTTGGAAAGTCTTTGGAGAAGGATGACAATTGATTTAATATAATGGAAAGTTGCTATGACGAAGCTGGAAGGGGAACAAGAAGTGGTTACAACGAAGCAAATCGAATTAATAACGCAATTAAGTTATTTTATATTTCCTCCAAGCCTACTCCAAATAATTTTAATTGTCACCATGGTTGAGAAATTGTTAGATATGATATGAAGTGAAGGATAAAACTGAGATGGACGTTGTCAAGAGAGGAAAGATTCTCTTGTGGTGATGCTATTGAAGATGATAGTAGTGAAAGTGATAAGATGAATAAGACTGAAGATGAAAGTCATGTTTCCTCCAACGGTTTCTTTTCTGGAGGTCTTTTTCAGCCCGATGGTATTAAAAAGGCAAAGGCCAAGCATAATAAGGGCAAACAAGTCGAAATTCAACAAAGAAAAGTCGACATACAAGAGAGAAGGCTCAACTTTAAAATGCTAAAAGGTCTAATTGCAAAAGGTATGGAACTAACTTGTGATGAAGAGGCCTACAAGGAAGAATTATGTGGACTACTCTATGGAAAAAGGAACATGTAACTATTATTATTGCATATGTTTTATGATCAGCTTAATGTATTTATTTATATTTTATTTAGTTGATGTAAAATCTATGTTTTATTTAGTTAATGTAATCCTTTTTATTTTAAATAATATTTAATGTAATCGTTTTTCTTTTAAGTAATGTTTGATATAATCCTTTTTTATTTAAATCAATGTTAGATGTAATCCTTTTTATTTAAAGTAATGTTAAATGGATTATGTTTTATATAATTATAATTATATTTTACTTATTTAATTTATTAAATTTGTTTTTAATAATATTCACATGCATTGGTAAATCAGAAACCTGATAAAGCTATTTACATGCAAATCTCAATAAAATCTTCACAACTTTATGATGAAGATTCATTTCAACTTATCACATGCGTTGATAATTTATATCATCTGTACAATCTTCACATGCATCAATAAAGCAGTTTCAGAGCAACTCATTGAAGAGTCATATCAGTTTTACCTGCATCATAAATCAATTGCACTTCAGAGTCATATACCACATGCATTGATAAATCAATTTTAGAGATTTGCATTAAAGTGTCATATATCACATGCATTGATAAGTCAATTTCAATTCAGAGTTACTCACATGCACTTTTAGAGCAACTCACATGCATTGGTAGTCACTTGTACTATGTACATGTGTTATACTGAACGGAAATAAACACTCCAAATACCCCAAATACACCATCTATCAAACCATAACCATAATATGTATTTCATTTCCTCAAGCTCAAGTTCTTCTGATTTCTCAAATAATGTTGAATTCGATCGTTTAGTTGATGATTTTGTAGCAAACCACCTACCTCATATTTTAATTCCCCAACATTCACCACAAGAATCCAACCTTAATAATGATATTGAATGGTCTTGGAGCCTACAAGAGATAGGGAAAGAGAAAAAGGGCATGTGCAACCATATAACGATTATTTTGCGAATAATGTGGTGTATAATGACAACCAATTCCACCGTAGATTTCGTATGCAACGGTCTTTAATCTGTCGCATTATGAGCAAGGTGGTTGAAGGGGATCAATTCTTCCAGCAACGTCGTAATGCAGCTGGAAAGCTTGGTTTATCATCATGCAGAAATGCACCGCTGCAATAAGAGTGTTAGCGTATGGCGTAGACCCAGATGTTGTGGATGAATATTTACATATCGGTCAAACAACCTCTAGGAGGGCATTGCAATATTTTTGTCAAAGGGTTATTTCAGGCATAATTGGTAGTATAGACGGCATGCATTGGGAGTGGAAGAATTGTCCTACGACTTGGAAAGCACAATATGATGTTCGTAGCAAGAGTGCAACCCTTATTCTCGAAGCTGTTGCTTATCAAGATTTATGGATTTGGCATGCGTTCTTTAGAATGCCTGGATCATGTAACGATCTTAATGTCTTATACCGATAACCAGTGTTTGATGATGTTCTACAAGGTCGTGCACCACCCATAAATTTTGTGGGGAACGGACATCATTATGAGTTGGGCTACTACTTGGCCAATGGAATTTACCTGAAATGGCCAACTTTTATACTAGGTGTAACACATCCTCGGGTTCAGAAAAACAAGTTGTTTGCTAATCAACAACCAGCAATTCGGAAAGACATTGAATGGGCTTTCGGAATTTTACAAGCTAGGTTTTCTATACTGTGACAACTAGGACTTGCATTTGATGAAGATATTCTTTGTGACATTATGAAAGCTTTTTTAATAATACACAATATGATTGTCGAGGATGAACGACACAACTACACACGTGCAGAAGTTTTGAGACGATACTACGAAGAAGATCGGCCACAACGTACAGCAGCGCGGGGGGACCGAGTTCAAGTGCCACGGTGAACAACAACGAGCCATTTGAATTCTTTGTGGGGAGACCACCCAACATTAATTTTAACACATATTTTCAAAGGAGGATTGTTCTTCGTGATAGAGAAATTTATTCGTCTCTCAAACATGATTTAGTAGAGCACATATGGCAAACCTTTCGTCATAATACAACCGAATAAATAAATTTGTAGTTTATAATCGTATCATTATTTAATTTTTAGTAGTCTTGTCTGTGTTTTATTTTAGGTAAAATCGCTTTTATCTAGTTTGTAATCGCGCCTTTTATTTAAGATCCGATATATTTGTGTACCCGTTTTTTTGGTGAATAAAAAATACGCTTCTAATTAAACGTTTAAGTTAAAAAAAATATAGCTTTAGTAGAATCTATAATTTTGATTTTAAAATTATTAAATTATAATTAAAACATAATTAATTAGACATTTTAATTGTATTAAAAAGTGAAATAAAAAATTATATATTAAAAAATATATTTATTAATTTTAAGTGTAATAAAAAATTTACAAAAGTATTAAATTATATTAAAAACATAATTAAAAAATATTATTAATTTTAAGCCATTTCAATTTTATTGAAAAGTTAAATATGTAGCATAAATATTATTAAAAAATTAAAGAGAAAATAAATAAGGTAATGTTTATTATGGTGGGTATAGAAAATAGTGGAGAAAAGAGTGATTAGGAGTTTTTTTAAGCATTGGTGTGGTAAAAAAAAATATCATGAGAGGAATTTGATGGAAAGAGTGAGAAAGTATGTAGAGAGAGATTGAGAGGTTTTTTTCTCTCCATTACCGTCAATGGTTTAGAGCACTCCTACTGATGAGGGAAAAACCTTTTATGAGTGAAAGTATGAGTATAAAATAAAAACTCGAGCTTCACACCAGTAAGAGGAAAAAAAAATCATGCTTGAAGGGTTCTAAAATCACATACATCTTGAAAGGAATTGAAGATGAACAATGATATGAGATGGACCCCACTACTGCATGTATCCCCTATTTTTTTAAGCATTACTGTGACAAATAAGGTGATGTTTATTATGATGAGATATTGAAAATAGTGGAGGAAAGAGTGATGAAGAGTTTTATTTTAATTTTTTTAAGCATTGATGTGGTAAAAAAACCTCAATGAAGGAATTGGACAAGAAGAGTGAGAAAGTGGGTAGAGAGACGGAGAGTTTTTTTCTCCTCAGTGCATGCACTGGTCTTAAAACTCCTGCAAGTTTAAGAGCTAAACATTAGGCGACTATCATACATAACAGTATAACACAAGGTATTCACTTTTTAAAGTAATTTTAAAAATGTTTTGCCACCTATTCTGAATAGCTCATAGTTGTACTGTGAATATGAATCAATAAATACCAACAGTATTTGCACTGTTCTCTTCGATCAATAGAGGGCTTTTGCTTTTCCTTGTATTTCACAGCATTAAACAAAATATTTGGTTCATAAATGCAAATCTTAAGCATGTATTTATCCTCGGGGTCATATACAAAAAATAATGAGAATTACTAACCCTTACGAAAAAATAATTTCTAGTTTTCACATTTGAAAATATCTTAGAATTGGATTGGAGTTTTTCAAAAACAATTATTAGATCAATGATGCGATAACTTACTGTCAATCAAGCTAAATAGGATTGTTGAAGAAGAAATGAAGAATGTACAAGTACACATCTGAAAGAGGAGAAGAACAAGACGAGACTGATTTTAGGCTTGTTGGCTGTAGGGAAAACAGCCACACGATAAAATAACTAGAATACATAAATTGTTAAACTCATCCACAATAGCACAATCTGAATCACACGATACGACGCTAGAAGTTTATGGACATTCTAATAACATCTGTAAATCTGTAATATGAGACAAATGCTGGCACCTAAGATCAAGATACTGTACAATTCATCCCAGCCTCATATAATTTGCGCTTTCCCTTTCTGATATAAGCAGCTCTTGATTGATTTCCATCTCTCTCCGGAGTCCCCTCAACAACATTCTGTTCCTGCAGAACTAGACCTCGATTCCTGGATAATTTTCTAATTGGAGTTGTGCCAGTTTTTTCAGGAGCTACATTTTCAGGTTCTGCTGGAAACTTAGAATGAGCGGATGTATCTGCTGGAGACTCTGACCCAGCAGATGTGTCCACTAGAACCCTGTGTGGCATCAACTCCTCACCTTCTCTAACAGACTCCAACATCAACTGAGAAACCAAACAATCAAAATACATTTGAGTTTAGACCACATCCGAGAATAAGCCAACATATTATTCCTTGATACAGCCAAAATACTTGAAAACAACCACCCTTTATAGATCAACAAGCACACTGCAATCAGCTAGATTCAATTGGGGCATTGTCATCAATATACATAGAAACTGTTTTGTGCTTCTTGACAAAAATACCAACAAACACACACACAACAAAAAACTTTGAGAGATACACAAAGTTGAAGTACTTAAAATGCTATATTCTACTGCTATTTGGGATTTAGATCTAACAGCTTCTGGAGTTAAACAGAGGCCCAGCTGAGTTCTTTGTATGCGCTGGTATTGCATCTCAACGTTGCAGGAAAAGTGATGATAAGTGCAATGAGTATGCTATTTGCTGAGTTCTTTCGTGTCAGGTTACAGAGAGTTTCTACAAACTTTGAGAATAAGTTCGAAAACACATGGTCAGGTATTAAAAGAGGTGATCGTTTAAGTGGGGCTACCAGGGCTTCTCCCACCTTTCAGAAAATATTTTAGCAGTAAAGCTGTGGAGGTTTATGTTAGCACTTTTGAGTTTTAAATTGTGTATGTCCCCGTTTCTTTTGCATATGATGGGACTAATATTGACTTCCTGTGACTAGCAATTTCTTTAGAGATAAGTAATAAATATATGTTCAGAAATGTTCAGGAATACCATGAACTTGAATGCTTGGTTTTCCAGTCAACAATGCATAACAGAATTCCAACCGTGGCTCCAAATTATGAAGTAAACACCAACCACAAGTGTTAGTATCACTTAAGTAGGAAAAAGTTTGGGCTTTCCGGCTAAGCTTACTGAACAGAACCCAACCACATGACTGTTAAACTTGGTGGCTTGGAGCTACTAGAGACATTTAGATAATATTAAAGCAAACTGATTATATTGGAAGTTAGGAACTCATCTTTTGTTCAACGAGTCAAATCAATATTTCCATATAATTCACACAATATTAAAGATTGAATGCATAATAAATTAATAATGCAGCTGGATGAAGTATGAAATGTAGATTTACCTTCCAGTCCTTGAAGTCGAATCTGAATACAAAGTGACTGTATGAAACTTTGCCTGATGATACTGCTTCAGCAGCAGGAGCATTCCTTGGGCCTGCAAGAAGGCAGGAAACAGTAAAATTAGTTTATGGCTGCATCAAGGAGAATATTTCATGCATAAGTATGAATGTATGCAGCACTTACAAACAAAATGGCCGTTCTCATTTGCAGTAACTTCAGCTCTTCCATCTTTCACTAGAAATGACAAAGCGAATAAGTTTTCTACAGTCTGTGCAAAAGATCTTCTGTTCAGAATTAGATTTTCCAGCCTGACCCTTCGATTTTTCCTCAAAATGCTAAACATTACTGACATATTCTTGTCTGTATCAGTTTTTTCTTCAGTAATGTTATCAATCTGCAACACAACCAAACACGCAACAGATGAAATACATGTGAAACTCATTGTAATGATATAAAACCAACCGCTCAAGTAGTCCGTACTTTCAACCAATCAAGAGCTAGAAGAGTCAAACAGTCAATTAACCAAATAGAAAACTCTACCTCTTCAGGCCGTGAAGTATCAATTGGTCTGACATGCTTTTTCCGAACTACAGCCTTCCTTCTCTTTAGTTCAGAACTCATAGGCCCTAGCCTGTATAGTTAACACAAGGGAGACGTGAGATCCAGCTAATTAAACCAATGAATAAATACAAGAGTAAAAGGAAGGTTTGCCACAAGTAAATACATGGTAGAACATCCTGCGCCTTTTCTGAAAATATGAGAAACTGCAAGCCCAATGTCTTTCCAAAGAATCTCATTCCTGGAATTATCTACACTGCTTGTAGCTCTACCTTGCCAACCAAAATCCCTTAGCAGGCAAGACACAAAATCTGACGGAGTTAGTCCCTCATTTTTCTGCGCCTTGACAGATTTAACAAAACAACTTGTAATGTCAAACAAAGCTTCTGCATCGGCTACCTGCTCTCGTGGCTTACGAACTGAAATAAATACATTGAGAAACAAAATGAAAAACAAGATTAACACTCCAAACTGATTGTCCAGAAAATTGACTAATTCTTTTATCTTAGTACGAGAACTGAGACATTAGTACGAGAACTGAGACATCCTCAAACAGAAGTAATCAGCTGTAAAGACGTTAACAAATCCTGAGATTAGAACATTTGCCCAGATTAAGGAAAAACATCCTTTGATTTCATATTCATGTTCCATGCTGTAACAAAGAAAGAAAATAAGTATTCAAGAAATAATAATACTCTTGACTCCCAAAACCCTGGATGCCAATTCTGCATATTCTCTGTCTCTTCCCAGTCTATTTGTACCTTTATTTATCTATATCCCTATTCCCTAAGCTTTTGAAAGTTTATTCTATATTACTATAAACGACTGTCTTTCTTCAACTACTGCTCTGTGTCTAGATCTTTCCATGGATTCTTAATCAACTGAACTTTCAGTTTTGTGTCTACACCTAAACTCAGAAAGATACTTTAGTATTTAACAAATTCCATAAAAAAACCTTGTCAGAAGTACTATTTCAGAATTCATTCTAGCATACACCGCATAAAAAAATACCCAAAAATCTCCGTCAAAATAACCCCTCCGTGAACTTGAATCTCAACCATTCCAACACAGTTGCATCCAGCCAGGAGAAAACGAAAAAACGTCATCATTAAATGCTTTAACCACTAGTCTTAGTACGCATTTCATGATGTCATCATCAAACCTTCCCAATACTTTACCCAAATAATGAAACTCCTCAAGAGTCTCAAAGGCTCAAAGCCGAGCCAATTTTATAAATAAACCATACATACAGTCTAACAAACAGCGACTAACAATATCCCTAAGCCATAATCAACCTAAAATATATTACTACTCAAAACCAAAGCAAAAAATGAAAAACAAAAACCAAATAGATTAAAGACTTAGCTTTTTCCATTGCGAATTTTGTATCATTAAATCCTGATCAATATCCTCCTTTCTTTTGCTAGTTTCAAGACACTGAAGGAACGTCCTCAACAAGTGTAACAAACTATCTATAATTAGGACTAATTATGGAGATAATAATATTCAGTTATTTTAGGTGATTATAGTATTTTGCTAGAAATCAACTATAATTTGATATTAATTAAAATAATATACTACTAACTTTAATCGAGTCCTATGAGGTCACAAATATAAGCAATTGATTGGAAAAGTCTAATATAATTATGTCAGAGTTGTAAATTGAATTAATTAGGTTAATTAAGTCACTTTAAGTTACTTAATTAACACAATCTCATATATGTAAATGTTACATATATGTAAATAAGTTATGTATGTAAATCATTATATATGTAAATGTTACATATATAAAGTATTATATATTTACATGTTATATATGTAAATAATTATATGTAAATGTTACATATGTAAAGTATTATGTATGTACATGTTATATAACCCTAATTCAATACTTGTTTTTGCCTCCTCTCACATAATTACTCCAAAACCCTAAAAAGTAATTAAGAATAATTCTTGATTCCGTACTAGCATATGTGGACGATTCAATCTTGTTTGTGGACCAATACTTGAAAAACAACATTTAACGTTCTAGAATCTCCGAAAAATGTGACTTTTGCTTTGAGAAATTCAAGCATTATGGGTATGTTATTATATACTAATAATTCGTATTATTATATGCATGAGAACTTGTTTTAAATGACAAGAAATCGTTTCTTGCAATGCATGTTCCAGAAAAGTCTAAGCAATAATACATGAAACTTGCATATCAAATTCATAATACAACAGATATATTCAGACGATTTTCCACACCCTATACCTAACAGCTAAGCTGCTTGACAAGTGACAACTTATATATGAAATTGGTGAGCACCTTTTTTGTGTAAACTCTCAACTTCATCAATCATCGTCGTGAACGTATCCAAATCCGGCCGCGACAAATCATCCTCGGCACCTGCCAATCCAATTAACCTCATTAACTCACCACCACCAACGACAAAACTAAATAAATGAGAGAAACAGCAACACGGACCGGAGAGTAAAGTTTTGACAGCGAGATATCTCGAACGAAGATTCCTCCTCACCACAACTTCATCTTCCTCCTCTTCTACTTCTTCTTCACCTTCACGCTGCCGCTGCGACGGTGGCGGCCGCAACCGACGCCGCTGATTCTGCTGCTCAGCGGCGGTGGCTTTGATTTTCCGACTCCTCAATTCTATAACTGGAGTACTAGCATTCGCAGTCTGGCTAGTGCTCCCTTTCTCTTTCTTCACTCTCCTCATCGTTGCGCCTTCTCAAACCCTAGAATTCGGATTTGGGTTTGAATGAAGAAAAAATTCAGAAATTACGCCCAAATTTCAATGAAATTGGAGAGAAGGGAACTCGGCCAATTGGAAGTGTGGGAATGGTCTGGCGCTTAGTGAAATGCCGAATTCATTGAGAGGAGAAGGGGGTGGGGGAGAGGGAGTGGTTCGAAATTTTGAAGCGACGAGGAGTTTTCCCGCACTCTCCCCCTCTGTCTCTCAAATATGAGTAAATTTCTTACGTTTTTTGGTTCAATCTTTTGGGGGGTGGGATTTGAATCATATCTTTATTGGGCTTATTTAAGGGGTTTTATTTCTTTACCAAACTCTTAAAATTTCATACTCTTCCGGGTCTCCCTTACTCCAAAGTCCAAAATTCATAATTTATTTTATCTATTATCAAACCCTAACTTACAAAATAGAGAAGAAAAACAGAGAAACCACCATTTCCGACACACAACTATTGAAGGCCACCCTTGTGCTAGCAGCAAACCTTGTAGTCTTTCAAAATGAATATTTGTTTTTTCGGTTAAACTTGAATCACCATCAATTAGCGTATATTTCATTAATATCAACACCAAAGATCGTTACTTTAATAAAATTCTAGATTAATTTACAAGACGATAACTCATGTATGATCACATGATTTATTGTTGTAATGATGTTAGCACTTGGAGAGTTGGAGTGTTAGACATATTCATATTACATTTTCACTAATTTACGTGTATTAACTTTTTATACTCTCTTAGTTTTGGGGCTCTTCAAAATATTTGCATTTTTATTTTATGCAATTTTGTGGTCCTCACACTCTTAAAACAAGTCTTAACTTTAGTCTTAAATTTTCAATACTTCACTTAGAACATGGCTCCAACTTTGCCACACTATTGAAGGAAAAAAAAAAAAATCTTATGTTAAAATGCACAACTCCCCTAATTTATGATGTCAAACATAGTATTATAACTCAAATTTGATTATGCTCTTACGAAGTAAAAGTTGTATGACCTACCTATCCTTAATGCATTTGATGATTCCAACTTTTTAGTGGATAAACTAAGTATATAATTTGGAAAAGGAAAGGGTGTTGTTAAGTGTCGCACTAAAGTTGATCATAATGCCCCTAAAATTATCATTTTGCCATTACATATTTCTTAATTCACATTCAACCTTTAAATTTTCATTCTTCTTTCTTACTTTCTCCTCTCATCCCCTTCCCTTCATCCCATTAACTCCAGCTGACCACCACGCCGCACTTTGGCCGACCACCACCCCATTCTCCGAAAAAGAGTCAACTAAACTAATATTCATTTATTTTTATATACTAAACTATGTTCAATGAAACTAACATTCGTATAAACTAAACTAAGATTCAACTAAACTAAGATTCATTGATTCATCTAAATTAAACTATATTCAACTAAACTAATATTCATATAAGCTAAATTATGTTCAACTAAACTAATATTCATGTAAACTAAACTATATTAAACTAAACTAACATTCATATAAACTAAACTATATTCAACTAAACTAACATTCAATAATTCACATAGACTAAACTATAGTCAACGAAAACTAACATTCATTGATTCATATAAACTAAACTATATATAATTCAATTAAACTAACATTCATTGATTCATATAAATAAAACGATATTCAACTAAACTAGCATTCATATAAACTAAATATATTGAACTAAACTAACATTCATTAAATCATATAAACTAAACTATATTCAACTAAACTAAGATTTATTGATTCATGTAAACTAAACTTTATACAATTTAACTAAAAAAAATTCATTGATTCATATAAACTAAAATATATTCAACTAAACTAATATTCATTGATTTATATAAACTAAACTATATTCAACTAAATTAACATTCATTGATTCATATAAACTAAATTATATTCAACTAAACTAACATTCATATAAACTAAACTATACTCAACTAAACTAACATTCATATAACTAAATTAATATTCATTGAGTCATACGAACTACACTAAATTTAACTATACTAGCTAACATTCATTGATTCATATAAACTAAACTTAAACTATATTGACATTCATTGATTCAACTATACTAACATTTATACAATTTAACTAAATTGATATTCATTGATTCATATAAACTAAACTATATCTATTAACTAACATTTATATAAACTAAACTATACTCAACTAAACTAATATTCACCAAGTCATATAAATAATAAATTAAACTAAATTTAAGTGTACTAACATTCATTGATTCATATAAACTAAATTATATTCAACTAAACTAACATTCATTAATTCATAGAAATTAAACTAAAGTATATTCAACTAAACTAACATTCATATAAATTAAACTATATGTAAATCAACAAATATTCGTATAAATTAATTTATATTCAACTAAAATAACAATTATTTAAGTAAACTATATTTAAGTAAACTAAATTGTATAAAATTAGAAGATTTAGACTGGTCAAATAGGGCCAGGCAGGTTCACCGAGTCGAACCAAACCAGTTTGGGGACGAATCAATTTTTTGTGTGGTCCGAATCGAATAGGGCCAGGATTAAGAAAATCACATTCGTATTTGGCCCATCAGTTGGGCCAAGCCAAATTCAGTGCGGGCCCTTAATGGGTCGGGCCACACAGGCTGAAAAGCAAGCGGGTTTTGTACTGAATCGGGCTGAACGATCCACTAGCCATCTATACATGACAGGGAAAATGACTACACACGCCCTAATAATATACTCGTTGAGTAGCTCGTTCTCGCTGTTATTATTATTATTTTGACATCCGAGGGTGAGATATTTGCATATGGGAAATTGTCTAAAAATATGGGTTTCCCATACCTCTTTCCCTTCTTTTCACCTTGGACCAAATACATTGAAAACATGTAGAGCAATGACAACGTAACGTTCATCAGGCCCATATTCATGCAACTAATTAGTGATTATGGTCATCTCTCTTCCCTCATATCATTTTGGACATGTTCATTTCACCAATCAAACTCGGGTCAAGCCGATTAGCCATTTAGCCGAGCCACAAAATACACAACAACACAGCATCATCAACAAATGACAAGTCACAAAACAGCGAACCCAACCCAACCACTACATTTACTCAGTAGCCATGGCAGCTGAACCTTCAAGCTCACCAATCCACACCACAACCGCCGCAACTACCACTACTTCTTGGGGAACTCTCGAGGAACTCTTGCTTGCCTGCGCCGTCAACCGCTACGGTACCAACGCCTGGGATTCCATTGCTACCGAACTCCAGAACCGTACCTCTTCTCTCTTCACTCCCAAGATTTGTCAGCAGAAGTATCGCGACCTCAAACGCCGTTTCGCTTCCGAAGATCGTAACTCCGCCGTCGCCGATGATGATGCTAGTCTTTGTCTCGATGAGTTGCGCCGCCTCCGTGTTGCCGAACTCCGGCGCGACCTCCAGCGCTACGATCTCTCCATCGTGTAATAATCTCCTCGATCTGAAATTTATTCGAAATTTAATTAAAATTAACTAATTAATTCGATGAATTTTTTATTAATGCAGGTCGTTGCAGTTGAAGGTGAAGAAACTGAAGCAGGAGACGGAAAATGACGTCAAGGAGAGAGACGGAAGCTCCGATCTACAGAAAAATGTAGAGAAGGGAGAGAAAAGCGGGATCAACGAGGTGAAAACCGAACCGAAGGATGAAACCGAACCGGTTCGGGTCGACGAACCGGAGATAAATGAACCGGACCGGGAGGGTGAACCGGCGGGGGATGACTCGTGCAACGGGAGCTCGAATTCGAAGGAGGAGCGGGTAGGTGAGAAGGAGAGGAGGGAGCGGGTTGACTCGGGCGAGTTAGTGGAATCATCGGCGGAGTCAAAGGACGAAGGTGGTGGTGGAGAGGGAGGGGTGAAGGAGAACAGTGACGTACAGAGCACGGCAAGCTTGTGGAGGAGTGAGAATAATAACGGTAATAATAATAATACTACTAAATTAAAGAGAGAGAATAAGGCGGGGGTGATTTCCGGGACAAGCAGCGGCGAGGAGAATCAATCGCCGGCTTTAAAATCAATAAATGATGGGAAATTTCAGCCGTTGGTTGAGTTTCTTGAGGTTGTTCGTGGTCGTAAGCTTGGCTCGGTCTTCGAGCGACGGCTTGAGAGCCAGGTAAAATTATTAAATTTGGCCATAGTAAAATATGGTTGACGTTATAAATATTTATTGCTCTTATCTTATAATTGCTGAATTTTTTTAAACAACTAACAAATGTAATGTCTAATTAAAAATACGAATAGCAAGATTTTGTTATTTTATTAGTCGTAGTAGACTAGTAGCCTAGGGTGCTAGTTTGAAAACGGCTTCCAAATAAATAATTTTGTTAAGATATTTTGAAAATGTGTCTGAAAAGTAAAAAGTTTTGGACGCATTGCAATTTGTGGTAACGAATATTTTATGGACTTTTATGAGTACTTTGGAGTTTCATGGTAATTGAGAGTTTTGAGACTTGAGAAGTTGAGTCATTGAGTGAGCCATAAGGCCCATAACCCGGGTGCACAGTGCACCAAGCCTACTCACAACTCACACTCGCACCGTCGCACGTTTAAGTGTTTGCTATTCATGATTATTCATAATTTTTATTATTATTATTTTCTTTTCGACATATGGAATGATCAAACTTCTAGTAAAAAAAAAAGTAATAATCAAACTTGTTAATATGTTACTAGTGATCAAACTTTTTAGCAAAAAAAAAAAAAGTAATGATCAAATTTGTGTGTTGTCAAACAATTTTTTTTAGCTCTTTTGAAGTACCTTTAGTGTCTAAATTTTGTTGTTACATTTTTTTATTTATAAATTTGACTACTAGTATCTCTAATATATTTTAATAATATTTATAATAACGTGATGTTATAAATTTATAATTACATACATTTACACTAATCTAACAGCATTTGACATAATATTATATAAATTTTATACCGTACTTAACAACTAGAGTCCAATTACCTATAAGGATAGTGCAAAAGTTAAAGTATAGCAAGTAAGGTTTTTTAGTTCACATTAAAAAATAATTCATTTGTAAAAATTATTTGCAATTATAAAAAATAAATTATAATTAATAAAAGTTAATTTTAATTAATAAAAATATGTGGTCTCATGCATAGAAAAATAAAGTAAATTAGTAAAAATAAGTTTCAATTACTAAATTTTAATTTTAATCATTAAAAATAATTTTAATATAATAAAAATTAGGTGATTGAATAGGGCCTAAATTGAGATTAAAAGAAACTCATTTTTTTACATCTGATATGTAAATATTTAATAAAGGGATTTAGTAATACCCTTAAAAAAAGAGAGTTTACTCTTTAGTACTGGTTGAAGCTTGAAGCTTGAAGCTTGAAGAGGAAGGGTAGTTTGATTTAAATAAAGGGTGGGTGACGTGTGAGGACTGAGGAGTATCGTTATCCTGATTGGAATGCTTTCTCACCGGTGAATGATTCCAAGATGATGATTTTCTTTTCGAGACTGTTTTTGGCCATTTCCTCACTAGTCACTTGTATCCTTCTTTAAGATTTTGGTTTTTTGTTTAGGGTTGCCAAGTTTTTCTTTGCTACCTCTTTTTTTTGGGTATAGGACTAATTGCTTATTTTTGGATTTGTGGCACCTTATTTCCGCATACTTTAGAATAAATAACTTTAGATAATTTTACATTTTTTTGGGTTGATAAAGCAGCTAGCTGATAAATAATGCATACGATATTAGATTTATGTCTTGGGTATCACTCTAAGACTTTAACCAACAGTTGAGTATGACCTCGTTAAAAAAAGTTTAGATGAGTTAATATTAGGTCAAGTAAGGAGTGTTTGCATGCAATTTATAACATAAACTAGTTATTGGCTTGCGAATAGTTTGGGATTATTATTTTTAATTTTGTAAAATTTTATTGGTTATACTTTGAGGATTAAAACAGATTGATTAACAAGTATAAACGAAAATTAAGTAGTTTACTTAAGTAGTAGAAACTTGATTTAACAACATTATGTATGAAGAAATATTAAATTTTATTATCATACTTTGAGTTTTTGAACATTAATTTGAATGCTTTTCTCTTTTAAATTACATTAAAGTCATGAATTAATTCCTTATAGTAGTGGTTACAATTTTACAATAATGAATGAGAGGTTATGCTTGCAAGCTTTGATCTTAATTTTTGTGAGAAGACAATATTAGCTGATGTGTGTGAATGAGAGGTTATGGTTAGGTAGCCTTTACTCCAAGGGTTTTAATAGAAGTATAGAACAATGTATTTCATGAAATATATACGGATTACCTTTAATCTAAACTTATGAGCCTAACTTTTATTTGGTGTGAGCCACAAGCCCACAAGTTCTATTTTTG
This sequence comes from Dysphania ambrosioides, assembly GCA_026401315.1. Classification (NCBI taxonomy): domain Eukaryota; kingdom Viridiplantae; phylum Streptophyta; class Magnoliopsida; order Caryophyllales; family Amaranthaceae; genus Dysphania; species Dysphania ambrosioides. The sequence continues at coordinate 11,062,627 of CM048661.1, forward strand.
AACCATTCGAGCGCGTAAATTTCCACCTTTTTTCCCTTATGTAAGTTGTGAAATGAACTTGGTAGCCTTTACTCATTCTTGTGTATAATTATCTTCGTTGAACTCATTTACACCTGTTCTTCCAGAACTTAATTTTAAGGTTAGTAATCACTAAAACTTCTGCCCAGACCAAAATCATTGGAATTTACAACATTGAAATGCTTTATGACATTATGTCCTAAAAATTCCACTCATCTTAAAGGTTGATTTTGTGGTAGGAAAATCTGCCTTTTTCAATAATTTTTGTGACATGGAACGTGGTCAATTACCTTAAAAACTTGTGAAGCAAACTATTATTGATACGAGTCATTTTTGCAGGAAACTTCCAAATACACGAGCCTAATAAAACAGCATATTGATCTTGAAACAATCCAGAGAAGGCTGGATGAAGGCCAATATACTTATTGTCAAACCAAGTTTTACCGTGATCTTATGCTCCTCATCAATAATGCCATCGTCTTCTTTACCAAAAGATCCTCTGAACACAAAGCAGCACTTGAGCTCCGTCAACTACTTAATAAACAATTCCAATCGCACTTATCATCTCCAGACGACAAGTCTCACGCTTCCAAACTGGCTAAACCAGTACCCTTGTCTGAGCCAACAAAACCCGATGCCAATCAACCTGATCCCAAGCTGCCCAAACTAACTATAACTGGCCCAGTGATTGCCAGTAAAAAACGGAGTTCGATTGCTGGAAAATCCTCAAGAGTTGGTGAGAGAAAGGAGCGAGCGTTGGTGACACCACCTGATGAAAAAGCACCTCTCAGGGAAATGGTCAAGCAGCAGAGGGAGAAGACATCGTCGACATCTTTCAATACTGTAACTAAGAAGCGAACAAGAGATCAGAGTTCAAGCAAGAACAATATCAATAATTCAAGCCCAAGCACTCCTTTATCGAGCAAGGGAGAAAGTTCCGAGGCTAAGGCAGATAAAAAGAAGCCAAGTCCCGGAAACTCCTCGAATAAGATAAAACAGGGGTCGGGATCAGGGAAAAATTTATTATTGGAGTCATTGAAGAACTCGGATAAGAGAAAGACTGATAATGGCAACAATAATGTTAATGTTAGGAGAGACAGGAGGAAAGATGAGGATTCACAAAATGGATCAGGTAGTAAACATGGTAAGGAGAAGGCGAAGGGGAAAGAAGAGAGAGGAAGTCCGAGAAATAGAAGCAGTAGACGGCCACCTAAGAGAGCAGCTGCCGTTGCAGCTATGGGTAAACGGGTTCGTGATGGTGGTAAAGAGGTAGAGTCTATGGCAAAGAAACGTCAGAAGAAATAGAAAGGATGAGGGGGGGCAATGTATAGTCACGGGAATTAAGAGAACTCTGATCTGTATTGGTCATTTTAGTTTAGATTAGTGAAGGGCATGCCTGCTAATTTTAACTTCTGCTCGTTAACATTATACGGAGTAGGAGTACAACTGTTTGGAACAGAAGGGCATGCTTACTTTGTATTCTCAATGTTACCACTAATTTTAGATGCATTTGGGTGGGGTTCAAATTGATGCGCTACAAAAGAAATATTCGATTCCTATAAATTAAAAAAAAAAAGGGAACAATTCCCACTTGAAGAATCAGATCTTAGTAGAACGTCAGATTGTGGTCTCTTAAGCAAACTTCAAAGATTCTAACATAGTTGTCTTTGTTGTAACAAAGCAACCACAATCGCAATATTTGCCAACTTGGTAAACATCGTTCTGATTGCTCTATTACAATGGTCGTCTGAAATGCAGCAGCAGGAACCAAAAAAGAAAGTTCACTGAATTGTTTAAAATTATCTTACAAAGTAATCTACAAATGCACATTCAACAAATATTATTGATTTTCAATTAAACCCTACTTTTACAAGTACTGATCACTACTTACTTTCAGATCAAAGTCCATCTATCCTATTAAACTTACAAGGAGAAACAGCAATTACTGGTGGAACAATCATCGAATTTGTGCATCAGTGGTTCACAGATAAAAGTTCAGTTGCACTTGTCCCTGACGCTCTTTCTTAACACCAGCTGACATGTATGCTTTTGCTAATTGCCAGCTCCAGATGCAATCAAAATTTGAAGTGCTACCCTAGTATTGTTGATCTCCATCTGGTTGAAGTCACAGCATATCAGTCAGTTCTGTAAAGCAATCATGGACACACATCAAACTCGAAAATGAAGCCAACAGAATTGCCTAACAAAAGATATTGAGCCAAAATACAGCAAAATTAGCCACATCAAATGAGCTTTATAAGGCAACATCGAGTTCAGTTTCAAACTAACTGTACTTGTTCTTTACAACTCCACATCAAACAATGTGAAGTACAAAATTACAGCTTAGTTAAGTATACTAACAACCTCTTCCCCAAATTTTGCAAGGTTAGTCCTCTAGGTGCAAGCTAAGGAGTCTGAAAAGAGAAAATCATTCCCTAGCAAAGATGGGCGTATACAAAGCTCAGAAAGTTAATTTTCATTTTAATCACTCCCACATATCAAAATCATACCCCCAAGGGCCCAATTCTCTTTGAAACATCCTCACTAACATCCCAAAATGACCAAAATGCCCTGATAAGGGATTCTCAAGTCCACCAATATCAGAGAAGTTACCAAACATCCCTGGTAAAATGATGCTTAAGCTTTCCCCAAGTTTCCAATTACTACTAATGGCACGGACAAATATACCAAGACCTTTCCCAATGGTGGAACAAGAACTTGTTTAGAACATTATAAGTTGGAAGTAAAGCAACACTTCAAAAACTTTCGTAATTAAATGTGCTTTTATATAAACTTTTTTTTCGAACTGTTAAAATATTTCAAATGATATTTTTCTACTCAAGTAAATACTGCCTATCATTTTTAATCAATCGTAGCAGTAGTTAAGAAAAACAATTGATAATCATAAATTAAAGATATGACACTAAGAGCCATTAACAAGAAATTGTGCTTAGAAGAATCAAAAGTTAGTAAATCCCCAATCCTTGATTTGTTGATTATCAACATAATAGCCAAGATTAAGGTTGTTATCCAATGGATTGACATAGGAACACATATTTCAGATTATCCTTAAAGTTTAAATGTTTATCAAAGTCTCATCATTTCAAATGGCACCAAAGATAAAAATTCCCTAGCTACTTGATTCTCATAAGCCAATCTCTTTGAAAGAACACAACATCAGCAAGGTGGGTGTGACCCCTCAAACTTACCTTCTTGTCAGAGGGAAGTATCTAAATTCAGCAATCTTGTACATTTGCATCCCAATAATTCTAATTATACAATTTCGTCCCGGACTTTCTAAATAGTTGGTTTAAATTAGAGCATTTTTAAACATTGCCAATAAATCTCCACCCATCACCAGTATTTTTTACGTCCTTTACCAAATTTACCCTTATTCCATACAACCTTTATTTATCTTACTTTCACTCTCACCTTTACTTTCACTCTCACCTTTACTTTCACTTTCATTCTCTTCCACTCTCGGAAGGGCATAACTCTTAATCAGGATGTAAAATTGACGTGTTTTTTTTTTTAAAATTTTAGGCTCATGTACACACCCGTAACTTTAGCTACTGCACTCGAAGTGACGTAACTTTAGCTGCAGGACTTCGAGTGACGCTAATTTTTTTTAAACTGTGAATTTTTCGAGATTTACGACTCCCCAAATTGTCGTTGGGGATTTGACCTAGTAATTTTGCCAAAAAAAGGAATTGTAAAACTTTTTTAATTTTACCTACTATTAATTATTAAAATAGTTAAATCATACTACTCAAGTGATCTTATTCATACTTACTTATTTATATTTAATACATTAACATGAATTAATTAGTTTTAATTTGTTCAACAAATATTGATTATTTAAATTTATTTATACTAATTATATTATTTCTAAATTTTGTAAAAATAAAATCAAAATTTGTAAAAAAATTATTATCAATTATAATCATTAATTCCTAAACAAATATGTTTAATAATCATAATAGAACATAATGGACACTTTGGACGGGTTCTTCTACGAAGCGTATAATTTTTTTTATCTCTTAAGGTTAATATGGTCAAATAATGTGTAAAATACATATAAAATATAGGTAATAGGTAGAGATTCATGGGTGATATATAGAAATTCACTTAAATTATCATGCGACTTTTGGCCCCAATCAACCCACAGGATGATTGCTAATTCAGAATATAGAGTAAGCAAATTATCAATTGAAATCCCAGACCATGCAACAGTCGCTCATTCTCTATCACTAGAACATAAGAGATATCCACCGCAATGGACTTTTTGAACCTAAAAAAAAGATGGACTAGTGTTTTTTTATTTTTTTGGATGGCGAATTCTGATGTTAAGGAAATTTTGAGTCTCGGGAGGTACTGCTATGCAAGAAGCTTCTCAAATTTGAATAATTTTATTAAATTTTCCAGGAAAAAAGACAGGAGGAAGGGGGTGATGTGAAAGCAGCCTACATCACTTAAATGTCATGTCCTGAATATCAATGTTATACAGACTTATCAGATATTAAATAAGTGTTCTTTACCACTATCACCATCTGATACATATGAAAGCCTTGAGATTGCATGAACGAGAGCTTGCTCATGTTCCTGCAAATTGTACATTTGACTAGTTATCAGTGTCAAGCAGTTGTGCATAGTATGCTATAGATTGCATGCACAAGAAAACAGTACCTTCAACATTTTCTTCGCCTTCTCAATTTCAAGATGATCAGGATTACTTGCAGCAACCACCTTTTCTACCTGGTTAGAATTAGCCAAAAACACAATGAAAACCAAACTTACCACATGTACCGCCTACAGCTACTGCCCTCTTTATTTTTAACAATTATATACCTCCTTAATCAATGTATCAGTATGGCGAATCTCAATATCATCTGTCATGCTTCCAAAGCCATTCTGAATCTCACTTCTAGTCTGCTTTCTTCCAGTACCAGGAACTGCACGAGAATTATTCATAGATCTCTTTTCTCTAGAGCCCCCTCCATGAGATGATCCAAGATCGTCATCCCCCCATCGGATGTCCTTAGAAGGTATCTAAAATAATTCAAATAAAAAAGTTTAATCTGATGAAAAGATAAAAATAGAGAGTAAAGAGGCAGCCAATCAAAGAAAACTTCCCTACTGATCAACATAGCAAGCAAGAATGAAGCATTCCTTACTTTGAAGACCATGCACCAGTTAAATCAACTAATACAACAACAATCCAGAACATTAACATTGGCACGGTTGATTACATGAACAAAAATTTTAACATTATATGAAAAACCAGAATTAAACCAATGCTAATGCAGTCCATGAAAATTGAACATACACCATTCTCTTAAGTCTCAAATCAGCAGATTCGGTAATCTCTCTCTCTCCAAGGACTGAGGCCACACATCAAACAGCAGAAGCTGCGGAGCCGCCATGTTCTTGCCAGGTGATTCCAGCCACTCCTAGTCACCAAGTACTAACTCCAAAAGCAAAATCCTCTGAGTTTTTACAGTTTCTGCTCCTCCTATCCCCTCCTGGACAAAGGGGAAGCATCTTAAGATAAAGTTCAATACACCCATCTGAATCTAGCTTGTAGGAGGATACTATATATGTACTCTACAGTTCCACGTAAACTTTGATTTCATTACAGTTACCAATATTTGATAATTTATATGGTCTCTCTCCACAAATTAGGGTGATAAAACATGGGAAAATTACCAGTGCTTGACTGGATGAAGGTGGTCCAAAGTTCATAACTGTCAAATGAAATTTCTAGATACAGAGTTCAGACATGAAAGGCCAACAAAAGGTTATATTGCGTCTGAGTCCCAGGAAAATCTAACTTTTATCCAATTCTTTCAAAACATCCCTTAAGCTCTAAAGCTTGCATGACAATGCTATATAATTGGCCTGCCACTGCCAATGCATAGGTTCTTAAAAATCATGGCAAACAAAAATAAGTTTGTTCAACTACACATACTAAATGATAGGAACCCTAAATAAGGTATAACAATATACTTCTTCCAACTTAATTAGATTCAACGTTTCTATATTTACACAATGCACATGCTCAATTTTGACTATCTATGATGGTTTATTCTTAATGAAAATCATAGTCATATGAGATCTTGTCAAAATCAGCTCAAGGTAAAGTTCAAAAATATCAACTTTTTCACTGAAAAATAAGTAAAGATATCAATGTTCCAAGTATGCATTGGTGATTGTAAAAATAGAGACGTTGAATCTGATAAAAAACAACGGAGGTGAGCTACTGCCACTAAAATTCAGTCAACCTAGTCAACCTCAGAATGAACATAGTCCAGATTTTAACACAAAGGTTATGAAAGAGAAAGCATGAGATAAGGTTATGAACACTTACAGGCACCATTGCCATTAAGATGAAAGCCATGTTAAATCATAGTCCTATCTCCTGAGTTAAGGAGGGAGAGGGGAGAACTTCCGACATCCTCTTATTTCGTAAATTGAGCAGAAATTTAGAGGAAGAAATGCAAATAAGAAGATGAACTAATTGATTGATAAACAGAAATTATAATGAAAAGGGAACCGATATTTAAGCTTTTGAGAGGCTTAATAATCTCCCAAGACTACCCTAAAGTACTTACAGGTTCATCACAATACCCAAAATAATCCCCTCCCCCCCTCAGCTTTAATTATAGAGTTACTCTTAACTGTTATCTTCTTCCGTAAGCTACTACTAGCAAGCCATTCCCTAAACTACCCCTACCTAATATGTTGGTTCATAACAGAAACTAACAATAGTGAAACATATCACATAACTGTGGACTTTTATTCATACAAATCAACATATGGTTCCCATATTATTAAAAACAAATCAACGCTATCATTGCAAAGACCAACTGGAACACCGCAATCAAAACCAGAAAATAATCGAACTGAATCTCCTGTAAAGATAAATTAAAAGAACGCTCACCTCCAGGAGATTGACCCACTCAAATGATTCTTCAGCTGTATGAGCACCATACACTAATTCATGCCGGCCCTGATATACACAAACAATAATGAGAATGGTTCTTCATTATGAGGAACACTAAAGGTCTATTAGAAATTGAAAATACATACATCAGATGCATTGTACCGAGAAACAGTCGCCTCATAAAAGTGGTTGTCATCAGGCCATCTGGTCAATACTTTCCTTCCCACTAACTCGTCACCTTGTCCAGGCATGGCAGTTTCATGTGGAGCATGGCTACTGTACGGGAACTACATGAACGAAAATTGAGGATACACCAGCAATTGTCAGACCTCGGATAATTCAACCAGGTAAAGAGACTAGATAAACAGAAGTCATACACAAGCATCAGATGATAAACTTCTACAAATAGGTTCAACAAACCTGTCTGGGTTTTCTGCCTCGAGGTCCAGGGACTCCAGCAGAAGGTGGTGCTGCATGAGTAAGAATAGATTGTGTTGTTCTTGGCTTCTTGTGGGAAACCGTGGTTGGATTCGACACATCGTTAATAGGATGTGTCATACTTAGAGCCTGGTGGCGCCCAGCTTGTCTCCATTCCCTTGACAAACATTCAAAAACATATGGTGTCAATGCAGAGAAACAAAAGCATCTAATACCTTAATGTACCAGAAATAGAAAAGGCTTGTCCTAACTTCCTAGGAAAATAAATTTAGGACTGTGTTGAGCTCTGCTTAGATACCAGCAAGACAAAAATGCTTTCCAATTGAGAACAACTATTTCAATTTCATTTTATGAAGTGATTTGTGTCTGCTAAGAGTTCTAGCCTTCTAACAACAGATCACATGGGGAACCACATGGTACTTGCTTTCCAAGAAAGAAAAATATTATTTAGGGATAGACTCTTAATAGAGGCAAAAGAACCCTAAAGATTCACAAGTTATGCAGTTCTTCACTGAATATATCTAGTATCAAACATTTTTATGAAATTAATAAAACAATAGTACTATAAAAAAATATATACAGACCTTATTCTGAGAATAATATCGTCTCTATTAACCCTTACGAGAAGCTCTCTGTGTTCATCATCTGAAACTCTCAATTCTTTCCTGAGCTCTGTTATCAAACCTTCTTTCTCCTGAAGCAGGTGGGTTTAGAGTGATTCAAAAGCTGTTGACATGGGTATCTAGCACCCTAATCACATCAAACAAAATAAATTACCCAAGAAATTGCATCAGATTGCGCTTTGAAGGCTCGAAGAACAGCACAATAGGCTTCCTTTTCAAGATGATGGATTTGATGCTCCATGTCATCCTGGACTCTGCGATAGGGGCCTGATCCTAGCATTGGATCTCTGTTTCCTGAGATGTGGGGCGCTCTCTGAACTCTATTTTGAGGTGGAGGAAGATCTTCATCAGTGTCTACGGAATTCTTCAACCAGCAAACATGATCATTTTTCAATAAACACGCTTTTGTTTATGCATGTATGAGTGTAGGACAGACATTGATGTATATGCACAGATTAAATAAAGATGATACAACAGGCAAATCTATAGTAAATCAATAGCAACTTCCAAAAGTTAACCAATTTTTTAAAATTTTCATCTATCTTGCTGACCCCAAATGCCCCTCATAAATAACTAAGCACCATCAGTTTACAAATATACAATTTCTATCAACTTTTGTTTCCAGAAAATTAATCTCTTTGGACGGATTCCACCCAATAACTTCAGTGGTATGGCCCACTTTATCCTTTCACTTTCTATTAAAAAACTTCCAACCTCCTTTATCGCACTCCTCTAAGCCATTCAATAAACTTTTCCCGTCATCATTTCAACTCATTCAATCCTCACACATCTCAAACACAATTCTTGCACAAATTAACCGGTTGCTCTCCATCTTTCTTATCTCCAAATTTCTCTTTCACTCAGATCATTATTTTTGGATAACATAAAGAGGGAATGGCCACTGGAATCCATCTCTCACACAGTCATCATCTCAATCTTTGCGCACGAATTCTGATTCTAAATGAACACTAACTTCCAGAAGACATCATATTTTGCACAGCAACTCCACAATATATATTTAACAGCTCCGAGACATGCGCAGAAGTAACAAACTAGAAACTCATGTTCCCAAAAAGTTAAATTCCACCAACCATAAACCCACCTTAACGGAATACGAATTTCGGTCCCTCCACCTTATTGCGAAATTAAACTCAAGACTACCTACTACAGTTCCCAAATCTCTAAACTAAAATCACAATTAACAATAACAAAGAGCAGCAACAAGAACGGATACCGAAGCCGCAACAAAACCAATCAATTCAATTGCAAATAAATCAAACCCACATTATACCATACAACAACAAATACAATTCACAAAATAAAGATTAGAATTTTAATCAAGAACAATAAAAAAAATTCGAAAAACCCTAAACCCTGAAATTCGCAGATAATAGAAATGAATTGAGAAATGCGAATGCAGAAACATACCACTGTTTTCAGAAGGACACGGGTCGTAATCCATAGCCAGATTGACGAATTTCTTGAATCTTTCACCTTCCAATTGAAATTGAAAAAACCTAGAAAACCCTAGGAATTGATTTGGGGAAAATGAGAACCCAAATTCCTGTGATTTCAAAATATTATTAAGAAAAAATTGGGAGGATTTGAAAAGAGGGGAGAGAGATGGATTTGGGAATGGAGAGGGGATTTCGAATTATCGAAGTCTCGTGCTCTTTTTTATTTTATAGTATATTTTGTAGGGAGGTTTAAACTATTGTGGAATTTAAGGGACGTTTATTGGGCCCACATTTCGAGGGAGCCCAGGGAATATTGATGGATTATTGTAGTAGTGGACTTGCACTTGCCTGAGCTTAAGATGTGGATCATTTCATACACTGTAGCGTTCTTGGCCTTCATTTATGGTAAGAGTACTTGAGTTCAGCTCAACTATTTAGGCCCCAATAGTGTTGGCAGGAAATTAGAGCTCATCACTTCAGGTATGCGGGCAAGTCTGATTCGATCCCAAAATCTTTGAAAATAAAAAAAATAGTATAGGAATTTTATAATAGTCCAACTTGATATATTCGAGTCCATTTCATTTTCCATGAGTTTCATAAATACTTATTTATGGACGAAGAACGAGAAAGAAGAATCATAGCTCAATCCGTCCTTCTCCAAAAACAAGTAAGAATATTAAGTGACAACCATTTGAGTAACCCGAACTTAGTGGACTTTCCCTTCAAATCCTTTGTTCATTCACTTACTTAGACATCGGAGTAGGTTTTTTCAGATTACCACTCCAAGGTTAGTAACCTTGTTCTTAGTACATACTGAAAATCCTTAAAGTGCAACTTAAAAGGACCCTAATCAACTCTCTCTCTTTACCTTGGCCTATGAGTAATCGTTCGTGATTCCTTCTTAAGCTCTGTTATATTCTCTATAGATGCCATCTTTTTTCGCGAATTTTATGATCGACAAGTACACTACACAAATGTACCCACATTACTCGGTTGGCAAGGAGGATAACTATTTTGCTTTCCGCATTGGCGCATTGCTTGTCGTTAAAAGGAACATTTATTAATATAAAACCCATATTAATCCCAAATTTTTGTTATTTCTTACAAATCCTATATTTACGTAGTACTTTCTCATATTGGTCCTAAGCCCAAGATAACCGGAGCAGCCATCATTATATTAATAAATATATTGGTGTTCTGGTTTTAGTGCAAAGTGGAATCTTAATAACACTAAAATAAAAAATTGTATGACAGACAAACCAAAATCTGAGACTTAAAAGCTGAAATATAGTGTTGAACTTTTGAGTTTTGACTAGACGTATGGATGTAAAACCATTATTTGAGATGTTAATCCATACTTGAAAACTGATACTTCATATATAAAACCTAAGAATTAATCAATAATCTGAGATATATATTAAAACCAAAAACTAATAAGATTTATAATGCTAAGCCTGAGAACGTGAAAGCAATTAAATGAAACCGAACAGATTTGTCAACATAAAATGATTGAAGTCAAATTGTCATGAACTATAAACAATAATGTCAAAATACATTGACATAGAACACTTATGAAGCAGAAATACTAGAGTGAATACTTATACAGCATTAATGATAAGTAATTGGATTACATCTAGGAATGCTTATGAAACTATCAAACTCAATTTATTAGATTAGATTAGACTAGACCAGACCAATCTTACCGTATCGAAATGGATGGGCGAAATCTGATAATTCTAGTATAATCTGGTCTTTATACATTGACCTGTCAAGTATAAGTAGTCAGACTGGGTTTTGTCCAAAGATAAGAGAGGGAGCACAAAGAATCAAGAACAAAGTAAAAAAGCATACCAGAAGGGAGGAAATCCAACAATCTAACTTTAGACTGCTACAAGAGGGCCCTTCAAGTCTGGTATATTTTGGAATACATCAACTTTCTTTCAAAAAATATTATGAGAGAATAATTACTAATTAGTCAGCATCACAAGAAAGCCAAACTTGTTTCACTTTCTGGGTTTGAAAACGCCCTAGTCCCCTTTCATTGTTCTCTCTCTGATGCTGCTCAATTCTACTGGATGCTCTGCAGATAAACTAAACTTTCAAAATAAGAATTTGTTCCTCATGTTATGTACCTGCAGCATATCACCTTCATTTTCTAGAACATGCCACAGCAGAAGCCAATTGTTAGAATAATACTGCGTGATAATAACTTATCACCAGTTATGAACACCAATTGGTCCGTCCAAAGTGAGCACTGATGCCAACCCCTCATTTTCTGCAGGGTAGATGTTTGAACATAAGAATTTTAAAATCAGTTATATAGAACATGTTCGAATGTAGAATAGCAAAAAAAATAAGTATGCTGTGTAGTTTTAAAGATGCTATTTTGATTGTGCGGTTCCAAAGATTTCATGATCACAAATAATTTCATGCATTTCGGAGCATCGAAAATGATACTCCCACCAGCGCGTAAACCTGGATGCATGTTGTTTCAGGCTTATCCACAAGGGTATGTTCAAGGTCTTTGCCTCCAAAGTGTCTTAAAACATATTCAAAGGAACAAATTCAAGTACTCATGTCCAATCATAGTGCAAACCGTCAGACTTGTGTTCAATTAAGCAGCACAGAAAAATGAGAATAAAAGTGTAACCTGTTTCTGTATTCGACCTCAAAACAGTGACATATCTAAATTACCATTCAAGAGCAACAAACACAGCGACAACTCTAGGATACTAAATACTGTACTCGATCAAGTCGGCGAGCCTATAGGCTATAAGATAATCACATAAGAAGAGCTAGCTAATAAGAATTAAAACAGTACTGATCAACTAATTCTGATTCTGGAAATTCATGGAAAAGGTCTAATAAAACAGCTTAAAATCCTACTTATTATCATCAAGTAATACTCTTTTGAAAGCACCTACACTGTATCCTAATACTTGAGTAAGAAATCTGGTACAAAGTTTGATCTCATAGAGAAGCAAGATCTGACCTCATTCCAAGAAAGCTATAAAGATTCAACAAATCACCTATTCTGATTCAATGCAAGCTGTGCTTGCAATGGAACAAAAAATTTAGAAATGACTAACTAGCTCTGTTCAATCTCAGCAATCATTGGCACATGGGATAGATGGGAAAGTAGGACATTGATGGCAGCATGACATGGCCGTGTTCAGCATAAACTTGACTTAGAATGATATCAGTATCAGCTTATGACCTAATATGCAACACCCCCACAAGCATCATGATTATTACGCATGCAATCTGACCAAATGTTAACAGCTTACCAACTGTGCTACAAAGTCTATGTTGATGTTCATATTACTTTTGTCATCTTGAAAGATATTCTAAATGACAAATTTGCCAACAGAATTGAGCTTTTGATTACAAGCAGCCAAAGGGAAAGTTTCATCATCCAGATTCCAGAAGAAATATTAGTACTAGTATTCATTATACTATGATTTGACCAAAACCAATGATGGAGCTATTTGTAGTAAAGGATGACAAACTTTAATCCCACCTAGTAGGAAGAACTTTCATGGATTCACAAGCACAACCTGTGAACAGACAGTCTCTCATTATGCATAAATTCCTTCAACTCCCACCCCCACAAACAAACTTCCAACAGTAAATTGACTTTTCCCCAATGATAAAGAAAGTGCACAACAAGAATTAACTTTTCTTTAACTATCTTAGATTCTTAGGTAATCTAGAGAAACAGGACTTCTTACAGTGGACAAGACAAAATAACATATGAACATATCCTGAATGTACACCTGTAATGGTGAATTCAAAAAGTGAAATTCAGAATTAAACAACTTCCAGACAGAAATTTGGAAACTTCTAAGCAGCAAGGTGAAAGAGCCATGCTGATAGCTCACGTGTACTACATAACTGGAGTACTGGAATATCTGGACTGAAATGAAATCCAGATTGCTGCAAAGTGTGTACATGCATTACCATGATGAGCCAAAAATTTGCATCAGAATCCAAGTAAACAGAGGGAAGGAAAGGCAATTAGAGAAAGGCATGCCATGTAACAACGAGTCCATATTCTTACTATTTTGGTTGTTACACTCAAATTAATGGCTTGACCCTCATGACTCTCTTCCTTGACGATGTGTACATTACCTAATGTACTAGCCAGAGTAGAGATCACTTGAAAAAGAGAGACATGTCAAAATCAAATTAACAGATGACAAACATATAGACTTCAATTCAACTTTCACATCCTCATCAACCATCCAGTATGAAAAGTTCACAGAACAGAAAAGAAAAAAGATGCAAACAGCCCATTTGGGGGAAAAACATAACTAACAGCTTAAGCAGTCACATGTTGGTTAAACCATTAAGGCTATGTAAAGAGCAACTAAAAAGTTTAAAGTTTTTACCAATGGCCTTTAGTTGACTCCTAAAATGTTCAGCACCCAGCCTAAATTCGAAGGTGCACAACTTTCTGTAGGCTTGAAGTAAAGTAGCTGCAGTCTACCAGCTTGAGAAATATAGTATGTAGAGCACTAAAGCTTAATACCAAAAAGTTTATGTTCCTGAGTCCTGACTGCAAGTCTGTAAGGTTGGTCCTCTTTGTCACCCAAGCACCTTGAATCTGGAAATAAGAAACTGATCAAGCGAAAAACCGGTCAAAACCGAGTAACAAGAATTGACATACGTAGTAGTAACAAAGTAACCAGAACTATGTGCTTCTAAACTACCCAAATCCCACTTTCCCCTCAGACATTAGCAACACCCAAATTAAAACCTTTGTTACTTTGACTCGGGAGCTAATATCAGACTTAGGTATGAGTGCAAGTCTCAGACTCGATAAATTTACCAAAATTATATCAATTTGTAATCTTTATAGAGGTAATAAGTGTCCATATCCATGTTGAAGTTTTGAGGATCCAACATTATGAAGTTGGCATGAAAATACTCCATAGGGTCCAAGCAGTGTAGCTTAAATTAGTTAAAACACAAGGCTAGTGCTATATCTAAAAACAAAATTATAAAATCCTACAGCAAAAGTAAGATCCACATCATTACAAGAAAGTATTTAGCAGGGTTATAACGCAAAGAATATTACAAGACATTAGAAAATTTGGAAATTCATTGCTATGAGTCATAAAGAACCTACAAAACTTAAACCCACAGAAGGCTGTAATAAACCAATCGACAAAATCCTGGTACCAATTTCAGCCCTGACACAGGAAGTCAGTAAAGAGTGATTTTACAGAGAAATTACTTGAAAAGTTCTAAGCTTCTAGTCCCTTCTCACCCCATTTCCACCTAAACCGTAAGCAAAACTGTTGTATAAATGTTCTAACTCAACTTCAAAATGCAAAGCTGGTGCTTTTGCCTAGGAACCAAATAAGAGTTTCCTACAGCATCTGTAAAATCCATTACATTAGAAGGAAGCATTTAGCAACACAGCACACACAAAAACACACACACAGACACACATCCCAAGGCAACTTGGACATGTTCTGCCAATGTTTGAATAATCCAAGCTCCAAGAAGACATTTTATAACTCTATACAATATTCATCTGCTCGTAACAACTAGTTACAGCTCAGTAATCTTATTGCCTTCATGCTGATACCAAATGAAATTTTATATGGGGATAAATCTCATAAATATTGGGTTGCATCATTCTAAAGAAAAAATAATTACTTGGTTAACTCTAGAGAAAAAAATATCTATGCAAGTTAATGAGTACAGTTTCCCAACTGCCAGTGAAAGTGAAACATATTTCCAGGTAGTTTGAATATTAAATATATCATATAATTTTCTTCAATGTTTAACCAGGGAAAGAAGGTGCACTGGATAACCAAGTACCTCATAGTAAATTGATTGAATATCACCACAAGTCCACAACGTTACTCTTTCAAATGACCTCAAACAAAAAATCAATGTCATGATTATGATGATATAAATAATTCAGAACAGAATGAAATGCAGTGTAACTTTTAGAAAATAAAATATAACAGGAAACATTACCATTATGTACCAATTCTCCTAGTTGGTTTTCTCACCCTCTATCCATCAGAAGTCATGGTCTCACTTGGCACCAGGTACCTACAAATTGCTGCTTAGCCATTCTGCAACTCTTACTTTCATCTCACCAACTATGCATCGTAATATCAATTGTCTTGTCACACTGCAATGCTTTGCTGCAAACTTCCTCAACATCATTTCACTTTTCATGCACTTGAGGGATCATGGTATGCAACCTTAATCCTTGAGTTCTTCCTGTGTAAGTCCTTCCTCCAACATCTAAGGCTAAAGTTCTCCAGGACTAGTGACACATTGCACAAATCATTCACACATACTGTGCCTAGACATTATTCTGCTGCGTTCAAATAACTTTCATTTGCAATTGACCTCATTTGTCATAGTGTTGAACCTCACTCTGAGGAGTACTCCTCATTTGTCTTAATGAAATTAACCTCATTTGACATTATTCTGCTGCAATTAACCTCATTTGTCATAATAATGCGCAATTAACCTCATTTGTCACACACATACTGTGCCTAGACATCATTTGCAATTAACCTCATTAGTCATAATAATTCGTGGTATTCTATACCCATGCACAACAACCATGTTCTAAACCCACTCAAACATCTCTTCTCCCTCATGCACGACCTATGTACATGCCAACAAGACTGCTTTCTGATGCTGGTTGGAAGGTAATAATTAACTGTCAAGTAAGTAGTATCAAAACAAACCAAAATTACCAAACTTCTAGTATGCTGACCTAATACAAACATCAACCCACAACTAGACCTGTGCATTGAGGCGGGTCAGGGCCGGGATAGGTCACAAGCAAAACGGGCTGGGACGGGTCAAAGAAGATGCAAAACGGGCCGGGTCGGGCTAAAGAGATATATAACGGGCCAAGTCGGGCCGGACCGTCAAAAAAGAGTATAGTTTTTATCTATAGAGGGAGATAATTTACGTGAATTACCTCCAATCTTTGGTAGTGTATCATTGACAAGTAAGTGGAAATAATTCGTTATCTTATAGTGTTTAAAAGTCTTAGAAATTATAGGGTCATTATTGACCCGACTTGACCCATTAAAAACCCAATAAAACATGATCTTTTAAGAGACCGACCCATTAAACACATTATTGATTAGGTACTTTTATAAACGGATCGGTCAATTTGAACAAGTCTACCCACAACACATCTTCCGAACACCCATTGTCATCATGCATAATAAAAAGGAAAAGTTTCTGCCTATCATGTAATTCAAGATAACACTCAGATGTCCATCCTCCAACTTCATTCACCATAATCTTCCCCTACCATCATCACTAATTTCTTGGGCGGCATCAAACTGTATGCATTCCCACTTGAAGACATGCAGGTACAACTGCTCCATTGCCTGCCCAATCCACATGGAAGTATCACTTTCTTAGTCACACATCATACTTTGCAATTCGCAACATGAAGAATACAATTATTTTTCCAGGAATTGCTAACTGATTCAAGCTTAAGATATAGATAATCTCAGATCCCTCTAAATATTCTCTTAATTTATGCATTATCAATAATCGCATATTGCTAACACATTACATCCGTCTTTTTCCGAATACCAAACAAACTTTACTTATGACATCAAAATTTTCATGTTATGCTGCCAAAAAATAACAGCTTGAGACGTTTTATACGGAGTAGTACTAACTCACTCAAATAATTACAATCACCCAGCTTTCGTGGAAAAAGGATGACGAGCATTTTCAGGGTTACATACTTACCCGTTTCGAAACGCCTGTCCCATTTGACAAGCCCTTGTCCGTTTCCGCCAAGTGAAGTTTCGACTTTTGTTGTTTTTTTTAACAGGTACTCCGCAAGTAACATATTTAAGATTTTATCATTTTTTTTTAATTTCTCTATTTTTTCCGTCATTTTCTCTCTCTAAATTCTTTACCAATACTTGTTGAGCAACCCCAAACATGTCGACTCCTTCAAATAACATGGAATCGCAATTATATTCGGGATTGCTTTTCGAAAATATTGACGAAAGAATTTAGAGATATAAATGCTAGCAGTAAGGAGTAATATGTTGGCGACATTTAACATTGGACAATTTTATTTCTGTATTAAATTAGTATGAGATAAGGATTAGGATAGATATAAATTAGAGATGGGTATAAGGAACTTTTTACAAGTAATTCTAAAATCTATTCCTTTCTTTTCTTTGGTGTAAGATGGAAATCAAAACCGGAAAATTAAAAAATATTTGTTTTGTTGAAGGGTAACTTTTATTATATTAAGATGTTATTTTTAATGAAATTATAATAATTTTATTATGTTTCATATGTACATAATATTTTTATTTTTCACAAACACTTTTTAAAGTTTTAGAGTCTTCCACTTATACACAGTGAGAGTCATCCAAATTGACCATTTTCCAACACAAACTCAACTAATTATTTGCCATTCGTAAGTCTTTTTTAAAAAAAATATTAAAATTATTATTCAAATAGGATATGCATGATCAAAACCAAACTAAACTATCCCTTATACGAGAACCATGTAGTATATAAGAACCAATCTCCCACCGTCCATCAAAATAATCTAATGCCCAATGTTACAATTATTAATGGCAATGTAACACTTCGGTAATTCCTTTTTTCAAAAACCAAAACCTTTAGGGAAACTACGAGTTTTACAGTGGAACTCAAAAGACTTTTCGAAATAACATTAGTCATCAAAACAAACTCCTAACAAGTTACAAACTACTGGAACTGTTAAGTCCCTTACTGTAAATTATATAAATGACGTTCAACTCAAATCCAAAACCAACAGTCTAAAATCAATTATAGTAAACGTAAAATAATCTGAAATCTAAATTAATGCGACACTCCACTCAGCCCACCCATGCATGAATGCTCGATTGGATGCATGTCAGAAATCTGCTCCCTAATAATACAAGTGTAAGTATTGGATCATTACAGTGTCATTTAAAGGCAAAAGTCATGACAAAAAACACACAAGCACGTAATCAGCAAATTGAATATATACAAATTACAATGTATAACAATTGAAATAACATATAAATAGAGAATAAGTATAGTATGAAAGAACATATTACGCAACATTTTACTCAATTAACATGACAAATTAATTAATTACTTGGATTAAGCAATAAACAATGTTGTCTCCCCCATGTCCTGATTAAGACATCAAATAGATAAAGAATTCATGCACTCCCGTCGGAGGGCATCAAAGTACAGTATAAATCCAGATAGTAAACGGGCGCGACTCCGTCACCATAATCTCAACTAACCCCAATTTTAATTCAAAACGTTATAAAAGAGAGACTCGTAGATCATACGACCTCCAAGAAAAGCCACAGATATTACCCCGTAAAGCTCCAACCCCTGATTGTCAATACTCTAGACATGCACTAGCCCCAAGTTTTATTGCTTATTTTTCTTTCTCTTTACATGATTTACAGTTTAAACTCGGTTTCCACAATCACAACAGTACACACATGTAAACATTACAATTACACAATCAATCTCTGCTATACTGTAATTTGAACTTTTGATTTCCTTCTTAACTTTTTAACCTGTTGAACAACGTCAACTACCCTCATCATTAAGACTTGACATACACCTTTACTCAATTCATAGTATTAGTAATGAAAGAGAGATATTAAACAGCCTCATGGATTAATTAACAAATCAATTCCACTTGAATCAATTGAGATTCATCAACCAAACATAACTATATCCTCATTAGTGCTAGTGATTACTCATGGATCATCACACATCAATACCAAAATATATTCCAATACAACCCAAAGTAAAGAGTACAACTCGTGAATGCATAATCAATAATACTCTAAGCTTCTTAAACATGAAACCAAGCTTTTCATTTTCGATCCTAACTCATGTTAGGTCAAGGCACTGTAATCCATAAGTACCTTAAGTAAACCAAGCGAGAGGTCACTTACTCTATAACTATGCACCTTCTACGAATTTATTTCCTACATCAAATAATACCACCGATATCAACACAACAATATACAAAATTTACAGCAATCATACTAAGCTTTCTAAGGTTTTAAAACCATTCCAAAACATATTTTTTAAGTTTCCCAAAAACAAAGTCTAGTAGTTCAAACATAATACTACATGTATTAGTTGAAAATTCATTAAAGTATACACTCCCTTAATTAGTTTCAACTTAGTTAATAAAGTATAGCATACTGAAAATTTTATTTTTCATTAGTTTATGCCATTTTTAAAACTCCAACTTGTAGCATAGTACTACTAGTCAATCTATACATTTTATATACTAAAATCCTTCAAATACATATCATAAAACTCAATTTTTATAACTTTAAAAATCTTAAAATTTGTTTTCAATATAGTATAACCAAATTACTCACAATTGTATCACAAAATAGTCTTAATTTAATGAATGTACTAATAGTATATATTTTCAAGCTTTAAAACATGAAAATCTAATCAATTAAACCATGATCTAATATGCATAATATTCTGAAAAAATTATTTCAAATATCATAGTATTACTTTTTTTTTTTATCAAAATACATCATACTATAGTCATAATTTCATGAATTAATTACTAGCATAAGAAATTAAGCTTTAAATCATGAAGACTAACTCTTTTATACTAAAAATATGATCATAAAATCTAAAAATTTATTTAAACTATAACCCTATAAAAATAAACATAGATGATTCAAAAAATAATTATAGTTTTATGCCAAAATTCAAGAGGCTAGTATCAAAAACTGTAATTTATGAGACTAACATGCCTAGCCATTAATATCTATGCATAAAAAAATATGAAATCTTGTAGGATGCATAAAATAATTTATAGAACATACAAATTTATATAATTCTAATATAAATTTAACCCATAATAAAATAATTACAAAACCATATAAAAACTTATTAAACATGCATACTAGGGCATAAGAATTGAAGGAGAAAAAATGAGAAAAGGAAGAAGAAGGGGAAGGGAAGGTTGGCAAGTTGGTCGGTGGCGGTAGAAGGACGGCGGCTGCAGGGAGGTTCACGGCAATGGGGAGAGCAAGTGAGGAAGGTTTATGGTTTTGCTTTACTTTGGAGTATTTGATTTTAGGTAAACTTTGATTAGGTTTAGAAAGTTAATAAGTACTAGGTTTAATGTATTTTGGGCTTAGTGAGTTTCATAGGGAAAGAATATATTTTGTAAAAAAAAAAAGAATTTGGTTTTATGATTAAAGTAAATATTTACATACTAATAAAAATAATCTGCTATTTATTTTGGGTATATATGTATATATATATATATATATATATATATATATATAAGTTAAAATAAGAAGGATACTTAAAATGAGAAGGATGAGAAGACATCTTGACTCTTCATCTCCTTAATCCAACGGATGATATTTTGTATACTCATAGTGACCCTTTTTTAACTCATAGTGACCAAATAAATTTTTTCATTTATAATGGTTCTTTTTATTATTATATTTACTCTTTTTATTATTATAGTGACCATTTTTTTATTGTTATAGTAACCATTTTTTTTACGAAAAATTTTTAGCGTTGGATTTTACCTTTTGAATGGCCAAGATCTCTTCTTATTCTTCTTATTTTAAGCACCATTTTCATTGGATCCCTCCCTTATATATATATATATATATATATAAAGCATATGTGTTGCCAATTTTTATATTAATGCATAGAATTTTTTTTTTTGATAAAATGTAATCAAAATCTAATAATTTTTGGGGGATTACAAACAATAGCGTAATTTATTAGAAAATAACTAGCACAACACCACGTTTTCCCATTTTTTAAAATCCCGAGAAAAAAACTACCTAGTTTTACGTAAATTTGGAAACTTTACATCTTTTGAAAATCTTTTCTGCACTTTCTCCAAACATTTCAAATCAAATATGTTGTTCAAAGGTTTAGTTCTATTGTTCTAAATATTAAATCCAATGTTTTAAAAGATGACACTATTGTTTTAGATAATAAGACTATTGTTCTATTATTATTATCACTTATTCTAAACTTTTATTTTATTATTCTAAACTTTTGCTACGTAGTTCTAAATATTAATTGTATTATTCTAAGTATTAATTATATATTCCAAGATTCGATTCTATGATTTAACTCTGTTGTTTGTATGTTTAGTTCTATTATTCTAAATACTAACTCTAGTATTTTAAAGATTTAAAATATTGTTCTAAGAATGTATTATATTATTTTGAAATTTAATTATATCGTTCCAAACTTTTGCAATGTTGGTTTGAATATCAACTTTATTGTTCTAATTAGTGATTACCTTATTCTAAGGTTCAATTCTATAGTTTAACTTTGTTGTTATTCGTGAGTTTACTTCTCTTATTGTAAATGTTAACTCTGTTATTCTAAAAACTAGCACTATTGTTTTAAATAATAAGTTTATTGTTCTAGGTTGTTATCTCTTGTCCTAAACTTTATTCTTTTGTTCTAAACTTTTGCTACATTGTTCAAATATTAAATGTATTGTTCTAAATATTAATTGTATTGTTCTAAATAGTGATGATATATTCTAAGGTTCGTTTCTATCGTTTAACTCCGTACGTTGTTTGTATGTTTTGTTCTAAATATTAATACTAGTGTTCTAAAAATTTACACTATTATTCTAAATATTAAGTCCACTGTTCTAAGAATGTATTCTATTATTTTGAAATTTAATTATATTAATCCAAACTTTTACAATGTTTAGTTCTTTTGTTTTAAATATTAACATTAGTGTTCTATTGTTCCAAAATTGTAATTTATTATTCTAAAAATATATTATATAGTATTATATTTAGGAAAAATTGAAATGAAAAATTACAACCTTTGACCCATCTATAAAGGCCAACCTTCATTTTATTTATGAAAAATTCTAGCTTTTTACGCTTTGTATTTTAAAGGTTTCCTTTACCGGTTACCTGTTGAACTAGTAACTCCCCTTCATTTCTTCATGTTCCAGCAGAAATGGACTTATAGCAGAAATTGACTTCTATCATTCGTGAGTTCGTGACCTCCATTGACTACTCTCTATTAAATTATTCACCAAACTTTGATTACATTAAACTCTAATGATATTGATTATAGTAAACTCCCCTTCAAACATTAAAATCTTGATTAGATAGAGAATAGCCACTGATTACATTAAACTCCCCTTCAAACATGTATATCTTGATCTAATAGAGAGTAGCCGTTGACTATATTAAACCCGCTTTATTTTGATGCAAAACACTTTTTGTTTGGTGAATAGTATACTCCATTAAGATGTTGAATGAGTAAATCTACAGGGAGCTACATGTGAGGAGCTAGAATACCCAATATTATTAACACATTCACCCGTCAAACTCACTTTAAACCCAACTCACACTTGCATCACAACCCACAAATTCAACCTCAATTAGCTAATTACAACCAAATAATGACTACAAAATTAGAGTCGATTAAGCAATGAAACAAAAATTACACAAAATAGGCAGTAAATTTTTTCGAAAGATCTGAAGTTTGATAGCTCAATATGAAGTTAAACCCCAACAAAACTCGTCGTTTTCTTTCAAAAATTGAATGAAATTACAAAAAAAGAAAGAAATGGAAATCATATACAAAAATTGGGGAGTAGAGAGAGTGTGAGGCATATCCTGTCATTGACTCGTTGATTGAACAATCAAAGTTGTTTAAACAAAAAAAAGTATCAGCAATCGATTTCGGGAGTAGGATTTAAGAATAAGGGGGCTTTGAGGTCAACCAAACTACAAAAGACATGAAAATGAGAAAATTCAATAAAGGGGGGAAATGAGAAGGAAGCTAAAACAGAGGTGAGGATGCTAGTGTAGGGGATGGGTATGAAGGCTGGGTAGGGGATAGGTATGAAGGCTGGGGTAGGGGAAGCAACCGCCACATCATTGCATTTACCTTCAAGCCAACCGATCAATTTTTCATTTAAGCCTTTAAAATACAAAACGTGGAAAGGTGAGATTTTTCAGAAATAAAATGAAGATTTATCTTTATAGACAAGATGAGTCAAATGTTGTATTTTTTATTTCAAATTTTCCTTATATTTATTCAATATACTAACCTTAACTCTGTTGTTTGTATGTTTAGTTCTTTTATCCTAATATTAACACTAGTATTCTAAAAATTTGCACTATTGTTTTAAATATTAAGTATATTGTTCTAAGAATGTATTCTATTGTTCTGAAATTTAATTATATTGTTCCAAACTTGTACAATATTTAGTTCTTTTGTTTTAAATATTAACAATAGTGTTCTAATGTTCCAATATTGAAATTTATTGTTCTAAACATATATTCTATTGTATTATATTTATCCAATATACTAACCTTAATTCTAAATATATTGTACTACAATTTAATATTTGGTAGTTATCTAATGTTCTAAGTTACTATTCTAATATTCTAAACTTCTGCTCTAATGTTATAAAATTTTGTTCTAATGTTATACACATCTATTTTAATGTTCCAATCCAATAGAGTTGCTATTCAAAACAATGGAAACTACGAGAAGAAAAAGATGAGAATAGCAAAAGAAAAAAAAATGAAAACTTCACAAACATAAAATTAGCAAAGAGAATATAAAACGTCACTTTGGAAACTACCAAATTATGGAACTCCTGTAAATTGCTCAACTATCATAGTTTAGATATTGTAAAATCTAAACTTTAAATATTTACAACTTTGCCAATATTACTGCTTTAATCACAACCATCAATCCATCCACGATTAACGGTGATAGATGAGTTCTTATACGCATGGTTCTTATATAACAAAGAGGTTCTTACTTGATCTCATTTCTATATAAATATATAACCAAGGGTTCAAACTTCAAATCCCATTTATATCAACCTTCATTATTTTATCCTAATCATTTCAAGGTTTTCAAATACTCCTATTATGGTGTAAAAATTAGGGTGAGAAAGTGAGAATATGAATAAGCAAACATTGCATAGGATTGTTGAGACTTTTATCGAATCATGTAAAAATGCTAATTGGATTTGATTCGAGATCAACCTATTGCTAATGACATTAGTGTCTAAGAACAAACACGTACATTATTATAAACTTTATTTTTGGTTTTACCAATTACATTATGGTCGTCTTTTTGCCGATTCCATTCATCATTTATTGGGAATGGATTCCACCTTTCTTTTTTTCTCCTACATATCATGTAGCAACCAAAGCTCGAACTATAAGGTATTTTTTTATGCATTCTTTAGTAACTTCATAATTTTAATCCCTTTGATTTTGCTCTATTATAATTCTTGGTTTGATTTTTTCTTTTGTTTCTGAATGTCCCATGTTTCCTAGTACTTTTCCCGTTTCATTAATATACTGCAATTTTACTCGTGCCTGATATTTTTGCACTTCCTACATGTTGCATTCCTTTATTTACTTGGGCAACAGAAGATCCTCATATTATCCATCGACTCTAAAGATTGACGTGGAATTTACTATATACACCTGAGTGCTGGTGCATTTTAAGGATAATTTTTAACTTATTTTAAATTTAAATGAACAAAAGTTTATTAAATGAGTAAACTATACCTTTATTATTTATGACTAATTAATGCATTCTAGTGCATATTAAATGTTCTAAGTTTATTAAATGTTTTCTTCAAGTATAAATCTCTTATATTTGTGGGTTACTATTGTTAGAGTTGAATCTTTTTGAGTTTGCCAAGCATAAGTAGGTGGATACAACCCCTATACAAGCCTACAATTTCTACTAGTCAATTGAAGAGGAGACTTTCCATGGAAGTTGAGTATCTTATGAAGGTGATCATCGTTCAATACTGTAATATAGGGGTACCTTGTGACCGTTGGAGACATTGGTTTTGTCTCGTGGATGATACTTTTAGTAGAGGGTACATTTGTATAAAACATCGTCCTAACTAAGATGTGTATACACCAATAAGTTGATGTACCCCTTGTATCTCTTGGTTATTTTTGATAAGTAGTCGTCTCAGAATGGAGGTTTGGTAGGTGTGACCTTGGAAGTACAATGACAACAATAATTCAGTAGATCGAATCCCACCCTAACAAGTTTTGCAAAGGCTCGAGTACATTTTTTTTTGTTAATGATCTGAGAATCCTATCTGAATCTCTATTATATTGTAACAGTTTCTTTATCTAGTTTTTAAGGGCCAGTCACTAAGGAATGGAGGGGGGAGTGGCAAAAGGATGCTTACTAAAACAAGTTTTGCATTGGCTCGATTGTATTTCCATTGCAATCATTTGAGGTGGTGCCACCAGCCTCACTAACCATATATGATCACAATCATACAAAGCACCATCACAAACATGTATTGGTGTACATGACAAATTACATTTATCAGTGTGGCCTTTCACCAAGTACAGTTACAGTCTTTGTAGGATAGCATGGCATCCATACTAAATCAGGTAGCAATAATGATAATGCAGTAGTAACTAACAAGTAACAATAGTTGCAGGAGATGTCAGTGTGATGAGATTTTGTAAAATTACAGTACAGTTGATTTGAAATGGAACTTGAACTATGAACTTTTGTAACAAACAAATGAGTGTTATTTATTTGGATTCGAAATCCTGGATGGAGTGAAAAATTATAATTCCAAATTCTATGCCAAATTACAAATTTTTATCACTTTACTTCTTAAAGATAAAAATAATTTCCCTATGAGAAGAAGATTAAAGTTTGAGCTTTATGACTGTATGCCCAACTTTTAGTTTTCTCGACCTAGTTTGATTTTTGTTAGTTCTCACTTTGGTATTACATACAATGTGTATATCATAATACACTAAGAAAAGAAATATGATATGCTAAGAAGAATTGTTAGGTTTATAATGTTATAGAATATATTGGAGTTCTAATGCATACCATGGAATAGAATCAGGATCAAAATTTATATTCTAATATTCCTTTCATATGGACTGGAAAGAAAATGTCTATTTCAAAAAAAATTGGCATAGAAATCTTCTATCCGATTTTTATCTGTCGTTCTGTACATGGGGGATTTTGTATGCAGACTAAGGAAAGAAAAGTTGATGGGAGGCCTAACCTTAGAAAAAATAGCTTACTGAAAAGCGAATGTTAAGAATGTGTATAGATTAATATGGAACAAGAGGAGTACTGCGCTGAAATACAATTTCATACACAAGATATTGCACTCCTAGCCCTATATATATATATATAAATATATATATATATATTATATATATATATATATATATATATATATATATATATATATAGAGGAAGTTAAAAAAGGACTTACAAAAGATGCTCTATAGAATTGAATGAAAATGAAGTTGTGTAGTTTATCCTGGGCAATGGGCATAGCTTTGTCATACTCTTTTGGCAAGTTATATTAGGAAAGGTACTTTATACTTATATTATTGAGCTTTGCAACATGCTGTACACGTAGGAGATAGACCATAGTTTGATTTAGTTTTGGCTTTGTTTAATTTCATTGTTTATTGAGATGACCTACCTCAGTATTTTCATTAGAAAATTGTCTCAAAGGACAAATCTTGACGATAATGTAGCAGCGTTTCTATCTAACAGTACATTAACATCTTGACTCTTGAGTATGTATTACCATTTGAGGGGCTCAATTGTACTTCCTTTCCGTTTTCGTCTCCCAGTACTCAGTTGTACCCTACCACTGCCTTGAAATTTTCAGGTATCCTACTTTTTGAGGTGCAAAGTTTCTGGAAAGTGGAACAGTTATTTCTTCATTTAGAAGAATATGTGGTTTTTGTTTATATTATACACAGAGGAATGGTGGCATGATTTCTCTTTTTAGGAACCATATGCTCATATGTGTTCATTTTATCCTCTGAATTTACTTCATTGGCTGTTATTATTTTCCTCAGTATCCATGACGGGCATAATCATGGATCGCGCGATAGGGGTGAATTTATGCCAGTATCTCCTACAACATTATCGAATTATGTTGGCCCTGTAAAGATTCTTCGACCTCCCTATGCTAAAAGACTTGATTTTAAAATGTTATACTAGAATACTCCCCTGGCAGCCCATATTCCATGTGTTTTCTAATTTATCTGCATCATTTTTTTTGGTATCTCTCACCTTTTTTTTTCAAATTTTTTTAATATTGTTGATCGAGATGGATTAGGAGTGCAATGAAACCTTCTCAATATAATATTGAGGACCTCAACAGCATCAGCCAACTTGTTTATCCTATTGTATAGACTTGTATTAGCTGCGTTTTGTCAAAGACCATTGTTCATTGGCCTTTCTTTAGGATATGGTCTTGGTATATAAGCTGGCATAGCTTCCATTTGAAGTCTTGTGCTAACATTATTTACAACTTCATCAGTGATGTTGCTTATCTATCTGCATCTAGTTTTTTAATTGATTTTGCGTGTGTTCTTCGTATGGTTCCCTTTTGAATGATCACAGACACACATAATAAATTTACTTTCATTTTTTATGTTAGATTGAGTGGGTTGAGAGATAAGGGAGGGAATTCTTGGCGTTGTTCTTGTTGTGATTGGTGATTGTTTGTCAGTTGTTTCAAGCCATCCAAAGATGAGCAATCAAAAGATTGATTTTCGAGAACAAGTTCAGCAAACCAATGGGGTTATTAATGATTGTATGGTAGAATTTGGGAGCCAGGATTCCCAGTTTATCAATGTTCGGCATCCTTGGAACATGGGAGCTTGCATGGGAGGAGGAGGGATTGAGTCACCACCTCAAACTGTTTTGCCTGCTAATCTTTCAAGCACAGTCATAAGCCACTTTGGCTCACCAGTTCCTGGTTTCTCTACAGCTGAACGATATGTAGGCATTCCATATGATCACCAAATCAGCAGCCCAACTTTTTCTTCCCAGTGCTCAAAGAATTTAGATTTGGAATATCGCTCCATTCCATGTTCCACAGAAGGATTCTCTGCTCAAATAGTGGAACAAGGCGGGTCTGACTTACAATCGAGAACCAGCGTAGAAACAGCTGCAAAATCTCTACTGTATGGTGATCAAAGTCAATTTTATGCTTCTGGAAAACCTTATGGTAGTCCATGTGGCAACTACCCAGAGAGTGAGCATATTCAGCAGCTCAAGAATAAATTGCTTGTTGATTTTGCTAATTCAGATGGGAGGAACTATTTGTTTCCCATAAATGAGAAGCAGGATTTTAGAGTAAAGCTCTGAATTCTACTTGTATATATTTGGCTGTGCTGTGTTCTTGTCAGTCCTCATTATATATCCTTTTCTCTTCTTTCAGATTATGGACAAATCTTACGATTCTCCTCATGGACAGTTCAGCTTCTCCTCTCAAGGAGAAAAACAGTTGCTGAGACCCCTAGAGGTTGTGCCCTTGATTTCTGGCAATTCTTTCTCATCTGGAGCTGCTATTTCGAGTAAATCACGAATTAGATGGACAACAGAACTCCATGAGAAATTTGTGGAGTGCGTGGAACGTCTTGGTGGGGCTGACAGTAAGTGTTTTGATTTATCTACTTGTCCATTAATAATATGAATGCACCATTGTTCAATAGATTGCATTGATTTTCAGAGGCAACCCCCAAGGCAATATTGAAACTAATGAACTCTGAGGGATTGACCATCTTCCATGTTAAAAGTCACCTACAGGTAACGACATCTATCGTATTTGATCATTTCACAGCTATAAATTTCTTGATTCCTGACTTTTTCGTTTACTTGTCCCTGCAGAAGTATCGAATTGCAAAGTACATGCCTAATCCTATTGAAGGTAAATATTATATTGTACGCTTATTCTCTCGTTAAGATATAACGAGAACAACAGACATTTTGTCAATCATAGATTCATAGGCTAACATTTTAGGGTAGGGTTGACAGTTTTATGTCAATTTGTTTATCTAGCTATTGCTGATAATCAATGAGCTATAACATTAAGCATATGTAGACATTGATAGAATAAGTCAAAAAATCAATGTGTATCCATTTAATGTGCTTTACATGTCCCCACTCACGCAATATCCTTTTCTCTTTGGGGGTTTGGCATCCTTATCTTTCAACAAACTCAAAGTCCGGTTAGTAAAGTGCAGTGCTGATTGTGAGTGAGACATGATTCATAAGTTGCCAATTTCCTGAATAGATGAATCCATGTCAGGGTTTTGAAACAGATTAGCACACTTAAATATTGTGAGAAGTTTGTTGCTTCTGTTTGAGCACAAAACGCATTCCACCCGAAAAAAGAAACCAATGAGTCTGCTCAAACGCTTGGTAGTGCTCCTTCCATGGTTGTGTTTAGACATTCGTTAAGAGTAAAATGATTCTTTGCTTTTAAAAGGCATCAGAAAAGAATCTGTTGTCTTCCATATCTTCAAAGACTTGGTTATTGAGACATGTCCTGAAAGTATCCATTCCAAATATCAGTTACTGACCCACTTAGTATTCTATTGCTTTTGAATTCGATATGGTAATCATAGCTTCTTATTGGTGTTCACCAACCATATACAAAACCTTTTATGCTACAACTTTATTCTTATTTAAGAAGAAGCTAACTAGTGGACTCTGATATTGACCTTGCATTGCATTTGTTCTTCTGCATGTTTTTGCACTAGATTCAAGTGTTTTGAGTTGAAAGTTCTATATACTATGGGGCCATTGGTGTTAGCATCTTGTAATCTTTTAGATAAACAGTATAGCCAAGGAAGATATTAAAACAGATTTGTGCATAAAAGTTCAGTCACTCATCTTTTTGTTATTTGTAAAACTAGCCATTCCTCGATCTTCCAATAGAAATTACCCGATTTGATTCAACCCGAATTTTTACTTGTAACTGAAAAAGGTTGAATCAGAATAGAACCAACCTGAAAACCAGTATTGACTAAGGTGGTAATATTGATTCAACTTTCACAATAAACTTGATTGATAATATAATATACGTGAATGACAGCCAAAACTGAACCTGTCTCACAATCTGAATATCACTTGAACTGAATGGATTTTATCTGAATATTTAAAGCAATCTAGAATACCTTGATGCTCCTATTTTATTTTCACATTTTTCCACTGTTTTCGTAGCACTCACACGTAAATCACTAGCAATTATATATTGTTTAATGCAATTTCTGAAGCAAAATATTTCTTTTTCTGATACGTTGTTGTGAACACTGTAATCCATTCCTAAGTATGCATGCATGCCTATATCTGAAACCTAACCTTTGATTGTATGCATTTTCGATTATCTGCCTAGTTTCTGCAAGACTGCAATACATGTTATATACATCCTAAGATTCCTAACCATGTTCCTGTTTCTGGCGATGCAATTATTAGTATATGTATTAAATTTTACATAGAGTTAATTGAAGCAGTTGTTTTTGAGATAATGCGCACATCATGTATAGCCTGAATGGAGTGAGAATTGGCCAAGGAAAGTGACTAAGCCAAAAAGGAAATTACGGATAATGAAATATGAAAAGTTCAGCAGGTTGTTTTAAATAGTATTAGTTTCTGGAAAGCACAGATTCACAATTAATTGGCAGTGCAGCAGTCACCAGGGATTTAATAAAGGTCAAGTTGCTCCAGGAGTTGAAATTGTTTATTTCCTGAAAGAATGCATACATAATTATGTGCTGCTTAGGCAACTAGTGCTTCCCACATCACATTGTTTATTACTAATTGGAGTTGGTAAGCTGGTAATTAGGAGGGGAATATGTATACATTTCGGGACCAGTTCAGGAAGATTTCTTTATATTTATTTTCATAAGTGTACGTGTCGATTTTCGTTTGGTTGATTAATCCACGTGAATTCTCATCAAGTCCTATGTTACAGAGGCAAAATCTTGTATGAGCAGTCTCTTACTAAGCTGTTGTGAGATTGAGTTATTAAGAGACTGCTCAAAGGTCACTTTTTATTGTAAAATCGTCTCATCCAAGACTTGCTCTCTGTTTGATTTGTTTCTCCTGTTGCATAAACCCATTGGACTTTAATGAACATGACAGGGTTCAATTTACTGTGATGAAGCCTAATATTTAGCCGTCTTACCAATTCCGTTGCAGGTAAATCAGAGCGGAGAAGTAGTTTGAATGATGTTACGCAGATTGATGTCAAAGAGTAATTCATCAACTGATCACCTTAGAAATCGTTGAACTTTACATTTATCATCACTTACTTATTCCTTCTCATTGATCGTGTAGTGGGATGCAACTTAAAGAGGCCTTACAACTTCAACTGGATGTCCAAAGACGTCTGCATGAACAATTAGAGGTGTAGTTAGCTCCTGCGTATGAAGATGATTAATATTTTTGCATGATGCTTATTGTCTTGAATAAAGTTTTGAAAACCCTTAAACTCATCCTTTTGGAAATGCAAATGTGGATCAGATTCAACGGAATCTACAATTGAGGATTGAAGAGCAAGGAAGACAGCTGAAAATGATGTTTGATCAGCAACAGAAGACAAGACAGACCCTTTTAGGCGATCAAAATTCAGATAGCACGTCTCCGAATGGTCCTTCATTTAGTCTAGACGAAGTTCACGTTTCGAGTGAAGAAGGTTCAGGATGCAACAACTTCCCTACCAAGATAATATAGGCCTAACCCCAGCGCAGCAGCCCCAGGTTCCACTTTCTTCGCCCATGCCTCGCTCCTTGTGAAAGCATTGACAGCCATGCATATGATGCTTAAGGCTGGACGTACTGTTAGTTAATCTAATCGAGTGTACTGAAAATCTGAAATGCTATTTGTTGGAGCTGGAGAAGAAGGGTCGCACTTCCTTCGATCAAAGTGGTGATGACATGCTTTCTATGTGAATGTAGCTTAGTGCTCACATTGTCAGGCCAACATATTTTTGGTGTCTTCAGTTTTTCCCCTTTTATTATTTTTGCTTCAAAGTAGGTCACCTTTTTTGTTTTGCACAGAACCTAAGAGTTACATCAGAAGTATACGACTAACAAAACAAAGGTAGACAGAATTAAATTTGTAATGGGAATAAATATTGTATATATAGAAAGTCTTGCTTGTGACAGTGTACATCGTAATGCTTCTCCATGTATCATCCTTTACCACTTTAGAGGGTGGTACTGGGAGGTAATGAAAATTTATGGAGAAAAACCCTTGTTTCAGAGTACGTGTAGCTGCATTACCATGATTATGTGGACTTTCATCGCAAAACTACATACGAAGTACAACACTTCGTATAGATTTATTTTTCCCACAATCGCATTTTACTATTACCTAACCAAATAGGAGGCAGGTTCTTTTATCATGACCATTCTAGTCTTGTGTCCGGACGATATTTTGAATTCTCGGAAGGACGACAACTCCGATTCTTTAAAAGTTTTGAAATTTGAAATCTGATTTTAGTTGAAGTAAAATTTTGTTTTTTCATTATCCATATATTTTTTAATTTTTATTTTGTAAGGGAATCATAAACTAACATTGAATTACAAGCCAGTATCAAATAGTCAATAGTATTTGAGGCTACTGGTTCGTATTAATTTACTCTCAAACCTTTCATGTGTTGTGTCATATTGAGATTTTTAATCAAGTCCTTTATGCATGTTATTAAAAACCAAATGAATGCGATACTTTAAAATCTTAACCATAATTAACACAAAATTAATATTGAAAAATCCATGAAAATCACTTTATTAATAATAGATACACTCTATAACAGCAGTATGATTTGGAAGTCATGCTGTAATTTGAAAAGGGAATAGTGCTAAAATTGGATGTAGAAAGCTTATTCAAAACAAATTTTTAACATAGTCTGATTATGATGTATATGGTTTATTTCCTATGTCTCGAACATGTGTAAATATATATATATATATATATATATATATATGAACATATGTTCAAGTTATCTCTTTCTATGTTGAGGTGACTGTAATCCAAAAAAAATCCCAATTCATGAATAACCTTTCCCAATACCTTATTATTATTAAGGAAAAAAAATGTAACCTCTATACACTTGTAGGCTATAAAATCTTAGGTACGCATTAGAAATATTGTAGAAAACTAGTTTGATCCTTTTTAGAAGAATCTCTGCATGTTCTTACACCAATCACTTACAATGCTAGCCATCCTTTAAATACGTTTTTTTTTAATGAAATTCAATATACTATAGGAACCACTTGGATACATTTTTTTTTTCGAAATCCGTCATTTAATAAGTTAAAACATTATTTAATTTTAAAAGCAAAAATTCTAATACGAGTCCCACATTATTTATAACTTATTATTATTATTATTATTATAATAATAACTCTTACCCTTTAAATCCGCATTTGTCCCAGTTCCCAACACAGCAATGGTCCAAGAAAAAGTTCCTAATAAAAAAAAAAAAAGATTCCGTCCTAAAGCATCGCAAAAAACCTACATCAAATAAAATGTAATCGTGTGAAAATATTAAACATGGTGTGGTCCATTAACATTTCTGTTTAGCACACGACCAATCAAAGCACCAATGATGTCTGCATTGTATTTGTAGTTAGGGATACTAATTTATAATTATACCAAAAGATATGATATGAAGGAGGGAAGTGATCAACTCAAGTCACCATCATAAAAATATGAACCCAAGTTGCGTGTCGACGTTGGACATGACAACACTTGAATGTGCTTCCAAATTGTCATTATTATTTTAATCAAGTAAACAACATAACATAATATAATGGTGTTTATCATACTAATTTATTCCATAATCAAATGTTTGTTAATGGAATTCACGTAATTAAATCCATTTTCCAGATTCCGAGTTACGACGTTGAAGAAAGCGGCGAATTGGTAGAGCAACTAATACAAGTACGTCTCCTTTTCTGCTTTTCCTTTTCATCTTCTTTTTGTCCTCTAAATATTCGGATAAGCAATAATATTTAAAGTTTTGTTATGTTGAGCGGCAAGACTTATTGCATGCACTATGTTGGCTACAATTTGTCAAATGGATCATAATTACGGAGTAAATGTACGTGTTGAGTAGGGATGGCAATGGGTCTAGGATCTAACTTAGACTCATTTAGACTTGATTCATTTTTTAAGGGTTTGGGTCTAATTTTTTGAAATTCATTGGATCCGGATTGGATATATGTCTCTATGTCCTTAGGTCAGATTTGGGTTCGTATCTAAAAAAGTTGCACTCATATCCAACCCATGAATCCGTACATTAAAAAAAACTAAAACCTAATATCTAATTAAGAAGTGAAAGACTTAGAAGTTTACTCAACCTACCATTTTATAGTGTGTAAGTTTGTTAGTTGTAAACTTTTATTTTTAAAGTTAAAATTAGGATAAGATAGATCATTTGTTGATTTATAATTTTTGATACTTTTTTCTTTAATTAGAAGTTTTTTTAAGTGTTAACTTTATTATATTCTTTTAACTTAAAAAAATTTAGAAAATATATCAAATTACAAAATAAGAGAATAATAGACAAATAGAAAAAATATGTTAAAGACCCATTTTGGACCCAAAACCCATCAGATCAGGGTAAGGGTCTTAATTTTTAGGATCCAATGATAAGTCTACACTGAAAAAATAGGTATGGGTATGAGTCTAATCGGATCCGATCCAAATCCTATCCATCGCCATTCCTAGTGTTGAGTCAAGTGGTGAATCAATATGTGTACATGTTCAAGATAACATTATGTATTCAGTATTCTCATGGTTTCTAACTTCCTCTTCTCTCTCAAGTCCTAGCGTATGTTTAACATTAAAGTTTGAAGGGGTTTCTATTGATTTTTTCTGGTAAAAACCCCTAATTCTTGTTTGTTTTCCGGTTTGTGTATTATTTTGGTAGGTTGATTTTCATTATAGGGATACAATAATAATACCCTCCTTATGCTAAGAGTTTTTCTATATTGAAAAAGATATTTTCTCCTCTCATTTGAGACACTATTTTTATTTATTTTTCTTAATATTTAAAAGTGTAGATCCAATGTGTAATCGTGAAATTGGTTAGTTGATGATGACCTACTCGAAAGTAAAACATATTTCCATTTTTCAAATACAATTAGATGAATAAAATGAAAACCCTTTTTAAGACTACATCACTTTGTTAGTTCGGTTAATTCTCGAAAAGGTTAAATATTCAATGATACGCACAAAAAATATGCTACATTGTAAGATCTACTTAATGATAGTAGTTTTGATGAAGGAAATATTTATTTGATTCATTTTTCCAAACTTAGATTTCTATTATTGTAGATATTATATGAAGATTTGTCAATAAATTGGTTTTACTATAAATTTTTTTGAGAAATTAACAATCGCCACGCTAGACCTCAAATCATGTTAAATTCGTTTATAAATGGTCGTTATGTTTTTATAACTCATGAATCAGTATATATTCCTACTTTAAGCCTTTTATGTGAAATAAAAATTATCAATAATTATAGTAATTATCAAATTAATCTAGATGAAATACACCTTTAAAAGTATGAAGGCCATGATCAAGCATGTTTGTAACTTTCTCTATTTCTTATAATATATTTTGACAGGTAAAAACAATCTCACTATTTATAAGACATACGTACAACAATAACGATTAAAATAGATGTGTAATACGAGTATATATAAGACATACGTACAACATTAACGATTAAAATAGATGACGATTAAAATAGATGTGTAATACGAGTATATAGATTATGATAATCAACACAACTTTTATAATCAAAATAGTTTATTTTCAGCATATTCAAGTATAACTTCAACTCGACCACTTCGATTTGATGCAAGGAGTGTTTTTCGATCATGTGTAGGACTTTGCAATTTGATATAATTCTTTGGATAAAATTGATCAAGTACTCTATACCATTATGGTTCCAAATCAGCTCCCATTTATTAGCAACTTAAAAAAAAAAAAAAAAAAACTTATACCAAATGTGACAAATTTATACTACTTTGCCTATGATGAAGAGCAGACTTCGTTCGATCTCGGTGCCATTCCTCATAATAAGGTTGATTTTGATGCCATCAACAATGTAGCTGGTGTAAGAGTTAATTATATAATAAGGGTTTTTCTCTATGTGTTATGGACTTATTTGTCCATGCATAAGCCTAGGGATGTCAAATCGGGTCCACGGATTTGTGGGTCAGTTCTCATTGGGTCGGGTTAAAATGGGTAAATTTATTCTTTTGGGTCGAGTCAGGTCAGGTTGGGTCATTATCGGGTTTGGTTAAATCGGTTATTTACTTTGTCGGGTTCAATCCGGGTTCAAGTCATGTTCGCTTCGGGTTGATTCAGATCGGTTCCAGATGGTTTACAACGGGTTTTTTGGGTTCGGATCATGTTTGGTTTGGGTCAATTCGGATCAATTCCAAACGGGTTATTATAATGGGTTGTTCGGGGTTTGGATCATATTCAGTTCTAATTAATCTGAATCGGTCCTTAGATAGGTTATAACGGGTTGTTTTTGGTTCAGGTAAATTTCAAGTTCGGGTCGATCCGGATCAATTCCTAAATAGGTTGTTTCGTATCAAGGAGATTTGATAATATAATCAATTTCAGAATTAAATCATTTTATCAAATATTACACAAGTATCAAATATCATATATAGATTATAGATTGATTGAGATATAGAGTGATACATTCATGGACATATTATAATTGAAATAAACTGAAAATTGGATAAGCAGTTGAGCCGTCTAAGAAAGATACATTTTATCAAATCAGTAGTGAAAGTCTAAAAGTGTGAAATACTAAGTAGTATTTATATATTTATAAATGCATAATTGCTAATATATACTTATAACATAAGGTATTAAGTCGTTAAGTACTTAAGTTCATGTAAATATATAAGTTAAGAAATTGAAATATATATAGTTTGAATGGATAAGGACAAGTTTATATACATGAAGTTTAACCATATACGTGAAGTTTAGTAATACATTTGAATATATGAATGAAGTTTAACCATATATGTGAAGTCTATTAAAAATTTCGAGTTTAGTTTCATTGAATATACATTTTGAAATGAATAAGACAGTGCAGTTTTAAGAATATCTCAAATCAGGTATAAAATAGGTTAGTAAAATTAGGTTATTCATAATTAGGTTGTTAACAGGTTGGTAAAATCGGGTCACGGGTCGTTATCAGTTATTCATCAGGTCTAATCAATTTCGGGTTATATCGGGTCAGGTCATTAACGGGTCAGATTGTTAATGGGTTAGGTTACATTCGGGTTGGACTCAAGTTTAGGTCTTAAAATATTGGGTCTAATCGGTTACATGTTGACTTCAGGTCAGATTGGGTCGGGTTATGGGTCTTACTTTTCGGGTCATAACTAGGTTGGGTGCAGGTCGGTTTCAGGCAGTTTCGTGGGTCGGGTCAGATTTTGACATTCCTACATAAGCCCTACTGATCTTGCCCTTACTTCTAAACTCTCTTTTTGAAATTGACTTTCTTTTGTTTCATATTGTTATGTAATGTCTATTACTTTTCCAAATTCAAATCTTTAAGTAGTTGGAATTGTTGTAGCTTTTCTGCCTTGTTGAATATGTGGAGAGTCATTATGTTAACATTAAATGAACAAGACTTATTGTCTCCCTTAATTGTAGATGGGTTTGTAGAACCAAGGTCAAACCATCATTTTCAGATTGACATTTACATGCTAGAAGTATGTTATCCACAAACATCTTCAAAAGAGAGAAAAAATCTCTTGAATGGGATGAACACTTACAAGAAGGGGGTGAATTGGAAGTGTAAGTTAATTAAAACTTTTTGCGGAATTACACTGAAACTTGTAAACAAAAAAGAACTTGACGAAAGGAACACAAGAGATTTTAGCGAGGAAACACTTTGTGCCCAACCCAAAGGGAAAAACGACGATCCACTCGGGATTTCTCAAGTCTTTTCACTAATAAGGAAATCATCGATTACAATCTATTAGTTACTCTTAACTTGAGTTCCACTCAGAACTGGAATTCCCTTTAACAATGACTCCCTCAAGTCAAAGTGCTCTCTCTTTCTCTCTAGTACAACTAGTACTACGAACTCTAACAAGGTTCCTTAACCTTATCACCATAGTACAACTCAGTACTATACACACTCTAGTACAACTTAGTACTATGCACACCCTAGTACAATTCAGTACTATGCACACCCTAGTACAACTCAGTACTATACACGCAAAGATTACAGCTCAATAAATAACTTGCATAAGGACTATAGAATTTGAAACAAAAATTTAAGCCTTTGACAAACTAGCGTATAAAATATTTTCTCCCAAGAAAATTTGTTTAAGAGTAGGCTAGTTGTGGAAAATAAGTTTCAAATAACGTTTATATATAGAGTTCTACATAGTTTTTGGTTTGACCCAACTTCTCCATGATCTCCTTGATTGAAGGAAAATATCCCATAGAGTTAGGAATCTTCCTTTATATCAAATTGACGTGAGAGCTAGAGTCCTTGCCATACAAATCATTTAGTTATTGATTGTAAATCCACTACTTTACATACTTACTAACTCAACAACACTTCCCCATAAAAAATAAAAAAAAAAACTTGCTAAGATGTAGTCCGGGTAAAGTGGAACTCGCAACCAATAAAATGGGAAATATATGATATATTTTCAGGATCACGTTTTTATGATAAAATCATTTATAAAATCATCTTCATTAAATCAGAAGTTTTCCTTAAAAATCTTTTCCCAAAAATTTAGTTTAAAGATTTATTTTCCATAAAAACGTTTTCCATAAAAACTCTTGTAGATCTCTTTTAATAAAAGGAACTTTGAATCTCACCAATTAAGTTTTATACCTTATGTGTTCCAAACACTTGGATCTATATGCTTACATAAATCCTAAGTATAATCTTAGTCTTCATGCTCTCCACTGCTTGAACCTTCTCCTCTGATGCTTCATCTTGAATTTCGATTCTGGAACTCGAAGGCTCAATCAACTGAAACTCATACTTAAGTTCCCATAGATGATTGGATTTTTACTCTTTGCTTGACTTCATAATTCTTGTTAAGCTTGATGTCTTCTTTGACTTAGTATAACAACTTTAGGAACTCCCTTGCTCCTACTCCGGAACTTGCTTCCTTAATATGTACAATACTTAGACAAACAACATCAAATGCATTTGCATTGTTATCACCAAAACTCATCACAAGGTGGAGCAATAGAATCGTTATGATGTCAAGGATGCAAACAATGAGATATTGAGATATAGTAATACAGGTGAGCCATCAAAGTCAAGGCTAGTCACCCTGGTGAAAGAATTAAGACACGATATTAATGAATCTGGTAACTTGCTAATCCTTATGTTTTCTTAACCAATTAAGCGAATTATGTCACTTTTAAGTTCTAATAATATGACGAGTAAGCTGTGTCACTTCTAAAGAGTAGTTTTTTTTATCAAGTGGCGGTAATATCTAGTACTCGTTTGTATTGGTTTTTCATAGTCGAAAAAATAATTTGTAAACATTTATTATTATGAGTTTGTAAACATGTATTATTATGACTTTATGAGGGTGTTACAATGCAAATGTCCGCTTATTACAATCATAAAAATCTGGTCAATCTATTTATTAAAGGTAAATAGGGTAAAGCCGAAAAATAAAAGCCCCAAATCAGTAAAAACTACAGTGCAGTTAATTTTTTCTTAAATATTTATTTAACATTATCAATTATGGTTCGGATATTACCAAGAAATGAAATATAGTTGAGTGAGAATAATATAACAAGAACAACCACTCTCGAGAAAAAAATCTTATGTGATAAAATTGTCATTTAATTTTTTTTACTCCATATTTATATTAGTCATAGCTAGCAGTCTAGCAGTAAATTTTTGGGAAGTTAGGTAAGTATTTAAAGAAATCGAAAAACATCCAAATGTTAAATATGTAAATGCGGAATAAATGAAAAAATGATAATGGGAAGAATCATGGGCCGTGAATTGTGATAATCTACAAGTCCATGTCCCGATTGGTGGTGAATTGAAAAACCATGGATCGATAAACACCGCC
Organism: Dysphania ambrosioides; assembly: GCA_026401315.1. Classification (NCBI taxonomy): domain Eukaryota; kingdom Viridiplantae; phylum Streptophyta; class Magnoliopsida; order Caryophyllales; family Amaranthaceae; genus Dysphania; species Dysphania ambrosioides. Next base: position 11,103,063 of record CM048661.1, read on the forward strand.
TGTGATTATCTAGCTATCGTCCGTATTTTCCTTTTTTACGATTTTGCCCTTATATATTATATACTTAATCTAACCTTATTTAAACATATGTAATAATTATTTAAGGTTTTAGTTTACTAACCTAATTTAATAATTTAATTTACTAATCTAGTTTAACCTATTTACTAACCTAATTTAATAATTTAATTTACTAATCTAATTTAACCTATTTACTAATGTTTAAATGTAATGACCTAATTTAATCCATTTATTCATCTAATTGTATTCTTTTCTTTTCCTATCTCTTATAAACCTATTTTTTCACTCTTTCAATACTTTTCTTTCATTCACTCACTCAAACTCTCTCAAACACCTATTTCTCTCCTAAGAAACCTCTTTCACAAAACCAAATTTTTTTCTTCAAAAATTCACCATATCAAGAGCGGGCAAAGAACCAAGTCGAAGCTTGAGTGGAAAAAAAAGTAGAGTTGCGGGTAAAGCTCTAAGAGGATTAACGAGTTCTTCATCGTCAAAAGTATGTATTAATTTGTTTTTTTTAGCAATTTATGGTTTCTTATGTGTATTATTTTGATTTTGAACTAATTTGAAGTTATTTGTATGTATTTTAATGGAGTATAATGATTCTAGTATCAGCTTGTTTGTTCCGCCATTGTCGATTTTGCTGAATTTGATTTGTGTTTGAGAAAAAAGATGAAAAAAAAATATAATGAGAACCGTCTATTTTGGGCGGTTAAACCTAAGTTTAACCGTGTATTTCACACGGTTTTGTGCTTCCTACAAACCGTCCAAGAAGGACGTTTCCATAGCCTATACAAACGTCCACTTTGGACGTTTAACTTGTCCTCAACAAACGTCCACGTTGGACGTTTCCTATGTCACTACAAACATCCACATTGGACGATTCCTATGTCACTACAAACGTCCAAATCGGACGTTTCCCTTGCCACAAAGTACATCCAATATTGTTTATTATAATTAGTTAATAATTATTTAATATTTAATTAGTTAATAATAGTATTATTTATTAATAATAATACTCGTAATTTATTAAATTAATGAAATTATTGTTTATTAATAATAATACGTATAATTAGTCGTAATTCTACTGTATTTTACATGTTTGTATATATTAATAATAATAATTATGTCTGTATTAGTTAAATTTTGTTTAAATGTTAATAGTTAAATTATGTTTATATTAAATTAGTATTAATTTGTATTTATTAATTACTTATTATTTATCATTAATATAATGGACTAGGTACCTGAAATCCATGGTGAGGATGATTTAGGTCCGAGACATCCCCGATCCTATGGTATCTCAACTTCTGCACGTAGGGAGAGAGAGAGTGTACGATTGCATCAGTTACATGAGGATTCGGTAAATGAGGTAGATGAGGCAGGAGAGGATGATGGTGATGATGATGATTTGGATAATTACGTGATAGATGACGAGGATCAGGATCAGGATCAGGATCAGGATGATGATGATATTCCGAACTATGATTTGGGTGGTGCTAGTGCTATGCTAGAGGAACAACTAGGGGATCAGTATGTTAGATTGCGCAAAGGCGTAGATGGTAAATTTGCTAGTGCAACGGAATCGGGTTCTTCTTTAACTGTTTCTGGCCCGAGTAGTAAGAGGAAGAAAGGAGATGACTCTTGGGTTGTGAAGGGTGGAGTTAATGGCGGCCCTATCGATGGTAACGTGATTCCTAGCTTTTTGGGTCACATTGCAACCAACATTTGGGTTGAGCGCATAAACGGTGTATTAAAGAGTCAAAACCGTGACCAGATGTGCTCCCTTCTCGATAAATAGGCTCGTTCTAAGCTTGATGGAAGTCCAATACAACAACGACTACTGAATTCTAGCATTCTCTTTCTATCGAGTATGCTGTTCGATCACATAGATGCACCACTAACGACTTCGTGACTGCTCGAGGTTCTATTGAACGTTCTGTCGCTGGGTTTGTAAATGCTTGTGGAAATGTTCAAATAGTGTATCCAGAGCACTGGTGGAGGAATCCAACCAGTCCTTCAGGGCACTGTGTGAGCTCTCAACTCTGCATGTCGTCATGTTCCCTAGGTGAAGGAACTGGTTCGTATGGTACTTCATGAACCACTCAGCATGGGGCAGCCATTGGTTCTCTATATACTTCACCAGAACAGGGCACCACACATAGGAATCCCGGAATTGTATCACTACATTGTTGTACTCCGCTTTTGTCTTCACATTCATAATTTTACTCTATTTACCCATTTTCACATCAGCAGCGCGCCTCTTGTCTTTCAAAATGTTGTATGCCTTCTTCTCTACACAGTTGTTGATGTGCCATGTGCAAAGTAAATGGCGTGATTGAGGAAATAACTCCATAATGGGACGAAATAAACCTCCCTCACAATCAGTCACTATCACTTTAGGGTGCACTTCAAAACCAATTAGATGCCTCAGGTTATCTAACACCCACCAGTAACTCTCTGATTTCTCATCCTTTATGATTGCATAACCGATCACGAAGTTTGAATTTGTCGGAGTCATTCCAATTATCTCAACCAGCAGATATCTATGCTTTTTTTTTGTATGTTGAATCAATTAGAATCACATATGGCCAGGTACGTAACATCAAGTTAGATTCAGGATGCACCATAAACACACGAGCCAGTTGAAATGTCCTAGTGTCAATATCGAACCAAAATTCATATTCATATTTCTTTGCTTGGTTAAACATCTGTTGGATTGTATTCCTTCCTTCAGAGTTTTCCATCATCATCTTAAATCTCTCGTTATAAATGTGTCACACGTTAGGGTTGTCTTCTGGATACTGGTCCAATATTGATGCTAAGATCTTTTTCGGTTTCACATGCACATCACTCATTCCCCTAATGGTTTCCTTAGCAGCTGGACTTAAGCCACTCACTTGTCGATGCCCCACTGGATACACCACCAACTCTTGGTTATGAAACCCTCATTTCGGAACACCCTTGATATACCAACCATCACGCTCTGGACGCTCCAATGCTTTGATCCCGAATTTACAACCGCACCCCTTTCTCTTCGTATTAAACCTCTGTACATTCGAAAAGTTTCGATCCTTTTTATTCCCATATCGATCGCAAAACAACCACTTATGCACACAACCATCTGATTGAGGTTTATGTGTTGCAGAAACCAACATAAATCCATATTTCATGGCTTCTTCTTGAGCCCATACTTTAGCGTCCATAAACGTAGCAAAATCTTGTTCGTGACTGAAAACCCCACTATAATCAATTCCATCATCGCCAAAGTCTTGAAATTTCATATAGATCTCAATATATTAGACATGTAAGTAAGGAAAGCAATGTTCGGATAAATCGACAGATTGATATTAAGAAAAAATACAACCAAAAACCGCCCAAACTGGACGGTTCTTTACCCTCAAAGAACGTCCAATTTAGATGGTTATGCATCCCCAAAAAACGTCCAACATGGACATTTTTCTTGCCCTTAAGTAACGTCCAAAGTGAACGTTTGTGCTACCTAAATAAACGTCCAAAATGGATGTTTAGCTTGCCCCTAAGTAACATCCAAAGTGGACGTTTAACTACCCTAGAAGAACGTCCAAAATGGACGTTTTCCATGCACCAAAAAATGTCCAAAATGGACATTAGAACCTTCCATTAAACATCCAAAATGGACGGTCCAACCTCTAATAAAAAACGTCTGAATTGCACGGTTTATTCGATATAAAAAACGTCCGTATTTTACGGTTACAAACAACAATAAAAACTTCTAAAGTATACGATTTCTCTTTAATTACCATCTTAATTATTCTAATTCTACATTAACTAACACTTATCAATAACTATAAATATACAAAACGTAAAATTATATATATTAATGCACACATTTAACCTAATCATATAGTAAATGAATTGAAATACTTAAAATTGAAAGAACAAACATTACCTCATCAGACATTGTTGAAATTGAACAGAGAAATTTGAAGAATGGAACTGATGGAGTTCAAATTGAACAAAAGAAATTGAACTGAAGGAATGAAACTTAAGGAACCGAAGGAAATAGAGGTAATGAAAGAAGAAGAATGTCAAATAAAGTTTGGAATGTGAGAAATGACATGTTACTGAGAGTAAAAAAATATAAATACTGAAAATAATCACCGAAAACTTAGAGTAAAATGACAGGTAAAATTTGAAATGTGAGAAATGAAATGCTACTGAGAGTAAAAACTATAAATACTAAAAAAAATCACCGAAAACTCAGAGTAAAGTTAACTGATATTGAGTGGTAAAAGTGAATACATTTAGGGTATATAAATATAAACTAAGGGCAAATTTGTCATTTCATGTACAAAATACGGGCTGTAGCTGGAGATTCACGGGCGACGTTTAACAATGCCCCTTTCCCATCACCTCGATCTAGGCACACATCGCACATTTTGTGACCATTAAATGTTTATATCGTATGATGTTGTGTCTAGAACTATGCAATGGGTTGGGGTAGGATCGGGATGGGATAGGTCAAATGTAAAACGGATTGAGTTAGACTAAAAAAGATATCGGATTGGGAAAAATAAGATACAAAATGGGACAAGTCGGGCTAGACCGTCTAAAAAGAGTATATTTTTTATTTATAGAGGGTGATAATTTGCATATATCACCTCTAATCTTTGATAGTGGACCATCGACAAGACGACAAATAAGTGAAAGTAATTCATTGTCAAATAGTGTTTAAAGTCTTGAAAACTATTGACCCGTTATTAATCCAACTTGACCTATTAAAAATTCAATAAAATATAATTTTTTAAAAGACCGACTCAATTAAGTCGTAATTAATTAGACTTTTTACAAACGGGCTGATAAGTCCATTTAACAGGGCACCTCTCCTTTCAACCGGCCTACTCCTATCATAGATGGTAATGTGGACAAAAGTTTAGCAAGTGGAGTATGTTTAACAAGGCCCAACAACAGGGGTCTTATTCTTGTTTAATCTACCCAACTCACACACTGTAATCCATCTGTAGACTGTAGTGGCAACTGGCAAGTGCCCGACTCTGTAACAACACACTTAAGTTCTCTCCTCCAATCCTCGAACCGTCGGGCGCTTGCCGCTGAGGCGCCGACAATCAGTCCGTTTCCCTGAGCAATAATGGCAGAGTTTGAGAGCGAGTTAAAGATGGAAGACATGAAGAAGAGAAAGCTTGATGATGTTGAAAATGGTCAACTTTCGTCAGTTTCTCAAGAAACGCTGCGTTCTTTGCTTGAACCCCTTGCTAAACTCCAGTTGGTTGACCTCCTTTCTAAATTGTATGTCATTTTAAACTCAGTTTTATTGTCGTTTTAGTTTGATGGGTTTGGTTTTTTCAATCTTAGTATTGAATATAAAGTTTAGGTTTACGCATTTGTAATGTTGTTGGAGTTTATGAGTTAGTAGATTAGTTAGTAGAATAAATGGATCCTCATATTGTAATTGTTCATTTTAGAAGTGATATTAACAATAATATAATCAGTCTTTCCTCTCTTCCCCTCTCCTTGCTCAGTGCTCAAACAACTCATCAATGGTTTCTCTTTTTCCTCTCTTTGATTTCCATCCTCCCTAAACTCTCAATTCTAAAATGGTATTAGAGAAAACGGGTCGATCATTTGATTCACGCTGCTCTTCTATTTCAATTGATACAATTTTCTTGAAATTTGGTGAAAGTGGGTTTTGAAACCCATTTCTGATTTTTCTTAGATTTCAGTCAATATTCTGAAATTCTTCTTTCATTGTTGTATTTGATCAACTTTTGGTGATCTTTGACTTCAATCAAATTTCTGATATTTCTCTTCATTTCTCATATTCATTCCCCCAATTCGATTTAAATTTCTTCAATTTCTAGGGTTTTCAGATCAAAGCTTCCCCTCGCATCGTAGCCGCGTTCTACTTCCCTTCGAGATATTTTTTTTTTGTGTTAGTTACGGTTGCTAAACAATGCCGGTAGGAGAACTCGCTTGTACTTACGCTGCTCTCATCCTTCACGATGTTGAAGTCGCCGTCACTACTGAGAAGACTGCCACCCTTGTTAAAGCAGCTGGTGTTGAATGAGAATCTTACTGGGCGATTGCATTATATCTCAATTAATCAGTGCCTAAGTAGAAGAGTAAACACTTTGATCCACTTTTCAGGTGTTGGATTCTGAAAGGCTGCGCACGCAATTATTGGAGATTTTGGGAAGAAATAGGGAATTTTATTTCTTAGAATTTTCAGAGATTAGGGATTTAAAGATGAATTGTTGAAAGGAAGAGGTAGAAATTGGACATGAGAAGCTCTTGGTTTAAGAAATTGTCGCTGATATTTTGACAGTGAATTCGACATAATTGGTTTCTAGCCTTCATTCTGGCGGCCATCCTCACTTATCCTCTCAGGGTTTCTTTCAGATATTTCCTTATCAACTTTTGCGCTAGTGTTTGGTTTAAAGAGCAGTAACAATGGTGAAGTTCACTGCTAATGAAATTATTTATACGTAGATTTCAGTGAAGTTTGCATGGGTTTAAACACCTTGAGGCTATGGTACCAAGCCCTTCATGAGTTCACAATCAGTCTTTGTTGTATAAAGAAAAAACTGATCATTTATGTTCACTTAAATATTCAGCGATGGACTTAATTATATTTTTCCTACATTTGGATGGTATGTTTTCCATTGATCGCGATACTTGTAGATATCTATCTTTAAGATAGCAATTTTGCGTGGTGAGCAATGAAATACTAGTGATGATCGTGTATTATGATGGAGAGAGTAAATGCAATGGCTATCACTAGAGAAGTATATAGGAAAGCTACTATAGATTCAATGTGTATAGTAAAGCTGATTGATGTTCCACTTTGGCATTAGAGAGTAGTAAATGAGTTTCTATACATCTTAAAAAGACCACTATTATTTGTTTGAGCTTTAATATAAGATAGTTTGTATTATAGGATGACATTGACGTAGACTGGTAAGATAGGAGTACTTCTAGACTCAAACAAAATATATATCCTAAATTACTATCTTAACACACCACTATCTTACTGCCAAGGTAATCAATTACATGCAGCAAAAAGCTAAAAATTTAACCTCAATAGCTTTCTGCGAGGACTAATCAACTAAGTTACATTGCTTTCTATGAATCTGCAAAATGCTAATGAAGCCACACACCTACTTGTCCACCCTGCACAAATCCTTGCAAAGCCCTACTGTAATGGCCTATCATAACAAGAATCACTTTCATCCTTTGGGTCTATTCTTACCATATTTGGTGTTATCCAAATATTATGATTACATTCCTAGAATTGTAGGGGAAGTTGTGTCATGGAAGTTAACCTTCACATCGCCATCCCCCATTTTAGACTTACGAGGAAGGTTGCTTGAGCATTTATTCATTGCGAGTTTTGTTAAACACAAAATACATTCTCTCGCAATATGAATACTTTTTTTCGTAAAGTGTAGTTTCTAGTGAACTCAAGTTTCTTTGCTGGATCAAATTGGTTTTGTTTGGTACTTTTATGGAAAGTGTGTGATCCAGTACTAAAATAAATTTTGGAGGGAGTTTTAGTGGTGTCAAAGAATTGACATGCCTACAATGGTTTGGGCTCGAGAGAATTGGTGGATAACTGATATCACTAATTGTTTGTATTGAGCTTATTACTTTTGTACTGACTCTATTCATGTTGGTCTCCAGACTCTCCACCTTGTCCTAGATCCATTCTTTGCCATGCCATTTTAAGTGTCATTAATATCATAGCCTAAATCTATAGGATGGGATCGGCTGTATTTTCTAGCATGTATTATTTGGATTGGCTACAGGCTACAGGCTACAACCGACGGGTTTCTGCAAGGGACAAATGAAGACCACCGATAATCAAGACATACTCAAGGAAGAGGCGTGCATAAGGAAGGATCAGCCAAATAAGCAGACAGAAGAAAGTAGTTAGTTAAGAGGGTTATGGAATATTGTAAGGAATATTTTACGATTAGTATGGGAACATGTGAGGCGTTGTAAATAAAAAGGGGAAGAATAGGCTGGGGGGGGGCATCTAAGAAATTATTACGAACTGTATAGACACTTGTGGAGAGTTCCTTCCTCTCGAATGAAGGCATCAATACTATCCTAACTAATTTTCCCTTACTTCCATATATTAATTACCTTGCTTATTTCCGAGTGGTAAATCAGTCTCTTCTAAGTGGTATCAGAGCATCGGAACTGCTGGCGGTAGGCGGCTGGAGGCAATGGAAGCGGAAATTGCTGCCATGGATGCGAAAATCGTTCAGGCACTAGAGATGAGATTCCTAAGGCATACTAATGAGGCTATGGAGAAGACGGCTCAGCAGCTGAGGTTGCCTCGTTGTCATAGAGGATTGAGACCCCACATCTGGAAATGGGGTGGAGACCCCCACAAGCAGTGGCACCGAATCAGGGGGGCTATTCGGGGCTAGAAACCCAGAATATGGAGGATTTCCCGCAAGATTCAACAGTTGAAGGGCACTCAGGGGAGTCGGGGACGAGTTGGCGAACCAAGAAGCTAGATCTACCCAGCTTTGACGGATTTTATCCAGACGGATGGATCCTTCAAGCAGAACGATATTTCCAATTTTACAAGTTGAATGAAGAAGACAAACTAGAAGCAACAGTGGTGGCCTTAGAAGGAGATGCGCTTCTTTGGTTCCAGTGGGAGCACAAACGAAGGAGGATTGTCCAGTGGGAGGAATTAAAGGGGCTTGTACTTCGGAAATTTTGATCGATTTCTTCTGGGAGTTTACATGAACAATGGTTGGCTCACACGCAAGGCTTGGGGTCAGTAGCTGAATATAGTAGGAGCTTCATTGAATTAATGACACCTCTAAAAAGGGTCTCGGAGGATATCGCCCTAGGGCACATTCTGAATGGGTTGAGGGAAGAGGTGAGACTGGAGGTAGGCCGGCTAATTTGGATGAGGTGATGGAGCCGGCGTTGAGGGTAGAAGAGAAGCTCAGGATGGGTCCAAGAAGATGGGCCGAGTCCAGACCTGTAATGAACCCTAAACCAATCACATATATAAGCCCAACTACCAAACAACACCTTAGCCATTACCCACCCAAACCCACCGTTCACCCAACAAAACACCCATCCACCCAATCCCACGTGACTCATTCTAACACCAACAATCATTACACTGACCAAAATAGGGGAAGTACGCGAGGGCAAGGAGAGGTGCGAAAACTCAGTGAGCACGAATTACGACAAAAAACGGAGAGGGGGCTTTGTTTCCGATGCGATGAAAAGTGGAATCCTAACCATAGGTGTAAACGACGGGAATTGAACGTCTTGTTGGTGGTAGACGAAGAGGAGGATGAATCAGGTAGGGGGAATCACACCGAGGAGGAGTTAGGGACTAGAGGGGAGCAAGAAGAGGTGGAGGCACCACCCATGATTTCCTTGAATTCGGTTATGGGGTTCACCAACCTAAAGACATTGAAACTGAAGGGGACGATTCGAGGGCGGGAAGTAGTTGTTATGGTAGACACGGGGGCTACCCATAATTTCATCTCCATCACAGCAGCCCAGGAGTTGAAGTTGCCGATAAAAGGTGTTGGGGGGTTCAGGGTTACCTTGGGTAATGGAGAAGCAATTCAAGGAGAGGGGAGCTGTCAAGGGGTGGAGCTCGTTTTGCCGAAAGTCACTATTGTGGAAGACTTCTTGACTTTACCATTAGGCAACTCGGATGTGATATTGGGAGTTCAGTGGTTGGAGAAATTAGGAGTAGTAACTACTAATTGGAAAACTCAGGACATGCGATTTATGGTGGGGGAAGAGAAGGTGAATCTTAAGGGGGATCCTTCGTTAGGCCTTACGGGAATATCCTTAAAAGGGATGTGCAGAACCCTGCTCAAGGAGAAACAAAGGTACTTGGTGGAGCTTAATGAATTAACTGGGAATTCGGGGGAGGTTGACAAGAGGGAGGTTTCGGAGTTCCTAAAGACAACTTTGGAGAAGTTTGAGGATGTCTTTGACATGCTGATGGGGCTCCCACTAGACAGGAACATCGAGCACACGATTGTGTCGAAAGAAGGGACTGATCCAATAAACGTTCGGCCCTATCAGTGTCCTCACAGTCAAAAAAATGAAATTGAAAGATTGGTTGACGATATGTTAAAAGGTCGGTATCATACAACCATCGATTAGTCCATATTCAAGCCCGGCACTACTCGTGAGGAAGAAAGACGTGTCGTGGAGGTTTTGTGTAGATTACCGAGCATTGAACAAAAGTACTATCCCCGAAAAATTTCCTATCCCCATAATTGATGAACTCTTGGATGAACTAAGGGGTTCAACGATTTTTTCGAAGCTAGACCTAAAGTCCGGTTACCACCAAATAAGGGTTAAGTCAGACGATGTACCGAAGACGGCTTTTAGAACTCATGAAGGCCATTATGAGTTCTTGGTCATGCCGTTCAGATTGACAAACGCTCCAGCCACTTTCCAATCCTTAATGAACTCAATCTTCAAGCCGTACTTGCGAAGGTTTGTCCTCGTATTCTTTGATGATGTCCTAGTTTACAGTAGAGGATAGGATGAACATAAGGAGAACTTGATGACTGTTCTGGAAATATTAAGACAAAACAGGTTGTCTATGCTGCAGTGGCCCCTTCCTCTGAACCTTAAGGGGCTAAGGGGTTTTTTGGGACTTACCGGATATTATAGAAAATTCATTGCCGGCTACGCAACCATTGCAGCTCCTCTTACTGAACAATTGAAGAAAGATAGCTTTAGATGGACTCCACAAGCTACACGAGCCTTTAATCACCTGAAGGAAGTAATGACAAAAGCTCCGGTGTTAGCTTTGCTCGATTTCCATGAGTTATTTGTGTTAGAGACAGATGCTAGTGGATTTGGTATCGGTGCGGTCCTGCTCCAATGTGAACATCCTATAACATTTTTCAGCAGGTTACTAGGGGTAAGGGCCAGGGCAAGGTCTATATATGAAAAGGAGCTGATGGCAATTGTCATGGCTGTCCAGAAGTGGCGACATTACTTGTTAGGAAGACGCTTCCTCATTCGAACCGATCAACGAAGCCTACGGTTCTTAATGCAACAAAGAGAAGTGGGGTTGGAATATCAGCGATGGGTCAGTAAACTATTGGGGTATGACTTTGACATTTGTTACAAACCAGGGACTTCGAATAGAGTAGCCGATGCTCTTTCACGCCAGAACGTTGATCAGGTGGAAAACATCCTTAGTGAGTAGCAGAGGCCTAGTATTGATCAAGACTCTTTTATCACCAAATTAAAGGAAGATGCTCACGCTCAGCGTCCCCTGCCACGGGGGTATTCGGTAGACCATGACATTCTTCGATTCAAAGGACGGGTGGTCCTGCCTTCCTCTTCCCCCATTGTGAAAATTCTCCTTCGAGAATATCATGATTCTCCCTTGGGAGGTCACTTGGGTGACTTCAAGACTTACAAAAGGCTAGCCTCTGACTGGTTTTGGGTGGGCATGAGGAAGGCTATTACTAAATATATTCAGGAATGTAGCATATGCCAGCAGCAAAAGTACCTCACTTTATCCCCAGCAGGGTTATTACAGCCCCGAGCAGATTTGGGAGGAAGTCTCCATGGACTTCATTGAAGGATTACCGAAGTCGATGGGGTTGAATGTGGTCATGGTGGTTGTGGATAGGCTATCCAAATACACACATTTCATTGGAATGAAACACCCTTATACTGCACAATCAGTAGCATCCTTGTTCATTAGAGAGATAGTCAGACTCCATGGGTTCCCTCTCTCAATTGTTTCGGATAGAGATCGAGTCTTTATGAGTATATTCTGGTCGGAACTTTTCAGGCTTCAACAAACACAACTTCACAAAAGTACGGCGTACCACCCTCAGACTGATGGCCAGACGGAAGTGATTAATAGAGGCCTAGAAACTTATCTAAGATGCTTCATCAATGGGGCACCGAAATCTTGGGCTCAGTGGCTGCCTTGGGCAGAATTATGTTATAATACAGCCACTCATACGTCCCTAGGGTGCTCCCCATTCCAAGCTATGTATGGCAGACAACCACCTACATTATACAACTATGAAAGAGGCAGTACTAGAGTTTAGACCCTGGAAGATCAGTTGTTGGAGAGGGACGCCATGCTTGATGAATTGAAGGCCCATCTCCTACGTGCCCAGCAAAGGATGGCTACACAGGCTAACAAGCATCGGAGGGACGTTCATTACTAGGTAGGAGACTTTGTTTACCTCAAACTCTAACTGTATAGACAACAGTCCTTGGCCAGAAGACCCTTTGAGAAACTATCTCCTCCGTACTTTGGACCTTTTGAGATAATCCAAAAGGTGGGAGAGGTAGCCTATAAGTTAGCCCTTCCTGACACTTCAAGAATCCATCCCATTTTCCATATTTCCCAACTGAAGCCAGCAATTGGGTCCCTTCCTGCTAATCCAACCATACCACCAGTCCTGAGCTAGTTCTCGAAGTTGAACCCGATTGCATTCTGTCTGCTAGAAATGGGAGTGGCAATGGTGTCTCTACTTTAGAAGTACTGGTAAAATGGAAAGGGTTGGAGGAATTTGAAGCTACCTGGGAGGACTTCACCGCAATAGACCTTCGTTTTCCTTTTTTTTCACCTTGAGGACAAGGTGAGACTATTGGGGGAGGGTATTGATAGGGCTCATATGCGTGGCAGGCCTCCAATAACTATAACTTACAAAAGAAGGCAGCAGGACAAACAAGAGGCAAAGAAGAATAATTGTAATTAGTTACATTATAATTAGTTACAGAGAAGAATATTGTAATAAATGTAATAGAGGAATCATACAAAAGCGGTTACAATTTGTTAGAGGAAGCAAGTATAAGAATAGGGAGTATATACTGAACAAGGGACGAAAAGAAATATACAAGTTATTCCTAGGAGATTCCTACTTCTTGAGCTGTAGGCACACTCTTTTCCATTTATGTTTTCTTGCTTCACCACCTCGCATTACTGCTTCCCCAGCCGTGAGTGCTATCAATATTATAGAAAATTTGTGAGGAATTATGCCCAGATAGCACAACCCCTCACCAATCTACTGAAGGACAGTTTCTGTTGGGATGCGGCAGCCACTGAGGCATTCCAACAGTTGAAATTGGCCATGTCCTCAGCACTTGTTCTGGCTCTTCCCAATTTCTCAGAACCTTTCATTTTAGAAACTGATGCGTGTGGCACTAGGTTAGGGGCGGTCTTACTTCAAGGGAAACATCCTATTGCCTTCTTCAGCAAGGTTTTGGGCGTGAGGGCTGCTTGGTAAATCTATCTATGAGAAGGAGCTCATGGCTATTGTCCTAGCCATTGAAAAATGGAGACATTATCTTTTGGGAAGAACTTTTGTGGTAAGGACAGATCAGAGAAGCTTGAAGTACCTGTTAGAACAGAGGGAGGTTGGGCATGCTTATCAAAAATGGGTAAGCAAGCGATTGGGTTATTCATTCGAGATTCAATATAAACCGGGCACGAGTAACACAGTAGCAGATGCCTTGTCAAGGGAGTTTGTAAAAGTGGTGGAAGCCTGTGGAATTCCTTGGACAAACATCCAAGAATTAATCAGTTAAGACCCTTTTTGACGCAACTCACCCCAAGAATGGGGATAGTGGTGTGAAGGGTTTTACGGTCGAGAATGAGATTCTAAAGTATAATGGCCGTGTGGTGATTCCTAGGCATTCGAAGTTAACTTCTAGTATTTTACATGAGTATCATGACTCGTTAATAGGAGGGCATAGTGGGGAACTCAAAACCTATCAAAGAATAGCGGCCGAATGGTTTTGGAAGGGGATGAGGAAGGACATCAGGCGGTATGTACAGAATTGTGTCACTTGTCAAACGAACAAAGCGGCGACAGTCTCTCCTATGGGGCTTCTACAACCACTACCGTTGCCGGATCGAGTGTGGGAAGACATTGCCATCGAGGGTGGGATACCATATTGGTGGTAGTGGATCAATTGTCCAAGTATGCACATTTTATTTTACTTAAACACCCGTACACAGCTCCATTAGTGGCGCATGTGTTCATTAGAGAAGTAGTCAAGCTACATGGAATTCCTTCCACAATTGTGTCACACCAAGACAAAATTTTCCTTAGCTTTTTTTGGAAAGAGTTATTCAAGCTGCTGGGCACACAACTCCACCGTAGCACTACCTACCACCCTCAAACCGATGGCCAGTCTGAGGTGGTTAACAAAGGGTTAGAGTCCTATTTGAGGTGCTTTGTCAACGGTAAGCCTAGAACTTGGTCTACTTGGATACCATGGGCAGAGTACTGGTATAATACCTCATACCATACTGCCACCCAGCACACTCCTTTCAAGGTTCTTTATGGGAGGGACCCTCCACATTTGATTCGATTTGTTCCAGGCAATACTACAATCTCATCAGTTGAGGAACAACTCATAGAATGAGATGCAGTGTTGGACGAATTAAAAGTGCAGCTACTAAAGGCTCAAGAATATATGAGATCATATGCAAACAGGGGGAGAAGGGAGGGGCAATTTGAAGTAGGGGAATGGGTATTTCTCAAGCTCCAACCATTCAGGCAAAAGTCTGTAGCAACAAGAAATGTCAGAAAGCTAAGTCCTCGATTTTATGGTCCTTACAAAATAATACAAAGAGTGGGAGCAGTGGCATATAAGCTTCAGCTTCCAGACCATGCAAAAATTCATCCGGTCTTCCACATCTCACAGTTGAAGAAAGCTTTTGGACAACAATGGGCATCCACTCCTCTGCCCGAACTCTTGACCGATGAGCTGATCATGGAAGATAGCCCTGAAACCATACTGGGGTCAGATACAGGCAAGTGGAAGATCAGGTTAGCAGGGAAGTCTTAGTTAAATGGAAGGCAGTACCAGAGTTCGAAGCCTCGTGGGAGCCTTACTCTGAAATAGCAACACATTTTCCAGGCTTCCACCTTGAGGACAAGGTGAATTTGGTGGCAGGGGGTATTGCAAGGGACAACTCAAGACCACCGATAATCAAGACATACTCAAGGAAGAGGCGTGCACAAGGAAGGAAGGATCAGCCAAATCAGCAGACACAAGGAAGTAGTTAGTTAAGAGGGTAAGGGAATATTGTAAGGAATATTCTAAGAAATCATTACGAACTGTATAGACACTTGTGGAGAGTTCCTTCCTCTCGAATGAAGGCATCAATACTATCCTAACTAATTTTCCCTTACTTCCATATATTAATTACCTTGCTTATTTCCGGGTGGTAAGTCAGTCCCTTCCAGTTCCTTGGTCAATGTTTATTGCATCAACTTTCAGCTTATCATTTTTTTAATCTTAGATGGTTGCTTCTTTATATGTTCCTTTGATTGATTTTGTGTTTAAAGTAAAAAAAAATTGATAAAGCCAATCCAGGACTATATAGTTTGTGCCAGGGAAATGAAGGCCGAGGAGGTTGCCTATGCTTATGGTTGTGTGAATTGAATTGACTCTTTGCATGTGTGTTTGTCTGCATGTGTGGCGTGAAGAGGGTCCAAATATTCTCCAGTTGCAGGAGAAATTATGAGTCTTGCAAGTGCTGATCCTGTTCACAGAAAGCTTTTTGTTCGTGGCTTGGCATGGAACACTTCATCAGATACCTTGTGTGCTGTGAGTGTGTTGTCTGATTGCTGATTGTTTTGCATGTCATGTTTGGTGATTGTGTACATGTCTAAAGTGGATGAAAACATTTGGATGAAAGCTTTTAGGTATCTCATTTCTTTGGTTTATTTCTAATGCATGTATTTTGGATAAATTCAAATTATTCTTTCAGGCATTTGCAGTTCATGGAGAAATTGAGGAAGGAGCTGTGATCACTGACAAAGTAACTGGAAAGTCCCGTGGTTATGGTTTTATTACTTTCAAAAATATGGAGTCAGCCCAGAATGCTCTAAGAGCATCTAGCAAATTAATTGATGTGAGTGTATTTATTCTATAATACTGTTTTTTGTTAATAATTTTGTTGTTGAGGTTACCAGTATTCAAGAAAGGTTCTTTTGATGGTTTTGGATTCATGAAGTAGAATTTTTTGCTTAGCTATTCATGAACAAAAATTTACTGGAGGATCCACCTAAAGGACATGGATTCAAGATTTCAGCTGTACTGTATCCCATATGATGGAATCATTGTATTAAGAAACTACATAACTTAGATTTCCTCCAAGGATGCATTTTCCATAGGAATCCTTAAAGGGGCCTCAAGGATTACTTGGTAGGGGGTTGGTTACCTAGTTTAAAACACTGACTTATCAAACATACATTTTGTTATTGATTATTTCTAACAAGTCATGGCATATGGAGAAGATTTGTATTTGTATATTTTTTTTTCAACCTCTCTTTTGCTCTCCTGCTTGTCATTAATGCAGGGTCGCTTGACTGTTTGCAACCTAGCTTGTGAAGGCTTAAGCAGTGCAAGCACCACACCTGATCAAACACAGAGGAAGCTTTACATAGGAGGCTTGTCTCCAGAAACCACTACTGAGATGTTGCTTAGTTTTTTCAGCAGGCATGGTGACATAGATGAAGGTTCAGTTGCATATGACAAAGACACAAACAGATCTCGGTATTGTTCATTTATTCATCCGTATTATTATTATTATTATTGTTACTATTGTGCCGACTCCAGTTCTTATGTTTTTAACCTTTTTTTTGTCTCTGTAGTGGTTTTGGTTTTGTTACGTACAAGACAGTGGACGCTGCAAAGAAGGCTCTTGATGATTCAGAGAGAACCCTAGGGGTAATTGATTTCTGAAAGTTTCTTGTCATTCTTAATATTGCTAGTTTACATGAAATTCCTGTTTTTCCAATTGAAGTGATTAACATAAGCATTCTACTTGTTTTACTTTGCTATGTACTTTCTCTTTTACATTGCTATGTAATTTCCCCTTTAGCAATTTCTGTTTTTCTCAGGCAATCAATCTCATGCACATTAAGGAATAAAAAATTGAAGCACATCTTAATGGGTCGGGGTCAACATTAGATCTTTTAGTTTAGGCATTAATTAATCAGGTTGAAAACGAGAACCTAGGATTTGTTTTCTGGTGAATAGTGAGCTGACTTATAGATTGAAGGTCACTTGGCAGTAGCTGGTCAGATCTATGGGATCCCCTGGAACCTTTCTGCCAATACATTTTGTTGCAATGATTTATACTTGACATTCTTAGAAAAGTAGAGAGGAGAAAGCTGCATAATAACATGTTGGTGACTACATGAGCATTCCCTTGATAATCTGGGTTGACTGATTTAGGGAGGTTACTGGGATAAAATGGACAAACAAGGTTTGCTTCTAAGCTTTAAGCCCAACTACATACTGGAAATCCAACCTCTTCCCATTCTGTTAGTTACCTTAACATTGTGCAGTCATGTTCCTTGATTTTGCATTATCTCTTGTATGGAGCCTGACTTTTCTACAGAAGTAAAAACCTGTCTTTTGTTATGAAATTGCTCAATGGAAATGGTAAAGACAGGATATAGAGTTAGTTTGCTTATGTCTCTTTAAACTTGGGTTAGAACTAAGTGGCACCTTACTGAAATTACTCTAGCACTGAACTATTTGCTGGAAATAGAGCAACTCACGCCCTAGGAAAGTGCACTTGTAAAACTTTTGCTCACATGCAAAGGTCCCAAACTTCAGTGATAAGATCAGATTGAAACGAGGACTGAGGTACTAATCTACATTGTTTCTCCAATGTCTAGTCCGAAATACTGAAATATTTATTCATAGCTGTATAGAAGGGTACATGATTGTTTTAATAGATGTATAAAAGAATAATAATACACATGTGAGATGTAAAAGAAACAAATTATTTCCTTTTCCTTAGTAAACCGCTCCGTCACTCGCTCAGGACAATTTATCTGGAAACCCGGCTAGACTTCTGCTAACTCCATGAAACCCCTTCCTGAGATTCTGTTGCTAATCAGTAGTGGGTTAGAATTGTGTTCTATTGTGATATTTTTTATTTTTTATTTTTATCAATCCTCTTTCTTTTTTGCTCTCTGGAATTGCTTTGTATATGGTTTTAGTTGAGTATTTGGCCAATAATCTTCTGCTTAAAAAACTCCAAAACAAATTTATTAGGCGAGTTAAGAGTATTGCAGCTCATGATCTGAAGTGTCACACTTAGTATTGCTGTGAATCAGATTCCTTAAGCAAGTTGCTCTCAAGAGTAGGAATAAGAAGGTAATGCTAATTTTTGGGTGGAAAGATATGAATTTCAGAAACATTTAGAATATTTGACAAAATTTTAGCTTTTGTGTGTAGTGGAAAACTTGTGATAGCAATATTTGTTTGTTACGTTGGTATGCCATTGTGCTTCCTGGGTTTTCTCTTCTACTTGGGTTCTGTTTTATAAAGAAGCTTTTTATGTTGTTGTCTTTTGGTATATGAGATTTTAACACAAAGTCTTCACTTTATTTTCTGTTATCATTGTTGTCAGTAGTTTTGAAGCACTTATTGAGGATCATTGGTGGTAGACTGGTAAATTCTTTTGGAAACTAGGATGAGACTGGCTGATTTTTATTTGTTTCTGGGGTTGACTTTTGACTTGTTACATTATGTTGCTGAGAGAGTCTCACCCAAGGGGCGAAAACTTGATCATTGCTTATGACTTTTTGAAATGAGAATTCTATCATCTTTTTATCATTGGATTGTCCTTTGTTGATGAGAATTCCGTTACAGTGCAAAGCGATACAGACTTCACTTACTTTGAGCTACGAACCCTATTATGTGTGACTTCTGTCGTATTTATTGATCTTTGCTACTTTCAGGGCCGAAACATTACAGTGAAGTTTGCAGACACCAAGAGCAAAACAACTCCCAACCAATTTCCCTCAACAGCAGCTCCTATGGTCCCTCCTGCAGCAAGTGGATACCTTCAGCCTGGGAATCCACAGGCACAGCTTGGCTACAATTACCCCCCACATATGCCGTCATATCATCCACAAGCCTCTTCCTACACCAGTTCTGCAGCAGTTGCTGCACCTCCCCCTGCAATGGTACCAGGACCATATCCACCAGTACCACCACCTTCCCAGGTTTCCTATACACTACCCCCCATGAAAGCTACACATGGTTTGCCACCATCTATGCCCCTGGGGGGTTACCCATATTACATGGGGAAACCATGATTAGACACTGTTTGAGTGTTGTGCTGAAGTTTCAAGTTTCTCCATGCTCGCCTTCTAGTCTGGTATATGCTCGAGCCAGTTTAAAGGACTTCTGCATCTACCTTCTGCTCTTCTCGCTTATGCAGTATGTTCACTTCAGTATCTAATAGGACTACAGGTGGTAAGAAATTTGATTCTGTCCGAGTAGAAATGCTTTTGGTAATTGAATCATTGTTAATAATGGTTAGAGAAATACAGATTAGGGTTTCAAGGTCTTTCCTTTTAGGCTAGAATCTTAGATCTCTACGTATCTTGTACTAGTTGGATGTTTAAGGGTATTCTTTAAGTTTGATTTTGAGTTTTAGTGTAGTTTAAGATGGTTCATGTTGATTGTTGTCCAACTGTTGGTTGTAGTATCACTTTGAAGAAGCATTTATTACGAATTATTTTTCCTTCCTGATCGAAAGAGCAGACTGTAAATTGCGACCGTGTTTATGTAATTAAGTAGTAATCCGGATTCGAAATGCCCCTGCGCGGGTCTTTCCCTTTTCTCTGCAGGCGTATCCCACGCATAGATCTTAGGATATATTGCAAGACCCTACAGTGGACTTCTATTTCCCAAAAAATGTGAATATTTTGTACACAGTGAGATCATTAGTTCTCTTAGCTACTTAGCTAATGTGTATGAGTAATCATTTGTTAAATACCTATCAAGTGGTAACATTAAATGAAATCTGTGCAACTTCATCACTAGGTAGAATTACAACACTGTTCATTACATTAGCTACAACAGGCAACTTCTTTGCAATGTATTGATAAGGTTTTAAAGAAAGTTAACTTAGTAGCTCCTGAATTAGGCTTCACATTTAGGAGGGTAGCCCACATCAACTCTGTCCAACAACTAGTATATACTATCAAATTAAACTCCATCATAATTTTGTAACTGTAGCCTTTATTACTGCGATTTAAATAGTTATTCAATTGGATTCTATATCTTATCAGATATCACCAGCTTAAATTAACAGAATAGAAGTACTGGCTATCTTTATAAACCTTAATCAATCTGAATTTCATTTATCTTTATTTCTAAGCCAAAAAAAGTAAACAAATATATTTTGATTTACTTTGTTAAAATTCCATTATCCCATTTCAAAAATCCACGAAATAACACGTCTAACCAGGCCTGATCGCAATAGTTAGACGTCGCCCATTTAGCTAGCTATAACTAAAAGCAAGCAAGCAACATTACATACTCGCAAATTCCACAAGACCACTAGCTTTTTTTTTCAAGCATTTTTCTCCCACTATCACCACCGTCTCGGCTTTTCCCCTCTTCCATGCCTTGGCTGAATGCCACCCTCTGCCGTTCCTTTCGTCAGTGTTGCCGTTCCTTATTCCTCCGCTGGCGCTGTCGTTTCCTCCACCCTCTCTTCCTCCGCTTTCCTCTCTTCCTGCAAAGCCCCAGGTATTAGCATCCGCCGTTGTTATCTATACTTTAAGCTTCTAAAACTTCTAGAACACTACAACACAATCTAACAATGACTCATTTCCCCAAACTTAGATTATATCCTACTCTCAGATGGGTTTCGTCTATTTCGTCCTCAAACCCCCTTAAATCACAAAAACCAATTTCAATATGTAGTTTTTCAAGTTACTATAATTATAGCATAAAGTATTATTCTAATTATTTTAGTACTATGGTTGATAAAGTTGATCAATGTGATGATTTTGAGGGGAGTTCAAAGTCCAATAGTGGTGAAACATCTGTTAAAATTACACCAACTATTAGGAAGAAGGCTCAAGGTGCTTTGTTAGAGTATTTGCATTCTACTAGATACTTACCCTTTTTGGATGCTGAGCATATGAGCACAAATTCCCCAAATTTTTTGAGGAAGTTGATGGAGAATGTTGGTAATGAGTCTGATATTAAGCGGGCCGTGGCTCGGTTCTTGCGTTACCACCCTATTAATGAGTTTGAAGCGTTCTTCGAAAGTATAGGGTTGGAACCTTGTGTGTTTGGGCCTTTACTTCCGCGTGATTTGATATATTTGAGTGATGAAGATGGTTTGCTTGATAACTACCGCATTTTGTGTGAATATGGGGTGGATCGTTATAGTATAGGAAAAATATATATGGGGGCGAGAGAGGTTTTTCAGTATCGTAGTGGTGTTTTGATGTCAATGCTACGAGAATTTGAGGAGTTGGGGTTGAGTAAGTCTGTAATAGCTAAGGCTATTATTTTTAATCCTTGTCTTTTGGTTGAAGGTGTGGGTAAGGAGTTTTTTAAGGTGATTGGAAAGTTGCAGTATCTTGGTTTTGAGTATGATTGGGTTGAGCAGCATTTGTGGGAGGATAATATCTTTAACTGGAGACAAATCTTTGAGTTGCTATGTTTGCTAAATGATATGGGTTGTGAAAATAAGGACTTGAGGGTTTTGTTGAGGAGACATCCAGATATTCTATTTGATCATTCAGGTCGATCAACTTTTTCATTGATAGGGTTTTTACTGAAATTCGGATCCACGAAGAATGACATATGCTCTTTGTTTTTGCACTTTCCACAAGTCAAAGTTAGGATGTTTGTTGGGAATCTTAGACGTGCATTTCAGTTACTTTGTGATATACAGATGGATACTGTGAATATAGAAGATATTATTCGTACACAATTCATGTTGCTGGGTTCATGCTCTGTGAAGAGAGCCAATAGCTTAATTTCTAATTTGAACACAGGAAAGAAACGCTTGTGCCAAATCATAATAGAAAATCCATTAGTGCTAAAGAATTGGGTTTTGAGAGCAAAAATTGAACGATTACCTGTGACTAAAATGCATTCTCGCATGCGCAAAATCAAGTTCCTGGCAAGTATTGGCTTCAAAGAACAATCAAAAGAAATGGAATGGGCTCTAAAATCTTTTCGTGGCAAAGGAGAGGAGCTCTACGGAAGATTTTACTGCCTTGTGAAAGCAGGACTCAGTGAAGAGGATGTTGCAAATATGGCCAAATCAGCCCCACGGATTCTCAATATATCAACGGAAGTTATTGAGCAAAAGATTAGATGTATTGTTGATGATTTAGGCCATCCAGTGTCAAGTTTGAAGTCATTCCCTGGATTCATTTCATATACGATTGAAAGGATAAAGCTCAGATGTTCTATGTACAAGTGGCTTGTCAATCAAAATGCTGTTCGGCCTACATTGAGTTTGAGTACCATAGTTGGATGCACTGAATCATATTTTGTGCAGAAGTATGTGAATAAACACCCTAGAGGCCTTGACGTGTGGCAGGAGTTAAAGAAGACAGTTTCTGTATTATAAGTTTCCCTGCCCCGTAAAATTGTCATTCTTCTATGCATGGTCT
Source organism: Dysphania ambrosioides (assembly GCA_026401315.1). Lineage (NCBI taxonomy): Eukaryota > Viridiplantae > Streptophyta > Magnoliopsida > Caryophyllales > Amaranthaceae > Dysphania > Dysphania ambrosioides. The sequence goes on from CM048661.1 coordinate 11,125,541, forward strand.
TCACCTAATTGCGCAACAAAGAAATTGATTCAATTTTTTGGCTATTGTGTTGGACTCTTTTCAGTGTAATCATGATCCAACGTGTGCTGTACAAAAGAGGTAATCGCTTGAGAGCTTTCATAGCCCATTTGTCCTGTTTATCTTTCAGCTTGGTTCTTGAACATACATTGCAGCTGATTCTTTGTGTGCATACCTTGTAAGATTATTTATTCAGTCAGTGTAGTCTGTCTTATTTATAAATTGTAGCTAGATACCTTGATTGCTTTAAATTGATTTTTTCCTAGTTCTTAACTCGTCAGATGTAGGAGACTATAGTTGTCAGTAGTTTCACTAAGATTCCTTAAATTTGTTTCTGGTTCTCTTTGTATTTGTTCATTTGGGCTGTGTTAATTTTCTTTTCTGGGAGTTAAGGACTTTCTGTTTACTTTTTACAGTCAAACCCGATATGAGATTTGTCCTGTCTTTTAATTTATTTTATACTCTCAGGCGTAGTATCAAAGTTGGGGCATGCTTTGGTTCTGTTTAACTTTGTCTTCTGTGGAATTTGAAGGCTTCCAATGCATTGGTTTACGTGTTGCATGAGGGTAGTGACTATTCAAGTGCCTGCTTTGTTTTTGATGAATAGAGGGTATCGGAACCTGGCTGTTAATTTGTGCACATCTATACCAGGATGGGGACATGGCAGCAAAAATTGTGTTACAATCTGTATATGAGCAGTTTAATATATAAAGTAATTATTTCAGGGAAACTGAAGCCTTAAGCTCAACTGCTTATCTCTTGACGAGACAGTTTACAAATGCCTGCTAAAGTAACTTGCTTTGGCCAATAGTACTAAAAACAATGAATCTTTTAGTGACTGTTTTTTGTTCAGAGTGTGCTTGATTAGCAATCATGGAGAGAAGGAGAGGAGAGGGATAGAGTAGGCTCGTATTGTCCTTCCAAAAGTTTCCAAGATTGGAAGGATTTGGTTCATACTTCAAATACCTTTTCTTTCTCTTTCCCATATTATACCCAAACAGTCAAATCGGTCGCTTTTTCTCTTAATTCTCTGCCCTTCTCTCAAAGTTTGCTCTTTTAAATTGACTGCAAAGGCTTTTCACATTTAAATACTTCTCTAAACCAAGCTTCAGGTTCTTAAACCTGAACTATAGGGGGGCTCTCTACTCTTCTTGTAGTTTTTGCGACTTAGCCTCTTACCGATATACTATCTTCAAAGGTGGAATGTTGATCTGTTCCATAGTGACATTAGTGTCCAATTGCAAGCTAAAGTTTTGGACATTTGAACTTTTTAATACCCAAGTGTCTTGTCTTAAAAGCAACAGATATTATGCCGAAGTCAGAGTAACACAAGTAAAACCATGATGGTGAATGGACAAGATTGCATGTATCCACTTTTGAATTTGATTATTCAACATAACATCTATTCCGGAGTGGATTTGTGGGTCTAATCTCAAAACCTTCATGTCCTTCAATTTATCCTTTTACCATTCCTTATTTTGCCTGAAATTGTTTTAGAATTTATTGAGGAGAGTATATCTTCTGTTTTCAGGTTGTGTTGCTTCCCTTCATACCGTCGATAAATGCTGCTCTTTGTTCACGACTGTTCGGATTTCAAATGCAACTCTGTAAGCACAATTCAACAATTGTTATGATTATCTGATATTTAGTTCAATCTATTTTACCTGTTGGGATATTTTTATGAAGCTTGAACTATACTCTGTGTTATATTACCACCTTCTGATACCAGTAAAAAATTTGTAGGAATCCCCTATCCAAGGATGTGCTGAAGATTAATTTTTCGAGGCTGCTGATACAGGATCCCATGATCATTCTATCTGGATCTCTTTCTTTTCTTTCGTTGGGTAAATGACAGAGAATGATTCAAACCGCCTCCTAATATGCTCCCTCCCTCTCAACAATTGATCTTTATATACTTCTCTTTGGACATCCTTTTGGTTATTTCTTCTATTGTAACTTACAACTCATTTCCTCAATTTGGCTATCAATGACTCTGATTTTAAGGAAATTTCTGACTTATTCTTTTATATCTTCTTAACCTTTAGAAGTATGAAACTGAGAACCGCTGATCAGTGTACATTTGCCTTGCTAGTTTGTATTGTGTATGTATAAATGTTCTTGGCTATGGTTGTTGGCTTGGTGCTCTTCATATCTGGTAGGGTTCTTCACAATAGGGATTCAGTTGGTACGAACTGTGTATCATGGAACCAAGCCCTCTGTTTGCAATTTGGACTTTCTGGATCCACAAAGATGAGTAAATGTTGATTAACAACAACCCCCAGCAGATCTCCACCGCTTGCCAGTGGCCTGAATGTTCACCAGTCACCACTCCCTTAAGGTCGTTGGTGAGCAAGCTTAGGTGGGGTGTCTCTCTCAAGTTGTAGTTCAGGCAGTTTGAGTTTAGATAACTTGTCTGCTTCTTATTGATTTTCATCATCTCAGCCGTGTTTTAAGTGGGAAGGCTCAAATTTTAGATTCAGTATTAAGCAGTCACCTATTTTCAAAAGTTTCCCAATAACTCCGTCGATAAACTCGTTAGTAAAGGTAAAGTTTGAGTGAGGGGTTGTTTTGGGATAGGATTGGAAGGTTGCTAACTTCAAAGGTTTGTGAAATTGGGTCTTAGAGGTGAATTGCACATTGTAGCATGTTAATTCAAGTTGTTCCTGGATAGTTCACATTGTTCATAATGTCCTTGCGATCAGTATATCTTGTTTCCTCCCTTCCTGTTTATTACCCAACCTTCAATCCAATGGGAAAAAGGTTCTCAATGATAATCCTCTTGTCGAATACTTTAAGCGGCTTCTCAAGGATACAGATTAATAAAAGTTTTCTGCTATGTTTTTGTTTGTAATAGCTTGTAATGGTCTAATTTGCGTAGTTTGTATTGTGTAAAACTTAAATTCTCTTAGTAGTTTAAGGGTTGGGAAAAAAAACATAAGCGGATTTTAGGGGTGCTTTTGAACCAAATCGCTCTTAAGTTTGGTAGAGATTGACTCGAAATCGAAAACTCAAGCTCGACGTGAGAATGAAAGATTGTGAAGAAAAAAAACTAAAGGTTAATCTCGACTTGGAAAACCTACTCCTAAGCGTCTCAAGCTGGAACATTCCATCTCGTTTAAAGTTTAATAATTATAAGAATTAAAGTCCAAACTAGACCAACAATAAATCCAAGCTTTAGTTCCATAAGTTGGACTTGGTTTAAGGTAGAAATTACTATTGAGTTTATATATACCAACTCTTTCAAATCATCTTTAATTCTTTTTTTTTTCAATGTGACTTTGGATTTATATATGTAACTCACTCCGACCATCTTTAATTTTTTTTTTCCAATATGAGACTCTTGAAATATGTCGTATCATCCAAAGAAATAAATGTGAGCAACTCGGCCTTAAAGGATAATATCACATTAGACCTTGCAGAACGCGACATTAGCAATGAGAAGTAGCGGATTATTGTACCAGTGGAGAATGAGAAAGCTATAGTGTTTGAAACCAAAAATACACTAAAGACCACTTTAGATTTGAGCACAACCATTCTCGCAATTTTTCGAGGGTTTTAATTGAATCCGCTAGTTAGGTAAAAAGCGGAAGTGGAAGATATTATTGCAATTAGTGCAACTACTACTATATGAGTTTCATCAGCTTTTATCGATCGTATAGTTGAATATCCCTACTAAATCAATAACACTGTGAACATCTTTGATTGTGTTGATTCACCTTTTCACTTAGAACATGCTTTAGTATAACTCGTAAAATATGTAAAATGTTTTTATTTAGTATTCTGGATTATTCCACCCTTTTTTGTAATAAGTATAGATTTTCAAGTCATAAATACAGATCTTACTTAAATCTTATATCATAAATATATTTTTATATAAAAATATATATTATAAACAAAAATCAAGCTACTTATGAGCTCTTGAGTTGAACTTTGATTTGTTAAACTTTGTTCATTAACTTATTGAATCGAATTCAATCTCAAGTTGATTCCACTAGAGTTGAGTTTTAATCGAGTCGAACTTGAGTAGCTTGCAAGTAATTCAACTCAATAAACACTTCCAGCATATTTCATTTCTTGTACTTCGTATATGTGCTGACAATATGATAATGCCAGTAAAAAATAAAATTGAGTTTTGTGTTAAAAAAAAACTAGTTAATCCTAGTTATTTATTTATTGGCCAACACAAGAGTTCAATTGCTTCCGCTAAGGCTAAAAAAGAATTAGAAAAAAAAAGAGAAGCAAAGTACTACAAAGTTTGTGTATTAGTACCCTAAATTTAGAAATCAAGGATTTTTTTTTTTTTTTTAAAAAAAAAAAACCAACTAAAAGCTGCTAAGTGTTACATGTACGTATCAGGCAAGATGAAGTGCTGTAAATTATGGTTTAACAAATATTAAATTGTTTCAAAGTGCTCGGATTGAGAAGTATAGCCATAATATTTCAAAAAGAAGTATTGAATTTGTAAGTGGAGGCAAAGAACAACTGTATAAGTGTTAACATTCCAAGATTTGACTAATTGCTGTAATCATGCATGCTCTCCTACGTCCTATTAGGTCCAAATTAAACTCTCAGCTCTCCTACTTGGCATTTGCTTGCTCATCCATCCTAATCGTATTCGGAGTACCTCCCTAATAACAACTCCAGTATATGTTTCAAATTCACTTCTTGAATAACTACATACTAAAAGCCTCATATTCACTTCCTATAATACAAATTTGCCTTTTATTCTAACAGATGAAACCTCATTATATATGGAGGTTGTGTTTCCTTGAAAGAATGTCAAAAAAAAAAAAAAAAAAAAAAAAAAAGAGGAAGTCATTTATTCTTAGTTTTTCTAATGATGAAAACCTTTTCTTTCCTTTCCTTTTGCTTTTATCATTTGTTCCCTTTCTTCCCCTTTTTTTTTCTCTTTCAACTATTCTATTAAGGAAAAATCCGAAAGACATAAAATTTTAAAATCTCAAAATCCGTCGAATACACATTCTATGATAATAAAGTTGAGTTCGTCATGTGTTCATTTGATCCTACTAGAATCATATAAAAATGATATATATAGTCTACTAAATATAATCTATGAAAATAGTCGAATGACCTGCTCAAAGTTAAGTTGCTAGAAAAGAAAAAGATACACTCCTATTTCAAAGGTTGATATCGAAAAGTAGTTTCGGGTTAAGTAAATATAATTTCTTTTGAATAAAGATAACTCATTCAAGAAAGTAAAATTCAACTTCTACTTATCAAAATAAGTGGTTAGATGACTATGATGAGAACTTCTACAAAATTAATTAAACATTCAAAACAACATCCACAATCTAGGCCATGCTACTCTCTATGTCCCTTTTTGTTTGCTCCATTTCACTTGTTATACTTTTTAAGAATGAAGAAAATTTTAATAAGAGATAATACATACAAACTACCTCACCATGTTAAACAAGTCTTATTAAGGAAATGAGACAAACTTTTGGAGACATTCAAAAAAGAAAAATGAAGCATACAAAAGGAGACAGAGGGAGTATCAGAACTAGAGCTGTCAAAATTAGACCGACCTGGATCCGATCTAATTATGACCCGAAAACCAACCCAACCCGACCTGAAGTCAACACAAAACCAATTTGACCCGATATTCGAAGACCCGAACTCGATATGTGTCCGACCCGTTAGGGCCCGACCCGTTATTAACCAGACCCGTTATAGACCCGACCCAAAGAGAATCCAAAATCGCTTGAACCCGACACATAACCAATATGATTTTATTTATAATAACCCATGACTCGAGTTAACTCAATATATTAAAATTTTGAATATATGTGAATGTGATTTAATCTTGCCCAACCTATTTTTACCCAATTTCTAATAACCTTGAAACCAAACATTTTTCATTAATGACCCAATGCACACCCGATAAAGCTTAAACCGGATTTCAACCGAAATCGAGGCGACTCATTACCATAATTGACTTGACCCGTAATTTAGCCGAACCCAAAATAACTCGCTATAAACTGCTCAGGAACCGACCCGATTTTAATTGAACCAACCTTGACAGGGCAAATTGACCCTATTTAATCCAAACCGAGCAAGCAAATAACCGATTTAACTCGATCCGATAATTACTTGACCCAACCTGACAGGCCAAATTGATCATATTTAACCCGAACCGATAAGAAATGACCCACCATGGGTCAGCCCAAAACTGACCCGTAGACCCGAGTTGACACTCCGAACAATGTCAAATTTTCAATAGATAGACCCACAAAGGAGTTGAGGTTGGTACAAATCAAAGGAATTAGAACAATGCAAAATATGAACTGTCCCTAGCCAAGTGGAGGTTGGCGTCATAGGAATTGGAAATAGTTGATGCAACTCATGCAAGTATCAAGAATTCAAGATTACCCCAAATTTCAATTTCAAACCCAAGTGCACTTATTCACTACCCTATTTTCCGTACTCAGTAATTTACAATCTTTGTTTGTCCTCTCATCTCATGTTTCCTGAACAGCCCACAACTTTTCAACAAAATTATCTGTTAAACTACTGTTGAATACTGCCTTTGTTTTTCCACTTTATCATCATTTGTTTTGTTTTCCTTCTTCCCTCATTCACTCCAGTCCCCTCCCTCCCTCTTCAGCCTTTAGTATCCCTCCTTTCAAAACCCAATTCCACTCCTTTGTTCTTCAATCTTTTCAGTTTTTAAACACCATCATTTCAGGGTCTTCATTTTTATCTCTGCCCAGATCACATTTTCAACCAATTCTGCTGCTGTTCTTGTTTTTTTCTAAAATATAAAACTAAAAAAAAATCCATATTTTTTTATGGATGTTTGATTAACCCCTTCCATTTCATTGATGGGAATATGTTATTTTTTGAGGTCAGTTTGTAGATAATCATACTGTTATGCTTTGTAATTTTTAATTTTTTGGGATCAAAAGAATACAAGAATAAATTTCGTACTGTCCGTCTTCTTGATTCATGCATGTTTCATCTGTATTAGTTGAATTTATGTGTATTTTTACTCGTTAGTGGTTTGATTTGGTTCTTAGTGTAGATTGGCTGATGAGTTATTTGATGATATTTTCATGTTGTTCTAGTGTGATTTTGTAAGATATTGCATGAATTTAATTGCCCTTTTTTGGATAAAGTATTGAATTTTGTTTTCTAGCTTTAGGTTTTGAGCATGAGGTATCCTTGAGACATATTTTGATTCTGATCTTAATCCATATTCTGGTTGGTCAAAAGGGATCAGGGGTTTCAGTTGATTGAATCTTATGTTACTCAGGTGTTCAATTGCACCTCAAGTACCTGAGTGGGATACTTTTATATTCTTTGATACTCGGACAATGGTAGGACACTTCATTTGGGATCGAAATCATGCAAAATTTTTATAAAATACCTGTGTCTGACACTTCTAGCTGAGTCTGAGAAACATAGATCGAAAGTGTCATTTCCTCTGTGTGAGTTTAAGTTTGTTGCTGATGCGGTTCATTTCCTGATTGTAGCTTACTAAGTTGCTTTATAACTGTATTATTTTAGTTTTTTTTACGACATTTTTGTGTTGAATGAAAATTTTGACTGGCAGAAACTTGTGATTGGATGGTAGCTTCAGGGACTCATTAGTTTCTGTTGCTTGCAGGACCATTGATCAATACTCTTGAACTTTTATTTAAGTTTTAGATTATGGGTAGAGTTAAAGGAAAAGGCAAGAGGCAAACTGTTGGTACTGCTCAAAATGATGTAGGGAACGCAAAAGAGGAGGAAGAGATATCAGCATCTAAGAGAAGAGGAAGGCCACAGAAACCATTGAAAGACGAGGTGGAAGATGAAGATGATGAGAAGATTGGAAATGGTGATGAAAATGGTAATGGTTCAGTGACAAGAAAAGGTGCAAAAGATCAGATTACTGCTGCAAATGGAAAGAAAAGGAAGAGGTCTTCACAAGTGAAGCAAAGTTCGGATTCTGTCAAGGAGGAAAATGGTTCTGAAGCCAAGTCTATCGCTGAGGAATTTGTGAAATCAGTAGGGTTTAGACAAAATGGAAGCAGGCGAAAAAGCAAGCCTCGCCGAGCTGCTGAAGTTGGTGTAGAATGCAATTGAGATTGAAGCGCGTACTCTGACTTTCTTTCAGTACCCTCATTTGTAATGGCAGATGGTTGAAACTGAGGGTCAGCTTTTACTGGCTCATTTTTGTGTTCAGTAGTGGATGGATTTTTCAATTTTCTTTTTCTTGTTTTGGTGCTCGTCCTAGCTTGTTGAAAATTCTACTAACTAGCATGTCAAGATATTTTCAGTATTTTTTTTATGCTACTCTTTCCAGGACATGTCATCCCAATTTCATATTCTTAGTCGGATAATTACTCTTCCTGGACTAAGAAGCTAAGCTGTCATGCTACGCTGATCCTATTTTGTATTACTGCTGCATAAAATTTTGTAAGTTGCACCATGATCATGAGCTCTATTATTTGTTTTCATTGCTCTATTGTATGATTTTTATCTGCCACTGAACTACCCACACAACTGAAGCTTCTATAAATCATCTAAATATTATGTCTGTACCTTCCTTACAATCTATTTGGCTATGTCAATCCCTTTTTTGTGTTTATCAGTCCCTGATCATTCTTGTTAATGTCTTTGGTTAAATGTTTTGAATAGATGTTACCAGTGCATCTAAGCATGAAGCCATGAGCATGTTCATGACTTCATTGTGGTGTATGCAGGTTTGGGAAAACCACGTGCCTAATGCAGTGTGACAGTGCTAAGCCAGCTTTAAAAAATTTCCAGTTAGACACAAATATACCAGGATCAACTCAACTTTTGTTTTCTTGATCACCGAGGAGCCTGAAATCGATGAGCCTGGATGAGGGAGTTCAGATTCGTAGTTGAGCAGTATCAGGTGAAATTAATTATGGTAGCATATCCCTCCGTTCATTGTTTTGGCAATTGTGTGGTGTAATAATTTAAGATACATACTCCCCTGCAGCACCGTTGCCTAAAACACAGGGAATTCTCTACCACTATCAGGTAAATATTCTGAAATGCAATAAATAGTAGTCTATCCTATAACTACATGGTTGTCTCCTTTGAGCTGGGGAAAGGGTTCATTCTCAATGTAAAGAAAATAGAAAGTCGGAAACAATTAAATATTAAGAAATGAGGTCGACTACATGAGAAAAAAAATTCTTGTGTTTAACCTGTTATTTACATATTACGTGTCAAGTGGATGACTCGCAAATTTTTTGTTTATATCAAATTCCACTTATTACGTTACATAGCCAATTTACAGAAACGCTCATAATATATATCAATATTGTGTACGAGATAAGTGCCTTTTGATGGATTGGACTACTTAGACGATTATTATTGAAATAAAGGATAAATTGGTTTTACCCAACTAAAAGTCGTGCCCTCTACTCTCCTCTATAAAGACACATGAACCCCATATAAAAGGAAGTTTTCACTTCCCTTATTAAGAGTTGGTTTTATTTCTCTGTCATAAAAGTAAAAACAGAAAAGTGATCCAGGATTAAGATTAGAGAAAGAGAAGAAGGGTTGGGTTATCGAACAAACAATTTCAATCATGTCTTCAAGTTAATCAAATGGTAATCCTAACCTTTATCTTTATTGTGATATTGTGTATCAAAATGAATCTTGGCTTAAATTTTTTCTGCATTTAATCTCTTATAGTTCTTCTTACATTACCAAACAACTAACCAAATATAGCAATTATTGATTTTAATGATGGCAATGCACTGATTTTTAAAATGAAAGTTTTGATCGATAGTCTGTAGGTTTCATCTAAGAAGAAACCTTTTTATCTTTTTGGGTATGAATATACTATCATGTTCTAATTTTTCAAAAATTGTGCAAGTAAAGGTCAACTTAATGCATACACTTTTTTTTTTTTTTGGAGAGACAACGTAATGCATACACTTTAAACACCTAATGCCTATCATTTTTACTAGGGTTCTTTGGTTGTTTAATCTTTTTATATATTCGTGATTTTTTCCACCAGTGAAACTCAAAGGGATTGATGTTGGATTCCCGCACTTCTAAAAAGGTGCACATCCTATTCTTGTACACTTTTTAAAGTAATAGTGTTTTGGGGTTGCATTGATAGGCAAAGTGCAGGTAGATCTTTGTTTATGTTTTTTCCTAGCAAAGTCAAAAGAAACACAAATCACAAGCTCACACCGACACCCCAACTGCGCCTTTGCTCGTCTCTTTGCCATTGGCTAGGTTACCTGTTTGATGTCGGCACACCCGCTATGAGATAATTTGGTTCTTCATGTCTAGGGAAAATATGGGGTTCAAACACGCTTGGCCGGACATGTCTTGTGAAAGTCTATAAAGTATAGATACTATTCTTTTCTGGATAAAATTTCTTTGAAGTGAACTGAAAGCTAATTCTCTTTACCTTGTCTGATCTTTAATCGTACCTGTGTGTTAAATATATGAGAAAAAGCATAGTTTTTACCAATGTAATACTAGAGATTTTTTCATCAAGCAAACGAAAATAAATAATCTCATTTAGTATGATTCTCTTGATCTTTATCCAATTCTAATAAGAATTGGAACTGTACTTGGTCTTATTTGCTTCGCGTTGGTTGTTCGTGGAGTTCTTGGAATAATTTGCGCCAACTAGCTTGGTTTTGCTCCCAAAAACGCAAACCTCATTCGAGTGTGATTTTGCTCCGAAAACAAAAAAATACTGTAGTCGATATCACCACATATGCGCATATCAACTTCAAAAAAAAACAAGTCTGTGTTACATTCATGTGGTTTTGTCCTAATGTTGAAGATTTGATGGGCGTTATGATTGCTGAAGGGTGTTACGAGTTACGACTAGAATATAAAGGGTGTTAAAAATTTATGTAGGGTACGAGAAGTTTCGTATTTTTTATGACTTTATGTAGAATATATGAATGAGTCTCATGTCTCTTTGAGTCTCTCCTATATGTTGTTGAAATTGATTTCTTTCAATAATAATATGGACTACTATTTTAACCCAAACAAATCTTATCACTGTAAAACCTTATGTTAAGTTTCCCCTTTCTAAATTTTTGAGTCTCGCCTATGACATTTTCTTTCTAAAGTTTCTTTTAACCTAAACAAGGTCAATCCCTCTACATACAAATGTATTTCAGACCAAAACAAAGTGGCATAGAAAAATATACAATGCAATTCTGATGATGTTGTCGCAAACTTTAATACTTAACTAATCCTACTATCATCAGGCAAGGATTGAATTTCACATATAAGGTGGGACATTGTATTTAATTGCTAAGAATACCTCATTCAAGTCAAATGAATGAACCATGGGAATTGGTGAACTATGATCTAATGAATTAAGAATATCTAGAGTCAAATATCCCCATTAGCATATTCCAACGTAATGATAAGTTCTACCCCAATTCAATCAAATAAACATTCAAGAGGAAAGATGCACCCTAAGAAGTACATTTGACCTTTTCCATGTACCTACGATTTCCCTCTCATGCCATCCTACCTATTCCTGTAGATTCATGCAACTTAGCGACATTAAGCAAAACACCCTAACTCCCAAATACTTCATTTTACCGATTTCCGTGGAGAATTATGTATCCTTAATTGAAATATTCAAATCTTTCAAAACCCAACTGCGTGCCCAATAGAAACAATAAAATAATAACAATGCAAATTAGCATGAATGAATAAATAATAAAATTGATAAGTTGAAGAGATAAATCATATAACTAGATTCGTGACTAGGGTTGAATAAAACCCTAGAATAACAAACTATTCTTATATAATTAAAGGAATAAAATAAAACATAAGAAAATATACAAGAAAAGATATTACTTGAATCAATAATGGAAATTCAAAATACGAAACTTGTTTCTACAATGATAAAAGTATGAATACTAAAGGGTACAAATAATGATCAAAAGATTCTCCAAAAGCAAGAAAATCTAGAGAGCAAAGGGAGGAGACTTATCAAATAAACCTAAAACCTATATATAATGGCCTAGAATTACATTTGGGCCTTATTAAGAAAAACCGTGAAAGTCGAGCCCAAGGCAAAGACACGAACATGTCTATGCTCTTACACTAAAAGCATTATGTTTTGTTTTGCAATAATATTTTAAACATATAGGGACATGTCTAAATGAGACACAAACGTGTCTCTTCTTTTTTCTTCAACACTTTTACTCTATATGAGGCACAAACATGTGTGGCATGGCCGTGCTTCACATCTCCTTAGTCTCTCTTTCCACATAACTTCTCACTCATCCAAGTCAAGGTCGAAACTTCATCCTTAGACCCGAACTTTTTTGAAATGTCAGTATGTCACGAGTCATGATTATGATACTTTGGACTCCTGTTACGACATTTCCTCATAATGCTGAAAAATTTATAAAAACAGTAAAGTTAGCCATGAAAGCACTATATAACGATAAGTAAAGTAAAAACCAGACAAAAACATGTTAAAGCATATACGCAAATGCCTTTAAACACCCTAAAATATGGATTAAAATAGGATTTATCAAACTCAGTCTTAAGTCATTCCATATATTAGTTCATACTCCTTACCATTTAGACTTGGAAGCTTTCCCGTGTAACTAGAGGTGGCCATTAGGCCGGTTCAGCTCAGCCTAGCACAACTCGCATACGAACCAGGCCAAGACTAGTTTGGCGCGTCAAAAATCTATGAGCTGAATCTGAATCCAAATTCCCTGACCCTATTCAATTTGGATTGAGAAAAAATTAGACTCGAACCAGACCGGCCCACTGAACTGGCCCGGTTCGACCCACTGAACCGGCCCGATTCAGCCCGTTGAACCGGTCTGGCCCGACCTTATTCGGCCCGCCTAAATCTTCTAGTTTTGTAATATTTAGTTTATTTAAATGCATTAGTTTATATAAATTTATTTGAACATAAATTAATTTATACGAGTGTTAGTTGATTTGCATATAGTTTAAATATTATGAATGTTAGTTTATTTGAATATAGTTTAGTTTATAAAAATGTTAGTTTAGTTTATATGAATCAATGAATGTTAGTATAGTTCAATTTAGTTTAGTTTATATGACTCAATAATGATATTAGTTTAGTTATATATAAATGTTAGTTTAATTGAGTATAGTTTAGTTTATACAAATGTTAGTTTAGTTTATATGAATCAATGAATGTTGGTTTAGTTGAATATAATTTTGTTTATATGGATTAATGAATGTTAATTTAGATAAGTATAGTGTAGTTTACATGAATGTTAATTTAGTTGAATATAATTTAGTTTATATGAATCAATAAATATTAATTTAGTTTAATTGTATATAGTTTAGTTTATATAAATCAATGAATATTAGTTTTATTGAATATAGTTTAGTTTATATGAATTAGTGAATTTTAGTTTATATGAATGTTAATTAGTTGAATATTGAAATAATCTCAAACATATAAAGATTATTACTAAATTTAGACGATTTAAATTAACAATTATACAAATACACTCTTAAATTCATACTTTTTCTAAAATAATTTCAAAAGTTCAAATATCTAATTAATTTATAAATTTTTTAGTTTCTCTAAAATTACTTATGTGAATCAAAATTATTCTTTTTCTCTAAAATTGCTCTTTTTCTCTAAAATTGCTCTTTTTCTCTCAAACTTGTTTATTTTCTCTCAAACTTGTTCATTTTCACACGCGATCACCTACTATCGTGATTATATAAAAATTTCTAAAATTATTACTCCTAATGACAAATAACGTTTTTTATTCAAAGTTTTCCATAGATCATTTTTCCTTAGTGGAGTATATCATTTGACTTTATGGGAACCATCTTTGTTACTTCACTTTAAGGTATCTAAAATGTTACTTTTAAGTTAATATTTCTAAAACTTAGACCATACATAAAAAATTTCCCTATTTTGTTTTACCCATTAAGAGGCGATGCATACTAACACGTGTGACCCTATAACTAGAAACTTCACTCTACAATTCCACATATTTATCCGTGATCTAGAACAATATCCATGAATAAAAGGTGGTAAAAATAGATTGTTTAACAAACCATTGGTCGTTACTAAAGGATGAAAAATGATTTTAGCATATCATCTTGAAAATAGAGTAAAAACTATATTTTCACGAAAGAGCGTGACAAAAATAGGGTGGTTATTATTGATTAATACTCACTTGTAAGTAATTTAGGTGAATAGATTACATAAGAGATGGGTTGTGATCAAACTGAGCATTAAAAAAAACTCGTGTTCTTGCACTTGCACACACAAAGAAGGGGAGTGGGCGAGTGGCTAGGTGTCTAGGCACGTCTATCATAGGCCAACAATGCCGCGGAGTATAGTACATGTCATGGGCCTTGGGTAGGTCAGAGAGTCAAATTTCCACTAATAGCTTCCACATATCAAAAATAAAAGAGTCAATAATTTAAGCCATTATATAGACATTACAGAGTGAAGAATCAAAATTTTGAAAACTCTATACTCGTATAAAAATTAAATAAAAATCAGATCAAGCATCACTAAGTTCCAAGTTGCTTTACTTTGCAAACCACATTGTTGTTTGCACATCAAAAAAACTTGCATCTCCACACTTAAACTTATTGGATTGTTTAACATAAGTCGTAAGCAAATTGTAAGTTATGTCAAAAGTTTATATGGGATGAGCCTCATAGCATATACCCTTTCAACATGACACCACTAGCAAGTACTACAGATTTTTTGAGTATTGGACAGTAGTGGAATAAAGCAAATAACATACGTGATCAAATTATAATTGCCATACCTTAAAACATCTTGTACATTGGTCAGCCCATACCAAACACTTTAAGTCAATAAGGTATATCTTGTCCTTGTACTAACTTTGAGTTCACCTTAACTTTTAAGGGAATAATAACTTTGTTTTCATGCAAGTTTCATCATATTCTATTTCATCTTCAAAGCCATTAAGGGTAAGAACTAAGCAAAATTATTATAATATAATCCAAATTACAACTATAAAAGAGAGAGAGAGACGGGGGACCACTATTGTCACTTAAAGAAGTGATCAATTCATCTTGAGAATAAAAAATTAAAATTATAATATTAAAACAAAAAAAGCACATATTCAAAGTACAAATTTCCTCAAATTTTGCATATTCTATTATATTCTTACACAACTTTCACCTTTTTACTACTCCCCTATTTTTTCTTTTCCTTTACTTTTGTGTAGTAAATCTAAATTTAAAACTCAAATATCTTCAATAATTGCATGTTTGTAAAAATTTAATAAAAAAAAACTTAATATTTAAAAAATATATATTGAGGTAAATCTATCAAAATCATATCTAAATATGTTTTTTCATATAAACAAGGGAGGATTCATAGTTAAAATTTAACTTTTAAAATTTATAATATTCCAAATAAGAAGAATAAAAATACAAACAGAGTATCGTCCTTAACCTCCACTATTCACAACTATATAGAAAATAATGTATTTTATTTATTTCATCACTAGATATTCAATCGACAAAATCCTCAAATAAAGAGACAAGCATATAATTTTTATAATTCATAGACCTACAACATCCCTGTCTAATATACTATGCGGAAAACTTAAGGTAGTTTGTCAATCTAATCCAACATATAATATTAAGGTTGGAGATTAATATACTCCATAAGAAATACAGCTTAATTTAACATGTCCTCCATCTTTTCCTAGTGGCTCAAGAATTCCCCACAAACACAATTTAATTAGCTGTGCGTGGGCCTTAATCTTAGTCGACTCCTAAACGAGCACAATAATATTCAGTGTAACCCTCATCTTTCGGTATCCAATAAACTCGTAGCCACACACATTCTAAATTTCTAATTAGAACTAGCTTCACCCAAGTCTACCGAGAAATTTCCTAAACGTTCGTAATATGGTACGCCTGTATCATACGACTATACTCAGTGTATATGTATTCCTAAGGAACACATTTTAATTAGGCGTGCCTTCATCTTAATTAAGTGTCAAATAATTAGACCCCCGTGTGTCTATGTGTCTCTCTGACAGACCACAAATTCAGACAGAGAGAGAGAGAGAGAGCGCAAGAACAGAACAGAACAGTACAGTACAGTGTGAGTTTGAATGGTTCGAAAAGTTTCTTTAAAATTAAACCTGTTTAGCACTGTGAACAGCGAGTTGTCATGGCCCATATTCAGTCTCTCTTGTCTCCTCTCTTTGCAGTTCCCCACTAAAAAGAAAACCCACTTCTTGCTTTCCACTCTCTCTCCCAAAAACCCCATCTTTTTTCTCTCCAAAATTTGATGATGAATTGGGTCTGAACTTTCTTCAAATGGGTTCAAATTATATGACCGTTGAAGGGTCATCGACTTCTGATTCTTTGAACGGTCTTAAGTTTGGACAAAAAATCTACTTTGAAGATGTGGGTGGCGGCTCCGGCAAGTCCTCCGGCTATGGGTCCGGCGGTGGAGGTGAGGGTGGTGTACCGGTGAAGAAAGGAGGGGTGGTGCAAGGTGGGCAGCCACCAAGGTGTCAAGTAGAAGGGTGTTCGGTAGATCTTAGTGATGCAAAGGCTTATTATTCAAGGCATAAAGTTTGTGGCATGCATTCCAAATCTCCTCTTGTGATTGTTGCTGGCCTTGAGCAGAGGTTTTGCCAGCAGTGTAGCAGGTCCTCTCCTTAATTTTTCCGTATTTTTGACTAATTCTTTGATTTTTATGTCATTTTATTGCATACTTGATGTTAATCTTGTTCCTAATCATGGTCAAGTTTGATTTTCTTTAAAGTTTTAAGTTGAATTTAGTTGTTTTAATTTATAGAGCTGTTCTTTTCTGTGATCATAATATTTGTCATTCCTCAGTCTTTTAATGCGGCCAAGTCTCTGAACCTATAAATAAAAATATGATATAGAAAATAGTCGATTTTTTTTTGTTATATTAAGTGGGGACTGCTGAATTATTAAGTAATTAATGAGGGAGCCAGATTTGGTCATTGTGATTGTGGATAGAATTTTTTTTTATTTTATTGAATTTTGTGGGATTTTGGTTGGGATGTTAGGTCTAGTAATTTTTTTGTTAACTTCTGGGGTTAGGTAATGGTAGTTTTTGCTTGAGTATAGTGTACCTTATGTCATCTAGGTTATATTATTAGGACGTTGAAAGGTGCCATTTTTATTGAGATTTGATCTTTGAAGTGAATTGAAAGAGTTTATTGGTCGACATTGCCCATTTAAAGCTTTGGATGCTATGCATTATGTAAATATGTTTTTGAGTGTGAGGTTAGTAAGTTGATTGGACAACAATGGTTGTAAGATAGCATAGCTTGTAGAATTAGAGAAGCTGTGCATTGCCCTTTTTATGATAGATCCAAATGAATTTGAAGGTATTGGGAATGAAATTTTGAACTTTTTAAGTCCGAGTTTGGAACCTACTACAACGGGTGATGGTTAGTTTAGGCTAAGGTACAAGTTTCCGAAGGTTGTCTTCCTGCTTGTTACTTTAGTCTTTGAAGAAAATGAGACAGAAAGAATAACATTGTAAAAGTGTTTTCTGGATACGATTTCGTGCTATCAGCTGTGTAACTTTGGCTGTTTACCACATGTGTCATATCACTGTTTTAGATTCTTTGCTCCTACCTAGTGATGTCTCAAACTTAAACATGAGGGTAGGGGAGAGAAAGAAAACAAATCACCAATTGCTGAACATCCCCCTTCCTGCGTACACCATAAAACAATTTACAGATTGAAGAGACCATAAGCAAATTGAGCTGCACTTGCCTTTAGGCAAAGGACTTTGATGTATGCATTGCATTGTTTCCGAAAGTACTTCTATGTGCAATCGAGCCTCATCATCAGCTATGAATCTAGTTGCTTGATTTGCTTGTACTTGAAATTGCAGAACTCAGTTAACATTAGCTTGCATTTCATTGGTTACCTTTTCCTCTCTTCACATTGTATCTCCTTTCCATTGTCATTGGAGAAGTGGGTCTGGAGATTTGCGTTGGTGTTTCTGCTTGGTATATGACATATACTTCTTCAGCAAATGATGAGTGACTATAGCAATTGTATAGGTATAATCACTCATCATTTGCTGAAGAAGTGTATGTCATATACCATTTTCCCATTGCATTATGCAATTCAGTAAAGTTTTTTCAATTAATTTTTGTAGCTTAGGAAATCTATGAGAAATGATGTTATTGTACCGCGTCTTCTACTGCTCCCTAGTTTAGTAGGTATGGATCTAGATGTATAAACTACATAAACACTTTAGAACAAGTTACAATACTTTTTCTCTTGTTTTATTTCTTTTTGAACCTTAAACCATTTATAACTCGTAAAATATGACTAGATTATGTAAAAAAGTAGCTTTGTGAAAAGGTAATCAATTTTTAAGTAATTACTTATGTTTATTAGATTACTTCTTTGAACTTGTACTTCTTGTTCTCACAAATACGAAGGATTTTTATGGTTTGATTTAAATTTTTGCATCATGAGTATTAGTTATTCCTTTTTGTTGTATTATAATTAAGAAGGCATCTAAATAGGTTTATACAACAAAATTGAGTATTAGTTGTTTCTCTTTGTTGTATATAAAGTCTATGGGCATCTAATTAGGTTTATTTAACAATATTAAACTAGTAAATCACTTTAGAACAAGTTATAATATTTTTTTCCTTGCCTTATTTCTTTTCAAATTTCGAACTCTCTTTAACTTATCATATGATCAGAGTTTGTAACAATGAAAGTAACTAACTATTTATGTTAGATTACTTCCTTTAATTTGTATTTCTTGTTCTAACAAATAAGACTTTTAATTATTTGTTTTAATCTTTAAATTTACGCATTTTTAAAATGTTTCTATGACAATAGAATGAGTATTAGTTGTTCCTTTGTGTTGTTTTAAAGTCAACGAGGCATCTATCTAGGTTTATATAACTATATTAAGCTGCAAGAATACTAAAGAACAATTTATAAATTATAGATTGTTATTGAAAGATTTTAAAGATGCGTAAGTTTAAAGATTAGATTAAACAGTGAAAAACCTTATTACTTGTTAGAACAAGAAGTACAAGCTAAAGGAACAACAGAACATAATTCATATTGAATCGTGACTACAACTACCAATAAAATCCAAAGCTACTTAACGTTACTTACCAGTTGATAATAAGCATGAATTAATGAATCAATTATGGTGGTTGTATCCCATTTCTTAGCGTAACAAGGTAGTAACAAAATTATATTAATATTGGACGTGATGAATACTACTCTCAGTTCCTCTAAGTTCTTTTATGTACTAAATTCTTTTTAATCCGTGAATATGTTGAATTGGAATGACTGAATGAGAGGTTGAGGGTATCTCCAATGTGAGAAAAATCTTATATTAATGAATTAAATAATTATGCTAAACTTATATTATTTAATTTTTAAAGAGAATATGTTAATTTTCACCTTTTTTTTTACAGAAAATGTTTATCATATGTATTCATATTTTGTTATTGCAATAGATGCTAACAACCTTTAGGCATCTTGAAAAATGTTGCAATGTGAATATAGAGATTTGCATA
This sequence comes from Dysphania ambrosioides, assembly GCA_026401315.1. Classification (NCBI taxonomy): domain Eukaryota; kingdom Viridiplantae; phylum Streptophyta; class Magnoliopsida; order Caryophyllales; family Amaranthaceae; genus Dysphania; species Dysphania ambrosioides. Next base: position 11,145,094 of record CM048661.1, read on the forward strand.
TCAAGCTCTCTGTGTCAAAGAAAGTCAACATTACATTAACCTACAAAATTTAAGGTGGTTACGCTTTTGATTAGTGATTCAACTGGAAACATAAGGTATAAGGATATAAATTACAAGTAATAATTGGTTGTTAAAAAATGAACAACACATCTTATTTAAATTACGTACATGCTACAACCATCACTATTATACTATACCTTATGATTCTATTAGATGGACACTTGAGATACTTAAAATGAGTGGTGCAATAAATAAAAGTCAAGTTACTGTTATATTAGAACAATCTTTAACTTTTACGATACAAGATTGAAAGGTGACAGGTGACAGTGACGGTATATTCTAGAAGGTCAATACTTAATTAACCAATATTTCATATGCTATGAAGAGATATATATTATAGTTTCAATTAGGTCCTTAAATTAAAATGGGAAGAAAATTTAAATGACTTATGAGAGGACATCATACACAAACTTAAAAATCTACAACCCTTTTCACTATTTTGATTTATTTTGGATATATAGAATAATTATGTCAAGTTTTTATCAGACAGACATGTTTTTTTGGACCATACAAATGTTACTCATTAACTTCGTATGTTTTTGGTGATACAAACAATATATTTATATCTCTTTTATTTAGCTAACATGCATTACAATTAATAATATTTTTAGTGTACAGGTCTGTTAATTTTGTGCTATAAGATTCCCTGTGCTGTGGCATGGGAAAAGATTAGTAAACATTAAAATGAAGGATTTATTTATTAGCCCAATGTCTGTAAGGAAATTACTAAATTTGAGCTCATGTAAAACTGTTGATCTGACATGTCAGTCAACAACTCAACACCCGGTCTTTCTGCATGAGAGTTTAATTACTGTAAACCATGAATCTACTCCATACATCGGATAAGAGGTAACAATGATGAGCATTTTGTAGCATTCTATCCTATTGGATACTTACTCTGAAATGGAACTATTTGATTCTGACATTCAGGTGTAATTGATGAAGGAAATTTCATGTGTCCTTAATGCTTGAGATGCGTTAGAGTTTTTTTTTTCCTAATATGTTTGTTGGAGAAATCCCTGTTGCTGTTAGGCCTTTGTAGCTAATGTAAATTTTAAATGTCCAATGTATCTTTAAGGATTCATGCCTTCAGGTGTACAAATTTGTTAATATGCCCCCTAAAAGAATGTTTGTGATATAAAGATCTCTTGGAGTTGGCCTGGGTTTGAGATAGATATACTTTTTTTCTTACATTCTTAGTTTACATGGAATTTTGTCATTAGTGGACATAAAAGTGGCTAGTGCCTTTGTATTCAGTTGTAGAGTTTGTGGCTATTTAGGTTTTCTACATCCTACTTAACTCAATCATGGTTACATTTTTTTTATTAAATCCTTGTCTGTGAATTTCTTTAGTCATCTAATAAAAAACTGATAAGTAGATTCTTTATATATTCTTTGTTTTACTATGCCAATAAAAGAAATTTGCTTGAAAAAAGTTGAATTCAACAAGATGTAGAAGTCTAAAGTTGTCCAAAGAAATTCAAGTAACATTTCCAGTCAACTTCAAAGCTTAATGTGGTGTATATGATGTATTTGTACTACTCTAAGATATTTAAAAGGATAAGAAAACCTAAGGTGTATACTTTGTGTACTTCAATCACTCACCAAACCTTGCATTCTTTTTTCTTAGATTTCACCGGCTTCCTGAATTTGACCAAGGGAAACGAAGCTGTCGCAGACGCCTTGCTGGCCACAATGAGCGCCGAAGAAAACCTCCACCTGGATCTTTGTTATCATCCCGCTTGGGACGTCTGTCGTCATCCCTTTTTGGTGGTGTGGCATCAACTCTAAAGTCTTTTTAACTATAATGAATTTGAGATGCTTTTGTCTTAGAAATTTCATTCCTTCTACTGCAGATAATACCAACAGAAGTGGTGGGTTCTTATTGGATTTCGCTTCGTACTCAAGGCAATCTGAAAGGGACCTGTGGCCAGGCTCAGAAACCTCTGAGCAGGTATCTGGAAGCCAGTCCAGATCCATTATGTGGCCAGGTAATGTAATCCTGCAATCTGTAAACTGAACTCTTGCTGGTTATATTTTCAAATACTTAGATTTATTCTAAATCTGTAAGATGTTCTTGTTAAACCTGATCAGATAAGTTTATGTCTTATGACTTGAGGTCATAGACTAATAGTATTGAGTTTGTTATGGAATCTTTCTCTTTTGTGTGGATGCCCATGGCAATGATTCTCCTGTCCCAAGCATATGTTTAGGTTGTAATGAGATATAAAGAAGAAATACATGTTGGGAGGGTGTAGATATTATTTCATATGGAACATTCCTTGCAAAGTTATACACAAATTGTTTTCAAAAGTCATTCTATAACCTTTTACTAAACAGGTTGGATTGCTATATCTAGTAAATTGTTGCTATGTTACCATTAGGATGGAAAATGTTTGCATACTTCTCACAACATCTACTTTTCTGTCTAGCTCTTGATTTGAGAAATTTAGGATTTGTTAAGTTTATTTGTTTGGATCTATCTTATATGTAGTAGACTACTATCAGCAGATAACAAGTGGCTTTTGGTTAGTAGAATTATCAATACAGCTGATTTTTTTACCAATGGCATTATTAAGTTACTCCTGTACTCCTAACAAAGCTACAGCTCTGAGCAGTGTAATAAGGTTGAATCTTAAATATTTCATGGTTAATTTTTTAGGATTCAGTAAAATAGTACTACGTATTAGTTTGGATTTATAAAATGATGCCAGGGATGTGAGTGCATTTTATTGTAAACAGTTTTATAAGGTGAGTAGTTCATATAATGAAGGATAATTGTGTAACGTAAGTTTCAAAGCATATTAACTCTTCACTATGCTCTTTCCATCGGCATATTAGATAAAAGTGAATTAAACTCAACTTGATCTCCCAATCAATATTTTGCCAGACTTCAAAATAATAGAATGACTTGCTTAATCTACTATCTATAGTGTAGTGACCTAGACTCTTCTCCAGTTTTGTCCAGTAAAATCTACCTTTGACCAGGCTATGAAAGACCTTCATAGTTCTAGCTATGGTAGGATCCATATTAGGCCCCCTCTTTGGTGGAGTAAGGAGAGGGGGTATTCATAAAGATACCTGAGGCATAATTACCCTTTAAGATTTTCGGAAAGTCTTGGAAGTTGTCTCATTTTTCTGGCATTTCATATCTGTAGGCAACTCTGAGAATCCTCCTTCGAAGATGTTTATGCAAGGTTCAGCTAGTGAGTCCAGCTTTTCTGTTCCTTCCGGAGAATGTATTACAGGCATCTCCTCTGACTCAAGCTGTGCTCTCTCTCTTCTGTCAAATCAAACTTGGAGCTCCAGAAATCGATCGTCAGGTGCCGGACTGGGTAACTCGATGAACATTGATGGAGCACCAGTCTCCCAGTGTACTGCAGCTCATAGTGTTACTGTTGAAAACTATCCGAGCAGCGGCTCATCATGGGCTTATAAGGGCAACAATGATGCGGATTGTAGTTTTCCTGGCATTCCCTCTGGTCATGTGGAAGTCGGACAAATCTCCCAGCCACATTTTAGTGGTCAACTTCATGGTGATTTTCTAATGGAACATGTTCAAGATGGTGGACGACAATACATGGATGTCGACCATTCTAGGGCTTACAATCAGGGCACAACAAATCATGTGAACTGGTCACTTTGACTTTTCTTTTCTCTGCTTCGTACTAAGCAGAAGTGATATAGCATGTTGCTATGATTTATGGGTCTCTCAGCAATAGCTGCCTAGTTTTTCAGTTGGTTACTGGATTTCCGTCTGTATGAACAACAGTCTGATACTGTCTTTTGAACTGTTGCCTGCACCAAAGACTGATGTAGTGGGGTTGAACAGATGATTTGTCCCGCATGTATTTTCTGTTTTCCTAAATTGATCAAAAAACTGTATTGCAATCTAATCTAAATAATTTGATATTCGCATTGGTCATTCACTTTCTGAAAATTGTATTGCTATGCTGTATTAGAAAATATAGTTCAGGTAGTGATGAGAGGAAAAAAGTCATGTTTTGTTAAAGCCAAGACCTAATCATCTCTTCAAATTGTATACTGGGTCATCAGTCATGCTCTTGCTTTTACTGCTATTTTCTTTTCGCCTATTCATCCTCTGGTATTGTGTGCATGCGAAGGCTGAGGGTAGTCTACTAGTCTATATCATACTTTCATTAGCTCGGTTAAGTTCATCTATTATGGCCAATGTGAAAACTAACGCCCATATTCTGAGGGAAGTAATTGATGAGGAGAAATGGTTCATCAATATTATCAAGAAAAACAGATGCCGTGCATAGCAGCCTTAATAACGTGGTTGAAATTTTGAAATGGGTAGGAAGAGCACAACTGGGAATGGGGAAATAGTACAGAGGTCTCCCAATATATTGAATATGGTGTTCGATGGCGAATGTAAGAAGGCCAAAATCTATTGATTCGTGGAGGACTGAAGAGTAGGTCAATAATATTCAGATTTTGGAGTGATCAAGAAACCAAATGCAGGTTGCAAGGAAGTTTACCCATTTATAGAGAAATTTTACCCTTCCATTTGCATTAGAAAAGTGAGTTGAACGTGGCATGGACTACCCGGTCTACGCTTACATAAAAAATATTATCACGTGTTTCGGTTTATGTCATCAGTGCCACTTGAATTTGGTTTTTTTGGGGGAGGGAGGGTGTAACACTGTAATGAGCATTACATCAAAATTTCTCGACTTGTCATAAGCACCGTTGCTCTTGGCCCAACCATTCCCGATGCACTTGTTACTGTGATGCCTTGAATATTAGTAGAATATTTGAGGAAGCTTGCTTCTAGGACAAGGTGACCAAACAGTTCCTCTCCTTTTAATCACTTGTTGCTAGTTTCTTGAAGTGAATGCAGACTTCTGTTATGTAGACCCCTCAAAAAATGTCTAAAAGCACCCAGTTTCTGTGTTCCTGAAGAAAATACTCTCGCTGCAAACTTCACTATTTTAAGAACTCAAATATGTAACTCACCCACAAAAAGTTTCAACGCCTAGAACCTCAGGATCCGAAGAATAAGTGGGTTTTTATTCGCATGAAAATGTCACTTCACATCAGTAACATCATAAATATGTAAGCCCCAAATGCTTAGCTGCAATTGCACATACACAGAGGTTGTCAATAAGCAGAACACAGTCACATTCTTATTTTACAAGCAATACAGTGAAACTGAGAGAGCACGCATCAATTGCTAGCTTCAAGAACACTAGTAACAAAAATCACCAACTGCGACTATGTGAAAACAAAGGGTTGGCAATCGGTAGGCCAATGTTTCAATCTGATCACAAATGCAACTGTATCGCCCATGCTTTTACATCACCTGTACCAAAACAAGAAGCCATATCCAGTCTCCAATAAAATGTAAGGATACTGATATGACATCCCATGTTTGAGCAAACACAATCTAATAAAGTAGGTCTTCAAACGCATCTGCAAGAAAATAACATCAACAGGGATTGATATGAACTAGCCAACCACAGAAAAAAACATGGACTTGTCGTCGCAAACAATAATCACTTACTCTAACAGAAGAAGTAATTGATCGTTCCCACAGTCAGCATTCAGTCCTATGTCATGAAACCACTTCTCAATGGTCACCTTCATCAAGTCCAGGGCAGTTGGAGAGAAGAACTTCCATGGATTCGTACTGAAATGAAGGTAGGAAAATTTCAGTTTTTGGCCATCAAATGATCCACTTTACTATTTATCTTTTCAACTTAGTAAAATATTATCGTAAACAAAAAAAGCTTCATAGTGATTAAGAAACACACCTGACATCCACAAAAGAGGCAATAGTAATGTTCTTCTCTAAGCTTCAGCAATAACTCTAGCAAATCCTGTATCAAATGCATCAGAAGTGTCATTTTGGGAATTCAGTCTAAAATGGAAACAACTTTGCCATTCCATCCAAAATTATCCATAAACAGAAGCTTGTCAGTTCAGACATTCATGTGACTAGAGAGAATTTTATTCAAATTACCAAGCAAAGATTACACTCCAATCAATTGGTCTTGTTTAGCAGAGGTCAAGTGTCATGGACTCATGGGTCAAGCAAAACTTGGCGCTGTTAAGAAGCGCTTTGCAGTCCCAGGCCAGTGACACTATACAGATTATTCTTTCATTAACAAAATGCACGTGTCAGGCATATATTTCATTGCAAAACTCCACAAAAAAGAGTATACTCAAATTTCACACAAGACAAGACTATTCTCACGCCATGGCCTGTGGCAGTTGACATGGGAGGCAAGCACAAAGAGTACATAAAAATGAAGAAGCAGAAATCCATCTAAAGAACAGAAATAACATTAATAAAAATGAAGGGCAATCATCGATTTATATTTCCCTCTTTTTGGCATATATTCAGGCTTTGTTTCGCTTTAAACTTTAACCATAAATTAATTCCAAACTAACATTAATTTACCTAGCACTATGAACTATTTTCCAACATGCTCATTTGAATTCTGTACTACAGGTCATTGTCTCTATTTTAGGGTTCTCCCAATTTAATGTCCCAAAATCAACAAAGCAGACTGAAAAACTGACCCAACTTCTTGAAATGATATCATCTCACATTCATGCCTCATCAAGTCATCATTTATAAAGTTCAAACTTGCCCGATACAGCTATGGAAAGCCCCAGCAACATAAACTTCAGAAGGGGACCCACAAGTCTAGTGTTAGCACTTTATATGATGCTTGAAAACAGTGCCACAAGCAGATGAACTATGTGGCTCATTACAGTGATGCTTTGTTCAGTCCTGTCTAAAAAATTATAAAGCTGTTAATCTAAAATGCTTGAGATAGCCAAGGTCCATACCCAGCAAAAAGATATACAAATTACAACTACCCAAGGCCAAGGTTCCTCCCGCTGTTCAAGGTAAACTCACTTCCAACTCCCCTAAATATAATGGGTCCTCCAAGATTAAGCCAACCTGAAATTAAAACCCTCCAACAAAGCGAGACCTTCCATAATACCATCCCTTCCGTTTAAGAATCTGAGCCAAAATAAACATGTATACTAGTTCTAACCTAAAAGTTACTAGCTTAAACAAAAGATTATTTAATGGCCTGGTATAATTAAGCACACTACTTTTTCAACAGTAATAAATTAATACAATAATATATTTGCTTCACTTGCCAAAAAAGTTATAAATATCATCTTTAAGAAATTAGAACATTAAAAGACCTAATAAAGGAAATAATCTTGACAGAAATATATTCTTAAACTAACACATCAACCTTGCTACTTCTTTTACCAGAATTTCACATCATTGAAACCATATCGTCCATGACCAATCTTATTGCTCACAAGTTCAGAATACATCAACCATATCCAGCCTACACTTATAGATAATGATATCTTAATGCCTGAGACCTCACCATATCCAGTATCATAGTATATTTTGGAGGCATGACAGCATGACCCATAAGGTCATTCTATACATTGATGTATGACAACTCCTCCTAAGCGCTGGGTCAGAACACAGCTTGAAAGTTGAAATACACTATTGAATAAACTCAGCCTCGCAAAGGAAAGCAAAGGAGTTTTCATGATTTAATAATTCCTTCAATTATATAAGATAAAAGTATCAAATCTTCATACATTTCACACTCCAGAGTCCAGAAAAATGCAAGAATGAGAAAGCTACCTTGTTATAAACAACATTCCTCACGTACTCAATGAAAGATGAGAATCTTTCAAGGTGCTGATCTCTCTATTCATTATCCTTTAATTCATTCCCTCCATGTAGTTCTGAAATATTCAAACCCTCAAGTTGAAGAAAAAGTCAAGAAAATGGAGGGCATACTAACATGCATCCCATTCTCAACAAGGCTTTCAAGAGTTTCAACTACAGGACACCAGCCAGTCCAATATCCTCACAAAATCACACTCCTCCACAGCCACAGACCACATACTAAGAAATCAGGGTACACAGTTGGGCACCTGATGACTGCCTCTCAAAAGATGGTAAGCTCCACTTATTGATGGGACACAAAAATACAGGGTATAACACTAAAGGTCTAAAGCTGTGGAAGGACAAGGAAAAGGATTATCAAGTAAATATTTGGAGCTGTTCGATGCTCCAAAGATTCAAGGACAGCCCAAGTGGATCCACAACACTCATTACAAACCATGTTCAGGACACTTAATAAACATAATTGCATATATCACAAACGAATCATTCGGAAAACTGGGTGCAATACTGTAGAACCCTTGAATTATAAACTAGGTATTTTAAAATAATGTAACAAATTCACCTCATGAGCCCATTCCATGTTTCTACCAGAAAAAAGTATGATGGTGTGAACTAGATAGAAACAATTTTGACTTAAATCTTTTAGCTCTTTGAACATTCTACCAATGTCAGGTTGAGAAATCTTGGACTCTTGGAGATCAAGGAACCATAGGTTGATAAGGTGTCTACATTCAGCACACAGCATTTATGTTTCTTTTCAGCAATCCCAGTTCTGCTGGGTGAAAACACTGGAAGTTGGTGACCAAGTAGGTTAAAATATTTCATATCTATCCTGCCTTGCTAGGCAGTGAAATTCGTAAGAGTTCCAACAAGATCTAGCAACACTTTAATAGGAATAAACCCTTAAACCACAAAAGATGGTGGATATCAACCACAAAGGCAGAATGGAGTAGGAAAAACACATATGCAACTCGGTTGGACCCTTTAAATTGGTTTCCATGACTGAGAGATAATTCGATTTTTTGACAGCAATGAACATGGTACGTATCAACAATATGAAATTTGAATAAGCATTTATACAAGTGCATAAATATATTATATTCGGGAACAGCCAAGTTCATTGTCTAAGCTGATCAACTGATCAAGTGTCTCTGATTACCTCAATGAGAGTAAAATATCTTGTACTCAAAGTCTGAGGTTTCTACAAAAGTTTGTGTTCTCTTCTACGGGCACTGTGAGCCTGTAAGGTCCTCTGCCTCTCATGTTGACCACTTTTTTGTTATACAAAGTAGTATTTCTCATGTTAATGTCCCAAATACAACCACCTTAATTTCAGAACATAGTAAGAGAGAAATAACACTCCTCTGACCAATAACTCTTCTACGCCACTAACTTCAACAACGAATTACAAGGTACAAGCTCAAATCATTAGATCAATCATCTAACCGGTATTTGACATTGCACTTTCTCCACTCCAAACACTTGTTTGGTTCAAGTTCATAGAAGAAACGAAATAGAATTGTATAAACGAAGAAAAGGAATCAGATTTAAAACCAATCCATGTCCTTCCATAAAGTAATTTGATGCATGTGTTTAAATCCTTATCCTCCTTTCTCTCTCTCTCCAAAGCAGTACACCAGTACCAAAGCTGACAAACACCTAATCTCATCTATTGGCACTCTTCTTCACATCCTCTACAAAATGCACCACACCATCCTTCAATGGAGCAGTCGTCGAAACCACCATTTTACGTTCCTATTCTCTCATTCTACATGTCCTCTCACATATACTTATGTTCAAATGTTCTTAATCAGATTTACAAATAGCCAAAAACAAAGTCAGAAAACCCCTGTAATAGCAAGTGGGTACGGCTATAATCAGCATCAAAAAGTCTCTAACTCCCTGTCAAAATAAATGTGTACAAATTTGCAAGTTCTACTCAGCAAACTAAAGATAAATCATGAACGTCAGCAACATAAAATGAACACAATACAAAAAATTTCCATCATATTAAACATAAAGCGTCACATTATCAGCCAGAAAAAGAGCATAATATTCAAGCAACTACTCATTAAACACACACCTCTTCAGTGATTATAACTTCTTCCTCCTCATCATCATCCTCATCTTTCTCCGGCTCGACAACCGGCTCCCTATTATCCAACTGATCAAGCGCGGCTTTCGCCTTATAATACCACCCAACAACCCTCTTACTCCTCCATTGCGACTTCAACCTGCCCCCAAACTCCTCCATCGTAACCTCCTCCGTCTTCTTCTTCCTCTCTTCCCTCTCTCTCTCTCTCCTCACCCTCTCCTTCGCCGGGTCCTCCCGCCCAATCCCGGCCCTACCCCGCCTTATCTCCAATCCAATCGGCTCCTCCCGCCCAAGCGAACCCTCCTTTCCTAACCCCATTCCTGGGGTATACCCCATCTGCTTCAATAGCTTGAACCCGATGTTGGATTGCGGGATCGCTGACTGGAGATTTTCAAGGGTTTTTGCGTCTTCTTCTTGTTGCTTTCTTGATTTTTGATCTTGCCAGGTTTCGAACCTGGGTTTCTTCATTGAGGGTTGGTGGGTAGAGTTGGGTTGGATTTTTGGGGCGGGTTTTTTGTTGGGTTTGGATGGTTGAGTAGGTTCAGTTGGGAGAAACTTCGAGAGATCTCCCATGTAATCTTCATCTTCTTGTTGTTCTGAACCTTTTTGAGTGTCGATTGATGTTTCTGTGTCCGCCATGAGTTGGGTGCTCCTTTAAGGTTGTATCAGAATTCAAAAGTACTCTTAGTAGAGTAGTAGACTAGTAATTTAGTACACAACTACACACGCCTCGTGGAGCCGTGGATTTGTAATTTTATTTATCTAGTCAAACTAGTTTTTGTAGGGGTTGTTTACCTTTATTATTTATGCAAATATTTCAATTATAACCTTAGAAAATCTTTAGTAATTTTTTTTAATTTCAAATTTTTTTGAAAATATTTTTATAAAATAGTGTTATAATACCTTTAGAATTCAATTATTTTATTAAAATTAATATCCAAACCTAAAAGATATTGAAACCATCCACTTTAACTCTAAATAATTATTTAAATCGATTTTAGAACTCTTATATTTGGGACTTTTACTCGTTTTTACAGCCTTGAATTGGAGATCAATTATAGAGTGTTGTTTGGTTCCACACCTCTTTAAAGTACCTTTATTTCAATATGAAAATATCTCAAAGCAAAGTATTAGGGAACACTTTCATATTTTTACTATGGTTCTAGTAGGATCATATTAGGCTTTAGAAATGAATGAAATTTGACTCTCAATATCCATTTCAACTTATTTTTTCCAAACTCCTATAATTGGGTCTAAACTCGTTTTCAAAGCCTTTGAATAAAACATGTGTAATTACTTGTATGGACTAGACCTGACAAAACATAACTATATCCCTATTTGTACCAAAATACCCTATGCAAACCTTGAACTCAACTCAAAATCACTAGACTCAAATCTTACCCTAATCGAACTAAACAACCCAATTATAAATGTTCCCGTATAATGAATAATTTACATAAAAAACATATTGCAACAAAATTGAATATGATCTGAATCGAATCGAAAATACCCAAAAAAAATGTGCACCCAAACCAAAAATGTTCCTAACAACCCATCTTCCATGTCTAATATGCACTGTGTAGACGTAGAATACTTGTTGAATTGCCGTAATATTTTGATGCTAATCCCATTTGAGTAAAATGAAGTACTCTATATGTTTTCACCTTTCTCAAATCTGTATAACCATATGTTCATATGATATGTTTTTCGAATGTTATTATAATATATCATAAATGGATCTTATTTTAAAATCCTTTTTGACACAAATTTAATGTAACAAAAATTTTAGATTTATAATATTAGTTGTAAAAATTACAAAAATATAAATGATTTTGATTCTAGCAAAAAAAAAAATAGAAATGCTTATTAAGTTGAGCTACTCGTAAACTTCTCGACCTTAACTCGATCAAAGCTAGACTCGAATGGATTCAACTCAAGTGATAAGTTAACAAGTCAAGTTGAGCACATCAAAATTCAACTTGGAAAGTTCATGAAAAGCTCGATTTTTTATTTATGACATATATTTATATAAAAAATATACCTATAATGAATAATTTTGGATTTTGATTTTACAATATTCTGAATTTCAGAGTTAATTGTTTAAGTTGTTTTATTTATATACCATATTATCCCCCATCCTTTGGGAAGTTGATTGTTCAAAGATTTAGTTTTGTTGGATAAAAACCAGATTGGATAATTACATGTTTATTTTGTATTCCAGCAACTATGATACATTATAGGGCTTGTTAGCTTATGATTATGATTTTTTTAATGGATGCTTATCTACCTAGCTTATTTGACTCTATATGTGACTAATGTCGCTGATGACTCTATTTTATGGAATTGTTATTAATTAATTTATTGGTTATCCCACCATATTATACATTATTATATTGATGAAATTTGTTGGAACAATGATGAACGAATTCATATATGAGTTAGCATGTTTTAAGCAAATTATTAGTTGTAATTTGTGTAATTATGTTTACAACCAAAGAGATTCATTCTCAAGGTTAGTTTAGGATTATGAAAACAACGACAATAGATTAAGATTATAAAATACTTTAAACATTCCATATCAACAATTATTAGAACATTTATCTTAACTTAATTTCCCAATTAATAAAATTAATGGAATCAATTTTTCATGTAGTAAAAAGTTAAGGGTGTTGATTTCATAATCAAGCAAAATTAAGGTGTCAATTTGCTCCGTTCGGCCACGAAAATTAATTGACATCAACGATTCAACATAATTTTTTAAATATATTTCGATTTTGCCTCTAACCAAATGACGACAGTACCCTCTGAGTAGTTAGTTAGCTGACCTGGCACATTCTATAGACAATAGACCGACTCAAAAACGGTTGCCCTGGTAGATACCCTTCCCCCCTCCCCTCTCTCCTCTGCACTGTCCTAACAAACCATCATACCTATTTTTCATTTCCTCACTATCACTTCCACACTCTCCTCTCCTCTCCTTTTCCTCTCTTCTATCTCTCTCCTCTCAAACTCAACAGCTTCAAGAAGAAAATTCACACTCGAAACCCTAGTCGTCATTGTTACGGACACATGCTAGCTTTGTACAATTTCGTCGTCTTCTACGTTTCTCTTCTCATCTACATTCTCCTTCTTCTGAACTACATCATATACCTCTTCATCCGGGATTTTTTCCATTGAAATTTGTCTTCTTCAGGTAGATTTTTTCGTGCTTGATTTTGTTTGCGAGATACTACTTCCATTTTTTAGCTCTGTTTTTTTCGAATGTTTAACTTCGATTTTTTCTTCATTTTCTTGAATGTTCAAGCGTTGATTGAAATATGGCGAAGATTCTGCGTCATTCGATGCTATATTTGGCGGTTTTTGTAGCTGCGTTTGTTGCTTCTGAAACTAAAACCGACTCATCTGACGGTAAAAACCTCGCTCTGCATTTTTCTTTGATGATTGTGTGTTTCTATAATGAGGAAAGTGTTATGTTCATAGTGTGATTTTCAATTTCCAATTGAAAGCGAAGTATTTTTGTTGCGATGTTGTTTTTCTTGAGGAGTTTTGGCGGAATCTGAAGAATTGGGTGACTTACACGTGTTCAGTGTTTGCTTATTGAATGAGAATTTTAGGTTTGGATCAACTGTAGTTTCTTTGAAAATCTTGCCCTGTTCTCCGTGTTTAGATTTTCGTGGAGTTCCAGTTTATGAATTTGCAGATATTTTATGAACTTAGCTGGTCATTGTATGTTTAATGTATGATTACTGTAGAAGAATTAGGTTTGAAACTACTGTAGTTGCTTTGAAAATATTATCCTGTTCATCGTGTTTTGTTTTGATATTTTTTCCGGCTATTACGGAAATTCGGTTAAGAAAAAACTGCATAAATTCAGCTGTTCAGTGTTTGGCTATAGTATGATTAACTTCAAAATAATTTTATGTTTGAATCAACTGTAGATTCTTTGAATACTGTCTTGTTCTTCATGTTTAGCGTAGGAATATTAATGCGATGTTGGCGGAAGTTGTATGAATGGAGCTGTTCATTGTGAATCTCATATTGCTGGATTTTTTTTTGAAATTTAACAGTTAGAGCAACTTCTATATTTCTCTTAGCATGATTCTCATATAGAGGTTGCTAAATTTCTAGTAGTTCAAGGGAACATGTTATACGAATTAATGAAATCATGATGTGGTTACGGGAAGATATTGTGATATACGGTATGTTCGGCTGTGTGTCGATTATTCAATCTTGAATTGATTTCTACTGCAAGTGATATTTATTTTGATCCATAATATACTTTGGAGTGCACATTTTCGGCTTCATTTTTAAGGTTAAAGTCTAGTTTCTTTGCCATACTGGGGTGGATATTAGTGAGTCATATCGCGTTTTCTTTTTCAATGTTATACTAAATGCAGTCATCGCATTAGAGGACATGTACAATACTCTTAATAGGCCAAAGCAGCTCAAGGGATGGACTGCATCTGATGGAGACCCTTGCGAGCAATCATGGACCGGAATTGAATGCTCGGGTTCATCTGTTATACATATGTATACATCCTTTCTGTTCCATCTACTTTCTCCTTTATTGCAAATTCTCTGAAATTTTGAACTAGTTGTCTGATTATAGCTTGTCCTCCTTTTTCTGTGATGTAGCAAACTTCATGGACTAGAACTCGAGGGTTTCCTTGGTGGCCAGCTATTCAATCTCCATAGCTTGAAGATTCTGTAAGAACCTCTTAATACTCGTAATCCTACAGTCAACTGTGTAATCAATTTTTATTCTTTCCTGACGTCTAATCTACAACACTAGGGACATTAGCTTGAACCGCATTGAAGGTGTAATCCCAGATGGCCTGCCACCTAATGTCACTCACTTGTAAGGCCCATTGTATTATGCAGCTGTTTCTTCTCTGATTTATTATGGCTATTGATATTCAAAGCTCATGAGTCTTCGATACTTTTTTTTGCATACGCAGGAACTTGGCATCAAACAAATTTTTACTGAGCATTCCACAAACCCTTTCGTACTTGAGAAACTTGAGACATCTGTGAGTAGCTTCCTTTGTTAGGCTCTAGCATGCTGTTTTTTATGGTTCTTTTTCTGAATCATAAGTAACTCAAATTCATCTCTTTCTCAGGAATCTGAGTCGCAACAGTTTATCTGGACCCATTGGAAGTGTCTTTAAAGGTCTTGACAACTTGAAAGAAATGTATGTTGCTTCAGCTCTATATTCATTCTAAAATAGGTCACTGATGTTAGTACGGAGTATATGATTATAGACATAAATGCTTCAAAAGTTGATATCCTGCACGCTTTTCCTTTTTGAGAATCCTACTTTAGTGAAGGCACTTAATCTCATTTTTTGTGTAGATGAAGACCATAATATATAAGCATATATTTATTTTATATCTTGTTTCTCATTTTCTTATTATCAACATTGTTACGTCCTTCTTCATATGTTACAACCTTGTACGGCTGTAACCTACATTGTGCATTTGTTATCCTTATTGTTTCTTATTAATCTATAGGGATCTATCTTATAACAAGTTTAGTGGAGACCTTCCAAGCTCGTTTGCATCTTTGACAAATCTTAGCAAATTGTAAGTTCAAACCTTTTAGAGATGAAGCCAAAATATCTGAATTCATTCATTCATTTATATCTCTTATTGCCTTGAAATACTGGGATGGATGTGATTATAATTTTATCCAGGTATTTGCAAAACAATGAGCTCACTGGTTCAGTGGTATACCTTGCTGACCTTGAACTGATTGACCTGTAAGTAATTCTTTTGCATGAATTGTGCTTCATTTGTGATTTACTGCAGTAAGAAATCCATAGTACTGGCTTTGTTTTCTTCTTTCAGGAACATCCAGGACAACCATTTCAGTGGTATTATCCCGCCGCATTTTGAGACCATTCCAAATTTATGGTAAGAGGAGTCTCTATATACTACTCCCTACTATACTATTCCGATTTGCACCCTCTTTTTTACTTAATATGTGGTTGTTTCTTATTTCATCAGGATTGGAGGCAATAAATTCAATAGAGTTGAAGCATACGCGCCATGGAGTTTCCCTTTTGACAAGGTCCCAAACGAACAGAGTATTTCGACTCCCCCAATGGCTGAGTCTAGTGCAATAGAGCAGAATCCTTCCAGGGAAACACTACAGCACAAGAAAAAGAGGAAGGCATTAGGAATAATAGCATTAGGGGTTGGTGGAACAGCCTTCATCCTAACTCTTCTGGCACTTTCTATTGTTGTCCACTTCAACCGAAAGGGTGCTACTAAGCTTGAAAGCGTAAATAACAGCACTAGATCAATGTGTTCCTTCCCAGTTAGTTTAAACGGAGGTAATCATATCTTTGCATATAAATTTCTATTGTTTGCCTAATTGCCCACCTTTATAATTCTGTCCCCACTTACTCCATATTTCCTCCAGCTTAGCTTTTCAACTTAATTCACCTTCTTCACTCCTCAGCAGATCAGTCCCCCGGAAGATATGAGGAAATCCCATTGTCGGTCCCACCTGTGGTTGTTCCCAGATATACACCTGCTGTTCATGCATCAACAAAAGGCAAGGTGCCCTCAAATGTAAAAGTTTATACATTAGCTGAACTCCAGTTAGCTACAAACAGATTTAGTGAAGAGAACCTTCTTGGAGAGGGATCACTTGGTTCTGTTTACAAAGCAAAGCTCCCTGATGGCCAGGTAAATACTTGGATACAAATTTGAGCTCTTCCGATAACGTGAAGTCTCGTGATACGTTGACTCAAATTACCTGTGCTCTTGGTTTCCAGATTTTTGTTGTGAAAAACATAAATTTGGTATCACTGTCTTTTCATGAAGAAGAACAATTTCTGGATGTTGTTCGCTGTACATCTCGTCTACAGCACCCAAATATTGTACGTCTTGTTGGCTACTGTGTGGATCACGGACAGCACCTCCTTGTGTATGATTATGTGAGAGATTTGACCCTTGATAAAGCTCTGCATAGTAAATTCTTTATGCCTCTCACCTGGGACCTCCGTATTCAGATAGCTGTTGGTGTGGCACGAGCCCTGGAGTAAGTATTAGTTGTGAGCTGATTTGCAGTTGCTTCTCCTGTACAAAAAAAAAAAGCTTATTATCACCTGCATTGTTACTCTTTCCTAGTTCTGCTATCCATTTTCACTGAATTTATTCTATTCATTGTCAGCTATATGCATTCCTTGTCACCCTCGGTAGCACACTGTAATCTGAAAGCTGCCAACATATTACTAGAAGATGAGCTTATGCCTCGCGTATCTGACAGTGGACTTTCTATATTGAGGCCCCTCACCAGCAATACTGTCAAAGTCAAGGTAAATTCTACTTCTTGTTGGACTGAAGAACTTGGAAATGACATTACAAGTGTATACATTTGCATTGATTCCCCCATTGTTTCTACATCATAATGATCTGAATACCTGTAATTCTCTTGTCCAGAACATGTGGTTCAGAGTTCAGACGATTTAATGGTTCAACAATTACCCTATCTAATTTTTTTATTATAAATGCGATTAACAGGCCTCTGAGATGGCCATCAACGACAGTGGCTACATTGCACAAGAACATGGACAAACAGGAATAGAGAGGATAAAGACTGATGTATATGCCTTTGGTGTCTTGCTTCTGGAACTTTTAACGGGAAGAAGACCATTTGATAGGTGCGACACTGTAACAAGTATATTTGCATGACATATATTTCATCATGCTGTAAGATTCTTTTTTGCATACGCTAATGAAATTATCATTCCTGTTATACCATGCTTCAGCTCTAAACCAACAGAAGAGCAATGTTTGGTAAAATGGGCTTCACGTCATCTTCATGACTATGCCTCTCTTGAAGACATGGTTGATCCGATCCTGAAAAGATCATTCCCTGCAAAGGCTCTCTCTCGATGTGCTGATATCATATCTTTATGTGTCCAGGTATTGACTTATCCAGAACGAAATTCAGACATGCTGCAATCTATGTGGATTTGCTTCTTCACTAACCTTTTCCATTACATGCACATTTTACGATTTGAACTTGAGAAGGCCCGCTATAAAGTCATTACTAGCAGTGGAAAAGCAAATCTGGATGAAACACATTTAAGATCTTTTTTGATGTAATTCTTCATATGAAATCCCAATTTCTCATCTATAAATTAGTATCTCTTACAGCCCCCAAAATAACATGTAAAACTCATTATCTTCTCTGCTCCTAAATTGATTTCATTGCATCTCTTACAGCCTGAAAAGGAATTCCGTCCTCGCATATCAGAAGTTGCTGAAGCCCTGACAAGAATCTCGCCAAAGCCTGGGACAGATGGTGTTGACAGTGATATCTTTGAGAGATCATTCCGATCGACAAATACTCGTTTTTTGAACTCTCCCTAGACAAGCTTCAGCAAGGCCAGAAACTGCCTCTCCACTTGGATATAAGATGTGTGCAAAGCCACTAGCTTTAACATTAGAGTCTCTCTGTATGAACTTATGGCTCAATGCCTAATCGGACATCATAATTCTGCAATTCTGTGAAGCTAATGCTAACTAGCATCAGCTATTTCGGCAATAACCGAGGACTATAGGCACCAACTAAGGAAACGAACAGTTCATGGTATTACAAGTAAAGTTTTTTTTCATGGTAATAAGAATTGTTTTCAACAGTTTTTGCTTTCACATTCAGCTAAAAATATTCTCAACAGTAAGCAAAAAGTAAAATCAGAGTGCCTGGTGAATGAAGCCTGAATTAAAGTACATTCGTCATACATGCCGCATCACATTAGGTTAGGGTTACGCAATTGTGTCATACCTTCCAGTTTCATGACTACTTGGATGCTGTTCTCTTCTCAAGATGTATTTAAACATGTCATCTTTTAAAAAAATGATAGTGAAATAAATCTACATGGGAAATTGAGAAATCTATACATACTTGGAATCTTGGAAGGTCAATCCGCCTAAGAGTATATTTCACAACTCTGAACAGTGTAAGAATGTCAAGTTAGCCTAGTTTCTATGACATAACCACTGGCAAAAGCTAAAAAGATCACACGGACACACCGCTGCTTAACAAGGTATTAATTTCTCCAATAATCTTGACAGGTCTTCCATTGAACATGGACGAAAGAGTGGTTTCACATAGTTTCTTCTGCTCCCTTGTTTTGCTGATTGCTACTTCCTGTAAATAGAAGGGCACTCGTCAATTTTTCTGTTCAATAGATTCATGTTTGTCTCAGTAGGTTCAATGAGAAATATGCATCCATGATCTCAAACATACAATATAATACTGAATTCTGCCGCTCAGCGAGCACAAGGAAAAATATATAGGGGGATTTCATGGGGAAAGGAGCTTAAGCTTTCTTAAATATATAGTTTTATTTATTGCAGGATAAAGTACAGAAAAGTATTTAAGCAAAAACTCAAAATCCCATCTAATGCAGTGCTCATTTACCATCCTTGAACAGAAGATACAAGAATCTCATCATCTTCCTTTCTCCTAGATGGTGTCAAGTTACAACAGAAGGAAACAAAGTTTCTCTTGCACTGCATATTTGAGCCAATATCTTCCTACCTGAGGACCTGAGGTTGAGTATGGAAAGTGTCTTCCTCTATGACATGGTATTGAGGCAAGGCCTTCTATACTAGAAAGCTTGTTCTCTCTTTTTTAACGTCTTTCTCTACTTATATGGGCCTCAGATTTCACTATACAAATATTGTCCACATGCACATACATACATCTTTAAATCTTCTCCACAATGCATATAAAATCATATATGTTGCCTCTCCAGTCCACATATCATTAATGTTGCACCCTCCCTCTGAGAATAACTTAAACTAACCCAAATTATAAGGTTCTCGGGCATGGAAGGATCGAGGTGGCACTCAAGAACTAAAAACAAAAATATCAGATGAAATGTCATGTTAATTGGACTACCTAAATCATAAAGTACAGTATGAGGAATACTCATTTCTCCCCTCACCTCAAAAGTCAAGAAAGATTACTAGTGCTTGCCTATCACTAATAAACCATGTACACTATCTCCAAGACAACATAAAATTTTCGAAATTGATCAACTGGTTTTTCTTGGCTTCTTAATAAAAAAGATTATCATCCTACCACAAATTCATAACATCCTTTCCAGAACACTAGTGACTGCATAATCTAAAAATTGTAGTATGGCGCAAGAAACAAAGCACGCAGTACTCACTTGTTTTGGCCATGATGAAGCCATTGAATTTTGCAGTTCCATACGTTTTGCAGACAAGTCTTTCAATCCATCTTTCAGCATAACTTCATGAAGCTTTTTATCCTCCAAGTTCCGCACTAGTCTGTCTAAGAATATGTAGGAAATGGAAACTGTCAAAACTCTTATCTCCAAATATATCACGAAAACCTTTGATGTTATGTTAAGCATGAAAATTTGTTCAATGATCTGAAGAACTGGTATGGAAAAGGGAACATGGCCTAAATGTGGGAAACAGCAGTCAGATGGATAAAATGACATTTTTGACAGAAATCAATATACTATCTCAATTTCTTCAAGAGCATGGGATTGATGGAGAGGTTATGTACAAAAACAAGGACTGTAAAAACATCTGAAATATATCTGAGCACCTTCTTGAATTCAGAATCATGATCAAGTCCCTTGTTTTTTTGTTTGTAAGCAAGGATATGGACAATGATACGTCAGAAAGCATTTTCTGAATGTTATCAGGAGTGTACTGCTGCAGCACAAAAGGAGTAACTGCCTGAACTTGATGTTGCAGAGACAAAGTTTCTTCATTTGTCAACTCTGTCAGCCGCTGATTTAGAAATGCCTTAATTTGAGTACAAGGTACATATGGAAAAAAAAAAGACACCTTAGATCAGTTCTATACCACATATTCCTTTTCATTTGAAAATTGATAGGTAAAGTGCAAAATTAGAGAGTGAGACAAGGTGCTGGCAAGTTTAGCAGAAACAAATAAGTACCTCAAAGAGATCATCGAGAATTTTATTCCTGTATACTGTCTCCAAAAGCGGACTTCTATCTCCTGAGACTTGAGAATCAGCTGGATTATTTGGAGCAGATGACTGAGCTCCCTCTGCATTATGCACACCAAAACCTTTCTTTACTCCCAACTCAGGACTGTCAACACTAACATCCCAAGATATTTCCGAAACATCAACATCTATAGACTCTGCCCCACTTAGTGCAGCCTTGCCAAACTTCTTTTTCTTATTTGCTGAAGAATTTTGCAAAGCATCTCGAGCATTTATAATTTCATAAGGACCTAACCCATTTGCAGCAGCATCAGTCTCTTCAACAGTGTCAATATCCCAGTCAATCTGAGAACTGTCTAAGGCAATATCCCAATCGATGCCAGCCTCCCCAGTAATCATGGTTCCAAATGCATCATATTGTTCATTGAGGTTGGATGCAGCATTTGTGGACTCAACAAAATCAGATCCCACAGAGACACTAAGCGAAGGAGGTTTTTCTATGAAATTCCTTAAATTTGGGACCACATTACCAGATGTACACTACAATACACATGAGACTGTATAAGCAAGAGACATCATTGTCATCCATAAAATTTATCCTCTTGAATACCATTTACTAGCCACCAAAACGGAAAAATATAAAGAAAAACAGCCAACTAACGTTTTTATCAGTATGAAGCTCTGTAACAAAACTGGAGTAGTACTCAATAGCTTGTGCAACAGAATCACCATTTACGACTTCCATAATATTACTGAAACTACTTGGAAGAGATTTTGTAGCACTGTCTAAGAGTTCCAATCCAACATTATCACCCTAAAAAATCATATAGTTCAGAATCACAATGAAACTTGCTTCACAGAAGTCAAGACATTAGGGTAGACAAACACATATAACTCATACCTGCAGTCCTAGCTCATGACAAGCTTCAGCATACTTTGCTGCTGATAAAGCGGCACTTCTTTTGATATCAGCTTCTTTGCGATCAAGCTCTGCAAGCTGTTGCTGTGTCTTCTGGACCTGCTTTTTTAGCTAAGGGCTTCAATTGAGACAAAAATCAAATACCATCCAAGCTAAACAAGATTGAAAAACAATATATTAGACAGAAGATCAGTATTTAAGCTTACATCTCATAATTAGCATTTTGGGCCATTATTTGAGCAGCTTCACCAAGAAATGTATGGTCTTTCTCAAATGCCTGGACAATTGTTTCCCATACACCCTATCATCAAATACCACAAAGGGAAAAACTATCAGTATGATTTCAGGTGCTGTGAGGACTTAGGAGAGTAATATAAGAGCTTACAGCAGTGCCTGAAAGCCGACCAAATATGTTCCGGCTTTCTGGAGTGGTCTGCAAAAGAATTTCATATATATTTTTTTGCTTCCAAGTAATCAATTCCTGGAGTAGAAAAGATAAAAGAGGCAAAAATTATACACATAAACTTGTTGGAAAAATCTAATCTCACTAAGCCGTATAATTGAAGGATATATAACTATATATATAACTTTCAATCTTTACTATAAGCTGAGTTCATAAACATACAAGTGACTGAAATATAAACTGGGACTGGGAACTTTGGAAACTATAGTCCATGTAATTAAATTTAGGTACCCTGATCCTCAGCAGTATTTACATATTCCACATATTCAAACAAATTGACATTAAATAAGAGTAACATAGATATTGGAAAGTTTTTGTACCAAGCATAAATATACTATTGATAAGATGTATGAACGTAATCATCACAAAATTAACATAAAGAAAACCCCTCATCTATCGCCTTCTCTGCAAATATCATTAAAGACTAATCAACTATCTGCAACAGAATTTTGAAATTATTCAAATGGCTACTATTGAAAAGATAGCCCCAGCATCAAATATGGATACAACCTGTGATGCACGGATTCGTCTAAACCATGCCGTATCCCGTACCGGATACGGTACGGATACGACATGGATACGTCCCCAGGATCCCGGATACGGGTTGAATACGGCTGATAATGGTCAGATACGGTTGGATACAGGATGGATACGTATCGGGTATGGCTAGGCCGTATCCAGTCCGTATCCATACTCTTAAGCCCAGAAAACAAGAAGAAAAAAAAAGTGTACAAAATTATCTGATGCTCTGCAGACCACCGACGCACTTTTATTTGATGGTCAGAAGCTAGGTTAGGGTTTGAAGAGAAAAGGGAAAGGAGGAAAGTACGAGGGGGTGGGAGCTGAGGGGAGAAGAGGAAGGGATTATGGGAATTTGAATTGTGGTGGGAAGTGGGATCAAAGATGGCTAGGTGGGAATTTTTTTTCATTTGCCATGTCATCGATCCATGTGGGGCTAATAACTTTTGGATTTATTCTTCTGTTCTTCCTTTCTTATATTTTTTTTTTTTTTTTTTGGGGGGGTGGGCATTGTGTTGTGTTTTCTACAGATGGTCAGTGGGCCGGTTAGGCCCGGCCCAGCCCCAGCCCGGCCCAGCTCGAACCGGGCCAAGCCCGGTTCGGCCCGTCCAAGAAGTGGGTTGAATACGAATCCCCATTTTCCAACTCTAACTCGTTTCGACTCGGCCCGCAATTCGATTGATTCGGCCCGGCCCGATAATTCGCCACAAAAGAGCCGTTGAAACTAGCTGTTATTTGCCCGTTGGATTTGCCCTATAAAAACACCACCAATTCGGTTTCCATCCTCACCAAAATCTCTCTCAATCTTTACTAATTACAAATTTAAAATTAGCTTAATTATTAACTAATCTTTTTCTTAATTACTCTCTTAATCTTAATTAGTTGGTTTATTATTCTTATTAGTTGTTTATTACTACAAGTCCTAAGAGAAAATGAATTCAAGAGGTAGATTCAGTGTAAACAGTTCTTGGAGCAACAACTTTTCAGTACTCCGGGTACTCAAATTCCTGAAACTCCAACTTCGCAGATGCATCCTTCTTCTTCTACTCCACAAGGTAACTCTAAAATTTCTAATTAATGAATGTTAGATTGAGTTCTTGATGTTTAATTAGTTGATAATGTTGAAGTTGAATTGATTAGGTTAGTTAGATTACTTATTTAGTTATGCTAGATTAGTTGATAATGTCAAAGTTAAATTGATTAGTTGTGTTTGAATGTTTGATTAGTTAAATTACTTGATTATGATATATTTGGTTGATTATGTTAATTAATTAGTTAATTAACTTATGAAGGTGAAGGTGAAGGTGAAGGTGAAGGTGAAGGTGAAGGTGATGGTGATGGTGATGAAGGAGTACCTAAGTCTACTCAATGTAGAAAGAAACCTTCCAAAGTATGGCCATATTTTGAGAAGGTCCTAATGACCGACGCTTCTTCCAAAGAGAAGAAATTCATGTGCTATTGCTTGTTATGCAAGCAATTAGGAAAGAAGTCAATAGCCGCTTATTCATGGAAGACCGGTTATGGGACGGGGACCTTATCCCGTCACTCGACCGGAGTACACGGAATAAACCTCGATACAACTGAATCTGCAGGAGTAGCTGAATCTTCAACTTAGACACAACTACACGGGTATATGGGTTCCATGCCCGGAGGAGGTACGCCTTTTATGTATTATCGAAATAAAATGATTGATGAAATGGCTAATTTTGTCATTGCTGATGAATTACCTTTTAGCTATGGTGAGAGTCTAAACTTTGAGCATTTCACTAGAACCACATTACAACCTCCTTATAGACGTGTCCCTAGGATCACGCTTAAACGCCATACCCAAACTGCTTGTTATAAATATAGAAGTATTTTAATAGAAATGTTTCGCACTTTTAACGGTCGTATTAGCCTAACTAGTGATACATGGACCTCTTGTTTTGGTGAACCTTTTCTTTGTGTAACCGCCTATTGGATTGATGATGAGTGGTATATTAAAAAACGAATCATTTGTTTTCAAGCTATGGAGGAGAGATATACCAGGTACAACCTTAAGGTAAGGATAATAGACTACCTTAAGGTAAGGATAAAACCTTTCATTTACTTGATAAAGTTTTTTCACTTTCATTAGATAATGCTTCAGCAAATATAAAATGTATAGATTATTTGATATCCAAACCAAGCTTACAGTTGATAAACAGTGGAGAGCTATTACATATTCGTTGTTGTGCACATATTATGAACTTCTCGGTTCAAGAAGGTTTAACTGAGTTAACTGACTTGCTTAACCATATTAGGAGTGTAATTAAATGGATTAGGATTACGGCCTCAGTTAGGAGGAACTACATGGCCTTGTGTAAGGAAAGAGGCCTTAGGAAGAAGCAATGGAGTCTAGATACACCGACCCGTTGGAACTCCACATATAAATTGTTAAAAGAAGTCATTAAATATCGTGAGGTTTTGAAAATTATTTATAACGAAACTCGAGCGACTCCCGATGAAATTATTACTGATTTTCATTGGAATACCATAATTTACATCCGTGACATTTTAACAGCTTTTGACCATGCAACCAAAATTTTCTCTTATGTTTACGACCCTAACATTCATTTAGTTATATTAGAGTGTGTTACCGTAGTTAGCACTCTTACCGAGCATTTCAAAATCGTTCAAATTAGTGATGTAATTACTAGTATGCTTAGTAAATGGTATAACTACTTTAGTGAATTTCCCGTCATATACGGTATAGCTTCTATTCTTGATCCCGGGGTCAAGACTGTAGGTTTAGAAAACTATTTAGAATTTTATTATAACGCTTTAAGTTTACAATACGATGTCAATGCATATATAGAAAAATGTAAAAATCTTTTAGCTAGTTTATATGATCATTATGCTTCTGTTTATGCACCGTCCAAAAATGTATTGTCTTCTAGTGGAAGTTCCGCTACGCAATGACAGCCAATACTTGGTAGAATTTTAAAAAAATCAAAAACATCGGTTTCTTCTTCTTCTTCACTTTATAATATTAATGAATATCTTTCTTACCAACATGAAACCGATGCTAATTTTTCAATTATTAAGTGGTGGTGCAATCACGAACGACAATTTCCCATTTTGGCGAGAATTGCGAAGGATATCCTTGCAATTCCCGCCTCCTCTATTGCTTCCGAGTCTACTTTTAGTGCAGGTAGACGTGTTCTTAGATATCCCGCTTATCTCCCAAAAGCATAGAAATATGCGTTTGTAAGAAAGATTGGGATCAGGCGAAGCGTAGGACCCAAGGATTGAGGGAGGAGGATAACGACGAAGACGATCCTTTGATGATGATGGACACAAGCGAATCAAGCGACAACCCAACAGGTGAAGGAGATTTGGGGTCTGTCTCTAATTAGGCTAAGCACAACCGCACAAGCACCCATACTGGTATGTAATAGAACTACGTGGGCTTTGATTCCTTTGGGATACGTAGGCAACTTAATTTTGAAAATCAATATTTAATTATTTAATTAAATTTTGATTTTCTAAATTAAGTGCAAGCCCTTTCTTCTTATCCCAACCCCCAAAACATGTTTAATTAAATTTTGATTTTCTAAAAAGTGAAATATGAAATATGATTTTAGTTTACTTATTTTAGTATATGAAATATGAAATTTTGATTTTAGTTTACTTATTATAGTATATGAAATATGAAATTAAATTTGAAATATAAAATATGAAATATACTTTATTTGATTTTCTAAAAAGTGAATTAGTTCATTGATTTGAAATATTTTAGATTTTCTAATACGTAAATATGAAATTAGGTAAATATACGTAATTAGTTTAATAATACTTAATTAAGAAAACAAAAAAAATAAAAAATAAACGTAATTCGGTTCAATTCGTTTCGCGATTCAGTTCGATTCGGTTCGATTCGGTTATGATTCAGTCTTGATTTGGTTCGATTCGTTCACGATTCGGTAATTGATTCGGTTCGATGCGGTTCGTGATTCGTTTTCAATTCGGTACCGAATCAGAAAACCCCAGCCCGGTTCGGACTGGCCCGCCCCTCATACCGGTCTGAATCCGGTCCCCTCCCCCCCAGCCCGGCCCGGTGCCAGGCTCGACCCAGCCCACCCGGACCGGCCCCTTGGCCACCACTAGTGTTTTCTATTAAGCTTGTTCCTTCATGGATTTTCTTGTGGTTTGAGCTGTGATACTCATTTCTTTTGACGGTTTTACTGACTCTTTTCAAAGTTGTGCGTGCAAGGTGCAACTAAGGTTTTTAGGAATTTGTTTTCTTTGATGGTTCCAGAAAACTGAACATTATATACTGCAAGAAAGAAACTGAATTTCTGTTTTTTTCCCGTAACTTTTTTGAAATTTTGATTTTGCCGTTTTCGTTTTCATATCCATGTCCGTATTCATATTCGTATCAATACAACATAGGATACAACTACCTCAACAAGTATAAAGCAGTTGCAACTACAGGAATGCACAAAGTCAGTCTTAAACTCTAAATCCTATTTGGTAATGTCTTAGGATCTAGCAAGAACTTAAACACTTTGCCCCTTTGCTTTCTATTCTATGCTTCCAATATGTTCTTTAATATAACTACCAGTATTTGAATTATTCTAAAAGAAGACGAGGAAAAGGTCTGATATTTAGAGTGCACATAATGAAGTATGCCAGATAGAACATAACTATCATCTACATGTACTACTTATTTGAGCTTATCTTCCCATAACTAAATACTCTACCAACTAAATTTAATTTTTGAACAAGCCAACCTAGAACTATTTAAACTTCTTCTGCTCAATAAGAATGAACACAAATAATCCCATCTTCCATATTCCAAACAAAAATCCATCAAAATCGTCCGAAATATCTCCAATCAAAAACCGACGTGGCATTTTTCTTATTCCTTAATCATTGCTTCACAATTAACATATGCTTTTTTTCCAGCTAATACTTCGTCCAATGAATTTTCATCCATCAGACCACCTACTACAAGTATTTGCATTTCTCAATATTCTAAGTGAATTGCTTCTAATACAATCGTAAAAATTCAAACTTTTTGTATATAACCAAATTTCAGCAACCAAACAACAAAAGGGTACTCATATATAAAATAATAAATTAATCAATTGCAAAATAAAATTAAATTAAATTAATGATGAACATTATTAAAAAAACCTCTAAAAGTAAAATTAAAAGTGAAGAAGAAACCTTCAGGATCAAGGGTATGAAAGTAAGAGCACTACCGACAGTGAGTAAAATTTTCCCTACGAGTAAAAATGGTGAGTAAAATGAGTGAAAAATGCATCCCTGCAGTGGTCACCCATGATAAAACTCACGATGTGGGCCCCACGTTTGCTGACACATTGCTGCGGATACTGACGTCATCCATGACGTCAGCGCGATTTTCTGGCCAAAAAAATTTTAAAAAAAATTAAAATCTGACTGGGTGCGTCAGGCGGTCGAATCAGATCCCGACACGTGTCCCAGTCAGAATCTCTAACCAATCATAAAGTTGCTATTTTTTATACCGTTTTACACTTCAACGGCTATTTTCGGCATTTAAGCAATTTAAAAAAAAAAAAAAAAACTTACCAATGGTCATAAAAAAATTTCTCTATAAAAGGACACCCATTTTGCTATATTTTTTCACAACTTAAAAAAATACATTTTCCTAATGGAATTCGTTTTTCACCATTATCTACTTCCCAACTGTTATCATACACATTTGTTTTTGCAAATTTTCATTAAGGTAAATTATTCTGCTCTTATTTTCATATTTGTTGTTATTATTTTTTTTTATTAATTTTGTTAAATTATTATTATTATTATGTGTTGTTGTTATTATTATTTTTTTTTATTAATGTTTTTAATTATTATTATTATTATTATCATTATCATTATTGTGTGTTGTTATTATTATTATTATTTGGGTTATTACTTAACGGATGGCATATACCCCAAATGGGCCACATTTATCCAAGGTTTCAGCCACCCCCAAGTCCGAAAACATAAAATGTTTGCTGATAAACAAGCTGCCGCTCGTAAGGATGTTGAGCGTGCATTCAGAGTCCTCCAGGCAAGGTTTGCTATTTTACGACAACCGTCGCTTGCATATGATGAGGATAAACTGGCCGACATAATGAAAGCCTGCATCATCATGCACAACATGATAGTCGAAGACGAACGACACACCTATGTTCGTGCTGACGTGCTAAGACAATTTTATGAAGAAGATAGCATTAGTCCCGGCGCGAGTTTGAGTTCAACAGTAAATAACGGCGAACCGTTCGAATTCAACACCGGATGGCCAGAGAATGTCAACATAGACACATACATGGGAAGAAGAACATATGTGCGTGATAAGGAAACACATGAGGCGTTAAAAATGATTTAATCGATCACATTTGGCAAAAATATGGTTCTGAAGATTAGGAAGTTATGGGGTATTTTCCTAATTATGAATGTACTAATGTGTTAATTTAGTCTCCATTGCATACAATGTGTCGGTGTTTAAATGTAACGATATGAAATTTGTGTTTCAATATTTTTCGTGGAATAAAACTTACATATTATGTTTTTCATTCTAATGTAATCAAACAGTTAAAACGCTAAATTAAAATTAAAATAAACTAAAAATACCACTAATTGAAAATAAGTGTTATTATACTAAAAACGGTAATTAAAAACGATAATAAAGACGTTAGTTAAGATGTTAATTTAAAACGATTATGAAAAGTGATAATTATTAAAAAAACGCTATTGTTAATCGCTAATTAAAAATGCTAATTAAATGCGATAATAAAGTAAATAATAGTTTTAAAAAGAAATTAAAAACCGATTATGAAAAACGATATAAAAATACGATAATTAAATATTGTATTTATGAAAGATAACTATAATCGCTAATTAAAAATATTAAGTACATTACAAATTGATTGAAACGCTAACTACGCAATAATAACATAAATTAATTAATAACGATACAAAATTATTAATTATAATCATACATTAATAAGAAAATTAAGTAAAATTGGTGAATATGGAAGAGAGAGAAAGTGTGGTGGGTATTGGAAAAAGTAAGAGAGAGATTGATGAGGAGTTTTTTTTACTCACTGTTGGGATGACATTTTACTCACAAAAAAACTCATGACGAGAATTGGGTGGGATTAGTGAGAAAGTGATTAGAGAGAGAATTGGATGGCAAAATTTTGCCCACTACTGATAGTGGTCTTAGGAAGCGAAGCAAAGGCAGATGAAATCTTAGCTCTGATTGCACTCAATCGTCTCCTCCAATCCCCAGGTATTCTCTTTTGATCCACTAACCATTCTGCATATTTCCAAAATTTAATCAATTAAACATTTAAAAAAAAAAACTAAGAAGATAGAACGAAATTTGATTGGTATAATTGACTGACCACCAAGGCGGGAAAATGAGATATCAATTGGAAGATTTTGGATGTCTTCTTGACATTGCATTGATTTGAGGGGGTTTGACGCAAGATAACTTTTTGTCAATGCGTTTCACAGTTCGGAGTCAGTGTCATTTGATTTGCTAGTAGAGTGTACTAGTGAGGCAGTGATTCGGGTTTCAGTTTCATACTTTCATTCCTACTATCTATGTCCTTATCCTCGTTATTTTCCCAAAGCCTTTTTGTTGCTTCATATGGAAAATATAAAAAAAATTGCTTCGGATAACTAATTAATTGTTGGTTCAGATAAAAAAATTTAAACTAAGTAGCTTCGTGTTAAAAAATTGTTATATTATTAAGATACATAGTGAATGCGAGGCCTTTAAAATTCAAACAGAGGCTTTTTGTTGCTTCAGGTGGAAAAAATATAAAAAAATCCATAAATTTTGTTTCAGGTAACTACTTAATTGTAGGTTCTGATAAAAAAATCTAAACCAAGTAGCTTCAGGTTAAAAAAAAATTAGATAACCATGCAAAAATTAGACCCAATGGATTATAATATTTTTAGTCCCTCAAAATCTTTATAATAAATTAGACCCAATGGATTATAAACATGCTTTATGTTAAATCTTTATCTTAATCCTTAACTGCTACTTCTCCCAAAAAAAAAGTCCCTCAAAATCTGCCGGATATATTTCTTTATCCCACTCTCTCTCCTCAATTTCTTCTTTGATAAAACAAGTTGCATTTTTTGTTTCATCATTTGGTCATTCTATTAATCTAAATGGTAATTTTTTTTGGCTTCTATTTTATTTGGTATTGTAACTAATCGTTAAAAATTAGACCCAATGGATTATAATATTTTTAGTTTGTTTGGGTAGTGTTGATATTCAATTGTTAGTCAGAAATGGACCTATTGAATTATCATGGGTTGGTATATTCTTCTAAAGTCGTGTATGGTTAGCCATGGCCGTGTGTTTCAAAACCTTTGTGATGTGTGAAACTATGAACCTAAGATTTGGGTACTATTAGTCAGAATGAACTACAAAAATATATCTTAAATTTATTTTTATTGTGGAATAATCTTGGGTTTGGATTAATTTATTTGGATAATTATTTTTTTAATGTGGTAAATGGAAATGGATAAAAATTCTCGATGTCGAATGTTGTTGTTTTGAATGTGGATAATGTCATAATGGTGCAATCTTGTCGATTCATTGCCGGTTTATGTCAGGGAATCGATTGTTGGTGGTGCTGCTGGGGCCTTTACTAAGACCTCTGTTGGCCCTCTTGAAAGAATAAAGATTCTTTATAAGGTGAAATTTTTTGATAATATTTTGCAATTTTAGCTTTTTAAATTATTAGGTTTGTGTTAAAGATTGTGAGTTTGGATGATTTGATTAAATGGCGTCAATCACATTGTGAATTGGGTTGATTAGTGAATTATAGCGCAAGATGTAACTTACAAATTTAAAAAATTATAAGGTGGATGTTTTAATTTGTATGATTTGATTAGTGGGTGCCAATCGCATAGTGAATTGGGTTGATTGGTGAATTATGGTGCAATATGTAACTTATATGTTTTAAGAAAGGAAAATGTCGCTAGGTGGATGTTATAATTTGTATTATTTCTGGATTATTGTTTGGTGCTCTCATATGTTAGTAACTTAGTATGATCAAGATACACTATGTATAATCTAGAACTTTGGGTACTTCATTACCTGGAGATGGTTTTGAAGTTATTGGGAGTTGATTAGAAATTGTTAAATTGTGTGCTTTTGGTACAAATGTGTATCATTGGGGAGATGACTATTAGGAGTTTGATAACCGAATGCAGTGATTATTTGTTATTTTGGACGCATTTGTAGAGTCAACACAAACGAGTTCATTCTTTGATGTCCATAGGTCATTGAATAAGGTGGCAAACACTAAAAGAATTCAAGGGTTGTACAAATAAGTATAGGTTTAATTGTCACTTGTGTTTATAATAAGGTTGGTGGTGATTTACTTCATACTTGAAATTATTGATACTCCAAATTGTGAAAGAAATACAGCAAAGTTGGTCACGTACTTTCACGACCAATCATATTAGATAGATGTGAAATGGTTTGGCTAGAACATTCTTAGCTTTTGATTATTTATTTGTAGGGATGTTGTGTTGTCTTTAGTCCTTGCGTAAAGAGTAGGTAAATAAAAATTAATAAAATAATTAACATTAATAAGAGTAGATAAATGAAGTGGAAATACTATTGATAACCTTTTATATTTTTTACTAAAATAATTGATATTACTACAACCCTACAAAAATTAAAATAAAAATACATTATACATTATAGATAATTATATTTAGATAAAAAATAATAAATATTACCTAGGGATATCAATGACATATATAGACTTTGTATTACCATTATTAATCTCTTTGTGCATGAGTCAAAATATTTTAGCTAATTTTTATTCCAATAGGTTAAATATTTCAAGGTATGTACGACAATATTAACTATTTCTTAAATTCAAACATATGTTTCAGTTTCAGTTCAGGTTGCATATACATAGAATATAGTAATTTAAAATAACTCACGTCAAGTTATTTCCTAAATTCAGGTAACTCCAACAACTCTATCATTATGAATGTAATTACAAATGGCCAAGACATGATTCAATTTACTGTACACGGACACATACTTGTATCATCTTTGATATGGAGTACTTTATTTTCTACTACGTACTTTACACATACCTCACCATAAAATCTATTTTTTATTTAAATATTACATAATTTTTTTTATCAATGAAAGTTGAATAATGTATACTTATCTAATTAACTAGGATTATAAAAAATAAAAATTGGGTTTAGTTTATAGAAAAAAATAAAGCCATTGATAAAATTATTATTTTTTAAAAAAATATGATGATAACCGTTCTTTTAGGTCGTTTAACTAAAAGAATAGTTATGCAAACTAAATTTATAAACACCCTAATACTACTACAACTAGTGTTTATAAATCACAAGGGGTGATAACTTTTAGACTTGATGCAAAGGGTTTATTTGGAGACGTGATTAGATGAATCTAATGACAGAAAATAAAGCAAGAACTAAAACGATGTTATGCTATGAAGGGAAAACGGGGACAGATCAGTTCCACCCTAAGACGGACAATCAAACTATCAATACGCTAAATTAGGAGAAATCAGTCAACAATAAATCATGACACTCAAGATGACGAGAGGAAGTTCGTGACCCTATAAATCACACGAACAACCTATAATCGCCCTATGTCTCCAAAGGAGTGGCAGGACAAGATTCGTATCGAATATCAATCAATCAATCATTAACAATCTCAAATCCTAACTCTATGCATGAAGAACGAGCCAACCTAGGGTTTCACCAATCAAACCCCTAAGAAAACTACTCACACATAGTAATAAAAACTAGGCATAAACAACGAAAAAGAACATGATTGAAAGGACGAACGAATTGAATGTAATGAACAAGAGGACGAAAAACGAAGACCTATAATAAAACCGATAACTACTCTATCATAGCAGTAAATGAAACAACGATAATAGTAAAAGGAATGAAATTCAGAAAAACAATACTTGAAAGCATTAAACAAAATAAAACAGAAAAGAATCAATGCCTTGCATAAATGAAATTGCGTGAACGAAAGAGAAACCGAATCCGAAATACAACGTTTGAAAATGAGAACAACGAAAGCTGTAAATCTAAACTAAAGCATGAAGGAAATGAAAAGCTTTAAAGTGATGTTCTAGGTTGAGGCACAAAAGCTCTCAAAGTAGGCATGAGGGTTATTTACAGAGCAAGAGGGTATTTATACCCTAGGGACATAAGGGGTAAAACCCTAGGAAAAACCCTCGAGTGCCGGCCTAAGAAAGAACCAAGAAAGTTGGAAGTAGGCTCCATTCGGCCGAATGGAGGGAGGATTCGGCCGAATGAGTGGCCATTCGGCCGAATAGGAATGCCATTCGCCTATATCAGAAACTTGGTATTTTTCCACCTTGTCCACCATTCGGCCGAATGGTTGCACTCATTCGGCTATTCGCGAGAGCTTGATTTATGTGCTTGAATCCCTGTCTTTCATTCGACCGAATGAATGTCAGATTCGGTCGAATCTGAACCTGAACCTTGCTGAACAACCCCTTTGAAGTGTCTAGTGGCTTCTGGAGTTTATGGGATCTTCGAGAGTGACTTGGAACGCACGCCCAAGCTATGATATGCGCATCCAAACTCTTGATAAAGGTGTCAAAGCCTTGAACACGTCTCATTTTACCTCGAAATTATTGAAATCACCTGAAATGACCTAACAACAGCTCGAGGACAAGATCAAGGTAAAATTGAATGTAATGAGCATAAAACCAATATAAAAGCATGAGACTCGACACTAAAATGGGGTTGTAAACGTGCTCTGAAACGAGCACATCATATGACCATTTCTTTTTTTTATAGACATAATATACATTATTTTTGTTAAAAACACTCAAAAAATTGTAACAATTTGAGAGGTAACAAATGTCAAAATCTCGAACAATAGAAATTGATAGTTGCATAAATGTATGTCATTTGATAAAAGCAAACCAATGACACATAATGGGGCCCTCTACTAATTTTTGAAATTATTCAAAATTCTCAAAAATAGTGTATACTTCATAAGTCGGTAATTTTGGAAATCTTATGTGACATCATCTTGGGTCTTATAGGGTCTTTAAAGACCAAATATAAGGTATTAAATGTTATTTCCTCGTATGACTATATAAAGCATCATATACTTTTATTTCAATTTTAAAAAAATTCTAAAACATCTCTAAAATAGTTTATGACCCTCAAAAATTGAGGATGTTGGACAATTTTTAACATAGTGAGAAATATCTTAATACACTTGCCATTTGAGTGATTAGAACCATATACTTTGACTCTAAACACATATTTCAATCGATTTGCAAAACTCATACAATTGAGTCCAAAACCACTCATAGGTCTTTAGAGACCAAATATAAGATATTTAATGGTTCCAAACCTTCTTTTTTTAATGTAAAGAAACCGCACGCGGTAAGGAAACAATTGATGTAGATGAGATTTGATCTCAGGTTTTTGATACCACTCTTCAAACCTTCTTCTACATCCCAAGAGAATACCTTGTACTTTACTTCGAATTTAGATTTTTTTTCAAAAATAATTTATTATTACCTTCAAACTCTGATCATTTTTGACTCGGTGAGAGTATACTTGATGCTCTTACCACATATCTTATAAGTATTAGGCTTTAGAAATAATAGATATTATCTACTTTGACTTTAAATACTCATTTCAATCGATTTGTAAAAATCCTGCAATTTGGGGCCAATTCTCTTTTTGGGTATTTGGAAATCAAACTTATAACGTTCATGAATCTAACCTCCTCCCATCACCCTAGGAAATATTTTTACCTTCATTTCAATTTTGAAATAATTCAAAAAATATTTCTGAAATGGCATATAATAACATTTAAAAATTCATTCATTAGATTGTATTTACCATGGATCTTATATGATCATATTAGGTTCTATGAGTGACTGAAACTATCTACTTTGGCTTTAAAGTTTAAATACTCATTTCAACCAATTTTTCAAAATTCTTACAGTTAGGTCTCAATTTATTTAATGGTTACAAACTTCTTCATAATAGATTGTTAGTTTTCTTTAAGGTAATTATGAAGTGAATATGACATGTAAGTTTAATTTTTTTAATAATTTATAAAATAAAAATAATACTTTGTATTTAAAATCATTTCCTACATGATACATATCTTTACTCTTGAAGAGTCAAAAACTTTAGCGAAGCTGAGACACAAAATTAATATTGAATGTCAAACCCGTAAAATCGCTTTTGTTAAAATGAGGGGTGAATTTTGTTGTATAAAGTGGTGATTTTTATTTTATTGAAGGGTAATTTTTGTACAATATATACAATATTAATTTTCTTTTCAAACTTATATCAATCTTTATAAACTGAAATCGTGATATCTTTTATTATATTGAAGGATAACTTTTATTGTATAAAGGGGTAATTTTTGTTGGTCATACAATGAATTTATTGAATGCACACACAAAATCTTTTCTAAATTTTTATTATATATTTAGTTAGGTTATTAACAAAAGAGTTGAAGATTTTTCTCCATTTTATGCTTCCTAAAAAAAAGAGTTAAAACCCAACCCAAAATAAAAGACAGGCTTCCCAAACCCGGTTAGCAATGCCCAAAGGGGTAAACAGTGTAAATATTGAGGAGTGGATCACTCTCATAGTCTCATTCATTTACTCACGCTATTTCTCTCCTCTCCTTTCCCCCGTATTTGTCGACTGTCGAGCATCATCAGGTACTTCTTTGATCTTAGCTTCATCTTCAAGTTTCAAATAAATATTGCAAATTACCTATATATTTTTCACTCGGGTTTCAATTTCTGATCTTATCGCTGAGCTGGACTAATATTAGGGTTTTTTTTTTACTTTTGATTGCTCGGTTGTTATGCCTTTTATTTTCTGATTAGTAATGCGCATTAAGAAAACTTAAGGTTATATATATTCGAAGTTGTTAATGAGAATGTCTGAACATTTTGATCCATGAAATTACCCGATTGCTGTATTCGTCATTTATCGTTGGATTTGCTCCGAAAGATTCCGACTTGATTGTATTATTACTTGACTTGTAAGGTTATTATGTAGTTTTATAAACGCAATGCCAATCGATGGGTTGATTACCGCTTTAGCGAGTTGTGCCCCCGTGTTTGCTGTGATAGAAGTTAGGAAATGAGAATCAATTTCAACTGCACCTGCGCTTGCTTTTAATGATGGTTTGCTATTCCCTAGTTTGTTTCTTTGTGAAATGTGCTGCTCATACTCGTAAAGGTGTCATCCTAGTGTGTTCAATATTTAATGTTGTATGTCATATATGAGGATGGACTCTGATGTCTAGCTATGTATCTTGTTTGTTTTTCAGTTTGGCAAAGCAATGGGCTCAATCGATGCTGCGGATCGCAGATATTTTGAAGACAATGACACCCCCACAATGAAGGTGATTAAGGGTACAACTAGTGGTTTAGCAGCTGGAACAATCTTTGGTACTGTTGTGGCTACGTGGTATGACGTGCCACGTGTTGAGAGAAAAGTTGCACTTCCAGGATTGATAAGGACATTGAAGATGATGGGTAACTATGGGCTGACTTTTGCGGCTATAGGTGGTGTTTTCATTGGTGTAGAGCAGTTGGTGCAGCATTATAGAGCAAAGAGAGACTTTGTTAATGGAGCTGTTGGTGGCTTTGTCGCTGGAGCTTCTGTTTTGGGCTTCAAAGGTACTTTTTCTTTTCCATGTCAGTGAAATAATTAATGAATTTTCATAGCGCATTTTCGTTGTTCTTTTGAATTTTCATCATTACACAAGCATTTTTTTGGTTCATTACCAATGGTACCCCTGAAGTTTTTGGCTTGATTGCTACAATGATAATTCCATTACTCCAACATAAATTTTCTTTGTCTTTACTAAGTAAGAAGCTAGAAGACAAATCACTCCTTGTTAGTACCCTTCTTTATTTGTTATTTCACGCTCCAACCAGGTAAAGTAAACTATGATAGAAGTACAGTACAATTAGCTCCAAACCAATAGCTCATTCATCTTTCTATTTGTCCTCATCCCCATCATCAAGACGTGACCCACAATTTCTGACCTTTTCCTTTCCAACAATTCTTCCATTGACAATCCTTGATTATCCAAACATTTCAGTTACTTACCTTTGTAAGTTTGCAATTATATTGGTATCACGTGCGTCACTGTAACACCTTGATAATTCTCTATTTTCAAAAACCAAAACCTTGAGGGAATTAATGATGTGCTACTGCTACGTGTTCAAACGCTAAGACTTAAACATAATTTTGCAGTGGAAAAATATAAGACTTTCAAAATAAAATTAATCACCAAACCAAACTCTTAAAATATTACAAATTGGATCTATTAAGGTCCTTACTGTAAAGTATTAAAATATATCATCAAACTTAAATCCAAATCAACAATTCAAATCCTTCAAAATAAACTAAGCATTCAAGACAGTTAATTTAAATCAACACTACTCTCATTCCACCCATACATGAATGTTCAACCAAATACCTGTTAGATATTTGCTCCCACATGTTACAAGTGTAAGTATGTGATCATTACAGTGTCATTAAAAGACAAATGCCATGACCAAAGATCACACACTAAGCATGTAATCAGTAAGCTGAATACATACGAGATTACAAAATGTAAACAATTGAAACAATTATTTAAACGAAAATAAGTATAGCATGATTAAACATATAACACAACATTTTATTCAATTAACTCACAATTTAATTGATAACTTAGATTAAGCAATAGATAAGGTTGTCTCCCCATGTTCTTGGACATCAAAAATAGATTAATAAACCCATGCAATCTCGTCAAAGGGCATAAAAATATAGAGTAAATCCAGATGGTAAACGGGTGCGACTTCGTCACAAAAGCTAGAATTAACCCCAATTTTAATTCAAAACTTTGCAAAAGAGAGACGCGATAATCACATGACCTCCATGAAAAGCCACTTGAAGCCCCCAACCCTTGATTGCAAATACTCTAGACGTGCACTAACTCATAGTTTTATTGCTTAACTAACTTTCATTTACATGATTACAAAATATTTCATTAACTTCAAATCTTTAAAAACAAGTACATGCAGCGAGTCACAACTAGGCAAACAACCTCATATATAAAAACGATTTAAACCTTTGATTCCATTCTAAAAAATTACACCTGTTGGAAAAAGCCAACTAACCTCATCATTAACACTTGAACAAACTATTTACTCAATCCATACAATAAATTATGAAAGAGTAACGTTAAACAATCTCATAAATTAATTAATAATTAATCCCATTTAAACCATAAACCACATTTCCTCAACCATACATAACCACATCATGATTAGTATTAATGATTACTATTCAAATACTACACAACAATACCAAATCGTGTTCCAAGGATAAATGAATACGAGTTCACTATCCTAAAGCTCCTTAAATATGATACTAAGCTTTTCCTTTTCGATCCTAGATCATGCTCCTAAGTCAACTCTTTTCGTAATCCATACGTACTTTGAGTAAAATAAACGGATGATCACTTTCTCTACTATCTAGCACCTTCTACAAAGTGTTTTTCTACACCAAATAATACAACCTAAATCAATACACTAACAACCAAATTTATAGCAACCATACTCAATTTTCTAAGGCTTTAAAATCATTATAAAACATGTTTTTAAGTCTCCCAAAAATATAAGCTAGTAGTTTAAATATAGTACTATAAGTGTTAATTGAAAATTAATCAAAATACACACCTCATTAATTAATTTCAACATAGTAAAATACAAAATGCTGGAAATTTCATTTTTCACCAGATTTTTCAATTTTTGTAACCCAAACTTGTAGCGTTATACTAATATTCAATTTAAATATGTTAATACACCTAAATCCTTCATATTTGACACTTAAACCCAAGAAATGTCATAAAAACCAGATTTACAAAATTCTGGAAAATACAAAGTATACATAAACTTAGTTTTTGTGTTCTATGCATGTAGTATAATGCTTGTATTAGTATACATACTCTACAATAAGCCTTAAAAAACCTCCAAATACATATAAAAAAAACTCAAATTTCATAGTATCAATTTCATCAAAAATACACCATACTTTAGTCATAGTTTCATGAAATAACTACTAGTATAAGAATTTAAACCTTAAAACATAAAACACTAACACTTTTAAACCAAAATCATATGTATATGTATTCTGAAAAATTCTTTCAAACTATAAAATCATCAAAATTATCGTAGTTGAATCACTAACTATTCATAATTTCATGCAAAAATCAATAGTTTAGTATCATAAACCCTAAATTATGAAAACTAGTGTACTAAGTCCATAATTTATGCGTAAAAAAATTCTGAAAATTGTAGAATACATAATATAATTCATAAAACATAAAATCTTATATATTTCATAACAAAATCAACATCAACACAAAATATAATTTCACAAAGAATGCATACTAGTATATAAAATCAAGGGAAAACAAAGAGAAAAGGAGAAGGGGAAGAGGGAGGCCAGCCATCCGGCGGCGGCAATTTGGGGGGGGGGGGGGGGTATGCAGAACGGCGGCAGCAAGCTGGCAGAGGCAGTGTACGCTGCAGCTTGCACGACTTGCTCTCTCTGTTTTTTTTTTGATCTGTTTTGCTTTAGGTAAATAAGGTTTAGGGTTTAGGAAAAAAAAATAAGGTTTACTTAAAAGGAGTACTAGGTTTAATGGGTCGGATATAATTTTGGGCTTCAAGGGCTTAATGACTTAAAAAAATATATCTTTTTTATAAATATAAGTCTTATGATTAAAATAAATAATTGCACACTTAATTTTAAAAAGAGTAATGTATAATATATATATATATATTGCAAAATTTATATGTATGTATAGAAAGTATTTCCGAGAAAATGTAGTCAAAATTTCGAAAATTTACAGGGATTACAACCAATTACGTTACTCTCTCCTCTCAGGAACTTCACTTTATCTTCTCAATCTTTGAGGTGAACTCCCCCTTGATTTGCAAATCAATTTAACTCTTTCATTCAAATTTACAAGGCGGAGTTTGCTTGGCTACAAGAAAATCACGATTTAAAGGGTTCCTGATGATATCCCTTAGTTTGAATAACCACAAATGTGTTGCATTTTAAAATTGTACAATTTCATTCTGTGTATGTTATGATGAACAGAGACTTGGCCATTTTAGTAAAACGCAAATGCAAAATGTGCAAGGGAGAGATGATAATTGACTTGTGCAAACATCAGAAATTAGGCTGGCTACATGTTTCAGAATATGCTTACATTTGGAAGTATTCTAAAAATCATTTGGGTGACACAAGATTGTTCCAAACCTTTCTTTTTGCTCATTTGCTGCTATAAACATGTTTCAATAAGCAATGCTTTGATTACCCCTTTATTTCTAAATTTCTTTCTGAGCATATTTGTGGCATGCAAAAAAAGTTTGCCTAAATCAATGGTCAAATATGGAAGTTAAAGTCCTATATTCTGTCTGCTAATTTTAAATGGATGATGCTTACTATTCCTTGTCCCTAAAATTCCCTAGAAACCTTTTGTTTGTTTGATGGGTGAGTGTTCTACCATCCTACCATAAAATTTATGACAACTTTTCTAATCCTTACTGATTTGAAAGGCTTTATTAGTAATCTTCAGGAAATATTATCTTTCCACTCAAGTTTATCTTTTAAGCATTATTTTTAAAAGCTACTTCAGTTGATATTTACCCTCCTTAATTTCTTTGTTCTTCGTCAAAACCATGCTATTTTACGGATGAAGTCAGCTTTTATCCATTTTGTATGTAAGAAAATCATCTTGAAATACTTCTTCCCTTTCTATTTACATCCTACAAATCTACAAAGAGAATGGGACATTCATTAAGGAAGTTTTAGAGAGAAAGCAATTGACCACCTGGGCATACTAATTGCATTAACTATCCCCATAATATATTTGGTCCCCACCTTTTATTATGAGGTTTTTTTTTTTTTTTTTTTTTTTTGTTGTTGGTATTTTACGTGTTAAAACTTTTCAGAAGTTGTATGTAGAAAGTATTGTGACTTTTCCATGTATGCAGTGGATCGCAAGTAAAAGGAAATGAAGTAAGTATAAAGCTATGAAAATACTCTATATGTGAGTAATTTAAGTTTTATGGATGACGATTCTCAAAATACTCTGCCAGTTTAGATTCACGGATCTCTTCACTACCTTATTGAGGTTTCATTTGTCAACTTTGAGCCTTATCAATGATGGTGTTAACTATGCAACATAGAGGCTAAAATTAGATTTGTTCCTGTGTTTTTTGTTCTGTAGTTTTCAAAAATGTTATCATATATACCGAAATATGAAATGATTGATCTTTTATTTCTCTTTATGTTATAAATACAAAGCGATGATTTTTGAGGACCTTACCACATTTGGAATAATATCCCTGAATACTGAAAATGACAAACTAGGAATCACAGTAATATGTCAAGTAAATACATCAAAAGCTGTTTAATATATTTGGGTTGTCCTTCTCACCCTTAATGTTGTCTCCTGAAGTTATCTCTTATTTCCACTTCAAGGCTTGCATTTTATGGTTCGAGTTGGTGCATTTTAATAAATTATTAATAGGTTTTGGTTGGAAGTCTCTTGTATATTTTCACCTCTGCATTTTGCCTTTAACACCTTAGAAAGATTGTTGTCACTAATGGATTATAAACTCTATTTCCATGCAAAGACCTATTCTATATTAAATCAAAGGGTTTCTATGCTGGTAATATTTGCATGTGTGATAAATGCTATGCTACCAGCCACTAGGATATCAAAGGCTTATGAATGGGATATCTTTGTATCGCCAGAGTTGCATTGAAGTTCTTTGCCCTTATTTAACTTGGAGACATT
The DNA here is from genome assembly GCA_026401315.1 of Dysphania ambrosioides. Lineage (NCBI taxonomy): Eukaryota > Viridiplantae > Streptophyta > Magnoliopsida > Caryophyllales > Amaranthaceae > Dysphania > Dysphania ambrosioides. The sequence continues at coordinate 11,187,754 of CM048661.1, forward strand.
TTGCTTGCTATACACAGAAATTGCCCATTTCTCCTCTTTGTTGTTTTCTGAATTGTTTCCACCAGTATGCTTTTGGAGATCAGAGCTATGCAGGAACACGTTCACAGTTATTATTATTAGCTTTAAGTTACCACTTGTGTGATGTTACTACTTCTGACTACACTCCTAAATAATTTGAAAACTACTTGAATCAGATAGGTTTATAAGTTATAGATTGTTGTATATTATGTTTAGGACTAGGTTCCAAATAAAATATTGGAAAAATACTACAGATTGTTGATTTAACATCTCATTCGTCTGCATATGGGACTTTCATCAATCAGAACAGTGGAAAATTTCCTTTATTATAGGAGAACTCTAATAATCAACTTCATTGTTTAGTTGGCTATAAACCTTCTTTCTTCGTCCTTTTCCTTCGTTTCATTCCTACACCACTCTGTTCCCAAGGCCTCGGCGTCTTGCTTTGGCTGTTGAAGATGACGTAATTAACTTAGGGAAAAAAAATTTCCTTATGATTCTAAGATTTTACTTCTGTCCTAAATCAATACTTAGGTTTCATTTGACTTTGGAGGTCAAAGCTCACAATTCTTAATCATATACAAGAACATGTCACAAATTGTATTCTCTTTTTTGTTTGCAAGTTTTCTTATTTGTCACTCATAAATCGCTATACGTTGTATTATGATCTAAAAATGATATTTTTATATTTTTCGTGGGAAAAATTTGACAATCATTTACTTGCACTGAGATGAGGTTTCATTACGAATAATAGTGGTCTAATTGACAGTATTTGACAATACAAGTTATATATATATATATATATATATATATATATAAGAAATATATTAATGGTTTGCTTGAAAACAATGCAAACCTCGATAATCTTGAAAGTTTATTATGGAATGGGCATTGTGGTTCACTCGAGAAATGTTTTACTGCGCAGTTGGGCCTGCTCTTGCAACTGAAAGTTGGCAATATCCTGATACTGCTCTTTGGTGTATATGCTGTTTTCAGGTAGGAGCATTTCGACAGCAATCTCTGCTGGAGCTGCATTGGCTGTCACTTCTGCTATCATTGATGCTGGAGAACAGAAAACAAGAATCGACAATGGTAAGGAGTACTATCCTTACACTGTCAAGAAAAGGCCTGCACCGACAGAATGATCTCGCTTAACGCTAATGTGTTTAAGAGGGGAATGCTTTGGCTTATTCTTCTTTTGTAATTCTTTCCTTAGCCTTAACTTTAATAACTCATTAGTCAAAGTTCAATGAGTGAATTGTTGAATAAATTTGTAGTCATTTTGTAAGTTCATTTTCTTGACCTATTTTGCTCTACTAAAATCAAATTATGAGGGAATTTTTTGGCCGCTTCTTGATTTCCTTCGAGAATAAGAATTGTGTAAAGATCGCTAAACCCTGGTATACCTATTGTAATGATCGAATTCTATGAATATTTTGTTTGATCATCGTTGATTTTGCGTTGTTTAGGAGTCTAGGATCAGGTAAAAAAAACTGAAACTCTGATAGGACTCTCGTTTCTATAAATTGTGCCTGTATAATACAAGCTCATTAGATGGCATTGCAGCAACAAATAAGGTCGATTTTTTTGTAGAAACCTAACCAATCTATGTAAAATTGTTCACCCCCTTTTAACAGCAAAAAAGTTTGCTCTTGCTTATTTCCTTCATCTTCTTCCATTTTCTGAACGGATATCTTTTTCATTTAGTTCGTTCTTTTCTTTCCATAAACCTAGAGGGACTACTGGATCTCCTTAACTGTAATCGCCCACCTCGCAGCATGGCCAGCCTTCTTGTGCGCTTCTTGGACAATTTCTCTATCAACCTTCACCACCATATACAGGTCCATTGTTCTTCCTCTTTCTTTGATTTTCTAAAAGTCCACATATGGAAGACGGTCTTTGTGTGTGTTAACCTGCAAGAAACTAATCATTATTCGAGAATGTCCCATTGTAATCGCCAACTCCAAGCCATAGAGATAAGCCAAGGCCATTGAGTGAATTGCTGAGAAAGCGATACCAAAGTCACAACTACCTTTTGCATTCTTCACTGGCTCAGGGGGTCTAAACTGTTTGGTACAAAGTAACTAAAATGTCAATGATAATTGGATTGGATATTCTTGTATGATGTGCCTCTTCATTCCTACTATGATAGGTGTGAATAAAGCACACTTCAACTAGTTCACAAATTCAGCCTTGTTGTTTTTCGGTCCATTAGTTAGATGATGAACGAATTGAGTCAAGAGCTTCTCGGTCCTCCCAGAGGATATACTTTAGCAATCGGCTCTAGCTAGAGGGCTGATGATCCTGCAGGGTCGGGAATCTAGCTTTACGTAGGTTTTAGGGTAGTTTGAATTTGATAACTTTGTGTTTGACGCATTTCGGGATTTGTGTTCGTGTTTGGATTTATTTGTTTTGTACTTGAATTTAGACTTTAATGTTTGAATTTGGGACTTTGGGTGTAATACTATAGTTTTGGATTGATGAATCAAATGCATGACTTTCTACTCTCTTTGCAAGAATGTCCACCGGAGTAAAAAATTCCAAAGTCGAGTGTTGCCTAGCCACTCACTCTCCTAAGTACCACATAGGTTTCCACAGACCACCATATGCCAGTCCTTAGCGTCGTGAGGAAAGAGGCTCACTCCACACTCTCTGGAGCCTCGATATCGGCCCAAGGCCGGAAGTTGACTTGTTTTCAAACACACAATACAAAGGGTCAAAAACAACAAGCATAAGAAAACACAAAGCAAAACATACCGTCTTAGGAGTGGAGCGGAGGAGCGTCTTCTAAACTTGACCAAGGGTAACGCCCTCCTTCTCACGCCCGACCCAGGAAGCACCCACCGGGAAGACTCGATCCTTGGGACGAGTAGGGCCACAGCCGAAAAGTACTCATAAGCCAACAACTTCAAACATATGCAAACAGGAACAAGCACGTCAAAACGAGCTTACAAAACTGAAAATAAGCAAAAAGGGGGAGAATAAAAAATAAATACCTCAATGGCTCTCCACATCTCGCCAACCAAGACTAGGCTTTCGCTCACTCTTCATCTCATTGCCTCTTTCATCTCGTAAAGGAGATGAGCGTAAAACCTCGGCATGATTCCTCACAGAAGGTAGGAATCTCAAAGAGGCTCAGTTGCTCTTGTCGGGGCAAATCAGCCAACTGGGCATTGACCATAGTAAGGAGCAAAATCCTAACCATTTCCTCGTTAATAGTACCCCACATCTTCAGGACCTCAACATTCTTCCTAAACCCGACACTCATAGCCTTGCCTGGTATGGTGGCCACAACGGGGCCTAGCAACTCAGTGACCTCCTCATGTTTGAACCGAAGGTCGAAGTTTAGTTCCATAGGCCTCGTAGTAAACCGAAGGCCCGTAACCATGGAAAAATCAGTGGGAGTGATGGTCAGCTCACCCCAAGGGAAGTGGAACTTATTCGTGGTATCCCATCACCACTCTAGAAGTCCGTGAGTCAAAATGCATGACCCACTCTACTCTGACGGATGAAAGACTAGGCGACCGACCAAAGGTCACCTAACTGGGTGTTGGCCCACATTGGCAGAATTGAACGCCCGCACATACAAGTCGTCAGGCTAAGAAAAAGCAAGAAATTAGTTAGAGTTTCTAAGTATTGAGATTCTAAAGAAAACCTAAGAAAAAGGCAAGCTTGCTTACCATGCCCATCATAGGGTGATGCTAAAGATGTTCCCCTGGTAGAAACATGTAATCTCCGTAAAATTACAACATTTTAATTCCACTTTAATTCAAAAATATTTCCTATACATAATTCTAGTATAAACCAAACAAGATTTATTTTTATAAAATATGTGTTTAATTGTTTACTTAAGATAATTATGAGATCTATTTTTTATAAAAGATATTTTTTAGCCATCACAAACCCATAAGCCCAACAAATTATCTAGCCCACTAATCTTATTTATATGTTAATCAATTTTTTTCCCTAAACCCTAATCATTAATTCACAAAGCAACACAAAAAGAAAGAGAGAAGAAGAGCAGACGACACAGCCAACCCTCCCTGCCTAACGCCGCCTCCAAGCCTAAGCCATCCCCACAGGTTTAGAAGAAATGGAGCAGTAAAACAACAACGACAAAGTACCAAAACAGAGGATAAAACACAAGGGGAAAAGCACGACAAGGATAAGCCATGGGATGACCTGAGTATCGACCATTGGAAGGTTAAAAAAAATCGACCCTTCTTGGAATGCAAGTGGCATGCTTGATGTGAGCTCTTTCTCAATGATCTTCCCCAATATCGAGAAACATACTTGCAAGAAGTTTGACCCATTCGTTAAGGTTGCATGGCATGAACATGGTATTTCATGTAAGCTTAGATTGATAAGATTTTACTTTTTGACCTTCATAATTAGACGAGTTAACTATATTATCTATTACCCTATCATGTGATATAAGCCTCTTTCATCATTATTTATTTATATGGATTTGTTCTTACTCATTCCATTTAAATTCCCCTAACCCCTCCTCGCACTCTAAAGTAAAAAAAGAAACAACACTACACAACCATGATATTCAAATGTCATGCTTATGGTAGTGGGATAACGAAATCAGCAATTTTATCAGCAACAGAGCATATTTGATCCAGACGAGAAGGCCTACTTTGTGGGAGAGTTAAAGTAGGCTTAAAGTTCATTTTTGGAATAAATAATAGGCGTATATATAATTTGGCAGTCACCTAGGAGGATTATATAAGCCATTATGTGGCTTAGAGGAGACATTGGACCTTGGGTCATTAACAATACTACATTAAGAAACCGGATTAACTAAAGTAAGGATGTGACAATGTTACCATATGAATTATGATGAATCAATTTATCAATTAATTGCTTGGATTACCTAAGATGGCTTTTGATTTGCGCCAACCATTTTGATGAGCTCGTTGATAAGTTTGAGGGATGCTACATGTTATAGATTTTCATAGTGGTTCTGAATTATAAGGGTTTGGATTTCTTTATTACTGAAATTTGGATAGATATATTTCAAGAGGTATCTTTCTCGGTAGTAAACATAGCATCATCATTGGCCCTAGAGACAAAAAAAAAAATTGGTAGGAATTTTGAATAGGGATTATACCTATGCTGTTTTACCTAGTTTTAATTCTCTTGCTTGTGTTTTTGGGAGAAAAAAAATGTATTTTGGGATGATTTTAAAGTCTTAGAAAATTTAGTATGGTTGCTGTAAATTTGATTTTTGGTGTATTGATTTAGGTTGTATTATTTGATATAGGAGAACACTTTGTAGAAGATACTTAGTAGTAAAGAAAGTGGTCACCTATTTATTTTACTCAAGGTACATATAAATTACAAAAAACGTTACCTTTAGGAGCATGATCTAGGGTGAAATGCAAATTTAGTATCATGTTTAGAAAACCTTTTGGGTGAAATTATTTGGTTATTCATTTGAAAGAATTCATATTCTTTATATTAGGGGCATGATTTGGTATTGTTGGTAAGTTATAATTATGATTTGTCAATACTAATCGAGACAGAGTTATATGTGGTGAAAAATCTTGATTTAGTAAATTGGAATTAATTTGTTAATTAATCCTTGAGTTTGTTTATTATTACTCTTTCATTACTGATAGTTTGAGTTGAGTAAAGGTGAATTTCAAGTCTTAATCACGAGGGTAGTTTCTGTTCAACGAGTTTAAAAGTTAAGATGAAAATAAAAGACTAAAAATTGTAGTATAACAGAGATTGATTATGTAACTGTAATGTTTGCATGTGTGTGCTGTGGTGATTTTGTATACTGAGTTTAAACAATAAATTACGTAAAGAGAAAGAAGATAAGTAATTAAACTATAGGGTAGTGCACGTCTAGAGTATTGACAATCGGGGGTTGGAACTTCATGGAATATTATCCATGGCTTTTATTGGAGGCCGTGTGATCTACGAGTCTCTCTTTTATAAAGTTTAAACTTAAAATTGGGGCTAGTTGAGATCTCATCTAGCTATGGTGACGAAGTTGTGCCCGTTTACCATATGGATTTATATGGTATTTTGCTGCTCTCCAACGTGAGTGCATGAGTTATTTACCTATTTGATGTCTTAATCAGGACATGGGGGAGACAATCTTGTTTATTGCTTAATCAAAATAATTAATTAATTTATCATGTCAATTGAGTAAACTGTTGCGTAATACGTTCTTGCATTATATGTTTATTCTTTATTTAATTACAATTTCAATTGTTATATTTTGTAATCTGTATGTACTCAGCTTGCTGATTACGCACTTTATCTGTTTTTGGTCATGAATTTTTGCCTATAAAGGACACTGTGATGTTTCAATATTTACATTTTTATTATTGGGGTGCATATTATTGACAGGTATCTAGTCGAGCATCCGACATTGTACAGGGGTTCCATTGTGGCCTTGGAACCGAGAGTGAAAAATCTCCAAAGCCACAAACAATGGTGTCAATGGACACACTTAATTAACCACCAAAAACTGGCAACAAATGCACCTTTTGGCCCTCCATTGGTGGTTACACGCAACCAAATGCAACATCAATTAACTCACCAGCATTGGCCACACTTAGTTCGAGTAGTAAAAGACAACAAGGGGTATATTCCTTAAAACAATGTTCAGCATAATTAGCATTACGAGGGGTCTTCTAATTTAACTATGTTACTTATTAAATATATTCAAATTATTTACCTATAAAACAAGCATTGATGGATCTATAGGGCTAGGTCTCGATCGGTCCTCAAATATCTGGATTGGAGTCTCTAGATCTTGTTGGCTTAATTTGTCCCCATGAGTAACTTGCTCTTTTATCTTAGAAGTGATGATCTCTATATCTTGTGTCATTATGCTTGTACTTGATTGTGCAGCTACACTCTCTTTTCCAAAGGATTTTTTCATCCCTAAACGCACGGCTTCTTTACCTTTCACATGTCCTTTGTGGTCTTTTCCTAGCACCATGTATAAGACATCAGCATTGTCTCCTTGGTCTTCTACCCCATCTATTCAAAGAAAATATGAAATTTCTTAGTTCACATTCTAATAAAGTGTCTTTAATATATTAGAAATGTGTTTGATAATGATTAGCTCTATAGATCACAATGTTAAAAACTCACCACTACATCAGCTATCTTCTTTACTCCTGGATCAGAGATGGTTTTTCTACCGCTTGAATCTCGAACATGAAGTGAACAATACCAATCTAGAACCCGATCTCCCTTGTTCGTAACTACATAATTAGTTGCCGCCGATGAGGATTAGATGGAAATAGGGCAAAAACCAGTATTAACCCACTCCTTTTGGACCTCATCATAAGTTTTATGACTCATGTGATGGTAAAACATCCTTTGGATCGAAGATTGTGAAGCTATACTACGCTTTTCCTAATTAATCAATAGAAATCAAAAGTAAATTAAACGCTAATGTAATAAATTTTTTAGTTAGTAAATACCATTTTAGATGCTATTGCTTATACTTACTTTTTTCGGAGTTGTTTTTTTGGCAACAAATGCTTTCCATTCGTCCTTAATGATATGATCCCATATTTCAGGCATTGATTGAGGTGCTTCCTTACTAATTTGGTCTCCCTCTTTGTTTTCTCTTCCTGTCTTCATCGATCTATCTCTTTTCTTAGAAATTCATCCACTCACCAACTTTTACTTAAAATTTCTAAATCTCTCTGCAACAGCTGAAAGAAAAATATTCTTCTTGCTCTCATCGGGTTGGATATGAAATAAATTCTACAAAAAGGAAAATTCGGATAGTTAGTCATATGTGAAGTAAGTGAATTCTACAAAAAGTTGAATTAACATAATCTAGCTTACCATTGTATCTTCCCATATTAATTTATTTAAACCCTCCGACCCCTCAATTTTCGCATACAAATGTCAAGTTGTGTTCCATACAATCTACGCCACTTTCCACATGATTGACCCAAGCTACTATACTCAAGGTGTATTGGTTCTACCACTTTAAGATTCTTTGTCAAACCTCTTTCTATTCTCTTCTTAGAAGCCTCTTTACTAGTGGTGGCAACATGGTTGGAAACTTGAGTTTGTTGAGGTATCACATTCAACTCAAGTTTCTTTGTGGTTGTATTAAGCATACCCTCAACTGGTGGGGCTTGATATGCCATTAACTCATGCTAATTCCACCGAGAAGAAACTTCATCATATGCCCTATCTTTGAAGTCACCTTTTATCCTCTTCCATCACTACATCGTAGTCCTTATCATCATCATTATGCCCATATTCAACATCTTCCTTCTCAAGAAGTATGTCATCTCTAAAGAGATTCATTGTATAAGAGATCTGTTTATATTCCTATATATCAAATCAAAGAGATCCAGTGTGAGTAATAGCAAAAAAAACGGCATCAAGTATTTATTTACTATGGAAATCTCTGACGATACTTGGTTTTATAACAATGAGTTCACTATTTCACTTAATTATGGTGCATTTTCAATTGACATTACTATGGTGGACACTAATCTTGGTCTAGTAATCATAATTTTGTTTGTTTAAAGATTTTGAATTGAAGAGAGTCTGCCATTAACTTCATTTTACTCAATTCTTGCTAGCAATATTGTATATTCCATTTTATAGATAAGGCATCTTTTCTTTTCTTAAAGGAAATTTTATAGACAAGGCTAAATTGTATATTCCATTCGCTCTTTATATTAAGGCAATTAAATTATTATGCTATTACCAAAGCCATTAACCTCATTTAGGGTGTCTAAGCCTAATGTCCCATGTTTTCTTTCCTACTCTAAGCCTACTGTCCCATGTTGCTGTTGTGTTTGAGCAATTGTGCATTGCATAACTAGTGTTTTGCATGACCAGCTGTTTGCGTTCCTTTTTGTAGTACTTAGTGCCCTTTACACTAGAGAGGGTATGGCTGCATAAATAGCCAAATCCCCATGGGGCTGTGTTTTGGCAATAAATCATTATAAAAGGTAGTTTGGTGCCACCATTTTTTAAGGTAGTTTATTAGGTAGCTATTAGTTTACTAGCATTAAATTCGTCCTACTAATCAAATTGACCTACTGATCTTCTGAAAGATCCTAATCTAAGAAAGTACCAAGGAAATTAGGAAAGTAAGGAATACACCAACTTCATCTACTCATAGTGCCTATCAGATTGCATAATGCATCAATTATTCCTCTCAATTGTTGTAAAAATAACCATGTCTAGTACAAGAGTTTGAACAAGGATTTGTTGAAAAAACTTCGGATTTGGATAACAATAAACCCTGATATGTATCGAAACAACCAAGTTGCCAACACTAGGAAACATACTGAAGTCAAAAGATTGCAGCAAAGTCCTGTAAGATGGCAAAAAATAGTAACGACTCTCACACTCAGTTGTATATCCATCAAAAATTTTCTTAGCTAAACACCACATTTAGTAACTACCCCTTGAAATTTAGAACACGCAACAGTTTCCATTCAATTCCATACCATGGCCAAATAAAAATCAGAGCTTGTAGTCCTCGCATACATGTTGTGAAGTTGATTCCCTTGAGAGTTAAATCTAACCTTTCTGAATCAGACACATATCATCAATACTGCTACATTATACTCTATGCACTTTATCACACAAAGCTTGACTTAATTAATCAACAAAAACATTAAGTCCAATTCTAATTGAAACTCTTAAATGCTTTTAAGCTTCAAACCTTTCACTTAACGGACTTTTATTACGTTCTCCATATGCACATCGATATGTATATGTACAATACAGAACATTACCTAAACAAATGGTCAAGACTCAGGAGAGGTGAAGGGATTTGCTAATGGTTAGGTGTGAGCCTCATCGAGAGGTCAGATTTTCAGCCACTAATCTGAGTTAACCAATGCCATACCATGTAAAGTCCCAATTGCTCACTGATGATTAAGGCGATAGCTCGAAAACTAGCAATAGCAAAGCCTAAATTTTGTTTTTCTCCTTCATCTTCCAAAACTTTGTATTTTGAAGCTCAAAATCCAAGAACAGTAGATCAGAATCTAAAATGTAACAAGTTAATGAGAAAGCAATTATGTAAAAAAAACTTATCAACTACTTCTAATTATAAGTTGTCTTGCTTCGCAAAAAAGATCCTGCACCCAGGTGCACGATGCGCATCGTGCACCCTGTGTAAGACGTAGCCCAATATAACACAAAACGCAAAATGTAGCGTGCAGTGGGAGACACGTCAGCATGGGAATTGAGTATTGAGTGAAAATATTATTTGGTAATTGGGAAATGCAAAGTACTTGGTAATTGGGAAAAAAAAGTTTTTTTTTTTGCAGAAGTCACTGTAGCGCATGATGTTTAATGGGACAGTCTTAAAAGAACATTAGATACGTAGCTACTGAACTTAAAAGAAAATGAGTACATTCATAGACATAACAAACCATAATGTTTACTATGCAACAAAATACATCTAGAAAATAAAACAATGTACTTTTACAATAAAGTATCATCCAAATGTCCTTTTCAATGCCAAGTAACGAACATCGCCCCATTTCTTGTTCAAATCATCCCCAAGGATCTCATATGTGTAGCGTAAACATAAACCTTTCAGTACTTGGAACTGCAAGTTAATAATTGATATGTAAGAATTTGGAAAATGATAAATTGGAAAATATCAAATTCATAACAAATACTCACGTCATTAGGACTTAGTCTACATTCCCACTTGGACTTTCCTTCATAGGTTTCCATGTGTCGCATAACATATATTCCACAGTCAACCTCGTTTTCATTTGATCTCCATGGCATCTCGAGGTTCCTAACCTTGAAAGCATTGTAATTCTTCTCACTCCTATTTTCTTTCATGTAGGTTGCAACACCATTCAACTTTTGGTGAACAAATAGGATAAGCATGATATTAGTGTACGAAATATCATGCCCATTTGAACAAATAGTGAAAATAAGATGAATATTTAGTTAAAATAGACTGAACATAACATTGAAGTGTACTGAACATTACCCTCGTTGCAATGAACATTACGCTCAGAACTAGTGAACATTTAGTTCACATGGATTGAACATTTATGCTAAGAGCACTGAACATTACGTTCAACCCCTTAATAGATATCTACTCTTAGATATTATGGTATTTGTGTCGTGGGAGATAACTAACCAAATAGGATCCCGCACCCAGGTGCACGATGCGCGTTGTGCACCCTATGCAAAACACAGGGGGAAATAACATAAAATACAGAGTGACTGGACGTGCTTGTACAGTGGAAGACATGTCAGCAAAGATTTTTCTGGAGGTCACTGTGATTTCTTGCAAAAGTTGGTAAACGTGAAAAAGTTGTACTTGGTAAACATGAAAAGAAAATATTTTTTGCAGGAGTCATTGTAAAAGTCAATATAGCGCATGGACAATCTGTTTTTTATGCATCGGGAATCATGAAAAGAGGCCAGAATTAATGACACAATATACGAATGAATATTATGTAGTTATCCACTGAACATTTAGTTGTATATTACTGAACATGTGAGGAGAATCCAATGAACATTTCTATATTTGGGTGAATTAGTTCAAAATAATCCATTGAAAGTTTTTACAATGAACATTTTATAACGAGTCACTGAACATTTAGTTGAAAAAAAATGAACATTTATTATTATGCAGTGAACATTTGTTTTACTTGACAGAAAGAGTTCAAAAAGAAAACATTGGGATGGAGGATTAATTTGTAATGATTATGTAATGGGATTCCTTTAATTTAATATTTAATGATTATTACGTATCAGTGCCTATTATAATATATTTAATGATTATAAAAGTATTTAACTATTGTGATATATTTTAATATTGTACACGCTAGGCCAATGAATGTACTAGTGTAAATGAATGAACATTTACGGTTTTGTTTGAATGAACATTTCATACCAGTCCAAAAATCTAAGAGATTGCACGTACTAGTATAAACGAATGAACATACTCCTGTAAACCGATGAACATACTAGTGTAAACGAATGAATATTTACGATTTTGTTTGAATGAACATTACATATCAGCACAAAAATCTAAAAGATTGCATTGGGAAGGAGCATTTTTTTGTAATGATGATGCGTAGGTTTTTTTTGCAGAGATCTTTTCAAGATTTACTTCAATATTTGAGATTTTGCAATGTTACTTTTGGCATTGTTAATTTTGTATTTTATTTCTGATTTTCAAAAGTAAAAGCCTATCCAACTCATTCCCTTTTTGCGTTCATTTTGTGAATGAACTACAATGGCTTCGATTCCCTTGGGTGAAGACATTGATGATATAAGTGTTGGTTCTATTGAGGAATGTCGAAGTGCTAATATTAAATTAAGTGGAGGTATATTTTAGCATATTTAAGCATAATGTTCATTTATAATACAAATTAGCATATTTTTATCGATGTTTTGAATTCTGTTTTGAAATTTTAGAAATGATTTGTATTCTTTTGAGTTTTTTGTTGATTTAATTACAATAGAATGTACATTGAGTTTTTTTTGTTCATTTTGAGTTTATTTGAATTTTGTATTAAATTAGCTTAGTTAATGTTGATTTAATTAGAAATATTAAGTTTATTGATTTTTCTAATTAATTTTTGTACGAGTCAGAGGCACTGAACATTAGGTTGGTAGGCACTGACCATCAAAGTCAAACGCAATGAACAATACACTTGGAGGAAGGGAACTTTATATTAATAAGCACTGAACATTATGCAAGTTTTGACTTAACATCAAATTTAATGCACTGAACAATTGTACACGTTAGGCTGAACATGAACACAATTGTACACCCTGATCATAAGTACTGAACATTTAGTTTAAAAAAGCACTGAACATTAGATTCAGATGCACTGAACATTTAAGACGCTGGAGGGCACTGAACACTAGGTTCAGATACACTAACCATTAAGCTAGAGGGCACTGAACATTTAGGTTAAATCAATAAACATTAGGTTCAATGTTTGTTGTTTGTAGTTAACATTAGGTTCAATGTTTGTTTTTTGTAGAGGGTTTTGTAGAGTCCATAGAGTCTGAGCTTATGTACAAAGAAGTAAAGTCTGATGAAGAAACTTATGAATTATATAACAATTATTCCTTCAAGCATTGGTTTGGCATGCGTGAAGGAAAGATGGAGACGAGGGCCAATAAAAAAAACTACACGACTGCGGATATTTGTATGCTCGCAAGCTAGGTTTAAGAAAAGTAGGGACTTATCGATTTACCAGAAAAGGGACGTTAAAATTGGGTGCAAAGCATTTATTCAGTTTGATGTTGATAAGGATTCATGTTTATTTATAGTAACAAAGCATTACATGGTTCATAATCACAGTAGGGTTCCCGTGTCACAACGACATGGTTCATACTCTTGCTTATCCAGTGTCTGCAGTCCAAGAACTTTAATGTTTTCAACACGATGAATATTTTGATGTCAATATCACTCCATTTTAGTGCAATGTACTTTTACAATAAAGAATCATCAAAATGCCCTTTTCAATGTCAAGTAACGAACATCGCCCCTTTTCTTGTTCAAATCATCCCGATCTCATGTGTAGTACAAATGTAAACCTTTTACTACTTGGAGCTGCAGGTTAATAATTGATAAGTAAGGATTTGGACAAATGAAAAATTGGAAAGTATCAAATTTATAACAAATACTCACGTCATTAGGACTTAGTCCACATTCTCACTTGGACTTATCTTCATAGGTTTCCATGTGTTGCATAACATATATTCCACAGTTAACCTCGTTTTCATTCGATCTCCATGGCATCTCGAGGTTCCTTACCTTGAAAGCGTTGTAATTCTTCTTACTCCCATTTTCTTTCATGTAGGTTGCAACACCATTCAACTGTTGGTAAACAAATAGGATAAGCATATTTAGTGAGAATAAGTAAATGTTCTGTGAAGATAAGTAAATGTTCAATAAAGTTAAGGATATGTTCAGTCGAAATAAGTATATGTTCAGTAAAATATAGTAAATGGTCAATGAAGATAAGTAAATGTTCAGTAAAAGTTAATAAATATTCAGTGGTAATATGTAAATGTCCAGTAAAAATATAGTAAATGTTTAGTGAAGTCAAGGTGAAGTTAAGATATGTTCAATGAAGTTAAGATATGTTCAGTGGAAATAAAAAAGTGAACATTTAGTTCACATGGACTGAACATTTATGATACGAGCACTTAACATTACGTTCAACCCCTTAATAGATATATACTCTTATATATTATGGTATTTGTGTAGTGGGAGATAACTAATCAGTTTTTGGGGATGATCATGGTATTTGTTTTCGAAAGACATCCCTTCTGGAAGAATCCTATTGTAAAGAAGGTCTAGGAACTAGTTCTTGACGTTGACGCAGTACAAGTAAAAGTGACCGAACGCATACGCTTGGAAGAAGATCTAAAACATTTGTTAAATTATATTAATGGTTATATACAGTTTCTAATGTAAATTATCCATATTTAATTTGCACATTTTTAATAATAGTAATGCACATTATACACATAAGGAATAAATATACCTGATGGAAGGTCCTGAGCGGGGGTAACTTGTTATCAGCCAAATAATACTCAATACTCTCTATGAATTGTGCAATTCTGAATTCCTCAGTCATGATTTGACTCGTTTCATCATAGGTATCGCTCATACACAGGACATTCTGTTCAAAAAATGAGGATATGTTAGGGTCAATTTTATATTATGGGAAATATAGGTAAATGCGGAAGCTTACAAATGAATTGTTTGGGAAGAAAATCCTCTTCTCCTTTCTCTCCGTATTGCGACTGTTGAGTATTGCAGCCCATGCGTCTATAATCTCCGTGTAGATGTTCGCATCATTGGACATTGACTTGAATTGCTCTCGGGAGATAAATATTTGTCCATCATCAAATAGTATCTCCCTAGGGTAGATGTAACGAATTGGCTAATGAGTACTGTATAACATGTTAGACAGTTATGCAATGAGTTGTTTAAGATTCTTACTTGTGATCGAGATCTTCTGCGAATGCGTAGTCGCAAAGTACTTGTACTTCATCATCGTCATTATTAATCAAATTTGAATACTGCAGGAAGAATGAGGATGAAAACGCTCCAAGCATTCTCCTTTGTCTTTTCCTACCAAATGCAATAAACATCAATTGGAGATAGACTGAACTTAATGCAAAAGCGCACTGAAAACATTACGCAGTATGAACAAGAGCACTGAACATTTTACGCATAGTCACTGAAAAAATAGTACATTTCACTAAACATTTACGCATTTTTACTGAACATTTACTACATTTTCACTGAATAATTACTACATTTTCACTAAACATTTACATATCTTCACTGAACATTTACTTTTTCTCACTGAACATTTAGATAATTTCACTGAACATTTACTATATTTTACTGAACATATACTTATTTCCACTGAACATATCCTTAACTTCACTGAACCTTTATTACATTTTCACTGAACATTTACATATATACACTGAACATTTACTTCTCTGATCATTTACTACATTTCACTGAACATTTACTATATTTTACTGAACATATACTTATTTCCACTAAACATATCCTTAACTTCACTGAACATTTACATTCACACTGAACAAGTAAAAGTGACCGGACGCGTACGCTGGGAAGAAGATCTAAAACATTCGTTGAATTATATTAATGGTTATATACAGTTTCTAATGGGAATTATCCACATTTAATTTGAGCATTTTTTATAACAGTAATAAACTTTATACACATAAGGAATGAATATACATGGTGGAAGATCCTTAGCGGAGATAACTTGTTATCAAATAAATAATATTCAATGCTCTCTATGAATTGTGCAATTCTGAATTCACCTGTCACGGTTTGACTTGTTTCATCATAGGCATCGCTCGTACACAACACGTTCTATTCATAAAATAAGGATATGTTAGGGGTCACATTTATATTATGTGAAAAATTGTTAAATGTGGAAGCTTACAAATGGATTGTTTGGGAAGAAAATCATCTTCTTCTTTCTCTCTGTGTTGTGACTGTTGAGTATTGCAGCCCAGGCGTCTATAATCTCCGTGAAGATGTTTGCATCATTGGACATTGATTTGATTTGCTCTCGAGAGATGAATGTTTATCCATTGTCATATAGTAACTCTCTAGGGTAGATGTAACGAATTGGCTAATGAGTACCGTATAACATGTTAGACAGTTATGCAATGAGTTGTTTAGGACTCTTACTCGGCATCGAGATCTTCCACGAATGCATAGTCGCAAATTCCATCCTTAGCCCTAACCCTGATCCACCCAAAGTTATGGGAAATAGCCTATTCGACTTTCATAATGTCCAAGACCGTGATTTTTCTTTGATCCATATTCCATCCTTGGCCCCTGGTCCACCCAAAGTTGTCCTGGAGAGCAACTTTCACCCAAACACCTAGTCCTAGGGTTATATTTCAAATTAGTTTCACCAAAGGTTATTTCTCAAATTATTTAAAAAAAAAAGATTAAAAAAATTCATTATATTACATCTTATTCCCTTCGTTCCCTAAAGAAAGTCACAATTCACTATATGGAGTCAAAGTTTAAAAAGTTTGACTATAAATTCTCTTCATATTATATAAAATAATATATTTAAGTAAGATCTTGTTTGATACATCTCAATATAAATTTTTAGAATATCATATTAAATTTTCATAATTTTTTGTCTTACAATTTAGAGAAACAAACATTTAAATTTAAAATCGTGTATTAGAGATTGTAAAAGTCTAATAGGGTTTTCTTCTAGGGACGTATCAGGAAAATATTGAATTTTTGTAAAAGCAATGAGGTAGTAATGGGGTATGAGTCCTGTGATGCGTCTCGGTTTGATTTAAGTATTTTAATACGCAAATATTCCCATAGCAGATCAAAGCCAGTAACAAAGTAGAAGAATTTGTTTGTTGACCAGTCTGCGCTTAGTATCATGTTTTTAAAACATCATACTATCTATATAGCTTAACCACATACTCCGCACATTATTTAACAACCTTTCCTAAGTTTGATTTCATATAAAACACTATACACAATAGAAGATTTAACAAAACTGATGAACTAGAAAAATTACATTACACAATCAAAAGTCTTCAAAAAATGACTTGATTCGACCCTCAACTAACACAAACAAAACACCACAAAAATCAAATTCATTCAACTAACACAATTTACATTCTTCAGCTAAATTACACAACAGAATGCTTCTTTAAAATATTGCATGTAATTTTTAATAAAGTGAAAATCAATTGAAACAACATAGTCAAGAGCAGAAGAAAGCTTACAGAAATTCACGCCATTGCGATGAAAATGACGATTTAGACAAAGAAATCACGGTCGGATAAGCAATTGAACTCTCAGCCTCGCGATCAAATTGAAAGCACAAAATGCATAGTTGCAATTTTTTGTGCATAATTAGAATTTCAAAAATGAGAATTTGCCATAAAAAGTATCTGACTGTGATTCGCAAGACTTAGTTTTTAAAGAGCTACGCTGCAGACTGCAGTGGTATCCAATAAAAGTAGACAATGCCTACATTTGGCAAACCCTAGATTTAAGCTAAGACGTGGACCAACCAATAAAAGTAGTCAAGGCAGACATTTGGCTAACTTTATTTATACAAAGGGCGAATCCTCTAAATGCTCTAACTTTGCCCTAATTATGTGAACACGCTTATTTTAGTTGGTTTAAATTTTAAGACAGTTTTTTTAAGAATTGGGATAAAACTTTGTCACTGGCAATTTTCTTTATACAAAAGTAAATTATGACATGGATGTTAGTGGGAGAGGATAACATTAACAACCAGTAAGTGATAAGATTACTCAATATAACGAAAAATATAAATATAGAATAAATTAAGGTTGATTTATTTTGAGTGAACAATTAAAGGTTAAATTCTCCTCATTAATTACTCCCATATAATATACACTATATTTTTTTCATTTAAAAAAAAAATTACAATCTCAGCCTGAAAGAGTAAATATGAAAATTGAATTGTGATGTGATCATATTTCTTCCTTTGAACATAAATCATCTGTGCCGTGGTAATATATGACAATACATTTTTGAGTTTTGAAGTTATTTCTCATTAGAGAAAGGGGCATTCAATTCTTACCATATGTCCATATGCCACCATATTGAAACTCATCCAAGGAGAACTACTAACATTCACTCTTATCAGCAGAACATATTTCGTCGGACAGCTACGTTACAGTATTACACACAACACCCATATACCAAAACAGTTGCTTATATATAGGCTGCCATTAAACCAGGAAAATATAGTTTTGCTAATTAAAAATCACACAACAGATAAAAGAACAAAATTTCATTCCCATGAACAATTGAAATGTTGTCCAGCATCGCATCAGAAAATGCCAGAAAACCTGCTTACTGGTCAATTCTGCAGGTGAATGTTACATGTTACATCAACAGAATAAAACCGAATTTTGCTCATAAGCCCAGTCCTCATTGCCAAGGAAACAGCTCTATGCACTGCTTCGTCAATCTTCGGGCATTCGTAACTGGGAAATGAACATCCAATCAAATACTGACCCAAGGCACACTGTTAACGGAAAATATTCAAGGTATGCACAAGCATTTGCAAGCCTTATAGTATAAAAGGAAAAAACCTCTGGAACAAAAGCTGCACCAAAGTCAAAAAAGATGAAAAGAGGGAGGCCAGAAATTTGTCTTATCCATTTCACATTGAATATACTATATAGAAACACAAAACCTTCTCCTCAATTCAGTGCTAACAACAATTCTAGATTTAGCAAACAAATGACTTTTTTACATAATAACTCCGTTGGATGTTTCGCTTCCACATGGGCATTGCGCTCAACAAGTCCCAAAAAGAGGTCTAGCAGGAAGGTTGATTAAGTAAGTCAATTGGATCCATAACCAAGGAATAAGATTTTCTAAAAGACAGACATGCTTTCATAAGTGCGACAATGACCACTTTACTAAACTCTTTTTAAATTGGGAGGTTAACTCAAGGAAAACAAGAGTGGAGGAAATATGGCAGATCAACGCATCTGAGTATGAAGTTAGAAAGATGTCTTCCCGATGTACATGATAGAAGACAAAAAGGAGTCACTCTTATTGGGAACCTACATGTTTTCCTACACGGGATCAAATTCAAAACTCTCAAAAACAAAGGGTTTATGCATTCATAACCATCTTGAGGAAAAATGAATTGCAAAATGAATCCAGTAAACACACTTGAGAAACTCCATTCGCAAGAACATTCAGGCAAACTGCTTAACAATCTAGAACAATTAAAAATTACCCAAGGAAAGCAAACAGAAAGGATTACAAGTTAGCAGGATGTAAGGCTATGGAGAATTAATACTAGAATTCAAGCCAGATATGGAACTCCCGGTAAAGACCAACCATCAAGGTTCTAGAATCAACCTTTGATGTTCCACCTAGTTTGATTGCAGAACATCAAAAAAGAACATGGCTAAATCCTACTACTGTACTTGATAGGTTTGATAGCAGATAACAATAAAAGCAGCACCGTTAAAAAAAGGCCACAATTTGATGAACACAAGTATATCACCAAAAGCTCAGATGATAACAAAGATAAGTCTCAACTAAGAATAAGAAGTCATTGATAAGAGGACAAGAGTTACAACAAGAATTCAGTCAACAGTCAATATAGATCACTAACTGGAAGTAACTGTCCACCTAAAAGTTCACTCCTCCCAGATATTTATAACAAAGTCAAAAGGTCAGACCCACATACATAATCATAACTAAATGCAAACAGATTTTCACAAAGTAGAAATTTTCAAATTTCAAAATGCTTTTTGTATGTTTATGATGATGAATTTAGAAGCAAAAGGGTCAGATAAGGTTTAGTTAAGGATAGCCACGTTCAGGACATATAAAGGTGACAAGAATTAATAATTTTTTTAGAAATCAGGAACAAACCACAGTAATAAATAAACCTTACCCATTCAAATAATGCCTTTCCACAGAAATAGTATATGTTGGACCAGAAAAAATTTAATTGGAAAAAAAACTCTTTACCGCCAGATGAGGAAAATAAAGGATCCTGTTCTCCCATTCAGAAGCCTTGCATTGCTTATCTGCAAGTGTTTAATCACTTTTTGTTTCCATTTGAGCAATGACTGCCATCACTCCTATGAGCAACCAAATTACACCAAGTGGGATAAAGGAAACCCTCAAAGACACCAAAGCAATTTTGGAGCCAACAATGTAAAATTCTTAGGTTCCATAAGAGCTTCCAGTATCCTGGGCCAATAGTAACCCAGTTTGAAGCAAAACTAGAGGTCAGCAATATCTTATTGACTTGTGTTAATCACATTTTGCCTAAGAGAACTGAATAGGGGATATACAAAACAGGCTGGGTATGCATCAATGCATTATGCATCTGTTTGGATAATAGGTTGTTTTTTCTACAATAAGAAACATTTGATTCAAAATTCAAAAAAAAATTTCTAAATCAGCAGAGTATATCTAAGAAGTTTAAGTAGTAAGCTAACTGTTGAAGGAGCGTAATCTTGAGTTCTACACTGAAGCTTTTAGAATTTAAAGAAAATAGCAACAGAAAAGGGAAAATAAATAAATAAATAAATAACAAAAAAAATGAGACATATAGAGCCACCTAGCAGCCATACAAACAAGCTAATACAGCTCAAATGTATATTCATTATCTACAGAAAAAATTCTCTGATTTCACATCAATGCCATTAAAAAAAAAGGAACAGTTGGAATGATGCAAATATGCAATTAGGAGGTTTTGATTGATACCCGTTGTGTTACACGTAATATTACAGTTCTCTAAATTGAATATGTTCTACAATTTTTTAGAAGGGAAAAAAAATTTCCCATTACTCATTAGGCACTATTCCTTTGGAGGGAGCCGCAACCCAACTAGACCAAGTTGCCATCATCATCATAGTTAACCACAAGTAAACCAATCATCAGAGGACAAGGAAAAATAGTGGTCAAGCCATATAAATGGGACAGCAAAATTTGACTTATCATGATTTCGCTTTTTTCCCCTTTTAACGCAAATAAAACCTCGCTAACCTAAGGGAGCAAGTAACATAAAGAAGAACCAAATAAATGGCATACTGAGCGTACCTATAGTTTAATCAAGCAGCTGCATTCGGCTGCCTCTACTACAAACAATATGTAGGTAGCTCATAACCCAATTATGCTTCATGGATTAGACAAACAAGCTTCAGACATGATTTTCCTGTATATGCCTTTTGTGATCCCTATCATGATAGCCAAGGCGGCCTATCCTATTTTTCTCCTCAGAAAATTCCCCTGACATATCACGCCATCTTTTTCCTTCATTTGTTTTATCTGGTGGGCTCCCAGCCTTTCTCTTCCGATCATTTGATTTGGGTGATTGATAATCCCAGTTAGAATCCTCCAATGCAGACACTTCACCTTCTTCGACATTCTCAATATCAAGCCCATGTGACTTCTGACCCTTGGTTCCTGTGTGGTGTTGATCTCCAGAAGACTCAAGATGCTTACTTTGATGGGAGCTATCATTATCTTGCCTATTAGAGGGCTGAGCCCAGTTCTGCTTTTTTTCCTGCTTGATTTTCTCACTCTCAGCAGCAGCTAACTCAACTCCCTCTTCCAGCTCCTTCACAATAGGATCATACTCATCCATTGAGTCTTTCTTCTTAATTACATCCGCTCTGGACTTCCTTCTCTTTTCACATAATTCCTTCCACTTGTTTGTATCAATATTCTCAATCATTTCTGATGGTGAATGGGTAAGTCCCGCTTCTTTAAATTCTACATTATTATTAAGGTACTTATCTTTCGAATCTCCCCCTTCTCTTGCTCTATTTCCCCCAATATTCTTTTCTTTACTGTCTTCACTACTATTCCTCTCTGGACCAGATCTCACATTTTGGCCATCACCCGAATTCTCCTGGTAAACCAAGGGTTCCACAGCTCTAGGTTCTCCATGGGTTTTATGATCTGAGTTCCCATTATCATTACCACGATTATGGGATCCTCTAGGTGGTACAGACTGTTTGTTTGAAAGATCAGGCAACTGGTGAGCACTTGGTGGCTTTAGGGTTCCTGGCTTAGAGGGAGCTCCAGCTTGAGAAGAATTGTTGTGTGCCACTTGCTCTTCAGTTGAAGTTCTTGATGTTGGTCTATTAGCAACCCCTCCTGCTACACTGCCCTCAGCTTCACTACCTTGGTTTTGAGGTGCTCTGTTCTGTTCATACAGTTCCAACATTTGATTGCTAACCTCTGCAAAAGAAGAACAATGAACATGAATGCAACAATCAAAAATTTCTTAATAGATAAGAAAGTATCAGCAGCAAGTACACTCTCCACACATTGACCTTTGATTCTTGAATTAAAACTAAGGGATGGGCAAAGAAAGATAACTGATATGATAAAAACAGATTACAAGAAACAACTATTTGCTGCAATGATTCCACAGCAAGCTCTAAATTAAAGGACCAACCCTCCAATTGGCGTGGGGTGACATCAAACTCTTGCCACCAGACCTTCTCTCCATCTGAAGGAAGTTTGACTTTAAGGAACTTGGCAGCAAGGAAGATGGCACCTGCTGCTATATGATGGGGCTTAAATTGCAAGCAAAGAGATGTCCGCAGCCTACATGGCCAATTAAGTGTCAATTATGGGTTTGGATGAAAGATCTTCATGTTCATATTACAAGATTTTCATATGTATCATACCCATCATTGACAAAATTCCATGCAACCTGGGCAAGGGCATTCTGTGCCACCTTGAATTTCTTTATAGCTTCAACAAGAGGTTTATATGGATGTTGCACATTCAAATCAAAGCCAAGAGTTGCAAGTACAACCCTTTCCCCTAATAAAATTAGTTCCTTTTGTTGTTCATACACCTCCTGCAAGTTAAATCAAACATAGATCAAAACATTCATACTCAAAGTATCTCCCATTTTTGTATCTTTGTGATGCTAACAGGAAAACTAAAATTAGACTTTTTTTGCTTGATCTTCAAAATGGACGATGTAGTCATAATTATTTTAAAAAATTGCAGCTTATAGCAACATAGTCATCAGAGGTCTTATAAACCTAATAGGGAGACAGCAGATTGTTTGCGGCACTTGCATAGGAAAAAAGGCAAAAATAATGAAATAAACCAATATATTTAGTACAGTAAAAACAAAAAGGTCCAACCGAGATAAACAGTACTTTTTGCTTAATCTTCTGAATTGCAGCAGGATCCTTTTTATGAATGATTTCATAGGAAACAAGAATGACATCTTTCAATGGACGTGGGGTTTCTTCAACCTTCCCAGCAAGAAACATACAGGCCGTGGCAATAGTCTGCAGCACATGAGAGTCTAAGCTAAGAGTGGACTCCAAGACAAAAAGTGAAATAAAAACCCATATCATATCTTTCAGCTTCTTGAACTAAAACATTAGCAGGAAAAAAGATAGGAGCTGAAGCCAATGTGTACCCTTCTATCATTCTTAGCATGCGACTGACGGAGATAAAACCGGTGGCAAAAAATAATTGAAGTAGCGATTGTTACTTGAGGTCTGCATTACAAAAAAAAAGAAAACAAAAAAGGGAAAGATTGTCAAATGCTTTATCATAATCTAAATACAATACAAAGCAAATGACAAAGTAGGATACCAAATATGTTATGCCATTTTTAAATGTGTAAAAATGAAATTGCTAAATCACATACAGATGTAAACAATTAGGTAAAAGACTTCAGTAAAACAACTAATTAATGTGAGAATCTAAACCTAGGATATAAATTATACCACTCTGTTAAACAAATAATATCAACAGAATAATGTTCCTCTTGCAGTCCTACCCCTATCCACTCTGGTTCTTTTGTCTCCTAGGAGGCCAGGACCACACAAGAAACAAAGAACATAGAAAATTGTAAGCAACACACAAAAATAAAGAAAACACTCCCAAACTCTTTCAATTTTCTGTTCTTCCAAATTTACAAAATACATGTCAGATGCTAAAAACAGTGAACAGGTATATGTGCTGATTACCTATGTAGCACTGATATGGATATGGGGACTGAAAACAGCAAAATCCAAATTTCTAAAAATGGGCACGGCAAGAAATACAGAAATTATAGAAAACTAAAAATTTTCAAATGTAACTACTATAAATTAAATTAAAACATAATTTCTTAGCATTAAAAAAATGGAAGATTCCTAAAAGCTGTAGATATAAAGAGAGCCCTTATTTTCTCTCCTATTCTGCATTGTTATCTCTGTTATCCCATTTCTCTCTCCCTGATTCATTGAGATGAAGATCCATCAAATCCTGACAATAATGGCCAGAAAACCACCCTCTAATTCCTCCATTCCCCCTACCATTTCCAACAGCAATGGAATTCCCAACTCCTCGATCTTCAGAAACTCATTCCCTCTCCCCAATCCCAACCCCTTCCGTGGGCTTCATCACTGTCGCACCTACTCCGAGGTCACCTTTTGTATCCTCACGATATGGATCTCCCCTCTGACCCCTTCAAAGGTTCCTCCATCAAAGAGAGTGGACCGAAGAGATCGGAACTGAGGACAACCTCTTCACCATCTACATTGACGTTGACAAGGTTGGCTCTTGTGCTGCTCCTTCTGGATATGGCCCCACACCAACGGCAACTTCCCCTCCTCCACTTCTGCGTCGATGGTCTCTCGGCCTCACTGTCAACGGCAGCACAGTTAGTACTAGGCCTTGGTTGTGAAGAGATATGGCCGTATTTAGGCCTAGCAGTACCCAAGACGTGTACATGCCAATATCCGGGCATATCCCTTTTAGCCTAATCATACCCACCTTTTGGGGGAGTTTTGAGGACGTATCCAGGGCGTATCCATACGTGTCCTCTAGGCATAATTGTGCTTCACAGCTCATTACAGACAAAATCACGTCTCCATTAGGTAGACTTCTTGCTTCTAATTTGTTGGGAAGATATAAGCACTTTTCTCAACATCTAAAGAAAGTAGCCTCTATGCCCCAAATATTGGGGTAGTAATCTAAGCGCATCTATGCAATAGTACAGTCACAATCACATAACCCTTGACGATTCTCGGGATAAGCTTAGCTTTCTTTGAGGTGCTAGGGTACAAATAAGTTTATAACATAGACTAACAAACGAAGTTCACCAACAATAGACGAAATTAAATCTGAAAAAAAACACTGTATTGATAAAAATCACAACACACACATAGATTATAATGCTTCAATAATCCAGACATATTGATCAGAAATTTAGTATATTAACTGGTCTTGTCATTAGTGTCCCACGTGGGTGCATCAGTTTTCCCCAGGTTCAATAATATAGTAAAAATGGCCAACTGCCGCAAGAAAAGTAACTTATTGAATTTTAAGGGGAAAAGGGGAAAAACATATACATGCCAAATGTCAGAAAAAGAGTAACCTATACCCAAAATGCTTATATACCTCAAAAATCTTCTTAAACTAACTACCAGTTGGGAAAGTCTTTAATAACATAGCTATTCCATATTGTAGAATGGTAGCTCTAGAAGCGTCTGATTCTATAGTTTGACCTGGGCTGTCCAAAATAGTGTGCTTAGGACTCAGAACAAGAATACATCCTATTCGTAAATGGTTGCTCTCCGGATAACCCAAATGAAAATAAGGTGGGGTTTCAAAACTTTGCCAATGCATCAGCTTTTTCTACCAAAACTTAGCCGAACCTTTGAACAGTTAACCCATTCTATTATCTAAATTTAGGACAAAAGCTTAACTCTTTAGAAGAAAGGAAAAAACTAGACTTCATTTTCTAATATAAAAAAACTCAAACCCAAACACTAGCCAACTTTTCACTTATCAACATAGGATATTAATCCCAATAAAAGATGACCAAAAGTGCCCACTGTTGTACTCTATCATGACTTAGCATATAGCTCTTGATTTGTAAAACAGTTAATCTAGGACCTACCTAGATTGTATGGAGAAGAAACAGAAAAGGCAATGTTATGGGCAAAATGTCACACATAAGGAAGCATGGACACTATATTTTGTAGTAGAAGTCTACAAATAAAAAAAAATTAATTGTACTAGAAGGAAATCAGAGTACTAATTTGCAGGAAAAAAAATGATTTCAATTACAAAAAAATAATTGGAAACTCTGAGATGGAAAAGTAAAATAAATGCAAACTCTAGTAAACCTTCTACACACCTTGACATTTATAGCTCTTGACTTTGTTTTCTACCCAACAAGCAAGAGGACAAAACTACCTATCCAATACAACATTCTCATATAGTGAAATTATATGAAAGGGGCAATCATGACTGAGGGAGGTAATGACTAGAAACAAACAAACAAAAACTTTATGTAGTTCTGAATTAACAAAGTGAACTGGAAATTGAAAGTTCATACACACAAAGATATATGTGAAGACTGGAATATAAAGCATGTCAGGACGAGGTACAGTGTTACAAACTACGGAAAATGAAGAGGATAGACAAAACAAGGTAGGGTGACTTGCATTGCCTCAGAAAGGTCAGCAAATACCAGTTGTCCTTGAAGGCTCAAAGAAGACTACAAGTTAAATAAAAACGGTTGAAAATCTAGAGGGTTACATATTCGTTATCAATCCATTTCAATTTCAACAAAAAAAAAGAAGAAAGGCCCCAACCTATGACAGGAATTCTCATATCCAAATTCCTGTTCATGCATCACACTATCCATATCAATGAAACATTGCTTAAAAACTTCATAATTAAGATTGGTATGACTTAGCATCATCAAAAATGAGCACTATTAGTTTTATTCCTTTTGACGGTACCGAAAAAATCATAAAGGACTTAATTTGGATAAATAATTCCAGAATAACATCAACATACCAAGGAAACATGTAACTCAAAAACCAAATTCCAAGCATAAATGAAAGGTAAGGGGGCAGCTCCAAGCCGCCTAGTCAACAAAGTCAATAGGTCAAAGAGCCTTATTCATCAGTTAAGAATAAAAGAAAGGAAATCACGGATGCAAGGAACAGGCTAGCCAAGGTTCAAGAAACCACAACCTCAAAACTAATTATTTAAAAAGTTAATAAATCTAGAAGACCAGCACCACCTGACCTAACTACTTATCTGATTCTGCCATGAATAGACAAGTGCAAAAAGCTAGAAAGTCATATCTTATCCAAATGATGTAGTCAAACCTCTCCTCCCCCCATCCCCCCCCCCCCCCCCCCCCCTCTTATACAGCTGATAAATTCTTCACATACAGTCAACTCTTTTTACAAAATCCTGCCTATCAGGAGAGATTTCCCAATCAAAACAATGAACAAAGTTGATAATTGAAAAGAAGAAAAGGCAAGAAAATCATCAAGGCTTAAAAAAGTTTTGAAGACACTAGCATGATTAAAGACAAAAGGCAATAAATGATGATTACTTGATCAAAATAGCTAAAGACAAGGACTCACACTTTAAGTCTCATTCCTAAATCTTGAAGAAAGGTGCAGTACGACTTGCGCAAGTAGGTTTCCTTTTTTAGGTCAATATTGTCACGCCTAGATGGTGAATCCTCCTCGATTTCCTTCCTAGAAAAGTACCATTGCCCACCATCCTCAGACTTCTCTGGAGACAATCTGAGTGACCCCACTTCCGGAGCTCCAATCTGTGAGGAATCTCCGGAAGCCAAACTGGCCATGTCAAATGTTTCACAATACACACTGAGTGGAAAAGAGGAAAAGATTAGATCACCCAAATGTGCCCTAAAATCAGCAAATCCAAGTACAATGAAGCTCTGATAACAAAGACAAATAACCATAAATTTGATTTCTACCCCCAACAATTTACACAGGCGCACACAATTGTTTTGAAATGTACATTCAACATAGATTACAATTACACGCACTAGATATTATATTGAACACATGCACTTTCAAGCTCACATCAGGCAAGCAAGTCATACCCTTCAAAAATGTAAACCGATCAAAATAAGCAGTAACTCCTAAAAGTTCAACAAGCTGCATTTCTTTTACAGAGTACTTAATCGAGTTGCAACATGAAGCAACCCATAATATTAAATAGCAAGCCTGTTGAACTCATTGCTCCGCTAAAGCCAATTATGTTCTAATAATGTCAATAAAATTGATGCATCCAAGCAGTGGCGGATCCAGCGTGAGTCACAATTGATAAAACATGTAATAATTTTTTTACCAAATAACAATAATAAAAAATACGTACAAAATACAATTAAATGTTCAAATAATTTTTGTTTCTGATGAGTCATTTGACACATCCGGGCAACAACCAAATCCGACCCTGCACAAAGGTGAAGCCCAAAAACACCTACTACTCTCCAGGATCACAAGATCAAATCTTTCTTCTTTTCTTATTAAAGACGGTCATACGGAGTACCCGAAGAAAACCAAATACGAATAATATACTACAATGTAACAAAATCTGTCAGGGGTCCTTGATAAACAAAGATACCCACCAGAAAACACTCAAGACGACTATCAATACCTCGACCGATGAAGTTTCGCAACTCAATTCTGTACTAAATAGTTAATCCTAGTTAAATGAAGCATCACTGAAATGAAAAGATTCGTAACTTATCAATTATTCGCAATAGTAGACAACAATAATCACTCTGGGTAAAAAGGGATCAGAAAAAAAAAACCCAAGAAGCCGCAATTTGCAAATTCCAATCCAAAGAAAGAGTGAATATTTTCAATCCCAGCAAAAATCCCACAAAGACCAATCAAATTTACAGAAAAAATCAAAAAATTGATGAAAGAATCAAGCTCATTGTCGAAAAAATAGCGTATTTATAGGAGAGAGAAAGTACCTAAAGATCAGTGGTGTGCGCAGCTGTGACCGAGATAAGGGCGCGGAAAGGAGAGGATAGGATGACGGAAACGACGGCCGGAAAAGAAGGAGGCGCCGGAGGATGGTGGACGAATGACTGAAACTAGGGTTTGGGAAGAGAAGACATGGGCGAGAAGAGAGGTGATGGGAGCAGCAATAGTAGGAGTATTTGCGGGGGACTTTTGCCAAAAGGAGAGAGATGGGTTTTGAAGATCGAATGTATTAAGCACTCTATTCACACCCTGCTGAATCTATTTTTTATTGGTAATTTTACTTCTTTTGGAAAGAAATTGGATGGACGTGTAAAATTATGGGGAGTTATATAAAGAAATCAAGAATTTTAATCATTAGGGAAGATTTTAAGTTGGAGGTGTTGAATTATTATGGGGTATAGTTGGACAGAAATCAAATGAATATGTATCTAAATATTTTACCTCATCACTTAATGACGATAACTTTTAATTTTAAAAAACACTATTAGGGTTTTAACATTGTTTGTAAAAATTGTCCCATTTATTTATATTAGTTTTTGAGGAATGTATGTTACACGGGTTGTTTAGTTTTTATATGTATCTGAAATCCTCTAAGAGGATTGAAATGTTAAATCCTTTTTTAAATAAAATCACATAAAAATTATGTACTACATTTTATAGAGTATTTATTCTATAAAATTTGTGAATTGAATTCTTATATGCGTCAACAGTATCTCAAATTATTGCAGAAATATCGTTAATGACCTTATAAAATTCTCAACATCACCTTATGAAATGAATAAAAGTTTTTCATATATCTAAGTTCATTTACTAACTTAAAATTCTCAACATCACCTTATGAAATGAACAAAATTTAATCATATATATAAGTTTAGTTACTACCTTTTCTTTTTAATTCAACCCATTTTTCGTTTTCATTCATTTTTTAAGTAGTATCGACTTTTACTTCATTCCTTTTTTATGGCAATCTTATATTTTGTTTATCAAACCTTAAGGATCTCTATTATATTTAATTATCTCTCGTCTTATTAGACCCGATCAACATTGGCCCGACTCGATCCGAAAATTTTCCAGGTTTGTGCATTAAAAATTAGCCTGAAATTAGGGTTTGGGCACGTTGATTTTGGCTCAAAAATTATTGGAATGAGTTTGGGTAGTGATGCATAGCCCGAAATTCGGCCCGTCCAACCCGAATTTTAATTAAAAGGCTTCAACTTTTAAAATGCATTGAAATGATTAATCTCCAAACAATAACTATTGTTTACTTGTTTATTAGGGTGGGCTTGGGATTATTAGAAGTTGTGGCATGAAATTGATTTGAAAGAACCAGTTCATATGACGTTGATTTTATTCAACTTTATTAATTTTTCTAACTTTAAAAAAATATTTGATTCTTCTTTAAAAGTTGTGATTCTGATTATTCGTCTTGATGTTATTGTGAGAATTTATCGTTTAACGTGTTGAATTGGTATTAATCATAATTTTAAAACTTGTAACTTTTCGGTTGTTCTGGTGATTTGGTTTCTTAAAACGTGTCGAATTGGATTTTTTTTTTGTGGGCTTAAATTTGGCTACTTGATTCATAGTTTAGATCGACGGTAAAAATTTAAATGGAAGTACGATTAATGGATAATATGTAATTTCCCGTGTAAGGATAGTCTCATACTAATTTTTAAGATAACGTGAACCAATTCAAAATTTGTAAAATCTTACAAACCCATTGAAATGTTGAAGATAACGTGAATTTACTAGTGGGTGATGGAAATTCAAAGCATAGTAAAATGGGCCCACAAAATCTCCAAAGCCCGATTTATATGGGATATGGGCAGTAACTTTAGGCCCGAATACAATCTCAACCCAAACCCGACTCAAAAAATGGGTAGAAATTAATCTTTTAGCCCGACCAGCAATTTGATCACCTCTACGTCTTATCTGTATCTCCTCCTATAAATTAAAACCCACATATGTGGTTCCCTTTTCATTCTATCTATCTTTCCTCCTAAATGATAGAGTAGAAATGCTCAAATGCATACACTTTGAAAGACTGAAACTACATATCCTTTGTATATTCCATACCAATAATGATTCCCTTTATAATATTTTTATTGAATGTGCTCTCACATAGCCAAATTTTTTTTTTTTTTGATGATTTTCAATTACAATATAATATGTGAATATTCTTAAAGGACTTTCCTCTAAAGATGCAGGGGCCATAGTTTGTTTTTTCATTTCTCCACCGTATTTTATAAGATTTCAAAATCTACATTATTAAATTAATGATCAGGGCCATTGCCCTAATCAATAACATAATTAGTTTTCATTTTTTATTTTACCAATACCTACGTAGTCTTTTTTTTTTTTTTTTTTGGGGCAAGGCCAAAAACATTAGGAGCTCACACTCACACTCCGAAGTCCGAACGAGATTGTTTGATGATCGGGGAGCCCAGTGGACAACCACGACAAGCTGTAGTTAGGTACCAAATTAAACAAGAAAAAGGCTACCATTTTATAATCAAACTAACCACCTCAGCTCCTTCATCTCCATTCTCCAATGATACTACTCCTCTAACTATAGCTTACTAGTTCATGAGAGCACCCTTTAGTAGATGGAGATATGTATCGTACATTAAACAAAGGAACCTTATGCAATATGCATTAATAGCTAGGCATTAGAGTTTGAAGTTGATCAGTAAGGTAGAATATGGCTCCCTGTACATTCATATGATAACACAATGTTCTTCAAGGCTCATTGACTCCATATCCACTATTGCAACAAGTTTTACATTAATAATCATTTAATAGCCTGGGAGACGCTTCAAATCATTATATTTTGTTTTTAGATTATGCTTTGTATAAACTTGGTGTTATGTAAATTATATTTCATATAATTAGAATTAAAAAAAAAAACTAAAATGATTCAAATGATGAAGCAAGAGATTATTAATTTTTATTCATTTTGTTATCATTAGTTGTATTAATTAATAGATTGGTGTTAAAAGTTTTAACTATTGAACATGATGAGGTTGAGGGTTGAAGCATTAATAGACCAACATTTATTCAATTTTTTTTGTAAAAAAGTAGAGATATTTTTTTAACAAATAGAGTATATTGTGCAATGACATGACACTATATCTCATATGGTAACCAATGATGGCATGTGGCATAATGACATATATTGTCTTAAAGTTTTGATAATACTTCTCCTTTCTTTTTTGTTCTTTCATTTAGAACAAGAGAAGAAACTAAGACATGAGTAAATATGGGTAAAATTTCTTAAAATAAATTTAAAATAATCTGAAAAGAAAATTGTACTCCCTTGAAAAAAAAGGTTGGAAGTGGAGCATGCATGAAATAATCATAAGAATATGTAATTGAGTTGTTAATGAGGTATTTCTGGTAGTTTGTGTGGAGATTGAGGTATTTTCTTCAACAATTTTATTCAACTGAAGTTATTTTAGTCATAGTAAATTAGACTAAAATAGAATGATTCCATATGAAGTTTTTTTAAAAAAAAATTGAATGAGAAATACGAGAGGAACAAAAAAGAACAGAGAGTAGTAAATATTTAACTTCTTCAATTATGCTATTTTATCAACTTTTTTCCTAAATCATTTTAGGGCTTTTTAGTTGTTTTAAAATTTGATTTTACTTCCTATGGGCTATGGCTCCGTATTCCCTTGTTTATGGAGAGAGGTAGGAGAGGAATCGAGGTACAATAATTCCAAACATCTTATCAACCCTTATTAGCTTGCTATACAGTTGAAACTTTCAATCTCACTCATTTCGTCATCAAATAGAAACTAAATAAACAATATAGCTTAGGGGTAAAGAAGGGATATAGATTGGTTAACTTAGAGTTTGGTTTCTGGTTTGGATTAGAGCTTAATCCAAAACCAAACCAATATAATTCGGTTTTGGATATTTTAATCCATTACAAACCGTTTAAAGTTTGGATTCAATACAAATTAATCTGATAGTTTTTAGCTAGTTTGTTACTAAAATTTTTTACTATTATTAGGCAGACTATTTTTATTGAATCGTATATTTTAATAAGTTAAGAAGGCCTTTAAGTGGTTCACAAAGTCAAATAACTTAAATATTGCATGTAAATAAAATATTTCATTACATTTCCTTAAAAATTAAAAAAAAAAACAAAATAATCAATTATACTAGGCCTAGAATATTTTATTTTCAATTATACTCTATTTAAATCATAAATGTCAAAAACTCCAAATGGACCTAGTATATTGTAGCCCAATATATAAATTCAATTTTATTCAATTTATTTAGATCCAAAAATACTCAAACCAATCAAATCCAAAATCCAAATATTTTAAAAAATTTCAATATGATCCAAACCGAATAATAAAAGAATTCAATCCAAATTGGTAATTCAATTCGATTTGGATTAGATTTCATAATTTATCTGAATAAATTTCACCCCTAGTTAACTCTGGGACGCTAGGGTTCTATCAACTTCATCTTACACAAATCATCAACAAATTCCAATCTTCTTAAATATTACCCTGCCCACTAAGTTTTCGAGTACTGAGAGCTACAAATTAAATGAAGGCGTACTATATTATGAATTATGATGATTAGAGATCAAACACTCATAATTAGAAGATAATTGTTTCCATAATATGATGATTAGAGATCAAACACTCATAATTAATTTTTTCACTTTTCAAAATTAACAAAAAAACAAAAACTGTAATTGGCAAGTAACAGGATTGCAATACATTGTTGTCCGATATTGAACGAGGATATTTGAGGATAAGGGTAGCTAGCGAGTGGCCAAGGTCAGCCGAGGATTTGTAGCGACCACCACAAGGGCTAGCATTCTAGTAACGTTAACAAATTAATTAACTACTTTCCAGTTTCCACATCTCCAATTCAATTGTTCTCTCACGTACTAAAGCTTGGTTGTCTATTGTTTGGATTAATTCAAAACTTTATGCTTGGAATAATTGTTTTTGTTCAAAGATTGGAGTAGAGCTTCCTTTTGTAGCTATTGACAAGAACCCGTAAAATTTCCCAACATAAATGGCTTAGCTATTAGCTAGTTTTTAGCTCCCTCCGATCAATAATCTCTTGTTCCGAAAAAGAAAATAGATATATAAAATTAATTTTGATTATGTCCTTCAAATTATTAAATTTTTTCCCGATTAAAATATATGGATACATGGATTTAAGTATTGTCAAATTAACAATAGATTTATAAAAATTACATTCCGAAAATGAACAATAAAAAAATAACTAGAAGCGGTTTGACAGTGTGTCTTTTCCACTTGGTCTCTTCAAACTTTGAAAACACTGACATGTTTATTCTTTACTTCTTTATTGATTTTTTTTACTTGATTAAAATACATGGATACAAGGATATGTTTGTCGTTGTTATTTTATTATAACTATTTACATAATCTTCTTTGCTTAGTTTTATCCTATATGGATAAATGGATCTAAGTATTGCTATAAATATTGTTAATGGTTTAACCAAAGAATAAAAGATATGTTTGTATTTTGTTTAACAAGTATTTTTCATTTTCTAGATTTTTCTTTATTGATTTTTCCTTGGTTGAGATACATGGATCTAAGTATTGCTATAAATATCGTTCATAAATTTAAAAAAGAAAAAAGACGAGAGAAAGTGGTAAAAATTTATAATTTACTAACTAATACGATAATGTTTTGTTATCAAAATTTTCTTATAAAGTAAATGAGATAAAAAATGTAGAGAGAGACAAATGACACAACCTAAACTGCTCTAACAAAAATCAAAACATTTTAGTAACACTAGCCGTAGATTATAATAGTATTCCCAAAAGATACAGTGGACCGACATGCATCAGTTATATTCTTATCCATCGGACATAGACAAGAGAATCTCCACATAATTCAATAAAAATCCAGTAACCCCACAACAAAATACACCCTACTTTTTCCTTAAAGAAGTACTATTAAACGTATTTTTAAAATTTTTGTGCCTTTTTTCTAGGCTATGCTCAATGCTCATCGGTTAGTCAATGGTGGTGGCGGGGGCAGAAAGTGACCAAATAGTTAGCCCTAGTGCAAGTAGCAATGCTGCTAGGGTCGTCGTATGCGTAGGAGTAAGCGCGTGGGCATGCTGCCTTGAAGATTTTGGAGTAGGCAGTGGGCTTGCAAGCTTGAGGAGTACCAAAGGTGCCTGTGCAACAATACCTTGGGTTGTTAAAGGCGGAGCAAGCACTCTTACAAGCTACGACACTCCCTCGTGCACCGCGGACCTGGAGTCCGACTGGGCACATTGTGTTAAGATCGCTAATGCACCCTGTTGGTGCACATTGCCCAGCTGCCGCTTTGAAAGGTACCATTGAGATCGCGAGGTTGTAGCCGTCCACTAGACTAACGTCATAGAAGTCCTGTATGTTTCAATCGAATATTAAGATATGCAATGTAGCTTCATAATGAATGAACATAAGTAACGTATAGTTATGGACAAGGTCGCAAAAGTACACAGTATACAACAAACATACCATTGCCAAAAAAAACTTTTTACAACGAACATAAATATACGTATGATATAGATCTAGACAGATGGGCATGCTCATGAAATATGATGCAGACATTTCAAACGAGAAAAAAAACAAAAATTTCCAAATATAGAGAACATGGATGTATCTGAAATGAGCAGTCTCCATAAATTCATGGGATTATATGGAAATGTGAAAGAGTTCAAACCCGTAAGATGACCAACTCCCTTGCCAAAAAAAAAAAAAAGGAGACCAAAACATTTAACTAGGTACACTAGTACTTGCAGAGTTCAAACTCACACAGTCACTCACACAGCTCTAAGTTCTACTACTATACATGGGGCCACAAGCATCATCAACCACATGCTTTTAACATGTTGCGGAGTATTTCTTACTTATACTTAGATACATTGCAGGAATTAATTTACTATTGTATAAATAATCAAAAAGATAGCGGTAAACTTTTTTGATTGATCGTGCTTTGACATTAACTCATACTAATCTTAAAATTTGAGGTCGTGTTCTCGTAAATCGTAATAGACTTATGTAACGAGTCTCATAACTAAGATCTAAACATTTGAAGATGAAACTTTTATTTGTAGAACATAACCAGGTCAGTCTCACATTCACATGAAATATGTACACATGCATCCTATGATGTCTGATGTGGTAGTAGCAGTGGGTAGTAGTAACAACTCCTAACATGTGAAAGCAACACAACACATCCACAATATTTACGGAGTAAATGACAGCAACTAATCCACAGGTGGATGACGTAAGACTCAAATAGAAAAATACCTGCTCCTGTCCAAGAGTGATCTCAGCTAGTGTAGCAGGAGGAGCACCCCCAGCACCGGCACAGTAAAGGGTGTTACCACAGTCACCGGTAGCACAGGTACCGTGGCCATTGGCATCGAATCGACATCCGTGGCGTCCCCACAATCGACCAGACCACCCGGCGGGTAGATCAAGGACGTAGAACTTGTTAGGCAGCAGCTGAAATCCACCACGGGCTAGGATTTCTTTCCCAGCACTTGGCTGGATTCCTGGCCAAACTGTGTACCTACATTTGTTCACTAGCACCATTTTAGCTCCATTCACCTCCCCTGCTCCCATTTTAAACCAAAAAATATAACAAAGGTTATCAATCACATTCATAATGTATACAACTTTTAATAAAGGTAAGAAAAAATGAAAATATTAGGAGACTGAACTTCAAAGCAACTCATTCAGTTATGGAGCAAGGAGTAGTTAAAAACTTTGACTGCAATTTTCTTTGAACAAACGGCACAAATATTCATTTCCGTCTCAAACAATGATAGAGTAGTTTAAACTATTAACACGACAACTGAATCCGGCCCAAGAGAGTATTTATTCGTTTCTATAACCATAAAACTGGTTGTGTTACAGACTAGCAGGACTTCTCGTTGGTTTGACAGACTTGAATAGTTAAAGAAATCTACAATGTAGAAGCAAATGAGGAAAATCATAAGTAAATTTGTCGACACTATACATCTGTAGTTCAACTAGTGATATGTACAACAAAAACTTTGAATTAAACAAGGTAGAAATTCAAGGAATTAAGTACAATGTAGAAAATATGTAAAACAGATGTAGCTGAGGAAGAAAAAAAAGAGTTGA
The DNA here is from genome assembly GCA_026401315.1 of Dysphania ambrosioides. Taxonomy (NCBI): domain Eukaryota; kingdom Viridiplantae; phylum Streptophyta; class Magnoliopsida; order Caryophyllales; family Amaranthaceae; genus Dysphania; species Dysphania ambrosioides. The sequence continues at coordinate 11,224,752 of CM048661.1, forward strand.
ATTTACCAGGAAGAGAGGTGAAAATGAGGCAAAAGAGGAGAGAGAAAAACAGCCTCAAAGTGGATTCCATGTCTGAGTTGCTGAGCGAGTCAGCGAGTTAAGGGAGAAAGAGTAGTTGTGTTAAGTTCTGAGCTGAGGATTACTGAAAACATCCTAAGCATAGAGGAATTATATAGAAACAAACCATCCAAATTCAAAAAATAAAATAAAAACGAAAACAGTAAAACAAATAAAATTACTTTTCAAGATATAGAAAACAAGAGTAACGGCAATTTGGAGTGCCTTTTATTTATTTTTTATTTTTTTTTGTTGAATTGGGACTTGGTGTTGGGATCGTTGTGCCTGAAAAAATTTCTTGCTAATCAAGATCTCAGAAATGTACATAAAATTGTGTGCTTGGCGTATTAGGCCTGATTTTCCAAGTTATAAATGTACGTAGTACTTATTGCAAAATTTATGTGACACATCGTTCACATTGATTTAAGCACAATATACATCTACCCCTAAAATAGTATTAACCCGTTGTCCTGGCATATCGCGCTATGAGCCTATGACTTTCGTTACTAAACATTAGCCATATTGATACAAACTCACCTTTAGCTACAAGCACAATCGATAATTTGTTGAATTTGGCTTTTAGCTAAGAATCTTAAGCCATTTTGAAAGTCTATCCAACTTAGTAAAATTGGATTGTTCTTAGCAAGTCTACATCTATATGAATAGTAATATAGGACCTATATGCTAGAATCTAGATCTGTTCAAATGGGAGAGGCCCCGTTAAGCGTTCTTGACCGGTCCGTTTGTAAAAGGGTCTAATTAATAATGACCATAAATGGTCGTTATCTTAAAGGGTCATGTTTTATTGGGGCTTTAATGGGTTAAGTTGGGTCAATAGTTTCCAAAACTTTTAAACAGGTAATGAATTATTTCCACGTACTTACCGTGATCCACTACCAAAGATTGAAAGTGATGCATGTAAACTATCACCTTCTATAGATAAAAATTATACTCTTTTTGGACAGCCCGACTCTACCCGGCTTGTTTTATATCTCCTTTGGTCTGGCCCGTTTTGCATTTTCTTTGGCCCGACTCGTTTTGCATATAATCCACCCCGACCCATTCTGACCTAATGCACAAGTCTACTAGAATCGTGCCCCAATTGACAAGCACAAGTAAATTTAGCCCATTTTTTCTATTACTTCGTATAATTGTTGCCCAGCCTAGCCAAATCTATCAACAGTGATGCACAAATAAGATGATTTGCTCTTACATATTATTTTTTTTAATGTAAAGAGAATAAGCAGCAAGAAAACAATTGATGTATGCAGTATTTAATATCAAGCCGTAGACATCATCCTCCAAGATTTTAACCAACTAAGCTAATTGACATTCACTCTTACCTAATATTGTTGATTTAAAAAATTTCCATCCATCGTTTCGGTTAATGCACATGTGCAAGTGAGCATTGTTTATAAAAACTCGTTGCATTACCAATCTTTATTACAAAGTAATATTCTATATAAGTGCTACTAGTGCTACATAATTACGTAAATAAATAAGTGTATGTCCAAACATTTTTATTTTTTGACTAGGTTAGTGGATTAGGTCAAATATGTCAATAGTATGGTCTCCTGGCATGAATTAAGTAAACCGAAAGCCCATGGTGGCCTAATTTTCCATTCCATAAGACATGCTAATGTAGCGTTCCTTACTAATTAAGCTAGGATGGCTTGTTCTTAGTGAGCTAGATTCTCTTTGGTCAAGAGTTTTGAGGTTCAAATATCGCGAGGGGAGATGTGATGGGTAAATGCTTGAAAACATTAACATTTTGAGAAAAAAGCGTTGGTATGGCAGTGAGTAACGGTAAGAAATCTTTCTTTTGGTATCATTGTTGGGTTGGGAAAGTCCCCCTTATGAACTTGGTTATTTGTTAGCCTCCATTGGATGGAAGTTTGATGTTTTTGCTGACTTTTTGCCGTCTATTGTCCTTAAGCAAATTGATTCCTTCGAGTTGTGTGAGGATGATAATGCTATGGAAAAAATGTTTTGGATGACACTCCGATCAGGGAAGTTTTCTATTAAATTAGCCCTTTATTTAATAAGGCTTATGACTAATGTTAACTAGTTTGTTTTCCATCTCACAGATGACGACCCAATTTGCTGAGCCTATGGCACTATGGTGGAGGATATTGAACATGCCCATAGGTCTTGTCCTACTATCAACATGGTTTAGCAAAAACTTTCAGTCCTAAGTTATATGGAGCTCCTTGACAAGTCTTTTGAGGATTGGGTTCAAAAGAACATTGATCTTATTGGTGAAGGTCGTGATGAACTATGGCCTCTTGTGTTCGCCATGACTATTTGGTGGCTTTGGAAGTGGCATGGCGGAGATTCATGTGGACTAACTGAGCTTTATTATGGCTAAGGTTAGTTTGGTTCAAAAAGCTCTTGTTAAGGATTAAAAACGAGATGGCATTACAAATATTGGTAGGAAGGAAGTCTTTGTTTGATGGCTTGGTCCACACTATGATTGGATTATGCTTAATACATATGGAGCTTCAAAAGGAAACCCAGGGATGTCAGTAGTTGGAGGCATCATCCGTCGTTGCCAGGGGGAAATTCATGAAATCTTTGCGGCAAATTGTGGAGTCTGTACTAGTACCAAGGCTGAAATTATAGCGGTGTTGCATGGTCTCATTATAGCTTAAGATGCTGGCCATTAAAGAGTTCAACTTTTGATTGATTCTTGAGTTGTTGTGAAGCTTTTGCTTGAGGATACTCCTTTCTCCTCTCCTTACTTCCATTTGATATGTTGGTGCATGGCAATGCTTGAGCGGAATTATTGGTTAACCACTGTTTCGCATTGCTTTAGGGAGGTCAACCAAGCTGCGGATCAGTTGGCTAACTGCTGGCAGGGACGATAAGATGGTCATTTTTAGGCGGCCTCGCAAGATCTTCATGCTATTTTTTACTAGAGAATTTGAGTGGAGTTGCTTTATCTCCAATGGTTCCAACTAATGCAATATGATTTGTCCTATATCTTTTCTTTGCCGTGCTTGTGTGTCTTTTTTCTTTTTTTAATTTTATGCTTTTATGTTTCTTCTCTTTGGCACTGTACCTCATTTCCACCAAAAAAATTGTCAATAGTAGGTGGGTGTGAGGATGGTGCATAAGGTAGGATTAAGATGAAATTCCTTTTGAAGTATCCTTTTAGAGACACTTTTAATTTCCACATAATCACTAATCTACTACAAGTCTACAACCAATTAACTAATTAAGAAGTTGTCTAATAAAATATGCTTACCTTCTTTCCAAGGTAAAGTATGAGCTAGCTTATCAGTGCATATTTACCCTCCCTTTAAATATAAAACACTAGTGAATCGAAAAAGGTTGAATACATGGCTGATCTCTTTCGATAAAATGGAATAACACAGTGACAAATGTGACGATCTCACAATCCACTTCCATAATCAGCAATATCATTTAGTTGTACATTTGGATCAAAATCAAATCTAAACTAGTATGTGCCTTTACTAATGCACGAGAAATTTGTAGTAGTATAAATTTAATAGATTATTTTTTTTATCAATTGACATCAATATAATGTTTTGACTTCAACCATACTCTAAACGAACCAAAAGTACTACAAAATAAAAATGAAGAAATGATGACCAATCGTTAAAGTTAATTAAATTATATATAGTTAAACATATATCCTAAACAAATGAAGGCACTAAAATGACTATGTGGATGCTTTGATTTGCAAACGTCTTAGACTAAGAACAAAGTCAAATATGTGAAAAACTCCACGCTTTGTAGTCATCTCAATATAATTTTATAGAAAATACATTCCTTTTCTATTACAAGTTAGAATCAAAATAAATTTGATCCTTAATGGGAAAAGAATTCCTTTAGATTGATTAAACTCCTATTTAGACTCAATAAGACTTAAACACGCTTAGAACATGTTTTGGATTGTGCCAATTCTTACTTAGACTAAAAAAGGCTAAAACAACACAAATCAGCTTAAACACATTTTTAAGCTAATTTGACTTCTTAAATTTTCCTAAAGTAACTCAAATGGACTAATAATTCTTATACAACTCAAATAGGATAAAAACACAACAAAAATTCCTTTCATGAAAAGGTAAAAATATATTAGTCAAAATAAACTAAGTAAAATAAATTAAGGAGAATTCGTCTTGCTTTACTTTTCTCAATCATTTGGATGTTTAGCAAGCAAGTTACACATGTAAGAACCTCTTGGTGAGAAGCAAACAAGTTGAACCCCATGAAAAGAAGAATTAAGTTGACTTTGATCACTATTTGTAAATGCCATTAAATCTATATCAATATTACACTATAGAACTTAAACATTTTTTTAGACATAAGTTAATTAATCAAAGTCAATAGTGGATATATATATATATATAAGAAGACATCTTGACTCTTCATCTCCTCAATCCAACGGATGATATTTTACGTATACATAATGACCCTTTTTAACTCATAGTGACCAAATAATTTTTTCACTTATAATGACTATTTTTATTATTATAATAACTATTTTTATTATTATAGTGACTCTTTTTATTATTATAGTGACCCTTTTTTTATTGTTATAGTAACCGTTTTTTTACATGAAATTTCTAGCGTTGGATCTTACCATTTGAAGGGCCAAGATCTTTTCTTATTCTTCTTATTTTAAGTACTCTTCTCATTGGATCCACACACACACACACACACACATATATATATATATATAAAGGTAAAAGTTAAAATAAGAAGGGTACTCAAAATGAGAAGGATGAGAAGACATCTTGGCTCTTTATTTCTTAAATCCAACGGATGATATTTTATTTACTCATAGTGACCAAATAATTTTGTTCACTTATAATGACTCTTTTTATTATCATAGTTACTCTTTTTATTATTATATTGATCATTTTTTATTGTTATAGTAATAATTTTTTTTACGTGAAATTTCTAGCGTTGAATCTTACCATTTGAATGACCAAGATCTCTTCTTATTCTTCTTATTTTAAGCACTCTTCTCATTGGCTCCCTCCCGTATATATATATATATATATATATATATATATATTGAATTGTAAAAGTAGTCATAACTTCGACGGATGTCCTTATTTTCAACTCTATAAAAAAAGGATCATACATACTAATTATTTGTTTTTTTTTTAATTCTTTAAAAAATATGGTTTTGATAACATAATTCAAAATGTTTGGGGTACCGTCATTTATTTTTCCCATGCGCAAAAAAGTAGTGCACCCCGATTTGAGTATTTGTAGTGAGTGAAGGGTTGAAAAAATGGAAAGTTAGAGACAGAGAGAACCTTGAATAACGAAAGCTACAAATTTCCAGTTGTATGCGAAAAGGCGGTCGAGTGTTGTACCCGTTAGTTCCCTTTTTTAAGGTTATTCTTTTCAAATAAATTTTAGTATAATAATATATATTAAATTTAGTAAATACAAATTAAAGTTAGTGTAAATAAGTTAACTGTAGTGAAAAATAAGTCTTAAAAAGTAATTTATTTTGTAAATATAAAATCAATTCATCAAATAAATTAAGTTTTAAAAAATTAAAATAAGTTTAGTATAAACGAGTCAAGTTTAGTGAAATAAAATAAAAATAAAATAAAGTTTTTATAAAAATAAGTTAAGGAGAATATAGTCTTATGTACGGAGTAATTTATTTAGATATTTTTTTAATAAGGAAATTAAAACTAGACAACCCAAAATGAGATTAGCCTAAAAAATTCTTATACATGATAATTATAAAGAAAGAGACAAAAGAGGAACATGACCCTCCACAGACCACAGTCACCAACATATTAAAAATCTTCTTTAATTGTAGAATACAAAGTTGCTTAATTTTAGGGCAAATATTTACAGGTAATACGTTAGAAAATGTTACATCTAACTCTTACAAATAATTTTACTGGTAGAGCCACTGTCACGACAATGGTATTAATTGAACTTATGTAACGTAGCATGAGCTTTTCAACTTAAACGTCGTATTTTAAAATTTTCTAACGATGAGGTGGATATTATAGAATGACTTAGAGTATTATATTTTATCTATCATCACCAGATAATATAAAAATAGTTCATGTTGATAACTTGGATTAATTCTAGTAAATACTACATAATGACATTCATTTTCATTACAAGGATAAATTACATAGTACTTCTATCATGAATATACAATCATATCCCAATGGGCTACAAATTATAGTACATCATACTATCATACTTCGTATATTCATATTGTCATTGTTTGGTGAGATCTCATATATATGTTGAGTTCGTTTATTATTTGGTGGATTACTCACCTAGGATACTATTCTTGTAAATAATATTGCAAAATAACAAGAATAATGTTATCAGAAAGTTTAGCCGCGGATTATATCACTCTCTTTAAAATATTTACGACACTGTCTCTTTCCCGTGCATGTTACAAATCAGATGTTTTCACGATAAAACAACCTATTGGCCTAGACGACAATTGAGGTTGTACTATACAGATACAATCATACAAAACACTTCTGATGGTGGAGTTTTCCTGCTAAATCTCTGTTTACGAAGACCTTAAGAGAGGCGCCTATATCCATCCATTTTGAAAAAGCGAAGAGGTAAACATTTTGATTTCAAGTTTTACATGATTTATTCCTAAAATAATAACTCTCACGTGGGTGGGACTTATATAACTGGACACTGGACTATTTGAATATGTACAGTTGCATGACTCAACATTGCCTCTCTCTGCAAAGCTGCAGCCTGCGCTGTGGAAACTAAACATTTTGGCGTTTATCATACAGGAAATATCAACGAATTGAAATACATATATGCATTCGAAATTAATAATGAGTACGAGATGAATAAAATATTTAATTTGCTAAGTACATTTTTATAATTTATTGTTACTAAGAAATTAATGTGATATGCAGGTAAAATAATGTAGAAGTTGGAATACTTCCATAATACAGATGGTTCAGTAAGACTGTATCGTTAAAAGCAAGTGACGTTCAGATCTGTTCCTGAACATGGCTTGCTGCTCCTGTTTCAGTGAAGAACTAGAGCTACTTTGTTTTAACCACCATGTTGTCCAGAAGAGACAATTGGGAACATAGATCTTGAACCTTTAGTTTCTTTGGAGGCTTGCACATCCCATTTATGTGCAAATTCTTTGATGCTCTGAAAGTTTGAATGACCTAATTAATATGTACTACTAGTACTCCATAGTCCGTAGTATGTTTAAATTGTTAGATTTCTTACCATATATCTGAAGTAACACTTATAACAATACTAGGTTATCATTTTTAAGTAATGTGCTAGTGCCGAACATTTGCCAAGTAGAGTATAAAGCCAAAACATGACATTTTTAATCTGAAAGTAGAAGTCCATGGAGTCTTTATTGATCTTATTGACTAGTGAAATTTCATGCAAGTTTTGCAGATTTGAAGAGTGGAACACCGAGAAGCTAAGGAGAGTAAGTTGCCGAAAAGTCTCATGTGGCTAGGGAGGGACAAAACGTAGAATGAAATGAGTTTATTTTACATTTATTCATATATATTTTTTATATAATAAGAGCCGCAAGCGGCAAAACACGCGCATATATGTGTGTTAGAAATTGTTATTTTAGTAAAGTATAAAATTCTTATGCAGTTACATCGGGAATATGTAAAATTGCACTTTAACTAAGCAGAGCAATACTATCCAAAACAATGTGTT